>CM060122.1:14503877-15103877 GCA_030522415.1 Channallabes apus
AAACCCCAGTCACTAGATGAATAAAAGTGGTGAAGTGTGTCTGGTGTAAAGTCGTGTGTGAGGATCAGATGGTCCGCTGTGACGAGATGTTGAAGGACGAACAACATAAGAGAAACATATAACAATAAACCTAAGTACGTCTGTTAATACGGACATCCCATTGAGGCCCTGCGTAATCCCTTATAGGCATGACTTAATTCATAATCTAGGAGTTTGGTGCCATGTCGTGATTTAGACACAGTATCTGATCGTGCTGGGAAGTGAATAAAGTGACCTGTCTGAAGAAGCCTGGAGACGTGCGAGTGTAAAACTATTGGTGACATCCCTTAAACAAGATCCTACTGTGTGGACATTTCTTTTTTTTTTTTGAGCGAGAGACCGGTGCACTTCAGAGAACAGATGGAATTATGAGGATTAATGTATCTAGTGAAGAAACTGCAGATAATCCTCATAATTCCATCCATTGAAAAATACATAAATCATGGCCACACATTAGGATCTTGGGTTTTTAAATGGATGGACAATCACACACACACTTTTTGTATTTTTGAAATACAACAGCACAAATCCTTACTCTTAAAGGGTAAAAGGTTTGACCAACAAGTCAAAATCATGATTTAAACAATATTTATTTATTTATTTTTACAGATGTATAATATTCCCCTAAAAAGCAACAGTATCAATATAACCTTGAATTACATTCTGTTTTACGAAACCGTCTTGCTCTCCGTCGAGCTGAAAATCGAGGAAGAGGATGTTGGAGTAAAGTGCATTAGCGTTACCCTTTCCTTTAAAACACTCAGGACAATGATCCGCCCACTGCAATGATTCAAACAGGTCCGAAAAAAGAAAAAAAAAACGAACGGTGACTGTATGGAAGATCTCCATCAGCTACATTATAAATTCAACAGCGTGAAAAATAATTAAAATACATGAAACAATCTTTCCTTTAACAGTCTCTTAAAGAATTCATTATTTAATTTATGAATACAACGTAAAGCAGTTAAACCCCAGACACGCTAAAAAACAGCCCCACACATCTGAGCACTGTGTAGAGAGGCGTAGCGAATGAGTGAATGCACACACACACACACACAACAGATGGATCTTTCCACACTTGTGCAACATGTCGTTGAAGGCGTCTGCGGCATCGCAGAGGGTTTATTATTATTATTATATATATATATCGTCAGCTTAGAAGGTCTGGTCGTCGTTACACGAATCGGTCCAGTGGCCAAACACCTCGCAGATGTCGCAGTAAGGCCTCTCGTCGCTGGCGCTGCCGTGGTAAGTGGTGTGAGGAGGAGAGTCGGGAAGTTGCGTCTGTGTGGGACAGTCCTCTGTGTCGTGGAGATCGAAACAGTCGCAGATGTCGCAGAAGAGGCGCGGCGGCGGTTTCTTTTTGGCTTTAGACTCGGATAAGCTGCGGATGAAGGAAAAAAAAAAAGTGCTATTTAAGTAGCGACTTGATTAAACGTCCTACATTTTATTAGATCAGTCTGACTTGGGACGCATCATCTCGTTTCACCCGAAGGCGAGAAGTAAATAACTTTAAAGTATGAAAAAATAAACAGGTGTTCTGTGAGCAGAGAAAATCTTGGAGTCACATTAAAGTAGACACGGAGTGATTTCTACACAACATCCTCTTACTATTCCTGGCTAACTAACCTAAGCTTGCTATACAGACTTGATTCTTCATCATGAATCATCAATAAGACAAATCAACAACATGAAAAACAGTTTGGTGTAAATCTGGTGATGATGAGCTTGGCTGCCGGTGCTGTCGCCATGGAGACAGAAAAATCAAGAGAAGCTGCTTGTGGAACTTGATTACGTGCAGCAACACTCCGTGTATCAACAGACAAGATGTTAATCTCACTTCTGTATCACATCTTGGAATATTTAGATATTTTGTTAATCTCCTTATATTTGCTTACAAACATCCCCCCCGCTCCCCCCACCCCCCACACACACACACACACACTAGCATTTTGTCCTCAATGGCTTCCCAGAAAGTTTGTACTGTGTGAGCGATATTAAAAATGCTCAGGTGTCTGATTAGATAAGACTGAGGAGAGAAATGAAAACACAACACAGTCCACCTTTCATGGTTGTCCATCTCGCTGGCGGTGTTGCCGTTGAGCGCCGCCTCGGCCATCTTCTCCAGATTGGATTTCAGATCGTCGTTCTTGCGCTGCAGGTCCACGATGACCGAGTTCAGGAATTCAACCTGCCACACGTGATGGAAACACAGCTAACACCAGCCCAAAATACATCCAGTATAACTTATGTACACGAGCTCCATCTCTGCTGATGATCTGCACCAGTGACGCAGAGAGAATAAACACATCAGGTGAACTCGTACATAGGCAGGGCTTTAAACGCTCCATCGTGCCTGGGGGTTAGATTTTCCTCTCAATTTGGTTTCACTCATGGATTAATTCAGAGATCCACATCAACAGGCTCATGTCTAACACAGCTATTTATTGATCAACATCTGTTTATATTTAAAGATGGGCTACTATGCAAGTTTCACATTTTTATACTTTCAGGTGGCTCTCAGGAGTGTGTCCAAAAAGAAAAAAAAACATTACTTTTTCTATGTTTTAGTTTATTTTTTTTAATTATTGAATGGAGCTTAAAAACAAGACAATCAGATCTTTTCCTAATGTGACCTCATAAGAAGCGAAGAGCCCCTCCTCCCTCAGCTTGTTGTTCTGCTGATCTCTGAACAACGCAGGAGCTCATTCACACACGGACAAGCAAACTGTGTATTTGGTGGTTCTGCAAAAACTTGAACTTGTTTAAAAATAATTAAAAAAAAAATCAGTAAAATACGAGATCTTTAAAATAGTGCGTTACTGCAGTCTCACACACACACACACACACACACACACACACACACACACACACACACACACACACACACACACACACACACACACACACACACCTTCATGGGAATGATATTTCATGTAGTAATGTGAACAAAGTGCACTAAGAAGAAGGAGACATTGTTTCATTGCCTGCAGGTGTACTTGTTCTACCTCAGAGGGACGACATCATGGTTATTACACTTCATGCTTTCATCATTATTTTTGTTCATTATTATTTTACCTGACACTCGGCTGTTTCCTTCGCCTCTCTCATCTCGTCCAGAGCCGACGACCCTGTGACACGGAGATCTTATTCACCTTCAGATAAATTACTCAGTTTCCACGTGTCTGCTGTTATTTAACACTTCTGGCTTTAAACTGCACTCCTACTGTACGCTTAGATGCAACAAAGCAATTTCTTTTTCTTCAGCTCCATATAAAATGTATAATGTTTAAACCGCTGTTCTGTGCAGACCTGTGGGGATTTCTGCAGGACCAGCCGTCTTAGCTGCCGTTGAGCCCTTCTCCAGCGCGCGCACTCGCTCCTGCATCTGAGCTTTTTCTTTTTCAAGAGACTTCACAGTGCTTTGGAGATTGTCTGCAGCCGCACGCTCGCTACGCAGCACTGAGACCTAAGAGGAAACACATCACACACAAGATGATGAGAAATAAATCACACGTATTATAAGAGTTGTATTCTGAGCTCTTTTCAGATTCCAGTCCTGTTTTCAGTGTGATTAATCTAATTTATAGCCTTTTAAACCAATTTCTGGCAAGGGCGCCAATATTTCCGAAGTTAACGTTATGTTTGTAAATAACACAGTTAGCTGTGTAATATAGACAGACACCAAAAGTCCTTGTGCGCGCTAGAACCCTACATTTAGGCAACTGTTGAGGGTCAAGGGCCCAACAGGGACAACTCTGTGGTTGAGGGATTCGAACCCGGAACCTTCTGAAACACAGTCCAATGCCTTCACCACTGAGCTACACCTGACCCCTAACCCATGTACGCCATCAATACTCTCTCTTCTTCTTTCTTTCCCTTTAAATACACTGTCTGTTTCCTCATTCACTCCCTTTTCATCCATCCAAATTTGTTGCCAGTTTCCAGTGATTGCTTTGTATCTTTCGTTCCTCCTCCTCTCTCCCCCTCTTCCTTCTTCTGTTCTTTCTTCTTTTCTCTTATTTAAAAGATAAAATTATCGTGTCAATACCATAACCCATGTACAGTGGAACCTCGGATTGCGAGTAACGCGGTTTGCGAGTGTTCCGCAAGACGAGCAAAGGTTTTTTTAATACATTTTGACTTGGAAAACGAACAAGTCTTGGTTTCATTCGTTTCTTTTTGTTCCTGTTTCTCTCTCAAAATCTTTCTTCCAAATTTCTTGTCAGAATGACTGGGAAAGTCATTTATTTCTCATTCTCCCTCCCACACACTGCCAGTTTCCAGGCATGAAACAGCCAGATGTAGTATAAGACACATTACAGTCTGTCAGTGCTTCTTCTGCTCTTGTATAAAATCTAATACGATGCCAGTTTTTGCAACATCTTTCGCTTAGTGGCAGGAAACACTGGAATGAAGTTAAATTTAAAGTGACGTCGTTCTTCATTACAGTTGTATAAAAGAGAGACGCTACATGATGGCATCAGATACACTACCTCGCTCTTCAGTGTTTCAAGTTCTTTGTTTTTTTCTAAGATCAAGGCACTGTTTTTCTGGACCGATTGCTGTAAAGTGGATTTCTCCGTCTGCGACTCGGTCTTCAAGGCGAGCTCCCTGGGAAAAAACATTGTAAAAAATACAGAGCGACATCAGATGGGAAGGGAAATTATTATCATTATTTTTTATTTTACAGAATAACACCAACTATAAAGATGTTTCCGTTGCCAACAGTTACAAGTGTCACTGGCGAGGATATTATGGGGTGAAACACTTTTCTTTTAGTAAACTGAAGAGTCGAGTGTGCAGGCTCAGCATGGGGGACGTCCCGTGTCTCACCTCTTTTCCATGTCCTTTATCTGACTCCTGAGACGCTCCAGCTGCTCCTTAAGCTGCAACGTAAAATATTTAATATTCAAGTTCAGTCAGTATGCACAAATTTGTCAAGGTCAACTTTGTTGTCGATTCTGCTACATGTACAGTGTACACACACACACACACACAACTTAAAAACAACTTAAACCAAAAAAAAAAAAAAAAACTATTATACAGCACAACATATTAAGTGCAACATAAGTAATTTTTTATTTTATTTTATTAATTTTTTTAAAGTGCTTGCTTGTTTTTAAACCCATACTTTTTCCTGGCTGTCGTTGTCCCTCTTGCTGCTGGTCAGCTCTTCAGCCAGCTTGGCCTTTTCCTGCTGCACAGATTCCACAGCCAGTGTGTGTTCAGATGCTGCTTTTCTCAGCTCCTCACTGTGTGACAGGATCAGCACACACACACACCAACACATAAAATACATTAACAGCGGCACGAAGAGACAAAGTAGACACCCGTCAGCCTGAAACACTACAAACCTAATACAAAGCCCTGAACAAGCTGTTAGCAAATCTTAGCTTTATTCACACCTCAACCTTAAGAATGTGTGTATATATATATATATATATATATATATATATATATATATATATATATATATATATATATATATATATATATATATATATATATATATATATATATATACGGTGTTTATTAAAACTATACAGCTAAAGTGAGATTTCCTCACACATTGACTCTGATTAAGCTCCTGAATATGTTTTAAAGTAAAAATATACATTACAGTATTTGGCAGACATCCTTATCCAGAGCGACTTCAATTTGATCTCATTACACATCTGAGCTGTTGAGGGTTAAGAGACTTGACCCCAAACCTAATCAGTTCAGTTTGTAACCACACACTGGCTGTAAAGAAGTCTGATGAGGCCATGCTACATATATACATATCGAACACTAGGTCACCTACAGTATACTGTATGCCTGTGATTTCTAACCCTGGTCCTGGAGGACACACTGCTAATCACACTCGATTTTATTCCTTAGCTAATTAACAGCCTTTACTGAACAGAAGTGGGCGTGTTAGAGCAAGAAAAACACAACAATGTGCAGGGCAGGGGTCCTCCCACACCTTGGGTAGGAAACACTGACCGCGCCCTGTCTGCGTCTAAAGCATCGCTGGGGACTTTAAATATGAGTCACTGCAATGAGACTGTAAATGCAGTGCCATTACAGTAGGGCTGAAACGATTCCTCGAGTAATTCAATTACAAAAATTGATCGAGGCTAAATCTTCTGCCTCGAAGCTTCTTTTAATTAATTTTAACAGCGCGCTTCCGGATGCAAGCCGTCAGGAAACACCGATGAAGAAGCAGCGCTAACATCACCCACAAAGCGGAAGGAGACGCAAACGCTTATAGCTGCTCTGTTGCTCTGGAAGGGAGCGATAAAAATATATTACAATTTATTTTAATGCGTGTTTTTTTGTTTGTTACTTGGTCATTTGAAATAATTTTTTTTTTGCATCTGAGAAAAGGCTTTAAAATAAGACTGTATTGCACTGTAATGCACTTAATTCATCTCAGTCAACTTTAAACTTTATTCCTTGTGTTGTGAATAATGACAATGTTTATTTTTGATAATATGCTGTATGCATTTAAAAAAATCAAAGTTTATTTTTTTATAAAGAAAACCAATTAATCCTTTTTCCTTTATATATTTTACATTGCTGTCTAATTAAGCAAAAGTACATTTCCTCTGATTACTCGATTATATTTTTGGTAGAATACTCGATTACTAAAATATTCGATAGCTACAGCCCAGGATTACAGCGACTCATATTTGAAGCCACATACAGGATATTTCTCAGGTTATTATATATTCAGTATAGTAAAGATTTCTGTTCTCATAATGTTAGAATTAATTCACATACAATATTAATCAAATTAATTATTATTAATAATATTAAAGTTCTGTAAAACCTGAGATCTGTAATATACTGCTGTATAAAGAATAAAGGAATTCAAGTAGAAAAGCGTTCCTCACATTTCTTTACAAAGACTGCTGATCCTCTCCTTCTCGGAGATCAGCTCTTCTTTGGATTTGCTCAGCTCCTGTTGGTTCTCCGAGTTCTGTTTCGACAAACTGTCCAACTGCAACAGAGTCAAGTTCAGTTTATACACTTATTAAAGACAAGATCTTACCACAGAATGTGTTTAAATAGCGTAAATAACATCGTTTTTGTGTCAGGGTTTTTTTGTCACATTGACACTCAATGTACAGTAGGTGCGTGTACATGGAGCCTCGGGATCAATCGGAATAAAAACGCACCATGTTAACACCTCAATCAGGAGACCGGGCTCGCCCAGAACACTTTTCCATTGGAATTTGGGGAGTAAATGGGTAAATATCCATGTAAACATTTAATACAATATTTTCTCATGTTGGAATAAATATAATCTTTGCCTGGCATGGGGATCACCAGGGTCCAGGATGTACGAGTCTAACATGATACCTCGATGCTGATCCGACTTATATAACGACTCCAAGCATGACAATAAACATCCCTATTCTACATAAAATATAATTTAAGTTTTGTTAAAATTCTAAGCAAACTTATCAAATGATTTTCTCCTGCCACACAGGCGCTTATGCAGCCGGCCATCGTGTGAACAGTTTAGAGTCTAGGATTATAGAGGAACTGCAACATTTTACCACCTTTTACCACCAGCGCAATTGTAAATAAATAAAAAACAAACAAATAAAAAAAAACTGCACACTGGGGTCTGTGTGACGATATACGAATGACCACACGAAAGAATCAGGATATGGAGCTAAATCAATTATTTTTCTCCCATCTTTAAGGGATACACCAAGTGACTTAAGTCTCCAGGAAGGAAATTTTGCTTGAAATTTTGAGAAAAGCTGGCTGAGGAAGGAGCACCAATTGGCTCATTTCATGTGTAGTGAATCGTCTAACCGATCATAGACGAGAATGAATTCTTGTCCTCAAAGTCTGAGGAAAATATTACTACTTCTGTTATATTTCCGGAAGATTAAACGCGTTGCAACGAGTACAACCACCAAAATAGTTACATTCTGATGAAGAACTTTGTGCATGTAAACACGTTTTATCAAATCAGTGTCGATGTTAACAGTTAAACTGGAGTCACTAATCAGAATGACTTCAATTGGAGTGAAGAAATATTGCTAATGAAAACCAAAACGGATTGAAATACGACCTTTGTAACGCAGAGAGATTAGATATTACACGTGAAACTCGAGAATTTGATTATCGTGCAAAAGTTCATTTATTTCACTAGTGCAATTTAAAAGGTGAAACTATATGGCTTACAGCTCATGAAAACCCCAAATCCACAATTATCTCAGTTATGACAAATCACGGCTTGAACTATCTTGCTTTGCATGTAATGAGTCTCTCTTTTAAGTTGCATTACTGAAATAAATGGACTTTGCACAATATTCTAGTTTTTTGAGTTTCACCTGTAGATCATAAATGAGCGCTCTACAGAAACTACAAATGTATTTTATGTAGAGCGCTCATTAATGATCTTTTATGAGTTTTTATTACTCGTTACATAAATATAAAAGGAAATTGCCAGTTTCCCATACAGTATGCAGAAATCAATCACCTGACTCTGCATGTCTTCTTTGGCATTTTTAAACTCCTGGACGAGAGCCTCTGCTGCAGCTTTCTCTTTGTGCAGAGCGAGCTTTTCCTGCGTCAGCTTGTCCAAGGCCTGTGCTGTCTGTCCAGCACTCTCTGCAGCCTGAACAGATTGTGAAAGGGAACAAAGTGAGTTTCAGAAAGATGGCATGGTGTACAGTATGGCTTGCAGAGAGCGAGTCAATCCAAACTGTTACAGAAGCCAAGATGAACTCGTTCCAACCGTTAAATGTTTGCAGCCCTGCAGAAAAATTTCAAATCATGCTTTTAGAATTTTAGCATTGTTATTATTATTATTCGTCTTCAGTTTCAAAGTTGTAGAAAAAGGTAAATTAAATGAATCCATGCAAAAATCTGGACAGTTATTGTTGTGACAGATCTGAACAATTCAAATGTAGCTTGAAATGGATTGATGGATGAATTAAATAGTTATAATGATGAGCAAGTCATGCATTAGAAAAACTAATCTAATAATATTACTAATATAACTGAAATAGTGCTTTAATTTCCATTATTAGCTTATAAACCCCTAATGTACTTATAGTTCATTGTCTGTGTTTAATTATTAATACTTTAAAAACTACTCTATCCTATTCTATATAACTCAGCCTTTTTCACATTGTTTTATTAAATTAATATGGCTTCTATGACTATATCATACTATAGTAGACCAAGTGTAGCAGAGGTGCCAACTTTAAATAGCTCTTAGCAGGTAAAATTAGAACTTTGACCTCAGGGACATAAGACAATTTCATTGTATTTTTTATATATTACACTACCGTTCAAAAGTTTTAGATCACTTTCTAACTCCATGATGGTTCCTGATTTTTATTTCTGTCTACATTGTAAAGCTGAACGCGCCCAAAAAAATGCATGAATCTCCTTTGAACAGTTGATATTGAGATGTTTCTGCTACTTCTGCTCTGTAAAGACTTCATAACGCCTCTAATCTGAGCTGCTGTTAATTGGTCATTTTTCAGGCTGATAACTCTAAATGAACTTCTCGTCTGCGGCAGAGGTAGGTTTTGGTCTCGTCCTCCTGGGACGGACTTCATGAGAGCCAGTTTCATTATGGTGTTCATCAAAATCGACGGATTTTGTAAATGCACTTGACAATACTGTTCTTGCAAGAACTATTACAGAAAGGCCGACCTCTGTGTCTTAAAATAACAACTGTTGTTTTTGTTGTTGTTACGTAATTACCTAATTCCATGTGTGTTATTTTATAGTTTTGAAATCCCCAGTATTGTTGTAGAATGTAGAAAATAAATCACTAAACAAAAACAAAGATATTTGCAAGTGACTCCAAACTTTTGAACGGTAGTGTATATTAATAACTTGCACAAAGAAACTTACATTAAGAAAGTTTTATTTAATATTAAGCAGTTTGTTTAAAACCAACACAGTCCCAAATCTCCTGTTTTTTTATTGTCTCACAAGATCAAGGTGACCAAATTCAAAGCAAAAGTAACCTTGATCAAAATCTAATCGTGCAAACGTGTTCCCACATCTTTTCCCTTTCGGCTTCTCCGCTGGCCGAATTATAAACACTTCTGATCTGAAAACCACTTTACCTAGAAGAGCACTAGAGTGGTGCAGTGGTAAAGTGCTCGCCCCATCATCTGGATATCGCTAGTTCAATTCCCGGGTGACGCTGTAGCCTCTTGCAGCCAGGGGGGCCTAAGGAGAGAGCTGATTGGACTAGCTCTCTCAGCGGGGTAGGATGGGGGTGCTTAGCACTCTACCCTCACACAAGCAGAATGAGCGGATACTGCTGTCCGAGAGTGCGTGCAGCTCGAAAAAGATGAGCTGCCTCCATGACTGACTGGTAGTAGTGATTGCCTTGATGTCAAGACAGACGTACACTACCAGTCAGTCAGGGACTGACATGACTATGACGTGACCGGTGGGAATTGGAAACGACTAAATTAATTAAATTTAAGAAAAATCTGGAAAAATAAAATGGTACTGCTACAGATATCACTGACACCTCTGTTACACTTTCAAATAAATCGAACAAATATAGTACAATATCATGTTGTCCTCAACACTGCCATAGACAACTACTACTATTATTACTACTACTACTAACAGTCTATAACCTGGAGAATTGTGCACCAACACATACTAAAGTAGGAACGTACCAAAACCTTGGCTCTGTTACAGATTTGCCTTGAACCCATGACTCTCGACCCGATTCAGCCCTGATACAACAACCTGGTTGGTTGACCCACTTGCAGTTACAGGATTACAATTAAAGTGAGTTAGCAACGTGCAAATTAAGGAGATCTACTGTAGTGGCAAAGCAAGGCAAGACTGTTAGAGTGCAGGAAGCAGATTAACTACACAAGTGCAACACTAGGTCTGAGGAGCCTGGTTTTAGTTGCAGAATACCTCAAGCTGCTTTGCTAGTGCACTTTTGTTTTGAGCTTCAAGTTGAGTCACCATGGCGTTGGCATCATCCTTTTCTACACACAAAGCGTCCCTCTGGGCTTGCGCCACGGCCAGCTTGGAGACCATCTCGTCTTTGGCTTCGGATAAGAGAGTCGCCTGCTTTTCCGCAGCTCGCTGTTGCTCCTCCAGCTTAACGTTGTCAATCTCAAGGTTTTCTAACTTCGCTCCCAACTCGAGCTGCGATTTCTCCAATTGTTCAATTTTAATCAGATAATCAGAGCACTTCTTGTCACCGGTTTCCACGCTATGACGAAGAGATGCCGCTTCCTGTTCTAGAGACGCACAGGATTCCAATAGGTCAGTCTTCTCCTTAACGAGGCACGAGGTGGTGGTCTCAAGTTCAACGATTTTGGAAGCGAGAGCCTCTTTGGCTAAAGACATATCTGATCTTTCTTCATCACCTCTCCTTTGCTGGGATTTTAAATTCTCGATTTCTTTGGCAAGCGAAGTTCTCTCTTCACTGACTTTCTGAAGTACATGACATATCTCTTCAACTTTTTGACAACTGGAAATCGAAGTCTGGTTAAGGTTTTGCAAATCTGTTTTTCCCTCCAAACACAATTCATTTAAAGAGTTCCATAACTGCTCGACTTTCTCGCAAAGCAATTGTTGTTCCCTTTCCGCATTTTGTTTCTCAGTCCTAATCGACACAAGTTCATCATCAAGCTTGGCCTTGACCTCCAAAAGCCCGGCTTCCTCTTTTTCAGAATTGGAAATTTCCTTTGTTAGTTCCTCAACTTTTTTAGAAAGGTTCTCCTTAACAACAGATAATTCATTCTTCTCCGTTTCTAACGCTCGGTGCTGAGCTTCCAGGATGATTTTGGCCTCAGAGAGCGATCTGTTCTGATCTGAAATATCACTGTTTGTCTTCTGAAGCTCCTCTATCTCACAGTTCAGGGAAATCTTCTCCTTCTCAAAGTTATCAGCATTTTGTCTATACTCTTCCTTCATGTGGTCCAAGTTGAGCTGCAATTTTTGGTTTTGGTCACTTAAGCTGGCATTGGTCTTCTGTAGCGATTCTATGTCAGAGCTGTTTTTCTGCACAACAGTTTGTAAATCATCGTTTTCTTTCCTAAGTTTCGTCAGATCTAAATCGATTTGCTCATTTATACGCCTCATTTTCTCCAGGTCTAATTTCAGAATGTTTATCTCACTCGATAAATCAGCCTCCGATTGTTTTTTCTCCGCTAAGACAGAAGCAGTTTCTGAAATTTCCTTCTCATACTTCTCCTTCAAGCTGCTCATTTCTTCTTCCAAATGCTGCAGTTTATCATTTTGCTTTTCGAGAGCAGATTTTAAGCTGATTTTTTCCTCTTCAAGGGCTTGAATTGTCTTCTCAGCCTCTGAGAGTTTCTCATGAATCGTTTGCTTCTCCTGAGCAAAACATGCTGTGTCGAGCTGGATCTTCTCATTGGCGGCCTTCATTTCTTCCGTACTGAGATGCAACTTTTCAACCAGCACTTCTATTTGTTTATTGAGGTCCTGCTTTTCACAGGACAGTTTCCTCTGGGCTTCAAGGAGGTTCTCCTTCTCTTCCAGGAGTAAAAGCCTCTCAGAATCTGTGACTTCACTGGAGGTTTTGATTTCCTCGAGCATTCTGGCAAAACTGTCCTTGGAAGCCTGGAGATCATCATTGTCCCTCTTAAACTGCTCCAGGGTGGTCTTTGTGGCATCGAGTTGGTCTTGAAGTTCTGACTTTTCAGCCACAAGACCCATTTTATCTGAAGTGGCAGCTTTGAGATCTGAAGCCATCTTTTTGTTCTCATTACGGAGAAGTTCATGATCTGTCTGCAACTGAGCCATTCTAGAAGACATCTCCTCCTTCTCAGCCTGCAGCTTTGACTGAAGCTCGGCATTTTTTGCAAACAGCAATTTAGATGCCTGCAGTTCCTCCTGGTAGGATCTAAGCTCCTCCTGAAACTTATCCCTCTCCTCACATGCCTTGGTGTGCTTTTGGGCCAGATCTGCACCATTTTCCTCATGATGCTGAAGCTCCTGCTGATATTTCAGTACGACTTCTAGTTGCTCTGCTTTGTGCTTTTCGAGATCTCCTATTTGAATAACGTGCTGTGCTTGAGTCTCTTTCAGGCTTGCGTTCTCCACCTTCATCTCTTCCTGGATCTGTTTTAAATTCTGTAGCTCTTTAGAAAGCTCTTCTTTCTCATTGCTGAGAGAGGACTTTTCTTCATGCAGCTGTTGAATGGCCGAACGCGCTTCCTTAATTTCATTTGTTACTTGTTCATTAGCTGCTTTCAGCTCATCGTTCTTTGACGATAGATCCTTCTGAACTTCCTCCAGGCTAGAGATCTTCGTGCAATATTCTAAAATTAGTTTTTCCGCATTTTCCTTCTGAGCCCGAACATCATCCCTTTCCTTATATAGACGCTCAGACAACAACTTTAACTCGCCAACCTCAGAAGCAAGCTTCTCAGCCCCTTGCATGGAACAAGCCAACTCAGTAGTGAGAGACTGAGTGAGAAAGGGAGGGGGAAAAAAGAAAGGGAGAAGGTTATGTTGATCAAACAAAACGTTAAATAATGCAAAATAAATAAATGCAGGAACAAACTAAATAGGGGACAAGAAGCAACATCATATAGCATAAAGAATCTTCATCAATAAAGAAAATGTGTGTATAGTCTGGTCTGTAAGTATTTGGACACTGCAGGGTTTTATTGTTTGTTTGTTTGTTTTTTGCCTGTGTATACAACCGGAGTGGATTTGTAGACATTGAAGTGTAGACATTAAATGAAGTGTAACAAAAAACAAATGTATTACATGTTTAGGAATGACGGCCATTTTGTTCAAAAGTAACGGGAAAAATTAAATATTAATATTAGGATTTCTTTTCAATATTTGGAAGTAAATCCTTTATCATTTCACGACCCATGGACATTATGAAATGCTCAGTTTCCTCGAGTTTCCTTGAGCTGATTTGCCAGCCCTTTATTGCAGTCGTCTTCAGTTGCTGCTTGTTTCTGTGTCTTTCTGCCTTGAAAGGTAAAGCAGCTCAACCCGGGCTGAGGTACAGTGACTGACTCGGGCCTTTAAGATTCCATTTGCTTGCATTTTTTACAAATGTTTTGGATTTTTATCCACCTTTACTGAGAAGTGGAAAGTGCTGTCCTATCAGATCTGTAGCAGAAGCCTGTACAGTATCTGAGCACAACATAGAGCTCTGCACACTTCAGAATTCCCTCAGCAGTCACAGTATCAATAATCACCAGTGACCAAGATCGACTAGCAGTCGCACATGCCTGTGCCATAACACTGACTCCACCATGCTTGACCGATGGCGAAATTTTATTCAAATCATAAGCCCTTCCTTTACTTCTTCATATCCTTCTCTTCCCATCATTCTGGAACAAGTTCATTGTTTTTCTAGCAAAGACTACTCCGGCCTTTCTGTTTTTGAGGCCCATCGTTGATTTGCATCTACAACAATGAAGGTCTCTCTTGATTGTACATTTATAGACCATGATGTACTTACCTCGTCTAGAGTGCTCTTGTCTCATCTAAATGCTTGTCCAGATTCATCTTCATCAAGGAAAGAATTCTGTGATAATCAAATTTTAGTTTCATCATCTCTCGTATCTTTTGGTGTTGATGAGCTCGTTACAACATTCCATCTGTTTAGGAAAGTACCGGACTGTTGAAGACCATCAGGAACTTTAGGTGTGGAAAGTGTCTTCACTCAACACTGTCAGTTCTTTGGACTAGATCTTTAAAATTCCCATGAACATGAAGCTACCAAATTCAACACCAAACTTTTTAACGCTTTTAATCTTTTTAAACGGGTCACATCTGGCCATCACAGCACTTAAGTTGTCTAATTTTGAGGGTGTGGCAATTATGGGACAAATTACCAAAAAAAGTGTAATGCCATTGGTAATGGTGGATGAACTGCACGAAATGGTAACATGTAATTTTTTTTTTTGGTTAAAAAAGTGAAAGTCTACACTTCAGTGTATATAGATGGAAAGATAGATATTGATACTCATTTTTATATTTTCATATTCTACTTTTAATTCTATGTTTGATATAGATTTTTATACCCATTCTTTTTATACCTCTATTTATTTGATTTTATGTTTTTTATTCTATTTATTTATTTTATTTTATTGGAGGACAGCAAAGGAAGAATTTCATTGTACAGGGACAAAAACTTTAAACTTCAATCACATCATGATTAGTTCATTACAAACCCACTGGTGCACAAATACTAAAGGCAAAATACTGCTCTCAGTAATACTGAGGCAAAAATACGAAAATTGTGTCACTGTCCAAATACTTATCAACTCAACTGTATCAATTCTAACAACGTAAGTAAATAGTGGCAGAATGAATTTAATGCAACATGAACATCTTTACCGTGTGTGTGTGTGTGTGTGTGTGTGTGTGTGTGTGTGTGTGTGTGTGTGTGTGTGTGTGTGTGAGAGAGAGAGAGAAAAGCACCAACACGTCAGTAAAGATGGCCATGGTAGGATCCTTTGCAACTTTACTGAAACTGATTATGTATATGATGCATATTATTTATTTAAGTCTTAGTATCTATATTATTCAGTTAGTTCTGTGCTTATTGGTCAGCTGCCCCTTAGACCTACTGTTATAAAATTTGGTAATTTAATAAAACGAGCAACCAACATACTTAAAATCTACAGATCTTTGATAAGACTGAGTACATGTGGAGACATGGACTTTTACTTTATTGTATGGAATACATACCACAGTCTTTAATCAGTATTTAGTGAATCTTCATGTGCACACTGCAGGGCTGTAGAATGATTGATGTGGATATGTTTGCTCTAAACGACCCGTGTTTTATCTCTGCTTTTAATCATCGCCACTGTTTCTGAACATTTGAGATTACCCTGGTCTAAACGTCCTGCAGTAAACATGCATTAATCTGCCCGTTCGTATCTTTCTATGGTCTGTGTTCTTTTTTTGGAGTAAGCCATGCTCTATCGCTTTTTTGTTTTGGAGTGCGTGTATTCATAGTTTAGTGAATGATGGACAAAAATAAAAAACACCACACAAGCTGTACACCGTGGAAAGAAGCCACTGAAACAAGCAGCTAGTTACACAGAAGTGAACCAACCAAATAGTGACAGAAGTTGTAACGAAGATTTGCCAGTGAAAGGGTAAATCTTGTGAAAAACCATAAATGGAAGATGAATGGTGTGAAGTGCACGGTGAAAAACCAACACATGCCCCACCTTAAGATGGAGTGAGGGCAGATTCCACATACAATCCACAATGCAAGAAAATAATCCGGACTTAAACTTAACCACCAGTTAAAACAAACCTGAACAAACCTGGTGTTTTACACATTAATCCTGAGAAGAAAATCTTTGTTTGAGGGATTCGGTTTTCAGTTGCATATAATAAGATCCGACCTTACGGCACTTTCCATCGACAGAAGCTGTTAACTCTGGTTCATGACTTCGCGTGAATGTGCAGATTCACAGACAAGATGAACACAAACTCGCCTGCATAGATTACGAATGTCTGGAGAATTAAAAGCTCCGTTCACGAGATCAGCACCACATAATTCCAGACCATCCTGACTGAACCATAAATATATATACTCAGCAAAAAAAGAAACGCCTGCTGCAGGGAGGCATGAGGACTGCTGATGTGGCTAGGGCAATAAATCGCCATGTCCGCACTGTGAGACGCCTAAGACGGCGCTACAGCGCTACAGGAAGGACAACTGATCATCCTCGCAGTGGAAGACCACGTGTAACAACACCTGCACAGGATGGGTACATCCGAATATCACACCTGCGTGACAGGTACAGGATGGCCACAACAACTGCCCGAGTCACACCAGGAACACACAAACCCTCCATCTCACAGCAAGAACTGACAAATCTGGTCCAGTCCATGAGGAGGAGATGCACTGCAGTACTTTAAGCAGCTGGTGGCCACCAGATACTGACTGGTACTGACTGATTTTGAGCCTCCCTTCATTCAGGGACACATTGTGAAACATTTTTAGTTGATGTCTTATGGTGTTGATTCTTTTAGTGTTCATACAAATATTTACACATTAAGTTTACTGAAAGTAAAAACAGTTGAAAGTCAGAGGACGTTTCTTTTTTTGCTGAGTATAGTTGTGTCTCTCAAGTCAAAAACTCTTACATAAATGAAATCAAAAGTAATTAAGAAACCTGGTTTGCAAAACTAATCTACATTAGAGGTTTTGAAACTACAAAACCATGTGCGTCATCACACACCACTTTGAGAACCACCACTCTATTAAATCATCCGCCAAAACACAACCGGCTCACACCTCACACCCTTAAATTTGGATAATTTGGAGAAGACAAAACTATCAGTGGCTTCAACCTAAAGTGGTTTTTGCTGGTTGGATCCCAAAAACACACAAACCACCGACTCTTCAGAACACAAGTAGTGATCTATAGTGATGGGTCGTTCATGAACGATTCGTTCTTTTTGAACGAGTCTTTAACGTGACTCAGAAGAGTAAGTAGTCTCAGAGAGTGATTCAGAGGTCTGAATCATTTGTTCTTTTGTCACGTGACTCCCACAGACGCTACGCGGTGCAACAGATTCAAAAGAACGAACGATTCAGACAAGAAGATATGAGAGTTGAACTACTCATTCTGTGTATATGTCCTTAGCTGCATTGTAATATTTTCATTACTGGAACTGGAGCCAAAATGTGTATATGTAGACGTACTGGGGGTCTGTTGATTGAAAATTTAACATTTTATTTTATTTCTGAAAAAAAGAACTAAATGAACTAGATGACTTTTTGATGAACGAGATTCAAAGAAACAAGTCACTAAAATGATTCAAACTTCACATCACTAATCTAGTGCAGTCAGCTTATCCGTGTCTACCATCTCATTTCTTTCACCTCAATATTTCAGGATTGGTTCAACATTGTTATGTGATACACGACAAATCTCCATACTCTCTCATCGCATGGGATTCAAACCGAGATCAGGAAAGGAATATATCCACACACGCACGCCAATGTGCCACGCGACCCTAAATACTCAACCCATTTCATACCTGAGCCTTTTCTTTAAAGGGCACTAACTCCTCCACCTCTTCTTTAAGTTTTTGGCACTTCTCTTCAACGCTGCAGCGCTGCTGTTGTGCCGTTTCAACCTGACCCTGTAGCTCCTGTAGCTCCTTCGTGTGCTTCTCTAAGGCACTGGCAAGTGCTTTCTCTCCAGAGGCCTGCGCTTCCTGGAGCTTAGCCTGGATCTCCTCAAGGTTCTTCCCCTGCACAACAACACATAAAAAATAAATGAATAAATAAATAAATAAATAAACAAACAAACACACGCCAGGTCCTTCAGAGAAGAAACTACAGTTCATAGTTTCTATAGTCACAGACAGTGAGAATACCTCTGGAACAGTGACAAAGAATAAAACATAATGACGTTTGCTAGGGTGATGTGACAGCTTCCTGTGCATGAACTGCTACTATTAAAAAAAAAAAAAAAAATTAATTAATAATAATAATAATAATAATAATAATAATAATGAGAACAAGAGCATTACAGTAAAGCCAGAGGTCTTCCAAAAAAATTATAATAAGAAAAGAAAAAAATCCATCAGCAACTTTCTGATCAATCAGAATAACCAACTGAAAAGTAAAGTGGTGTAAGTTTTGCTTAACTTCTTCTACACTAAAGGAAATCTCTGACATGGGGAATCTGCTCGTACCAGCTGTTTCATCTTATCCTGTAGTTTGGAAACCTCTTCCTGGTGTTTCTCGCTGCTGTCCTTCATCTCCTGCTTGGCTCGAGTCTGCTCTTGACTCCTGCTCTCCTCAGACTGAGCAACCAACTGCTTCTGCTCCGAAAGCTGATTCTGAAGATCCTCGAGTCTCCTGTGAATGGAATTAGATATATTTATTTATTCATATATATTTATGTCAGTTTAAGGGGGGAAAATTTTTATTTTTTTTTAAATAACCAAACAATCCCCAGTAGAAATATGGCGGCCTCATCCACACTTGGTACTTAACCAGCGACTTACAGAAACACAGTCAATCAATCCTCTGTGGAAAATCTTTTCCTCGCTCTAGTTTAAAACGGAGAATTCTGGGAGCTCTTTAACTTTCAAATTATTCTCCATTTCTTTATTATTCCTTAAATCCATCATCTGTAAGGAAAATGACGGACATCTCTTTGCTAATACAGTACATCCCCCACTTACGAACGAGTTCTCCCCGGGAGTATGTTTATAAATCCGATTTGTTCTTAAGTCTTATACACTAATATACAATATAAAGCATACCAATCCACTTAACTGGATCTGACCACTTTTGTGGCCAAAAATCATAATGAATCTCTCGCGTGAAATGCAACAATGTCGTCTCTGCGCCTTTAAATCGCGAGGGAGAATCCCAGACGTCATTTGGTCTCAAAGCTGGTTTCCACTGTATTGGACTGTGAACTCTGTCCTGTTAAGCTGTCCTGATGGTGAATAATCCTAATTTTGGAAATAATCCTCAACAAGACAGACATTTTCCGTCATCGTGCTCCCGGACTGATTCACTGAAACTGGTGAAGCCGATTCATTTCTCCCGCACTCCCACACGCACACATACAATATACTGGACTTTAGACATTCTATACATTCACTTAGACACTGAAAATATTGTACATAACTGTAAATAGTGTCTATTGTTTGTGCAATACATGTGAGCTACTTCCGTAATTGAACTGGATGTGGAACTCCAGTTGTGGAAATTCGTAACTCGGATGTTCGTAAGTCGAGGACTTGCCATATACTTTACTCAGATTTCCAACTGGTTTTTTAGTAGAACGTGCTAATTGTCTAATATCCATTACACACAGAGAGCTGGATCTTTTGTGAGCTGTTTGCTCATCTAGAAGCATCCATCAGTATGTCATAAATTATTCAGTCCTGTTCAAGTGTGAACGTATATCCATCCCATCTCACCTTTCTTTCTGTGTCAGATCTTCATTCATCTTGGTCAGCTGACTTGAGCTGTCTCCAGAAGACTTTATCAGCTCGCTGATGTTGTCCTCAAACTTAGCTTTATCTCTGGTTAGCTGCTCGAGCTTCTCCTCACTCGATTTCAACTTGGCTTCCAAACCTGAGCAGAAAAACAAAAGCTCACATATATGGAGTTTATGTCTTATAAGTTATGCGTAGGGCTGGAGATGATGATACTGATCACTCTTACCAGACAGCTGAATCTTGAGCTTTTCAGATTCGCTAGAAAGAGTTGTGCATTGTTCCTCCTTCTTGCTAAGTGTCTCCTGTAACCCTGTAGAGAGAAATAGAAAAATAAGATAAGGCTAATTAAAAAAAATAAATTACCTTTCAGTTTGTGTCGCACTTCTTAAAATTATAAACAACAAAGATAAATCCAACACAAACATTTCCATGACAAGCTTGTTTAGGTCTTGGCTCCTGGTTCTTTATAATTTTCTATTATAATCATTACATGTATCAATTATCAATGCTGCGGTTTTTCTTACATGACTTTGTGTTAAACCTTGCTATATATTGGAAACAATAATAATCATCATCATCATCATCACAGAGTGCACACTTACTCTGAACAGCTTGGGTGGTCGCTGACTGCTCATCGAAGGACGCCGAAACTTTTTCTTTCTACAAAACAAAAGCAACTTCATGCTACAGTGACAAGCGAAACACAAAGGCTATTTATATAAACGTACATACAGCTCACGTAATATATATATTTTTAAAACGGTCGCATTGGTTGCACTAAATGTGTGTGAGCTCCATTACATCATGCTCAGTTTTCTAACAACTGGCCCTGATGCAACTAGCGCTGGTCCTGATTCCCATCATTCAGGCTTCGTCAGTGGTGAAGTGATTATAAATGTAAAATTGTTTGTTGATCTCCAATATAATCATAGTTAATTTCCACCCTTTTTTAGGGTTCTTTCCTAAATCCATCACGCGCAAGCTGACAGCATCCTTATGAAGTGCTGCTTACATGACTTCCGCTTGTCTCAGCTCACAGATGCTCACAGATGCCCACGATTGGCTAATGTCAACGTCATTCATAATGGAGTGAAAGTACGCCACGCCATGAGCTTATATTCCCCTCATGAACCCCCACGCACAGACAGATGCGTCATCATCTGGGCTTGAACTCTCATTAACCCGGTTGATCCCCCGTGAACGTTGCGAAATTCAATGCATGTCTTTTTCTGGTCAATGAACCTAATCACCAAATTTAAGACTAATATCAAGGGGGATAAAATCCGCCCAGCTACCTGATTTGTCCACCATCACTTAATACATGTCACACAATACACCAGTGATATATTGACATAAAATCTCTGCAGAAGCTACATTTCCCTTCCACACCACTCACGATTCTTAAAAATCAGTCTCTTACCAAATCCAGAAGTTGTTGCTCCAACGAGTTCTTAATTTGCTGCACCGAGCCCAGGGTTTCGTGCAGTTCATCCAGCTCCTTCTGTTTGCTATCCAGCATGGTGTTCACCTCAGTAACCTAAAGTCCACAAAAAAATGTCAAATCAGGAACACACACAGATAACATCTTCCAAGCCCTTTTTCTCAAAGTGCTCTGACATAAATCACTGGACATTTAGTAATTTTTTATAATAACAACAAGTAGTCTTACCTTTCCTTCCTGCACGCGGGCCTTGCCCTCCGCTTCCTCGACTCGAGCTAACAGATTTTGGACGTCCCGTTCCCCTTGGCTCTGGTGAGAGCTAAGCTTCTGAATGAGAGCGTTTTGGTCCTGGACCTCCCGAGTCCTCTCCTCCACCTGGTGACCTAGTTTAGAGTTGTCCTCTTCTAGCTCCTTCACCCTAATCTCAGCATTGTGCAGCTTCCCCAGCGCTTCCTCCAGCTCAACCAGGTGCTGATCCTCTGCGCTCTCCAGGTTAGTGCGGAGAGATTCTACCAGACGCTCCTTCTCCTCAGTCACGGCATGCAGCTGTTTCTTCAGCTCTTCGACATCATGTGTCCATCTTTTAGCTTCAGTATTGTGCTTAGCTAGACTTTCCTCTAGCTGGAGTTGGTGCTCCAACTTTTGTCTTTCCAAAGTTTCCCGCAGTATGAGCTCGGCTGCCTGGTCCGCTCCGGTCCCCTTACCCGAGGAGGCCCTAAGCTCCTCCATGGCTTGCTGATGAGAGGTGATAGCCGAAGCTAGCTTTGAGCGCCACAGCTCGATGACATCCGCATTCTCCTTTTCTGCCTCGGCCAATCGTGCACGAAGCTGCTCGTTGTCTTTTGATAAGAGTGCTGATGAGGTCTGGAGTTGGGACAAAGCCTCGCTGTGTGCTTTTGTTTCTGCGTCCAGCTTTGTACGCAAGGCAACTAGTGCCATCTCATGGCTAGCAGTCTGAGAGGAGAGCTGGGTCCGAAGCAAACTGAGCTCTTCCTGGAGGACCGGTGCTGTCGGGTCCCCAGTTGATTGTCCAGGACCAGCCTGCACGTGTTTCTGAAGGGCGGCCACTTCTTTGTCCCTTAAAGTAAGGTCCCTTTCCAGTTCGAGTATGCGAGACTTCTCAGAGACTGTAGCAACCTAAAGACAGGGGACAACCGGTAGTCTCGCAGAAAAATAAATAAAAACACAACACTTCCTAAGAAAGAGCAATCCAAAGATACAGGGTAATGATGAGATCTCTTAAAAACAAACAAGTTTATTAACACAGCTGGATTCAAGCACTTTATCTGAAAGGGAACAGGATGTACACGATCATGTCATCGCAGTCACAGGTTCCTGAAACAAACTAAACAATTGAGGACAGGTAGCCGACACCATATGGTGTTTATAGGGTCATTAGGGGACGCAAGGGTAGAAATGCATTTAATAAACTAAACACATACGAAAATAAATTTAATAAATAAATATGCAGTGAAATGAGTGCTACTCAGTGTAAATCTTTGCTTTATTTCTCCCTTAGCAGATAACAAATAACCTTAGCAGACAAGGTGCTTAAGCTACTGAAACTAGTAAATACAAATATGCTGACTCATCACGTCCGCAAACAAACTTCTTAACTGGGTTTAAATAAATATAACCCAAATCGCCAGAATAGTTTCCTCCTGATAAGGTGTGTGTGTGTGTGTGTGTAAATTAAATAAATCAACAAATAAAAGCTTCCTGGTGATTAGTGTTAAAACCATGATTAGGCAGACAGACATAAGAGGGACCGTGTTGTGTTTTTCAGAACTTTGTATTAATTTTTTTAAACCTAGTTACACAGTCAGACCTGGGCAAATAAACACACATTTAACTTCAGCTTCTGTTTGAATTTTTAACTACTTGATGTAATTTATGTGAGTAACAGAACGGATACGTGTCCCGGCATTGATTATATTCACGAGAATCCAAAGCTGTGTTTTAAGAATCGATTCTTTTTATCGGTGACATTAATGTTTAAAATCACATTAAGGACAATGATAATTATGTCATATACTTATTTAAAGTTACAATTTCTTTCATTTCATATTATTTAATTACCTAATTAATTACTTAAAGTTTTTTTCTCAAAATTTTCATCTTGAAATTTTTTGAGTTTCAAACTTGGAAATTCCCTGCCCCTCCCCTTCCAAGTCTTTTTTTTATCCGATCTTGGCCCCAACACTCCGTGTGTGTGTGTGTGTATATATATATATATATATATATATATATATATATATATATATATATATATATATATATATATATATATATATATATCTATCTCAGGGCATGACATTAACTTTTTTGCTCACTGGCCAATGTGGCTAGTGGATTTCCGGAGTCACTCACCATTCAGCCTTTTTACTATTTTGTTGAATTTTATTACCAGAAAAATCGCACTTTTTTCTTCACCATGATACGTTAATGTTTGTTAGATCTCGATTTACTTATAAATGACAGCATACACTGTATCACTATAGTAGTAGTCAAGTATTCAGTACTGTTAAGATAGCTCCCAATATAAAAACATGCAAACATGAACAGTATATTCTGTTTATTGAACTTAAATTCAAGCCTCTTACCACATGAAATTGAAAAATAACAGATTCAGTACAACTGAACTCATTCTGATATTAAAAATACAGCAACTCAGAACATTTATCATTTTAGTGTTATTATGTGTACTATTATCAGGTATTATTATTCATTATGTATTATTATATCAGAATTCTGAGTTAGGACAATGGACTCTGGTCTATCTTCCTGTGTTGACTCTTTATAGTGTGAGGTAATTCAATCAATTGATGAATTTTCTATCATTCAACATGAAATCGAAATAGATTTTAATAGTGATTACTTTATATATAAGCAGTAAATAACCCATGCGAAAGGGGCAAACATTCTCATCCTGTTGAGAAGCAATAGCCCTTTAAGGAAATGATGCGCACACACCAAACAGGAAGGAAAAGTGTGAGTGTGTGCACACGCAACGCATGTGCGAATGGGAGTTTTATGCACGTAATATGTTGCAATGCGTTTATTATATCAGATTCCTTTAGAGAAAACTACAACAAAAATATATCGTCATACTAAAGAATAAACTACCCGCCAAAGTGGCTAGTGAGACTAAAGTTATTACCCGCCACAGCCGAATTTCACCCGCATTTGGCGGGTGCCAATGTCAAGCCCTGATGTGTGTGTGTGTGTATTTTTATATATATATATATATATATATATATATATATATATATATATATATATATATATATATATATATATATATATATATATATATATATATATATATATACACAAATCAGGGCATATATATAAAAAAAACACACACACACACATCTATATTCATACATACACACACACCTAAAGGATTATTAGGAACACCATACTAATATGGTGTTTGACCCCCTTTCGCCTTCAGAACTGCCTTAATTCTATGTGGCATTGATTCCCCGTTCCACCACATCCCAAAGATGCTCTATTGGGTTGAGATCTGGTGACTGTGGGGGCCATTTTAGTACAGTGAACTCATTGTCATGTTCAAGAAACCAATTTGAAATGATTCGAGCTTTGTGACATGGTGCATTATCCTGCTACAATCAGACGTACGATTCATTTTCAATTCAAGTACGCGTTTGCCCCAGGTCTGAACAGGAACGCCTGAAGAATGACTTGGCATTTTTTTAAATTGTTCATATGCAGGTAAATAATTGCTTAAAATGGAAGAGCATTCAATGTTTATACTTTGCACTAAATGAGCAGACAGAACTTCACATCATTTTGGCCCTGAAACATCCTGAGCAACCCGGTCAAAGCACACAGAGAGATCCTTTACCCTAGAGTCTTCTAACTCCCTCTGGAGTTTCTCAGCTTTGGTCTTTTCAAAGAGCAGACTTTGCTCGATCTCCTTAAGGAGGGCATGCTCCCGTCTGGTCTGCGTCTGTTAGTACAGAAGGAGGGGGAGAGGAAGAAAACACAACCAGTGCCACCATCACATGCCAGCCCAATGCACAAGGTGAGAAGAGGGAAGGGAAATGGAGTGAGGTGAGATGTCACATGCAGGTCATGTTAAAAAAAAAAAGGTAAGAATGCATGAGAACACGGCCGGACGCAGAAACGTTGTGGAGTTTGTCTCCAGTATAAAATATCTGGATGATACAAATCAGTCAGGGTCGATAGGCTTTTGTAAAAGAGGAAGTGTGTGTGTGTGTGTGTGTGTGTGTGTGTGTGTGTGAGCGAGCAGGTTAACACAACAGAAACACTAAGGAGAAAATACTGGAGAACACCAGAACTCCTGAAGTTCTTCTTTAAAACTGAAGTATGGCCTTAGAATAATAAAGACCATCCGATTTTATAAACACGTTTTATTTAGGTCTAATAAACAAACAAACAAAAAAAAAAAAAAAGCACGATTTAATAAATACTAGCAAAATATGTAATGGTTGTCATACAGCAACAAATTTTACTTAATATGAAAAAAATTTAATTAAAAACTGTTAAAAATACGATATACAGTGTCTGTCTTACAATGTCAAATGGATTTAAAATTAAATAATAATTACGGTTAAGTTGAACATGTGCGCTTTAACTCTTGACAGAATCACAGCCTGTTTTATACTCAGCACTCAGTAAAGGGAAATTGTCCAGCTGTTTAGTGTCCAGCTGTTTAGTGTCCAGCTGTTTAGTGTCCAGCTGTTTAGTGTCCAGCTGGGTGACCCATTAGCTTCTGCAGCTGGAGTTTCTGAATTCCAGTCAAGATTTCGAATGACCAAAACACACTACAAGGCAAATATTGTGTGTGTACGTGACTAACACACCTGTATGTACTTGATTTACACAAAGACATTCTATACAATTGTGTTTTTCCACCTTAGTGGCAACAGTTTGTGCAAAAACACACACGGGTCTGAACTTCAGGTGATCACATGCTATCAGCCACAGAGTGTATTAGAGACGCACTGCGAATCAGTTAAGAAGTTTTGTCACTTAAGAAGATTCTCATTGGGGATAGCTAAAAATAAATAAATAAATAAATAAACAAAATTTTAAAAACTAATTAGATTCAGTGATCTATTGCATTTCTTTGCCACACTAACTCCAAAATATATATTTTTTATATTAATAATTATATTTAGTATTATATATATATATATATATATATATATATATATATATATATATATATATATATATAATTATTATTTTTAATTGCTGTGTGTTTACATTTGAGGCGAAGATACATTGCTGTTCCTCTACAATCCTACAGGTGGCAGACTCTAGTCACTCACTGGCAGTCTGTAATTAATTTAATTATTATTTCTGAGTTAATAAATAAATATTGGCAAACATCCTCGTAATGAAATAATGTGTCCAATTATTTGAAGTTAACATAAATAAATGTGTTTAATTACAAATCAGTACATCTAAGAGTTTAAACTAAGAAGTTTAAATCACAGTTGTAATATGTGGCAAAATAATCTTGTTTAAACAGTCAGGAACTTAAAGATGGTATATTTCAGAGCGCCGTTATATTACTATACTGCTGTAGCTCAGACATTGTACTGGTTTCAAAGTATAAATAGTATGATGCATTTAATAGTAACATTAATGTGATGATGATGACGTCACCTGGTATAAAACAGGCTGTGATTTCTATTAGATTGAGTCGGTTTTATTTTAACACTACAGTTGTGAGCAGACTACGTCAGACAACACTTTCACTACATTGTCTGTTCACCCGAGTTACCTCCAGTATAATGGTTCCCACTGTTTCGGGGAGCTGTTGATCCTCTAGACATCACGTGAGCTGATACGCTAAGTACAATGATGTCACTGAAACACGCAGCACTGCAGTAATACACATAGATAACGTTTAAACAGTGCACTGTCACAGTGGCAGAGCGCTTCAGATGCTTCACTGCGTACCGTTTCTCCTTAAACAACAAAGAGTGGAGAACATTGACGGTCTGGTTTGTTAGTTTTGTCGACTTTTAAGGTCATGCAGTACAGATGTACCTGCGACAAAGTTACAGCAAGCCAGACTAGAATCATGAGAAGATGATAGACAGCTGGTGAGTCGCGTGTTTTCAGTTAGTAGCCTCCACAAACATACAAGTTAATATATGAAAATATTAATTCATCCATTAGTCAGTGATTAGTCACCAGCGCAACCACGAATGACCCTCTAGTAGCAACTAGCAAAGACCGACATGAAGGGTTCTGTGAGGGTTCCTTCAATAACTCAGGCTTGTTAATTCACAAAAATGAATTTTTATATGAAACTCACGTTCTTCACCCGCTTAATGTGTGGCCTGAAACCTTTAATCCCCGATATACACTCTAAACTTTAGGTAAAGAAAAAAATTATTTAATGGAGGAGATGGAGGAACAATGATGAAATTCAAGTGATGAGGGCTTTTTTTTCAGCGTCACTTTATCACCTACTATGGACTGCACATGACACCCGAAAAACGTACGATCTGGACACTAAAGCGGTGTGTGAGTGGAACCTGCACCAACGAGTCTTTACCTCCAGGTCTCCTTTGGTAATACACGCTTCTTCCACACGAAACTGAAGGTCTTCCACTTTTCTGTTGGTGCAAAAAAGATTCGAGATCATATTCTCTCTCTCTCTCTCTCACACACGCAGAAAATTAAACCACCTTAATAAAATAAATTAATCAGTAGAAAAGATCATTACATCTCTCATTCCTTTGTACTTTATAATAATAATAGATTTAACAGGTCTTTTTGTATTAAAAGAGCCAACAATCATTTTTTTAGTAAAACGGCTGGTTTTCTCAAGTCGTCCAACTCTTAACTACAGAAGTCAGTACCTCCCACTCTGTTATTAGTTATGTTTGCCAGAGGGGAAAAATGAAACCAGTCACAGCTCACACTCTCAGAATTTCTACAGATTACAAAGTGCAGTTTATTGTGCAAGAAAGAAACATATAACCGTGCATATAAAATAAACTTATTTACATGTAAATTTATACTGCAGAACAACCAGCAAGATCGCTGTAATAATGAAATAAAAACTAAATCTATACATATAATAAAACTGAACAGTTGGCGTGTTTGTACATTTGAAGAGATTTGCAGAAAAAATTTTGTTGTTGAGACGCAAGATGAACTTGTTAAACAAGCGAGGTCTTGATATACAAGTACTGTTGTACGTATACACTTTGGCTGAATCCCATTTCTACCCCTTACCCCTTCACATAGCCCTACCCCTCCGTTTGGCGCGTTCACGTGAAGGGGTAGGGGTGTCTCATTTCTCTTTTGGTTGGAGGGGGAGGGGGAAGGGGAAGGGCCAGATAGCCCTCCAAACGAAGATTTTTCAGGACCTCACTTCAAACGAAGGGCTAAGCGAAATTTTCAACATGGCTGCTCACTCGAGCAAACAGACCCATAAATGTAAATTTTTGCCATAAATAAAGATTTTTATGACAAGTTTTCATTATATGTATATTACCTCTAGTCTTGTGTTTGTGTTTATGGTGATGTTCTGTAAAGAAATGTTTGCAAAAAAATCGATAAAGTTTGCTAGCGGCTAGCACCGATTGCACGATATTACAAATATATATTTTATTTTTATATATTTTTATAATTTATATTATGTATAGGGATGAAATACGGCGCAAAAATACTTTGGGAGTGAGTAATCTCTCTCTTATTGCAATGTGTGATAAACATCGGCGCATGTCCTTTAACGTAACATTAGGAACTAGTGACAACGTATGATGACGTATAACAGTGTTGTAGTGGTGTCCCATTTCTTAGGGGAAAAATTTAAACCCTTCCCCTTTCCACTTCGTTTCAAGGGACAAGGGGAAGGGGCAAGGGGTAGGGGAAGGGGTAGAAAATAGAAATGGGATTCAGCCTTTGTCTGCCAAGCGTCACAATCACTCTCACTGGCACTGTAGGATTGTGGGTAATCGTCTCCCATGCTCAGGTTAATCTTTAACTTTTATTTTTTTTTACTTTATATTTTGTATTAATTATTTTTATATTTTTGGATTGTGGAACGAATCATCAAAGTTCCCATTATCTCGTAGGGGAAAATTCACTTTGATATACAAGCACACTTCCAGAATGAACCATGCTCACAATCCAAGGTTCCACTGTGTATCTACTTGCTCCAAATCTAGAATCTCACCTCCTTTCTTCCTCTAGCTGATTCAAAAGCTCCACCTTGTCCTTGTCTGCAGCCTCCACCAGGCCACGCAGATCATCCATTTTGGCCTCCATATCGGTCACATACTACACACAATTTAAATAATAATAATTTTAAAAAATAATCTAAATAAACCTTAAACCACATTATTATTCAATTCAGTTGACGAAAATCTGCTTTGCCCCATGTAGGCTGTGAAACCGTGTTCCTGACCTGTTCTTGACCTTCTCTGAGGATGCTGAGCTCCTGCTCCACTTCTCCTACTTGGCTGGTGGCTTTAGCGACCTCGGCCCGCTCCAGGTCACGCTCGGCGAGGAGCTGCTCGATGTGCTGCTGCTTCTCCTTCAGAGCCTCCTGGAGCGCAGTGGTGCCCGAGATCTTCCGTGTGTACCTCGACGAGGTTTCTGTCAGCTGCACGGACACAAGAACGGGACAGAGATGTTAAAGCTGGTTATGTTATGAATGTGAATAAACTTCACTACTTCACTTCTTCTACTTCACGATTTCTCAATGCTGATGAAGTAGAAAGACAACTTCACAGGACAAACTCTAAAACCCTGTAGGCCAGATTTCAGCCTGAGTGACAGTTGGTGGGTCCATGCAGGATGTCTCTAAATATTCTGTTAGCGAGTGTGAAAGTGTGTTTGGTGCGAGCGTGACTGACTCACCAGACCGGTGCGGCTGGGCTTGCCGCTCACAGACGACGCCACCGAGCTCATGGAACTGATCGAGGAGGAGCTCGGGCTGCGTTTCAAACCTGCTGGCGTAGACACCTTCCGCGCCGTGGCCTTGGCCGGAGTGGTGGAGGGGAAGCCGATGCGCGTCACCTTGTGCACCGGGGCAAAAAGACCGTACTTGGGCTGACACTGGAAGTACCTGAGAAAAACAAAACAAAAAATAATAATCACTTTGTACTCAATGTCGTGCTATTTGCACTTAAGTAATAAGTAATGAATGAACACATTAAGATAAGTGTGTTATGCACGTGTGTGTACCTGGTTCCAGCCACCGCACCATCGTTCTTCCCTAAAGGCTCGTCCAGCTCCACCCCACACCACTCGCCTTTGGCAAAATCTGTTTCCCCTAAAAAGCGTACTACACCGGCTTTGCTCCCACCAACCTACATCAATTGAGATCATTAATATTTCAAATAACACTCTGTTCGTAGATATTAACCGGGGCATTCGAGTCAAACCGGGACTTTTAATTGAGCAGAACACAGTTACGAGAGTAAAATCTCCCTTCACTTCTCTCTATAATCCGCTGCTACACTAATGGACTAATCCCAGTGTTTCACTAGTGGTAGAAAGTTCTCTCAGTACACCAGAACCACGATCCGACTGCAGCTATTTATTTTACAGTTTATTTATACAGCTTATATATATTTTTTTACATTTTCTATTTCTATTTTATACTTTATTTTATTCTAACCATGACTACATGTGTGTAGATTTTATATTTTAACTTGTTTTCTATTGGCACTTACAGTCGTATAAGCATTTCACTGCATATCATACTGTGTAGGGTCGTGTATGTTGTTGCCACAGCGGACCAACTGACAACTTGTCACCGGTTTTTATACCAGACGCCCTTCCTGATGCAACCAACTGGATCCAGTGGCCGGGGTTTTGGGTATTGGCTGGGAATCGAACCTGGGCCTTTCTTATGGGAGACCAGAACCTTATCACTGAGCCACTATCCGTGTACGACCTCGGCTGGAGAGAGACACAGATGTACGCGCTTCTTTAAAAAATTTGCGCCGTTGGAATGTTTTACTGTGACACACTGTTTAAACACCAATCAGTTTTACAATGTTATCCTTTGTTTATATCTATATATATATATATATATATATATATATTAGTGCTGCACGATATTAGGAAAATATGCGATATTGTTGTTGAATACTGCGATAACGATATTTCTTGCGATATAACATTTCCCTAGAGAAATGCATTTTTTTATTATTATTATTGCCTATTTTTTTATTATTTATTTATATGTAATGATCATACTAAAATAAACAGGTAATAGATATTCGTCTGATGTAATTAAATCTAATTCAGGCTAAAAAGAAACTATATGTCAAGGAAGTAGCAAATATTTAGACTTCAAAACACTATGAATGACTTAAACCCCTCAGCAGATATTCTGACTTCTGGTTTGCTGTTACTATAAACCTGCCAACACAATATGAATTACTTTCGAACATTACTTTTTATTTACGTGTAACCATACACTCATCAATAGTGTCTTAAAACAAGAGCATCTTTTAAACAAAATATTCTCTTTGGCTTGCCTGTTTTTTTTTTTTTTAATAAAAATAAATATTTTTAAACAAAAATTTAATAAAAAAATACTATTTGTCACACACACACACACACACACACACACACACACACACACACACACACACACACACGTGTGTGTGATTCGAGTGTGTGTTTATAGGACGCGGGTTAAATGTGTGTTTTTCCGTTGCTCCCCTTCTGTGAGAGTCCTTAGACTAATTCGCGTGGTTATACTGCCTACTCGCTTGCTTCCGCGTTTGGGTTTACCGTCCACGCTATAAAGGGCTAACGGCTAATCGCTAAGTCTTCTGATCATCCGGGGTTAGTTCGCGACAGAATTAAGTATAAAGATGTATATAAGCGGGTATAAACATAGTAAGGGCCCATCTGATTGGTCAAATTTGGACACACAAATTCTTGGCACATAAATTATTTATCGCAATTCTTTGCGATATGGTTATCGCGTCTACCATTATCGCGATAACGATATATTTTAGATATATCGTTATATATAAAAAAATCTACCATTTTAAATTTTAACACAAGTCCCGGTTTGACCTGAACACCCCCGTGTTTACCAAGATATTTTGCTCACTGACTAAAAAAAACATTTCAAACTGTTTTTTTTCTTTGTTGTTTTTGTAGGTAATATTTATAATAATAACATTGTTTTATTCTATGCTAATACTCATGAGAAAGAAATAGACTTGTTTTATATAATATATTCATCATTAAAAGCGATTATTTTATATTACAAATAACAGAAAAAAAATTTAAAATTAGCCCACGTCCTCACCAGGACCCGGTCGCCCATCTTCAGCTCGCGCTCCCCTTTCTTCACCGAGCCTGCCTCCGATAGGTTGGACACTGACTCAGAAGCTGAGCGAGTCAGGGTCGAGGCAGGCTTGGCAGGTTTTTTGGTTGCTGCGGCAGCCGGCGGGGCGGCAGCTGGGGCGGTTTCTGAAGCGGCCGCCGGAGGGTTGACCGGATTTGTCGCCGGAGTGGCGGGCGGCGCCATCTGTGTCGCCGTCGCAGGGGGTGTCGGAGACGCGGGCGCCGTCGTCGTCCCGTTAGCTTCACCCTCTACCCTAGAAAGCTTGGAGGGCCGTGTAAAAATACCCCTCAAAGGCTCAGACTGAAAGTAGCGCACTCCGGCCACCGAGCCGTCGTTTTTGCCGATCGGCTCGTCCAGCACGATGCCGGCCCATTGTCCTGGGGCAAACTGGGTCTCTCCGAGGAACTGAACGTAGCCCGGCTTGTTCCCGTTCACCCAAACTCGATCGCCAACTTTAAACTCTTCAGCTGCATCCGGGGTTTCAGACGAAGCTTTGTCACCTGGAACTGATTTAGCTGCAGCAGCTAAGAAAATTAAAAAAATAAAAATGATTTAAAAAAAGGGTGAGAATTCATCTTACATAATTTTAAGTACTAGATGTGGCTCGCGTTTGCATACGACTGAAAACCCGGACTTACAGGTTGGGGACGTCTTGCTGGTGCCGGTCCCAGCTGGTCTGCTGATCTTGCTGGGGGCTTTGAGTCCGCTGGCCTTGGCTGTACTCATAATTCCTCAGTTTGTTCCTCGTAAACAGGCTTTGCTTCGTCACAAACCATTGACTCTGTCTTATAACTTGCAGCAGCACACTGACGGTTTTACAACATGGACTATAAAAAGTAAAAAAAAAAAAAAAAAAGGGAAGTGGGGTAAGAAAAGTGGTGATTCTATTAAAAAAAGTGAAAAAAAAAAAAGAAAAACACAAGCATCAGCAAAATGACATCAGGAAGTCAAAATTTCTAATGTGAAATACGAGCAAGAAACGCATCAGGAGCACAAGATGCTCTGGAAAACACACTGAAATATCACATCATGAAGTCTGAAAGTTTTTCCCTTTTGAGATTCTGTTCAATTTCACATCAATTTCATTTACATAGCGCTTTGCATAGTTGTGTACGATTTTAGTTTGCAGAAACGCAGATCTGTCTCACTTCTGAGCTCAGACCAGCTATAATGGTGAGATAACGCTTAGTGATAACTGCTCAAAAGTTTGGAATCACTTGCAAATTTCTTTTTCTTCATTTTACAACAATTAAGGGGATTTCAAAATTATGAAACAACACATATGGAACTAGTTAATTATGCAACAAAAACAAGTCAACAAATGTCAGTTGTTATTGTTAAGACATGGAGATCAGCCTTTCTGTAACAGTTCTGTCAAGTCAATTCACAAAACCCATCGAGCACCGTGATGAAGGCGATATGGCTGAAAACTGAAAACACTGAAAATATCAGTGTTTCATATCAGTCGATATCAATGATTATTGATATTTTTATGACCTATTTAAAATAAGCACCAGGATTAATATATTACATGTGTGTTTACATTTTATGTAATATATTACATAAGTCTAAAGTCACAATGAACACTTAATTATCTCTTAACATTTAAGGTGCAAAATGAAAGAAAATGTAAGCAATGATTAATGTTGGTCTTTCGGCTGCTCCCGACAAGGGGTCGCCACAGCAGAATATTCAGTCCGCACAACAACTTGGCACAGGTTTTACGCCGGATGCCCTTCCTGACGCAACCCCGCCATTTTATCCGGGCAAAGTGTAATAAAATAGTGCAAGTGCATTTTCTGCTTATGAAGAGGAACCAGCACGAGACAACGATATGGCGCAACCAAATGTGATACTGTTACATGATTTGCTGTTAGCGTATCACTCCCTATGTTGCTAGGTTACCAGAGAGCGAGTTCCTTCATTAATGCAACTGTCACGGGCAACCGGAGGCGGACCACAAGACTAGCAGTTAGCACTTGTAGCGTGGACGGTAAACCCATACGCGGAAATAGCGTGAACAGGAGGATAACCAAGGACTCTCTCACGCCAAGAGCAAGAGTTTACACAATTAAACCCGCGTCCAGCAACACACACTCAATCAGGAATTGGATCCAAAATGGTGAGTACTCACACGTGTAGACTCAATGACTGAGCGATGTGAAGCATCATCTTGTCTCCTTTTATGCTTCCTGAATCGCGACCGTACTACTTCTGGGTCCTAGTGCCGGTCGCGGAGCGAGTGCGCATGACACCAACCAAACTAGCTTCGCAACCTCGGTTTTCTTCCGACATAGAATAATAATTATCGAGCGTTTTGTCAAACACATCTTTTATTGATATCGATCACGTATCTTATCGCGATACATATTATTGTTTTATCGCCCAGGCCTAGTCCCTCGTGAAGACCTTCCCAGGAAAACAAAACCAAAACTTACCTCTGCTGCAGAGGAGAAGTTCATTTAGAGTCACCAGCCTCAGAAATCACCAATTAACAAACAATACCGCAGATTATGAAGCCATTATGAAGGATTTACAGATCATAAGTAGAAGATATACATCTCAATATCAACTGTTCAAAGGAGATAATTGTATTTTTGGACGCCATCCACAGTGTAGAGAGAAATAAAAATCAGGAACAACCGTGGAGTTAGAAAGTGATCCCAAACTTCCAAGAGTTGAAAGTACTTCTTCAGCATTTCTGGACACCTGTGAGACGTGTTTTAATCCACACAGGTTAAATCAGCGGTCCCGGTTACCCAGAATGCTCAGGTGCTGCTCAGCACTGATCAGTGACAAAACCACAATAACTCAGCTACCTGGTTTGCCCAAAGTCTTTAAAACATTTAGAGAAACTGACACTCCCAAGCAGATACGCAGGATCAGGCAGGCCAGCCAGAGGCGACTGTTTAAATCACGTGTCTGCAAAAACAGAGACATGGATGAACGCCAGACGAAGGGCAGATGTTCACACATCAGTCAGACAGATGAGACAAACTTCAGACAAAGTGGAAAAAATAAAAATAAATAAAAATCACACATGCAGAACGAGAGGACGTGACATGACTAGACTGAGGAGGAAAAACATCACGTGGTCATCGTACGCAGACAACATCTGAGATAAATGTACAGTAGCTGATTACTAAAGATCAGGGCAGGAAAACACGCCTGACATGTCGGGTGAACTTGTTTGTGAATTATCTGATAAAGTCTTACCACTAATAAGGTCACGAGAAAGTGCTCGAGGTGTGCGCATGTTAAACCTATACTGATATTCATACAAATCGTACAAAGGGACGCTCGACTAACGAGTACACTCACGTGATGTAACCCGAGCAATCATGTGAAGAAGCACAGAAGATCCCCGTGTGCTTTGGCTGCACAGGACAGCTCGAGATGCCAAAAATAAACGAGGATTGCGCCTGAAGAATTACAAACAGACCGATTTAGAGACGTCCTTAAAAACTCAAAGCGGCTTCGGTTGCGCAAGTTACGGACACGTCGGTCGGTCGGTTAGGAGTCAGACGCAGACGAAATCCCAAAAACGCTTTATTTTACTTTTCCGACAACCAGAAAAAAGACATGTTTCTGCCCAGCTACCAAATGGTCTGGCTGCGTGTTAAATAATATAGATATATATTAATAAGCTTCACTAGGTGATAAATGCCTGATATTTTGAGAATTAATATATAAGGAAAACTTGGAGAAAATGCATCGGAATAAAAAGAATGAAAATAGAATTATTTTACATTTCAACCTTGTAATCCAATGGTTTGTCCGATGTATACAGTACCAGCGCTCATGCGCAAAAGACTTTTTTAAAGCAGCGCACAAATACAGAGGGGCCCAAAACAATGTATACATAACATGAATAATATATACAGTATATAAGCACTAAAAGAATAATATCACGGTCACATGATGGCATCAATGATCAAGTGCAACTAGTGTCATCTTTAAAGGAAACACGACACGACGAAATGCTGCCATAATTCAATTTGAGTTTTAAAAGCGGGCAGAGACAACAACTGCTGAAGTGTGTATACATTTTCTGGGCCTCTCTATAGATCATGTATATAATATCAGGACAGGATAGAAGAGCCTGCTGCACACATCACTTTACTCACACACTCAAGTCACCACACATCAGGCTTACTTTCATACTGGTTTACACTGCGTTCAGCCCGAATTTGGGGGAACAGAACTGCGGTCCGGGACGGTTCATAGGACGTCAGACATATCGCGGTGCTTGAGAAATGATCAGTAAATGCGCAATCCTGAGGACATTGTGCTAGAGATGATCACAATATATTACTCGTATGTTGTTCCTCTAAATCTAAGGCTACGGTCCAGTCTCTGTTTTTGGCTGCAGAGATGACGATGATGTCATAATTGTTTTGGGTTCCTCTTTATTCCTTTATTAGGACACACGGGTGCAGCGTGCATGTATTATGGCAGGAAGTACAAGAGCCAAAAGTGGATGCCAGGACACAGGACCTTCTTCAGCACAATGAGACTACAGACCTCACACCATTAATCTGGACTCGGGAGACTGCGAGTCGGTTAAATACAGGCTACATGCTCACACTTGAGATGTGCTCGCGTATAAAGTTCTGTCCGTCATCCACACTGCAGTGCCCCAAACGCTCCGATTCTGCTCGGCGCTGATCAGTGACAAAACCACAAGAGCTTCCATATGTAACCTGGTCTGAACAAATTCATTAAGATGTTTAGAGAAGCCGATACCCCTAAGAAGCCGAGCAAGATCAGGCAGGTCAGCCAGAGGTGACTGAACGAGTCTGTTTGTCTGCAAAACTGTCGCTGAACGCCACAAACACTCCGATTTATCGTCATGGAAATGGCATCATGTCCTCGTGATAAGAACTTAGTCAGCACTTTACATAATCATCAAACAGGAATGACCTTCTGGCTGCAATATTGTTTTCAATAACAGCAGAGGTCTGGCTTTCACCGTGATCGCAACGCAGCACTTCGTGCGTTCGTGACGCTTCACGTTCTTCTGCAGCTCCTCCCAACGCCCGAGCTTTCTACACGTGACTCACCTGTTCAGATTCCCACAGAGACAAAACTCTCACCATTTCTAAAAAGCTCATCCTCTTAAGGGTTGCATGAAGTCTGGAACATTCTGAACCTTCTGGATCAGGATCCATCGCATTGCACGCACACTACAAGCGACCCGAAAACATCAGTCAACCTAACACATTTCTCTCTGGACTGAGAGAGGTAACGCCACATACAAACTCTACGCTCAGACACAGAAGGTGGGACTCGAACCCAAAACCCTGGTGCCCAAGTGCGTGGCCACAGTGCTCATCACTGCCACCGTTCTGCCCTTCTCGTCCTTTCTCTAGACTTTAACCTGTACACCAGTATCTGACGAAGAGTCTGTCGTCTCTAGGGGAATTTTCTTTTCTTTTTTTGGTTCTTTGACACAGCTCTCTCTCTCTCTCTCTCTCACTGTGCTGCTCATTAAGGATCTAAGTCAACATCAGGATTTCTCGAAAGATGATTCCTGGACATGCATCACAGTGGCGTAGCAGGACGAGGGTTCGATTCCTGCCTTTGGTGTCTGCGCGCATGGAGTTTGCATGATCTCCCTGTGATTGGTGGGGTTCCATCTTGGTGCTCCGGTTTCCTCCCACAGACCAGAGACAGTTCGCAGATCAGGTTAACTGTGTGTGTTATGTATTCTGTGTGCACTGCGATGGAGAGACTCCAGGCCACCACGACACTGATTACAGGATGAAGCTGTACAGACCATCAGTGAGTGACTGAGTGATTTTGTGTATATTGTCAGTGTGAAAGTGCTGGTTGTGAGATCAGACAAATGACACACACACACACACACACACACACACACACAGAGAGAGAGAGAGAGTTAGTGTGTGAACCAGTACAGTCCTGACTGAGTGTAAACATATAAAATGCCTTTCTATTTACAGCAGGTGAGAAAGTCCAACAGTAGTGTGTGTGTGTGTGTGTGTGTGTGTGTGTGTGTTTTGACCCGACACAGCACAGGCTTTCCGCAATGTCACTTCTCCTCCTAGGCTGCCTGGCCACGTCTATACACGCGCGCGCTCTCTCTCTCTCTCTCACACAAAAATCACGCGCAGGCTTCGATTCCTGGCCAAACCCCCTTCGTAGACTCGCGCGCGCGCTTGCTAACTAGTAACAGAAGATACTAGAACTAGCTAACGGCTAGCCCGCGCGCTAAAGGTTAGCATCTACCACGGGATATAAATTCCTTCACCTAGCCCCCTGAGCTAGCAGCTTTACACACACACACACACACACACACACACACACTCCACCTACGGCAGATTCTCACCGTCTCGGTCCTGTTTTATGACGCCACACGGGACTTTAATCTGCCCCCGGGGGGGTGAATTCATTTTTACCTGTCAGATCCCGAGGAAGGCGGGCAGGTCTCCGCGCGCGACCGGGACTAAAGCCTCGGCGGTAACTCGGACTTGTGCGGATTTCACCGGGAACTTCAGAGACGCGCCGTGGTCACGTGGTGACGTAGCGCACGCGCGCCCGACGCTGCGTCCTCAACCACCAGCTAGCGCACTACGTCGAGTGCTGAAGTAGTTTACCTAGTGCTCTTCGTACCTGGTGTGTCGATCAGGACGGCTCAAGTAAAACTAAAGTAGTGTTCAAAGGGTAGATGGGTGTAATCATATTCATATTATTATTATTATTATTATTAAGGGTGTGTCACTTTCTGCACAAAAAGCATAAATACAATCTGATTCATTTCTGGACCTTAAATGAACTCAGAACAAAGTGCATTTTATTCTTTCATTCATTCATATTCTATACAACACATCCTGTCACAGGGTCACAGGAGCCAGGAGCCTATCCCAGGCAGGCACACACACAGCAATTTGTGGACAGAAATGAGCCTAATCTGCATGTCTTTGGACTGTGGGAGGAAACCAGATTACCCAGCGGAAACCCACCAAACACACGGAGAACATGCGCGTGGCATGAACACAGACCTGAGGAGGGAATCAAACCCGCACCCTGGAGGTGCAAAGCGACAGTGCTAAGCATTACGCCACCATGCCGACGTGTTTAAAACTAAATGCATCCAAAAGAGGTTATGAGCAAAAATCTATTATTGGAAACATGTTTGACAAGGTCTCTCTCTCTCTCTTTACACCTGGGAAAAATGCGTATTTATTTAGGATGTGAAAAATAATTGTAACATGTTTGTGTAACCAGATGATTCGCTCCACAGAAGAATACGATGAGCATTTTTACTCGTTTTATATTATTCAGTTATGATGCCAGTGTAACATCAGTATACAGTGTACAATGAGGCCTTTCAAAGGTTGTATTGTTCTGTATTTAGATTTAGCAAATATGTGGTTTCAGTCTAACACATTAGACTATAAGCCGTGTGTTTGAACCCTGGGAAACCACCAAGCAGTTATGAGTAGAACATAATCTCCATGCACAAAGAGCAGAGATGAGATTGAAACCCAAAAAGGACGTTAAATATTTTTGAGATTAATCTTTGAGTTTGCGTTTAAACACAAAACCACACCAACCGTTGGAATAACAGGTTTACCAACGCCGACATCATAAAGAAATGTATTTACTCTCTTTCAGTGAGTGTGTTTGGTAAACCCAGAGCCTAACCGTGAAACACTGGGCGTGATGCAGGCAGGATGCGTGGTACACCCTAGATTGTAAGACATTATGCACTTGCCTCACAAAGGCTCTAGGGTATTTCATTAAAAACAAAAAAGGGAAAATGTCACATTGAGAATGATAAGTCAGTATTAGCCATCTAACCTGCGCTAACGATATAGCAATGTCTTTCGGATTTACAAAGCAATAAGGCAGCATGACAAGGTGAACCTGCTGTACAGCTTTGTTTTGGAGATGTAGTACACTTTCTGGCCAAAAAAAGGTTACACACTAATTTGTTGGACAGCCGTTGGTTTTGATTGGGCCGTTCGTTCAATACGGTACTGACAACCTTTCACATCATCACAAGATGCAGTTACATACAGAGTTGCATCTGGTTTCATCAAAATCTTCTCCATCAGATCTCAAAGACAAGGTTAAGGTGAGGATAGGAAAAAACTCCTTGGTTGTGTTAATCTGGTCATTCAGGTCATTTTATTGCCACATAACATTGCTGAGTCTAGACCTGATCAACTGAAGCAACCCCATAACACTGCCTCCAGGGGCTTGTACAGAGGCCACTATGCATGATGGGTGCATCGCTTTGTGTCTCATAAACGAGTGGTTTTCTTATGGCCCCACATCTGTTTAGTCTGAATCCTGTAAGTTTACGTTACATTATTTGTGTACAGAAATGCTCTTACTTTCACTACTAAACATAGTTCAGCTTCTATTGTCAGTTTTTAATGATGTTTAAGTGTTTAAGACTCATTTCTCCTTTATTTTTTTTTTCAGAACACGTTTCCACCTTTTAGGTGTCAATGTAAGCAGTATGGTGGTGTAGTGGTTCGCACTATCGCCTTGCACCTCCAGGGGCTTGGCTCGATTCCCGTCTCTGTATGGAGTTTGCATGTTCTCCCCATGATTGGTGGGTTACCTCCAGGCACTCTGGTTTTCTCCCACAGTATATTTGACACAAAAGATGTTACACTGACAGAACAGGTTGTGGCATGACAAGGAAGCGTTAGCTCCTGGGCGGGAACCGTCAGGTGACCACCATGGGGATAAAAATAAGACACAGGTACTGTATAGATAAATTATTTTCAGCATTATTTAACCCTTGTGATGTAAAAAGATGCATAAATCAGATTTAAAACACTGATGCCTGCCTGCAAAGCCAAAAACCTACCTTAAAGCTTTTTACGCAAACTCTACTGCACCATGCTCCCACCGGTCCCACAGTTTAGCCTTGTTGATTTAGACAAGACAAGCTTAAACATTTTCTCTGTTTTGGCACATTCGAGTCAATGACTCTCTACATAGGACTAATGAACTACTCCTTTCTGAAGTATTACATCAGCAGTTTGCATGTTGTCGCTTTTTTTTAACAACATGCAAACTAGTAGAACAGGACGCAGTTATAGATGGAGCCTTTTGGTAAGTTGATGTGAATAAGCTCCCGGGCTGCCACATGCCATAAATATACTGAACATCATCCCACTATCCGACGTTGCCCAAAACAGGTCAGGTTCTCCCGTATATAAATGTAAAAATTGTTTTACTTTATTGCTTTAATGTCATTCTTACCCTTCTAGTGATCCTTGTGCTGATGGCACAATATGTTTTGGCGACAGTCAGTCCAAGGTCTTACCTTTATCCATTCGTAAGACCATCACGAGTATCCTTCAATGTTTAGGTGACATCAGGTTTCCTCAGAAAAGTTCAAACCTTCTCGTTTATAAATCAGATGACGTTATAGCGACTTTAAGAACAGGTTTGTGCTTGGGCCCCGCACATACTAAAACTGGAGGAACTTTAAGAACAGACGCTTCATATGTAAATACTGTACATACGGCCAAAACACAGTATTGGTGTTGATTTAAAATCAACATATCGAAGCTACTTCTATAGTTTGTGCAACATGGAAGTGACCAATCTTTCTTGCCTAAAAATGTAACGTTGCTAACTTCAGTCGTTTTGGAGAGGTGATTTTATGTGTCGCAAAAATCAAAGCGTTATACTTTAATAATTTAAAATGTAGATTATTCATTATTCAAATTCATTTATTGATAAAATTGGTATAAGCTTTTAGAAGCATATGACCTGTAAAATTGTTGATTAAATTGTTTTGTTTTTGGAAAAAGCGTATGTAGTGTTTTAAAAATTAAAAAAAATCCGTAGTGTCCGTAACCATGTCAAAGTTATGTTGCAATATTTTAACGATTTTGCATTTTATAATATATTTTCAGGCTCACGTCTTTTTACGTGAAATCTAAATTGGCCAAGGTGCATCTGAATGACAATTTAAAATAAAATAAAAAAAACACTACAGAAAAGGGCATTAAATTGTATTCAGCAAAGGTGTTTCTTTTTATCTGATAAAAATATAAATGAGCATGCAGATATTTAAAAAAAAAAAACAGAAGCATGGATCATAAAAAAGAAGCATTAAGTATTATGAAAAATGGTGTTATATGAATCCATCTGAAAATTCACCTTTTCACCCAAGTGGGACACATTTTAGCACCAATACCATGTTTTGGCTTACAGACAACATACAGGTTTGGCAGCACTGTGGCCTCACACCTCCAGGGTCAAGGGTTCAATTCCCACCATGGGTCTGTGTGTGCATGGTGTTTGTTCTGATCTCCCCATGCTTGGTAAGTTTCCTACCCCTAGGATGAACACAATGGATTAGACATCACCACCACCACATATACCGAAGTTAAGTGGTAACTGAAGTACCTGCTGCCTCAGGCCTTTATTCAGTATAAACAAAATTAATGTTTGTTGATTTATTGGTTTAAAAATCCTCGATTTCCAATTTTATCACACCATTTGTATTTCCAAGGCTAGGTGAGCGAATGAACAAAAAAACAAACATGTAAAGTGACTTGAGTTGGCACTTTATCCTGGTCAAGGTCACTCAAAGACTGCGAGATTGGACTTACATTTAATTCACACACGGTAATTAAATGTAACTTATCCACCTACAAGGTCATGTTTAGGAAGAAACTGGGTATCTCTGGTCAAGATTACAGCACTCCAGTAGAAGAGAGACTGTATAGCAAGCTGGAGGTATGAGGGGACAACGCTTCCTCCTGCAACATCATGCCAGTTTACTGAGGTTTTATATCAACAGCAAATGTGTGGAGCCCTTTAATTTATGAACGAAGAGAACGCCGCTCAAGCAGCTAATTGTACAATTCAAACGAGATAGCTTAATTTTGTTATATTTTTTAATCCCTCAAACAGCTGGACCATGGCCTTCAAAGATTTAGGAATAAAACAAGTTCAGGACAAACCCTGTAAAAATTTAGGCTTAAAAATAATTTAGTGTTAAAAAAAATAACACATCGCAAACGTATACCAGTAACGATGGCCAATGGGAAAGAAACTCGTAGAGACATTATTGTCTCAGTATAAGTCAAGTTTTACCAGACTGTTGGTAAGTCTAAGAGGACAAAAAAAAAAAAAAAGGATCTTCTGCTTTTATAAAACTGTACATTACATAAAACACTAGTCTAAACCATCACTTACAAAAGTTGCCATCTGTGGATTTATAAAAGCACGAGCAAATTAAATGATTTGTTTTTGAGGTCAAATTCAGTAGGAGAAAAAGACAGGATTGGTATTTTGTATAAAATTTGCAAAACAAGGATGGCCAGGATTTTTGACATCAGACTGGACAGAATGTGATCAACAATGACCTCATGGGATCATCCTGTAAGGTGGGGGGGGGAGGAAGAGAGAGGAGTTCATTTTCACAGAAAGTATCATCTACTCGTACATAGAGACGATTCAGAACTCAGGAAGTTAGCTTCTTGTTTTTCGCCTGATTTCGAGGAGATTCTTTAAGCAGGCCTCGAATCCTCAGGTAAACCCCAGTCGCCTCGGCGACCTCTGTGAACTCTGGCGTGTCTTCAAAAGGGATTATACCTTCTGCGAACTTGCTCCGGTGTGGAACGCCTGTTACTTTCCTTACAGCAGATTCTTCGTCGTTTTCATCCACTTGTGCGTCCGACACGGGTTCGCTCTTTTCTTCAGGAGTTTCGTTAACTCTGCTCTGTTCGAGGTCGGAATCACTACCCTGAGTAACCTCATCCAGAACTATAAGCTCATCGAACGACTGTCCACCGGTGTCCTCATTAAGAGAGTCACTCACGTGACCTTTGTTGCTTTTGTCCTCGTCTGCACCACTTACAGGTACTTCGACAAGTGAAGCAGGTGTGCTTGAAAGTTCCTGGTCGAGCTCAGAGGGCTCCTCTGCCTTCGACTCGGATTCTTGCACTCCCCGATCCCCCTCGGGTAACGGAGACGAGCGGGGCGAGGCCACACCAGGCGTGCTGGTGGAGTCGCTGTTGCCGTTATCGGCGCTCTCGAGCTCCGCCCACAGCAGCCGCTGCTGCTCCTCCAGCTCCTCCAAGGTCAGCCCATCCTCCGACTCCTCCCCAACAGCTCCGGCCCGCCCCGGTAGAACCGGAGATCCTGGGTGTGTGGGAGGTGTTGGAGGGGGTGTGCCTTTAGGGAGAGGCGGCGGGGTGGGCGTGACCGGGGGTGTCCCCAGGGGTAAGGGTGGAGGTGTGCTAATGCGTGGAGAGTCTGGAGGTAGTGGAGGCTGAAACTGGAAATCGTCAAATCGGTCTCGTACAGGAGTGTCGAGATCTGTCGAGACACACATACACAAAAAAAATAAATACATAAAATAAATAAAAAATAAAACACCATTTACATCGTTTCACCCCCAATGTAGTAAGGCAAACTGTTTACACACAAACATCTCATGTTTTCCCTCTCATAATGTTTGTCTTAAAATTTATTTATAACAACTTTAACTAATCATTGAACTATGCAGGAAGTCAAGAGTCTATTTAAACGGCGCTGCAGTACCCGAGTCTGTGTCCATATCTGAGCTCCCGCAGGCGTCAGAGTTCGTGCGCCGCTTCTTGGTCTGCTGTGGTGTCATTTGCGAGTCGTGGCACCTTTTCATAGACATGAACTCGGGCTGCTGACAAAAAACAAAGTGATCAAGATTAACACGCAAATATGAATTAAAAATCCTCATCTAGAAACTGAAAGGTAATGGGTTTTACCGCTGGATACATATCTGACAACTGAGCAGCAAACGTTGCCTTCCAGTGTTGAGGCTGCATCGGGATGGAACCAAACGACCGATAATCCTGGAAAATTAAATTTAATAAATTTTTTTTTTTTTTGACCAGCTTGCTTCATTTCATGATTTCATTCAGTGCGGTCCACCGTCACGGCCTGAGGCCTCATCATGGTGAATTAGTTATTTGTTGAACTTTAGGGTCACAAGCTCACGGCCCCAGTAGGAGATCAGTCTAGAGTTTAGTACTGATGGGAATCACCAGTCACCCCCTGTTTAATCACGATACCTCAGTTAAAATTGCGACTCTATAAATATCACAATTCAATATTATATTTTCCCTGCTTTTGTTACATTTTTAAACCTGTAATGAGTATTTAAATGTAGCCTGTTCCTTATAACTTTAGTTCTTTCACTTAAAAACCAAGAGTAGCATCTAAACACATACGTCTGTCCCCTGCCATAATTATTATTTCTAAACAAACTTGAAAAATAATAAATTCAAACTGAAAGCCAATCAATTGGAAAAGATTGACTGGTTTATCTATATTATAAACATATAAATCGTTTCTTTTTTTTAAAATCGATTTTGGACGATCACCAAACTAAAGATTTGCAATTCATAACTGAATCAGTCATCCCCCCACCACCCCCCTCTACTGCCTAGTGACCTTTTTAAACTACTACATTATAGAACACACACACACTTTACAAAAAGCCATACAACACTACTGTACACTTACATCTCTAACACCGGAGGGCGCCGACACATTAAAACCGGGGAAATCCACGAGCTTCGAGACGTCATAGCATACAGTTTGGTTAGGGCCGTTCGAGTCCTCCTCTCCTGAGGCTTGGAAGAAATATTGCACAAAATTTTATTTCATCATCATCAGTGGGCCATGCCGTATATACATTATATTCTCAACAGAGAAAAACTTTCTTCTTCTTACTTTTACCATCATAGAGCGTCAGGCCTGAGTTTTCCATCTCTGCTTCTTTTAACCAGCCGGGCGGGTAGCCCAGCTCTCTCATACGATAAATAAATGGCGGAAGCGTGTTAGCAACAATGCCGAGGGCATCCTGGAGATCCTTACTGCAAAACATACGACAATATGTATAAAGCGCACACTAGAGTTATTCTAGATTACTCATAAAAGTGCCAGTCAGTGCTATAAGCTGTATAATGACAGGAAGAAAAAAAAACAGAAACTCAGAGAATTAACCAAATCAACTACTTAAAAAAACGCTTGGTGTGTTTCTTCTTTTTAGTAAAATGTTATTAGTGACCTCACGATTCCTGGCTTGTACTTGGAGAAGCGCTCCTCCACCTCCTCCACATGGTAGCGCTGGTTACTCAGAATGTTGCCCTGGTTAACCTGCGCAAACTCTTTCCTCTTGGCATTGATTCGTCCCATGTCTTTGGGCTGGCGGGGGAATAAATTTAAATATATTTTTTTTGTACAAAATGCACAATTATTATTTTTTTTTAATAAATGTAAATAATTTATATATTTTTATTTAAATTAATAATTATCCATCTATTCAAACCATTCATTATGACAGCCTCCATGTTTAAAATGATTACCTTTGGACAGTCTCGTAGCTGGTGGTCATCAGCATCGCAGTTAAAGCAGCACGGTTTAGGTCTGGAACAGATCATTGTGTGAAACTTGGTGTGTGTGGTTGTGTTTCTATAGAAACAGCCAATGCACTTCAATGGCAATAAAAAAAAAAGAAAATCACACTTTAACATAGAGATGTGGAATTGTTGGTGCAGGGAAGCTTTCTATAGGCAGGTGTTTGTTCAATATTTTATAGAAGAGTCTCCAGTGTCCTCGTCAGTGCATGTTTCAATGGTCTGAAGCCGGGAACGACAAATCCACAACAATGACTTTAACTCCAAACTGATATACAACTCTGATGTGGTCACAAGAGGAATAAAACCCTCAGGGAGGTAACTGTTACCTGCCACAAAGAACAACCTTCTCACTTGGGTTGGGTACCGAAAACCGGTACTAATACAGCACCGATACCTATAGAACCTGTATGGACCGGACCGAAACAGAACGGTGCCATTTCAGTGCCACTTAAATGCCTGAACTGTCGATTGAAATATTTGTTCTCTAGATTCATATATTTTTGTAGATTAATAGTTTATTAGATTAAATAAAGAGATTTAAAGCACAAATCATCAGGAAATGAGAGACCATCCGACATGCGCGTGAATGCAGTAACTAACGTTACACTCGCTCTGACGGCAGCAGGCGGTCTACCGATAGCTTAGCATGCTAAAGTAAACTTTCGTTAAAATGCCTAAAACTAAACGGTCGAAAGTGTGGCTGTATTTCACAAGAAACGATTGCGGCACCGCGAAGTGCAGCGAATGTTTCACAGCAGTTGCATGTAAAGGGGGAAACATGTCAAATCTAATGAAACATTCGAGGGCAGACAGAATAAAGTTAAAAGCAGAATAAATACACGGAATAAAGTTAAAGGCTAAGTTTACACTGCCAGGTCTCGATGCTTAATTCCGATTTGTTGCCTATATCTGATTTTTTTGACTGTCTGTTTACACGTTATTTGCACTATGACTCATATACGATTCACGTGTTTACACTCGCCATACCATCTGAAGCATCGCGCATACTTAAAGGGAGGTTCTTGTGCTGCACACTGGCCAAGAAAGATGAAGGTGAAATATGCTTAACGCTATCTCTGCTATATATGCAAAGTTCGCGCACCATGGTTTTAAAACGGAGGAGGAGAGAAAAAAAACGGCATAATTGCAGCCTGCACATATGCTTTATTCATCAAATACCGACTTAATGTTATTTATCCCAAATAAGCATTAACACAAGGCGGGGGTGTGTGTTGGGGGGGGGGGGCGTTGTTCTTTTCCATGTCACCTGCGATGTTGTAATTCAACACGCGCTTCCACCGGAGAATAACACTACGTCATTAAACCGCGAAGTAGTCGCAGTTTTAATGACGTACAGAACACAATGCCTCAGGAAATCTGATCGGTCTGTTTACACGACAATCACATTAGCACATATCTGATTTATATCCGATTTATTTCCACATATGAAGGAGGCCTGAAACCGATCTCGATATATCGGAATGCATGCGTTTTTTTCCTGTTTACACGGACATAGAACATATCCGATATGTGTCACATATGAGCAAAAAATCTGAATTGGGTCACATTTACCTGGCAGTGTAAACGTAGCCAAAAGCAGAGGGAGGCACCGTGTTTAACAGCTTGTTTACAACAGCTGGCACCATCAGTGTGGACGACACCAGTCACGGTCACACCAACCGTAGCAAAAAGGAGTCACCGATTATGATGACGACAGCAGCCTGTCCTCAGGTTAGTAGCAGGATAATGTAATGTTAATAGCAAAATGCTAATCTTGCATTCATGCTAATAAATGGTCAAACGATTTGTAAAATACTCATGTAACATGGATTCTGTTTATAATTGTGGCTTTCCAGCCATTTACCATTGCAAAGAAGGCTATGCATGTCCTGTGCAGGGCAATAAGTAATGAAAGGAGTCGTATTTTGCCAGAAAATGCAAATATGGTGAAATTTCTGCAAAAGAATTGCTAACATATGAAGCTTATATATTCATATATACTTTGAACTTTTAATATATTGTTCAATTTTAAACATTTTTTTGTTCAATAAAAATGTATTCTTGAGTCATCCACCATAATTTTGTGGCTTTTGTCAAGTATCGGTTCAGGCACCGGTACCGTTTTAAAAGTATCGATTTAGCACCGGGATCGAAAAAAAACCAAACGATACCCAACCCTACTTCTCACACAGGAGGATCAAAAACACACACACACCTGGTTGGCATCTTTTTAGGAGGAAACCCAAACAGACATGACACACAGTAACCTGAGCTCAGGATCGAAACAGGAACCGTGAAGCTGTGAGGTAGTAATGCTGCCCGCTCAGTATTCAGGATGATTGGCCATGACCGGATATCAGCATCACGTATTCAGAACCGATACCTCACACACTGTACCGCAACAACGGCCTCCATGAAGATAGAAAAAAGTTAAAAAGGCTGAGATGACTCTGTTTAACGACAATGGAACATCACATTTCTGTGAAATCCTCAAAAGGAGGCAAAAGCAAGAGAGGATCCTTGTTAAAGTCGCACAAAAAGAGAACAGTGTTTCCGTTTGTGTGTGTGTGTGTGAGAGAGAGAACGTCGTCCTACACAATAACCCCGATCTCCATCTCCTCTCTCATCTCACTCACTCCAGTTATGATTCTTTTCAAAGGTAAAGTGCAGGTTAATTTGTTTCACTGTTATTATATATTTTGGAATAAATAATTTCTACATGAATAATCATCAGAGTTTCCGTTATTTCTTATGGGGGAAATTCAGTGTTTTGGATTACAAGCACTTTTCCAGAACGAACTAAGCACACAATCCCAGGTTTAACTGCAAGTCTATTAGTCTCTTCCCTTCTCTTATTAGTAACTGAAAGACAGGAATAATCAAATACACCAGGGCAAAACAGCCATCATCTCCACATTGTTCATAGAAATCCTGATGCCAAAGCAGCTGTGCGACATCTGGCCCACAGCATTCCATACCTCTTCTCCTTGATCTGCACTTCCTGCCCCTCCAGCGCCATGATCTGGGCAAACACTTGCTGATACCTTGTGAAAATGTAATTCAGGAAGGCACACGTGTACGTTTAAGAGATATAAATAAGTGACTTAAAAAAAAAAAAAACAGTGGAGACACAGAGGTTGGTTGAATCAAGTGTGAAATAAGTGTGTATACAAACATGATGTTAAGGATACTTGGGAACGTCCCATCCATCCGTCAGCTGAGGATTCTCGTTGAGGAGGGGCTGACCGAGTTTATCCAGACAGAAGTTGGTGAAGTAAAGCACGCTCCCCACCACCTGCACAACAAACAGAGGCAGAGACAAGGCATTAGCATTCCTGAGGAAAGTGTTCCAAAGATTCAGATTTTTATTCAAGAAAGCACAGAAAAGCGTGTGTGCGTGTGTGTGTGTTGAACTCTCACACAAAAAGCATCTCGAACATGTTTTTCTGTTGGCGCTGCATTTGTTTCCTGGATTTCCTCCATGACAAAACTTGAGTTCTGGAAACAAATCATTAAAAAAATATATAATAATAAATAATTACAAATACAACTTCAAATTACATAATTTTACTTGTTTTTACCGTGCAATTATTTATTTATAATCATCATCATATTTATTATCACTTGCGGGCAATACCAGGTACCCTACACTGCTTCTACAGGATTTAAGAGTTCAAGTTCTTGTTCAGCTGATGATCAGAAGGTGTGCAGATCTCTATAAAAGCAGACGGAAAGAACCGCAATGAAGAAACTGTTGCTGCACATAAATCCGGAAAGAGTTATTAAACCATTTCCAAATTATTTGGAGATCGGTAACTAATCTCTCACTGTAGAACGTTGGCCTTCTCAGAAGTGGACGTCCAATCACATTCACCCCAAAGGTCAGACCATGTAATGCCCAGAGAAGTACCCCCCCCCCCCTTTTTTTTTTTTTAAAGCTACCGTACATCTCAGAAGAAGACTTAAATACATTTAAGTTTAGATGTATTGCCATTAGAACCCTCTTCTGTGTAACAAAAACATGGAAGCACAACCAGGTTCACAAAACTGCATCTAAAGAAAGCACAAGACCTCTGGAAAAAAATTCCTATGGGAAAATGAGACCAAAGTGGAACTGTTAATGCCATGTGACGTGTTTTCGGGGGACTAAACATCATTTCAGCAGAACCACCTCATACCCACTGTCAAGCACGTAGGAGGGGTGAGGACTTGGGCTTGTTTTGCAGCCACAGGACCTGGGCACCTTGCAGTCACTGAGTCAACTATGAACTCCTCTGTAAGCTTGGTCCAAATTACCTAGTCAAAATCCAGACTTCAATGCTTTGGCAGGACTTTAAGAGAGCTGTGTATAAGTAAATGCCCAAAAACCTCAATTCAATCTGAGATGGAGGAGATTTTCCCCTCAATACTGAGACCCGCTACGATCAGACAATTTTTATTGTTTTACACAAAAGATCAAGATGAAAAGTGGGGGATACTAACTTTTACACATGACTGTATATTAAAAGTTTTAAAGACACCACCATTGATTGGCTAATAATACTACTAATAATACATTTTATTTATAATGCACTTTATATTTGAAGCAAATCTCAAAGTGCTACAAATTAATTCGACCCAAAAGCTCTGATAAAAACACCAGATTTAAAAGCATTGACAGTCGGTCGCATCCTCAGATATTCTGGGAGACCATTCCACAGTCTATGTGAAGCTGAACAAAAATATTTAACTTTACCATGTATGAGATTTAAAGATTAGTTCAGGCTCTAAACATCATTCTTGGTTCCAGCGCAGTACAGAGCCTGATTTCTTGCCTAAAGCCGCAGGAGCTGAGGATCGTACCTGTGGTTGAGGGTGTAAAGCCGATGCATCCTGGACATTATTCTGCTGGTGCTGCTGAATCAGACTGAGGATGTGGTCTTCGATGTCCTGCCGGCACTGTCTGAACAGCACGTTCACACACAAACCTCAGAGCGGAAACATTTTCATCGCTATTCAAGGAAGCATAAAAATTAATAAAAGTGACACTTACTTTGAGATGCTGTTGTTTCCGAAAAGAATCTGGCAGAGGGGACCATCGAGTTTTGAATTGACCACGCTGATACCTCTGGAACAGAGTTCACAAGAGCGCATTCACTCACTCAATTGTACCATTGAAAAATATTTGAAAAAATTATATATTGTGTATAAAATCTGATCAGCCATAACATTACAACCACTTACAGGTGAACTGAACAACATTCAACAACTATACATCAGTAAACTGAAGACTTGATCACAGGCACAAAGGGCCTGCGGGAACCAAAGGAAAGACTGTCCTGTCCATGTCACAGAAAAAAGAAAAAAGAAAAAAACAGCCGTGACTAAAGGGGTCAGAACTGTCCCTGTGGCATGGAGGGAACCAAAAACTTTTGTGGTTTTAATGTTATGGCTGTATATACATATAGAGAGAGATTAAAAAAAAAATTAAATTAAAAAAATTAAAAATAAAAACTTACTTAGGACGACTCAGGAAATGTAACTTTCTCTTCAGTTCCTCATGTAGACAAGTAATTAAGGAGAAATATGGCATTATGATATCCGGTGTTATTAATCTACATAAGTACAGATTTCACAGTGGAAAGCACTTTTTCCGACGCTCTGCATTTAAGGCATCCGTCACCCCTGTAACTGCTGTGCAGGTGCAAATGTGTTACATCAGTTTATTTAGAATTTGAAAGAAAAGCAGCAACTCTTTATTTTTTTTATTTATTTATTTTTTTTATGTGGTCCGAGGGTGTACCTGGTGCCGAAACATCTCACAGAAGAGCATAAATTTAAGCGTTTGGATATCGGCAAACAACTTGAACGATACTTTTAGGAAAGTTTTTTTTTTTTACAAAGAGTCATTACTGATGACCAGACAGGGATTCATCACTACAAGCCTGAGAGTAAACGGAAGAGTATGGATCGGAGACATCCTCAATCACCGATCAAGGAAAAAAAGTTAAAAAGTCAAACATTAGCTGAAAAATTCATCACTCCTTACAGTTTTCTGTGAATCTCAAAGGCCAGTATCGGAACATTATCAGGTGACGATGCGCGTCTACACACTTCTGCCCACACTGACTACATTATGAGGTGTTAAAACATCCTCCCTATAGTCCTCAGATCACTCCATGAGACCTGTTCTTTCCCCTGAAAGCAGCCGTGCAAGGACAAAGATTTACTTCTGATGAAGAAGCTCAGCCTAAAAACTGTTTTAATCAGGAAATATGAAAGCCAGGTGACAGATGGACAAAGTGTACTGAAAAACAACTAGAGTATGTCGAAAAACGATGCAATTTTATTCCAATAAATACTACAGCCAGAGCGCTGAACTCCCCCCTCACCCTGGTATATTACTAGTATAAGGTAAGATTTATTTGTTCTGTGTCTGACACGACCTGGGGTGAGATTTAGTATTTAAAGTTTAAGTTTAGAGGGAGGTGGAGGAGATGAGCTGTCACTTTAATACCCAGGCTGTAGTGATGCTGTGAAGAGGAAACGAAATCGAAAGTGGTTATTGCTCAGGTCACTTTCGTGCGCGAGATTTACTTAGTATTACTAATATTTATGTAAACTTGAAGGGTTAGAGATAAAGGATGAAAGCAGTGATTTAGAATCGCTAAATGATGAGGATGACTGAATCAAGACGGAAGCGCAGCTCGCGCTCTCTCTCGCGCGCGCCGTGTCAGTTATTTGAACTAAAGCAAAGTGAGAAAGCTAACAAGCAGTGCTACACGCGTGCGTTCTCTCTCCTCTTCATATTTTTAAATAAAAAAAAAAACAGAACAAACACGAGACATAACGCCTCTCGCGCGCGCACTTTCATTTCACTAGCTTAGCTTAGCATAGCCCTCTAGCCTTTGAAGGATATTCTCCGCCTTGAGCCGCGTCACGTTGTCCTCACGCTCCTCCGGCCTCTCGTGCAGGTCCGCAGCTCCGTCCTCCTCGTCGTCCTCCACGGTAAACCTGATGTGCGTGGCGACAGGAGCGTCCGCTTCAAACTGCTCGAACAGCTCACTGTCTCCGAAATCCACCTCCATGTTTGTTAGAGTTCGAGTGAGCTCGCACGGGGTCAAAGGGCAATTCAAAGGCGCGCGCGCCCCCTGATTGGCTGAGCGCGTTCCCCGCCCGGGCCGCGTCCCAAATCGCAGCGCTGGGCTCGCGAATACACCATAAGTGTCTCTCCTCGCCAAGTTCACCAGCAGACCAGCGATGTAGCTCACCATCTCTACACAGCTGCACAAAAACCCCCTTATAGAAGACATTAGAACCCGCGCTGCTGCTGCTCCTACTGCTGACCCATTCCACGGAAATGCAGCTCCTGACTATTTGTTTCGTCACTGGATGACCTCATTGATGTAATTTACATATTACCCGAGTCGTCATGGTTACTCGCATACAGTATCATTACTTGCCACGTGGCCAATGGTTTTGAGAATGTCACCAGTATTAGTTTTTACAAAGACTGACCTGTATAGGACTGCTGGTAGACTGACTGCTGGTAGTGCTCACCAACAATTAGAAAGAAGACTTTATGCTCCAGTCCTCAGCAGTCCAATCCCTGTACCTTTTGCAGAATATCAGTCTGTCCCTGATATTTTCCCTGGAGAGAAATGGCTTCTTTGCTGCCTTTCTTGAAACGTATGTAGGTGAGCGCTACCATCAGTCAGTCCTGTGTCATGTCAACAGTAAAGCATCCTGAGACCATTTGTGTGGTTGCCTCTCAGCCAAGAGATAGTGGCCTTACTCACAATTTTGCCCCAAAACACAGCCATGAATAAAGAATGATACAAAAAACTTCTCCCAACCATCCAATAACACTTTGGTGATAAACAAAGCCTTACCCAGCATGATGGAGCACCTTGCCATAAGGCAAACGTGATAACTAAGTGGCTGTGGGAACAAAATATCTACATTTGAGTCCATGGCTAGGAAACTCCCCAGATCTTAATTTCATTGCGTACTTGTGGTCAGTCCTCAAGAGGTGGGGACAAACAAAACCCACACATTCTGCCAAACCCAATGCAATGATTATGAAGGAATGTGCTGCCATCGGTCAGGATGTGGCGCAGAATTTGATTGACAGCATGCCAGGGCGTGTTGCAGAGTTCTTGAAGAAGAAGGGTCAACACTGCAAATAATGACACTTTGCATAAACTTAATGTAATTGTCAATATAAGCCTTTGACACTTATGAAATGCTTCTAATTATACTTTTAGTATAATTAGTCACAACTGACCAAAAGATCTAAAAACAATGAAGCAGCAGACTTTGTGAAGATTAATATTTGTGTAATTCTCAAATATATTAGCCAAAATAATAATATAATAATATAATAATAATAATAATTATTATTATTCAATTTTATTTATATAGCGCTTTTAACAATGGTCATTGTCTCAAAGCAGCTTCACAAAAATTTAAGAAAATTTACAAAAAATGAAAGAAAAAAACCTATAATAACTATACAAAGGAGGAGTATGGTAGTTTATGAGCCCTCTGATGGTCCATTGCTCTGTGTTTCCCCCAAGATGATGGGTGACCTGTTGCTTGGCGGCAACTTCTATAAGCAAAAGTGTTATAAACTTAAACTGAATTGTAATTTTAACTCATACACTGACATTTAATACAATTTACCTGTAGGTGGCAGTATCTTAAAGGGATTGGGTAAAAAAAAGAGTCCAAACTGCACAGTTAACTAATCATTCATTCATCACATTGCTTATTATCAGTGGTGTCAAAAGTATTCACATTCATTACTTGAGTAGAAGTATAGATACTAGGGTTTAAAAAGACTTCTTTAGAAGTTGAAGTATCAACTCAAGCTTTTTACACAAGTAAAAGTGTAAAAGTACTGGTTTCAAAACTACTTAAAGTATAAAAGTAAAAGTAACGTGAGGGGGGAAAAAAGCATTAAGGATAAAAGCTTAGGCTGTGCCACGGGCCTATATACTACTGTACACTAACACCTCATAAAAAAAAGAAAAATGTGTTGTTTTTGTTGTATTTTACAACAGGACAACTAATACTTACCCTTTTTTTTTTTTGTATTATTATTTATTACCTTTATTACCTTCCTTAGTTAAACAACTGTGAGCACCTGTAACCGAGCATAAGCAATTTCCCTTTGGGATCAATAAAGTTCTTTGAATCTTTGAATCTTTGAATCTTTAACGGCCATAGTGATTTGGGATACTGTATATGGCAGTTGAAAAAGAATGCATTATAGTACAATGCAAACACATTAAAGAACCATGTATGTGCACTACTGAGCATTAACATGTTTTATGGAGAAGAAGATATGATAACTAGTTGCCTATAAGTATTTTAATGGTGCAAAAAGTCAAACTTCAGAGGCATGTCATCAGTAACCTTTATTGGAATGTAAATGTACAAGCTTAGCTGCAGCAATCTGTGAGGGCAACATACAAGAAAATTAGTGTAGCCAGGGCAGGCTTGTGTGTGTGTGTGTATATATATATATATATATACACAGTGGTGTGAAAAACTATTTGCCCCCCTCCTGATTTCTTATTCTTTTGCATGTTTGTCACACAAAATGTTTCTGATCATCAAACACATTTAACTATTAGTCAAAGATAACACAAGTAAACACAAAATGCAGTTTTTAAATGAGGGGTTTTATTATTTAGGGAGAAAAAAAAATCCAAACCTACATGGCCCTGTGTGAAAAAGTAATTGCCCCCTGAACCTAATAGCTGGTTGGGCCACCCTTAGCAGCAATAACTGCAATCAAGCGTTTGCGATAACTTGCAACGAGTCTTTTACAGTGCTCTGGAGGAATTTTGGCCCACTCATCTTTGCAGAATTGTTGTAATTCAGCTTTATTTGAGGGTTTTCTAGCATGAACCGCCTTTTTAAGGTCATGCCACAACATCTCAGTAGGATTCAGGTCAGGACTTTGACTAGGCCACTCCAAAGTCTTCATTTTGTTTTTCTTCAGCCATTCAGAGGTGGATTTGCTGGTGTGTTTTGGGTCATTGTCCTGCTGCAGCACCCAAGATCGCTTCAGCTTGAGTTGACGAACAGATGGCCGGACATTCTCCTTCAGGATTTTTTGGTAGACAGTAGAATTCATGGTTCCATCTATCACAACAAGGCCTTCCAGGTCCTGAAGCAGCAAAACAACCCCAGACCATCACACTACCACCACCATATTTTACTGTTGGTATGATGTTCTTTTTCTGAAATGCTGTGTTACTTTTACGCCAGATGTAACGGGACACGCACCTTCCAAAAAGTTCAACTTTTGTCTCGTCGGTCCACAAGGTATTTTCCCAAAAGTCTTGGCAATCATTGAGATGTTTTTTAGCAAAATTGAGACGAGCCTTAATGTTCTTTTTGCTTAAAAGTTGTTTGCGCCTTGGAAATCTGCCATGCAGGCCGTTTTTGCCCAGTCTCTTTCTTATGGTGGAGTCGTGAACACTGACCTTAATTGAGGCAAGTGAGGCCTGCAGTTCTTTAGATGTTGTCCTGGGGTCTTTTGTGGCCTCTCGGATGAGCTCTTGGGGTAATTTTGGCCGGCCGGCCACTCCTGGGAAGGTTCACCACTGTTCCATGTTTTTGCCATTTGTGGATAATGGCTCTCACTGTGGTTCGCTGGAGTCCCAAAGCTTTAGAAATGGCTTCATAACCTTTACCAGACTGATAGATCTCAATTACTTTTGTTCTAATTTGTTCCTGAATTTCTTTGAATCTTGGCATGATGTCTAGCTTTTGAGGTGCTTTTGGTCTACTTCTCTGTGTCAGGTAGCTCCTATTTAAGTGATTTCTTGATTGAAACAGGTGTGGCAGTAATCAGGCCTGGGGGTGACTACAGAAATTGAACTCAGGTGTGATAAACCACAGTTAAGTTATTTTTTAACAAGGGGGGCAATCACTTTTTCACACAGGGCCATGTAGATTTTGAGTTTTTTTTCTCCCTTAATAACGTAAACCTTCATTTAAAAACTGCATTTTGTGTTCAATTATGTTATCTTTGACTAATAGTTAACAGTTTTTGATGAGCAGAAACATTTAAGTGTGACAAACATGCAAAAGAATAAGAAATCAGGAAGGGGGCAAATAGTTTTTCACACCACTGTATATATATATACATGTATATAATCATTCCTGCTACTTTCCTGGTGCTGTTACCTTACTCACTGGTGCTTGGTTGTGACACTTCGCTCGAATCTTGAGTCTCTATCACGGACAGCTTCGTCTACTTATCACAACCTCATTAACCGAAAATGCTAATTTATTCAAACGTCCTTGCTGGAGTGTGTGACATGACGTCATGTGCAGGTGCGATGGATCACGTACCAACCAACAGGGTGTTGGAATGGTATGTTTATACTTCTCATCTGTAACGTCCTTCGGTATAGAAGAAAATAAAGATCACATAGACAAACGGAGTTGTTAGCGAATGAATGTACCGTTTACTTTTTTGTTCTCTCATGCGCATGCCCAGTGACAGATTACACACGCTTAGTTACCTCGTCCCGCACGACATGCTTATGTGCTTACATCAGAGTCAGGATGCTGAACAGAAAACTTGGAACAGAACTACATGCAAACATTACATCATCCAACCACAATCAAATTCGCTTCATCCGGATGGCGCGATTTATCTGGATGTTTTTTTTTGTTTGTTTGTTTTTTGAATGACGAGCTGAAATAAAATAGGTGTAACGAGGCTATTTTTAAAATGTAAGGAGTAGAAAGTACAGATAATTGCGTGAAAATGTAAGGAGTAGAAGTAAAAAGTCGGCTGAAAAATAATTACTCCAGTAAAGTATAGATACCCAAAATTTCTACTTAAGTAAGGTAACGAAGTATTTGTACTTCGTTACTTGACACCTCTGCTTATTATATATACACAGTGTATATATACCCACAAAGTGAAATGTAATGGCTGATCATGATATTAAGTCATAGTCTCACATTAACTAATAAGCCTCAGATATTGATTCCCATTGAATTGAATAGACAGAAAGTAAGTCGAGTGTTTGAAGTGTTTGTGTGTTTTTACAGACCTCCATCTCTTTCTTTTAAACCACACAAACTTTATGTAATTAGTCACTGACCGTTCAGTGTATGCTTAGTCTATTTATTTCTATTGCTCTTCCAATGATTGAGAAGGTAATCAATCTTGTCCATATTTGTTACATGATACGTGGTTTTTCACATACAGGTACATCGTCTCAATAACCGCTTATAATGTGTCAGTGCAATGAGTGTTGTATCACCATGGCCTTACATTAATGAACACAAAATCTAAGCTACCCTGGTGTTATGGAGAAGACTGGAAAAAGACTAGGTGATTTTTTTCTTTAATAAGTGGACCATGTCCAATGTCCATAACAATCTCAGAGTCATGTTCTTTGCTGTCCATAGTTGAACCCCAATGTGTGCTTCTGCTGTTGTAGCTGGTTCACCTTTAGGTTTAATGTTTTGCGCATAGTGAGATGCTTTTGTGCTCACCTTGGTTTCAAATAGTGACTAAATTAGTGTCTCAAAAATGTTTGGCCATTTTCCTCAGAGGTATTATATTGTTAGTATAGTTAAAGATACACCTTGGAAAGGAGAGGTATAGCTATTGTTCAGTTGATGTTTGTAAATATTGTCTGCTTCTTTTGCAAACTCATTTATTCATCTGCATATCCTATACAAGTCTATCTTCAGAAAACTTCAGGCATAAGGTGGGGTACAGCTTGGATAGGGTGCCTATTCATCACAGGGCACACACCCTTCATACTCACATACTATGCGGCAAGTTTGAGAACACCAATTAACCTAATCGGTATGATTTTGCACTATATATTGTATATATATGAAAACCTGCTGAATTTTGAGTAGGTGATGACCTGTATGTGTATGTTCTGGGTCACAATCAGCATTAACTTTTTTTCTTAATTTGATCTTAGGGCGTTATGCTTCACTCCCCTTGGCCACCCATGACCCTGTCACCAATTCATCAATTTACTTTCCTTGGATTATTTTGCAGACCAGGAAGATCCCACAAGAGCTCTCTCTCTCTCTCTCTCTCTGTAACAAGACGTAGGGAAGAAATGTGCACTTCTCTAGCTATCAGCAAGAGGGCGCTGTTGAAACAAACTGGATGCAAAGTTTCCAAGGAAAAAGAAAGCATTGAAGAAGAAGTCGCAACCAAACAAAACAAACGATTGTGCGCATGCGCACTACCACGGAACCGGATTGAGTAAACGTGCAGCGTTTGGTCAGCTGATTAATTGTATATTTTTTGTTTTTCTGTTGTATCACCTCTGTGTTTGCTTTTTAAACAGCGAAGGTTCAACTGAAACGTTATTTTATTTACTCGCTCCGTCTTACATTGTGCATTTAAAATAAGGACGTTTTGAACGGTAACTTTCAGGATCAGACTTGAACAGAACAGATCTGGGATCAGTTTATAAACACCAGGAAATATAAAATAAACCTAAATATTCTCTCAGTCATAAGATTATAATAATCTTCTGTACTATTGACAATGTTTGGAGATTAAAGCTGTTGTTTTTTTTTCCTCCTTAAAAGGTGAAGATGGTTGAAGTGACCCAGAAGTTGAGAATCTGTCAAATGAAATATGGCTCCATTGTAAACACTTAATTATATATTATAATACATACAGTGTATATATTATATACATTATAATTTATTTTAATTGTGTGCCAGTTTCTGAAGCCAATTCCATCATAATTTCCTTATGAATAATTTCATTATTTCCAATAGTTGGCCTTGCACGTCTTAAACAATGTAACAAAAGCCTGTAGAGGTGAATGAACCTGAACACATGAAGGAAAGAATCCATTAAATAAGTACTATACAGTAATGACCAGTACGTCTGTCTCAGTCACTAACTTCCCATACTGGGAAACCAGCAAAAGGAGAATTCGTTACTTGTATCTAGTTGGTGATGATTCCTTTCAGCTGTCCAAACCGAGCGCAAATGAGGTAAAGGTGTTTATTTTTTTATTCTTTTGTAACAGAATGTATATCACTTTGTAAATGTTGTGTACAATTAACAGCTTTGTTTGGTAAAGAGCCAGTGATCCAATTAATGTCTTTATTCACTAAGGAGCCAGCAATCCCTCTCTTCCTCGGAGCTGATCTCTTCCTAAACACGGACGTCCGCACTGAGAACCATCCCAGATACCATGCCAAGTTTGCAAAAAAAGGCCTCGCAACCAAACTGGCTTTCTCCTCAGGTATCACGTCTCTGAGCTAATTTAAACAGCCTGAACCTGTGTCGTGTTCAGGTGGATTTTGCTATTAATGAGATACTGTTATTGTGATCTGCAGACTTTAGGTTCCAGGGTTTACGAGTTCCTTGTTCCAGTAACAGTTTGTGGTTCTATTGTGTTCATGGGGTTTTTCGAGTGGCCTTTGAGCTCTACAGCAAACACGAGCAGCTGTCAGTCTTGGAGTCGTTTCAGGTAGTGTACATATTTACTGAATTGTTCAAATCATCAGGTTCATTTACAGTATACATGCACTGATCACTTTATTAGGAACGCCTGTAGCTCCAGATATATGGCTGTTATCTAGTCAGACGATCCTGTGATTCATGGAAAGAAAAAAATAAGAAGAAGAAAGAGAGAACCTATATCTGACCAACAGAAGCAACCCCAGATCATAGCTCTGCCCCCAAAGGCTTGTATCTGTAGGCACTAGGCATGACGGGTGCAGTCAATTCATTATGCTCCCTAGCAAACTGAAGGTACTCACGTGCCACACCCAGGCCTGATTACTGCCAAATGTGTTGAATCAAGAAATCACTTTAATAAAGCCTGTCTGACAAAGTAAAGAAATAAATAAAGCCTGACGGACAAAAATGAAAATAAAATGTAAGTTTTGGAGTGGTCTAGACTTTGAGATGAGATCAGACACTGTGGCATGACTTTAAACAGGCTGCTTTTGCTTGAAAACCCTTCAGTGTGTCTGAATTAAAACAGTTCTGCAATAAATTCCTTTACAGCGATGTGAAAGACTCATTGTCGGTTATCGCAAACACTTGACTGCAGGGAATTGATAAATAGAATTATCATTTAAAACTGTATTTTGTATTTACTTAGATTAGAAAAGTGCTTTGAAGTTTGTCATTGGATAGATCCTTACACTGTTAATGAATAACAAGTGATAGTCTAAAGCAGAATAAGATTAACATATAGATGTCTTCATAACATTCCTTTCGTTAATATTATGTTTAATCAAAACTGGATGAGAGGATATCTTGTTCTTGCAAGACTTATACTGAAACGTCCGGAAGAATACACACACTGCAGCTGAAAAGATATCATGTCAGATAAATATGTAGTCACAACTGAATTAAGAGTTGTTGAAACTAGAGTTGATTACAAAGCTGCAGTTTCACCTCAAGGAATAAAATGTTCACTGATTGTCATCTAGTTTACAGAATTGTATTGTAGCAGCACCTTTGATTTGGGAAATCACAGATCTCCACCTAATATATTTCAAAATGGTATTATAGTGACTCATTCATTTGGCAGAATCCCACCTAAGGGCTAAATCTGTGTGTGATAGCCGGGGAAAACGTTTCCCACGATAACCATTTGACATTTTCGGAAAATGCAGACGTTGCTCAAACTGAAAATGGTTTTGCGTGTGTGCTATTTATTGATTTGGATTTAATCCAGTGGAATAAATATGATGTATTATTTAGATATGCAGAGCTGTGCCAAGCATTTTTACAACTATGTTTTTAGATGATTCATTTTTAGTCTAGTATTGAGGAATAATTCTCCAGGATTCCTGAAGGACTTTTTCAGGCCCTCATTTTCAGTCCAGTCCCTGTATCAGAGCAGTTTCAGAGGAGTACCTTTTGTTTGTTAAGCCACACTGTGACCCATGAATCATTCAAGCATAAAAAACCCAAGGAATGAACCATGGAGAAACAGGAGCAGATGGTGAGAGATGATCAGGCTGGTGATTAGTACACTGCTGATGCTGAGTGCTTGGCTCAGACGAGAGGGGAAATGAGGTTGCTGCTGAGGTTGTTAAATAAAGGTTCTTAAATTTAATCCACACCGTTTAATTTACTATGAAGAAATGAGGACTGGCTCAAGACTACCGCACCGTCCTGTGTCCATGAAAATTCTATTGACCTATGTTAATACTGACAGGGTAAAAGTCGCACACACTAATAATTCTCTTGACTGCCTTCATCTTTTGCCAATCACTTTAGGAATATGTCTGTTCCATCAGGGAAGGAAAAACTCGAGTGATATCACTCACTTGAGTGATAATCTGGTCGTTCAGTACATTCAGGTCATCAGCTGCCTCTTTATTGCCACATAACGTTGCTGAGCTTTTACAATGCTCCAAAATCCTATCTTTATGCTCCCTAGCAAACGAAAGCCTTTTTTTTCTGATTAATCTCACTAATAAGTGGTTTTCCTGTGGGCACACAGACGTTTAATCCCAATCCTGTGAGTACGTATCACACTGTGTGTGTAGAAATGCTCTTACTTTAACTTTTTTTTTTTTTTTTTTTAACAATGCAACTTCACCAAGCATTTAAGTCATCTACAACTTCTGTTGCCCCCACCACATGTCCATTTTAATAATGTGCTTAAACCAATTGTTTTCTTTGCTTGAGGCAGGCATTTTATTTCCAAATATGATTTTCTTTTTAGCATTTTGAGCTATGTTCAAAAACAGGTTTTCTCAGGTCACATATTTGGTTTCTTATTTAAGACAGACCGAAAAATGTAGGAACACAGTTTTTAGCATTTTCTTAGAAATGTACAGTGGTGTGAAAAACTATTTGCCCCCTTCCTGATTTCTTATTCTTTTGCATGTTTGTCACACTTAAATGTTTCTGCTCATCAAAAATCGTTAACTATTAGTCAAAGATAACATAATTGAACACAAAATGCAGTTTTTAAATGGAGGTTTACGTTATTAAGGGAGAAAAAAAACTCCAAATCTACATGGCCCTGTGTGAAAAAGTGATTGCCCCCCCTTGTTAAAAAATAACTTAACTGTGGTTTATCACGTCTGAGTTCAATTTCTGTAGTCACCCCCAGGCCTGATTACTGCCACACCTGTTTCAATCAAGAAATCACTTAAATAGGAGCTACCTGACACAGAGAAGTAGACCAAAAGCACCTCAAAAGCTAGACATCATGCCAAGATCCAAAGAAATTCAGGAACAAATGAGAACAAAAGTAATTGAGATCTATCAGTCTGGTAAAGGTTATAAAGCCATTTCTAAAGCTTTGGGACTCCAGCGAACCACAGTGAGAGCCATTATCCACAAACGGCAAAAACATGGAACAGTGGTGAACCTTCCCAGGAGTGGCCAGCCGACCAAAATTACCCCAAGAGCGCAGAGACAACTCATCCGAGAGGCCACAAAAGACCCCAGGACAACATCTAAAGAACTGCAGGCCTCACTTGCCTCAATTAAGGTCAGTGTTCACGACTCCACCATAAGAAAGAGACTGGGCAAAAACGGCCTGCATGGCAGATTTCCAAGGCGCAAACCACTTTTAAGCAAAAAGAACATTAAGGCTCGTCTCAATTTTGCTAAAAAACATCTCAATGATTGCCAAGACTTTTGGGAAAATACCTTGTGGACCGACGAGACAAAAGTTGAACTTTTTGGAAGGTGCGTGTCCCGTTACATCTGGTGTAAAAGTAACACAGCATTTCAGAAAAAGAACATCATACCAACAGTAAAATATGGTGGTGGTAGTGTGATGGTCTGGGGTTGTTTTGCTGCTTCAGGACCTGGAAGGCTTGCTGTGATAGATGGAACCATGAATTCTACTGTCTACCAAAAAATCCTGAAGGAGAATGTCCGGCCATCTGTTCATCAACTCAAGCTGAAGCGATCTTGGGTGCTGCAGCAGGACAATGACCCAAAACACACCAGCAAATCCACCTCTGAATGGCTGAAGAAAAACAAAATGAAGACTTTGGAGTGGCCTAGTCAAAGTCCTGACCTGAATCCTATTGAGATGTTGTGGCATGACCTTAAAAAGGCGGTTCATGCTAGAAAACCCTCAAATAAAGCTGAATTACAACAATTCTGCAAAGATGAGTGGACCAAAATTCCTCCAGAGCGCTGTAAAAGACTCGTTGCAAGTTATCGCAAAGGCTTGATTGCAGTTATTGCTGCTAAGGGTGGCCCAACCAGTTATTAGGTTCAGGGGGCAATTACTTTTTCACACAGGGCCATGTAGGTTTGGATTTTTTTTCTCCCTAAATAATAAAACCCCTCATTTAAAAACTGCATTTTGTGTTTACTTGTGTTATCTTTGACTAATAGTTAAATGTGTTTGATGATCAGAAACATTTTGTGTGACAAACATGCAAAAGAATAAGAAATCACGAGGGGGGCAAATAGTTTTTCACACCACTGTATGTGTTTTCTGAGGATCATAATTCCACCTTATTTCTCTTTTCAGGATTTGTGGAAATCTCAGATCAACGATGATCAACTGCACTCTATATACAACATTGGAATCCAGTTAGACGTGGAACCACCAAACACCAGTGATCAAGAGGAACCAATGAGGTTGAATCATTTATCTAATGATATGTCTGTATCTACTGAGGACCAGTTAAACTCTCAGGGCACAGTGGAAGATTTGGAGGAAGTGATCTTAGACTCAGCATCAGGCCAAGCTGGTAATTCCTCTTCTGCAGACCATGATTACTGCTCTCTAGGTGAACCAGTTGAGTCTAAGCACCACGGTGTACTAACAGAGAGACTTTATAGCATAGCAAACAAAGTGAACTGCACATCAACTGTAGACAGGAACCATGAAGTGACCATGGTGAAACTTCTGGACTATGTTGAATATTGGATTGATGGACAGTTAGATGAAGCGAAACTGTCAGAAGCTGTGATGGTCTTGCTTCAAACTCACTGTCAGGGCTACTCCATCTACTCCAGTCCTTTACTACAGACTGTGGCTAGCTGGCTGGGGCGACAGTTCCATGAGGCCAACAGCACTGTGAGTGACCAGGTGGAAGGATTTAAGATGAGAAATATCGAGCACATTAAAGACCTGCCTCCAGCAGAAGATCTAGCAAACGAGCTCTTCCCTGAAGCCATGAGGGACCTGCTGATACACTGGATGGGCCTCAGTGAAGAAGCAGCAACATGGAAAAGGCTTAGTGAATATCCCATAGTTTTACTGATACTGGAGTTTGCCAACCACAACCTCATCACTGGAGTGGCTCACGTCTTGTATTCCAGTCTCATATGCAGGTAGAGAAATGTTTCAATTCCTGGAAGTGTTTACTAGGTTCTACCAAGTCCGAGCTGGTTAGAATTCCTGCTTCACTTTACAGACCCTTGGTCTAATCTCTCCCAGTCGAGGCCTAACGTGAGCTTTCTCCAAGTCTTTGCTAAACAAAAGGATGTGATCTTGAAGGTTTAATGATATTTCTTCAAACTTTTTACTTTTATTTCCATGGCTACTCAGGGAATCCATGTCCCTAGTTATAGCTATGTATAGGAAAGCTGTCTTGGGTTGAGATTGAGACGTGCAAGCCAGGAGCACCCCAAGTCACCAGGAGGGAAGATTTAAGACATTAACACATTAAAGTATGATGAAGGATATCAAGACGGAGTTTTTTGAAGATGGTAAGAGCTCTTATGTTTGTGATTTGCTTGAGTTGCGGTGCTGTCATGGGAAGCGTGAGCAGGAACGCCATCTTTCCCACCATGAGAGCTCAGTGATGCGTTCTTCTTGCACTTGCTTGGACTTGTGTATCTGTGAAGTAATCTTCACTAGTATTATACTGTATGTGTTATAGTATTACATTGTGTGACTAATGCTTTGTGGACCATGACATGTATATGCAGTTCCTCCTTAAACAGTTGCCACAAAGGTAGAAGCAAGCATTTTTACAGATTGTGTTCGTATATGGTCACAATCTAGTTTCTCCTCAGTCGACCTAAGTGACCCAAGCCTGTTCCAGCATGACCACGTCCCTGTGCATAATGCCAGCTCCATCAATGAAGACATGGTGTGCCAAGGTTGGAGTAGAAACACTTTGGGGATGAACAGGAAATCAAGCCTTCTAACCCAACATCCGTGCCTGACCTCACTATTCCTCTTATAGATTAACAATTACAAATCCCTACACCTACACTTCCAAAAACTAGTGGTACCCCAATGTACTCCATTTTGGAATAGTATGTACATGTTCACAAACTTATAGCCAATTAATGTACAATTATTGAATGCATGTTTTAGTTTAATGAGGTTTTTATTCATGGTGAACCACATGTCTGCTTCCGTGCTGATTGTACCAACTTTTTAACAAATGCTGATTAAATCTGATACGTTACTGATTATACTTTTTTTCCTTGCATTTCCATATCACATTGCGATATGACTTTGGTGTATTCATGCCTCTGACTAAACAAGCCTTTGAACTGTTCTTTGAAAAGAAAGTCAAGATTAACATCAGTAATAATTATAACTCATAACCCTATCGAAATCATTTAATTATCCCTTTGACTAGAACCCAAGTCCCAGCTAAAGAAAATCAGAGCATGATGCTGCCACCACCATGCTTTAACGTGTTATTTGCACCTTTTTAAGAATTATGCACAAAAAGTTCTACTTTTGTGTGATCAGACCAAAACATTTTTGTCACATGGGCTGGGGTGACTTTTAGACATGCTTGATGAATGAAAATTCTGTAAGAAAGAGCTTCAATGTAGCCACTTTACTGCATAACCCAGTATGAAGAATGAGAGAGATGGTTGTCATGTGCATGGAGTGACCAGGATTTATTAGATATTCTTGCAGCTCCTTTAATGTTTGCTCTAGGCCTTCTGACAGCCTCGTTTTAATTGTTGGTCTTTGATCTATTTTAGAGGAATATTCTGTTCTTGGTAATGTGCCTCTCCATTTTCCCCACTTGTTGATGACGGCCTTTACTGTGTTCACTGATGCATCACACGTTTTTTGGAAATTCTTTTCTCCTGGGCCATTTACCATACTAATATAATATGAGTGGCATTCAAGTCAAACCTGGGAACCTTGTGCAGAATAAAACAACGCAGTTATGAGAGTAAGAACGCCCCTTATTTCTCTTTATAATCCCCTGCTACACTAATGGACTATGCTAAAGGTTTTCTCAGTACTCCAGAGCCATGATCAAACTGCCTGCTTCACTGCCTGCCTAGTTTCCTCACTTTATTACTTTATTAATCTCAAACAAACAGGAATCACAATAAACTTGTAAGCAATTGGTGCAACCATGGAGAGAAAACAGAAGAGGCATAAGGCATCACAAATGACTTTTGCACCTAATGGTAACAGCAGGAATAAAAGAACAGACCAAATAAAAGATATACAATATAAGAACAAATAGCAGATTACTTGATTAAAAAAAAGTTAACTAAAATAGATATAAAGATATAAGATATATATAAAGAGGCAGCACAGTGGTGTAGTGGTTACTGTTGCCTTGCTCGATTCCCATCTCCGTGTGCATGGAGTTCGCATGTTCTCCCCATGCTGGGTGAGTTTCTTCAGAGTACTCCGGTTTCCTCCCACAGTCCAAAGATATGCAGATTAGGTTAATTGGCGTTCCCAAATCTCGTAGAGTGTGTGTGCTGCGATGGATTGGCACCCTGTCCAGGGTTACCCTGCCTCATTAAGTCTCCTGGGAAAGGGTCCAGGCGCCCCCATGACCCTGAATACAGGATAATGTGGGATAGATGATAAGTGAGTGAGTGATAAAGATATAAAGGTGTGACACTGTGCAGGTCCCCCATGTATGACCAAAACAGCTCTGATTTATCGAGTCAAGGACTCTGAAGCTGTGCTTGGTCTTTAAGTCCTGTAAATTGTGAGGTGGGGCCTCCAGGACGTGCTACACATGCCCAATCAAATTGAGATTTGGAGGCCTGGTCAATAATTTGAACAGTCAATGTTCCTTAAACTATTCTTGAAGCACCTTTGTAATGTGGATGGAGGCCACTACCCTTGGTCAGCAACAATGTTTAGGTAGGTCATACATGTCAAAGTAGCATCAATTTAAATGTTAATACCCAAGGTTTTCCAGGAGAACACTGCAAAAAAGCATTACACTGGGCTGTGGTCAGGTTACTGGTTTAACAAAAATCTATTTCTACATCTTAAGAAGCTTTAGGACTGCTTTTGGGTCATTATCCATCCGTGCTCTGTACACTTCAGAATCCATCCAGCTACTTTTAACCCTCAGTAAACAAATCCACTGGGAACCATACAAACTCAGCAATAACACTGTACATAGAGGTATTCTTTGGAACACAAGCCCTCCCTTTGCTTCTCCATACTCCTCATACTGATGTTAACAAGTTAATAGTGCTTTCATCTGTACTAAGAATCATGTTCCAGGAAGCAAGCTTTTTGTTTTTTTAGATGATCTCTACCAAAGTCTAATCTGGCCTTTCTGTTTTTGTGTGGTTTACATGGTGAGGTAAAACCCCTGTGTTTACACTCAGGAAAGTGTTTCTTGATTGTTGACTTTGACAATGATATGCCTGCCTCCTACAGAGTGCTCAAGATATTCTGTAGTGGTTGTTCTCTACAAGAAAAAAAGATGTCTGATTATCCACACTAGATCATCTACTTCCACGCCTTTTTGGTTTTACTTTAATTGCCACCAAAAACCAAGCGCGTAGAATATGAATGCATGTCTGGTTACCAGTAGTGTAAACAGTACTTAAAAAGCAAACCTAATTTTAAATGACTAGAAGTAAGACACACTGAAATGTTCCTAAAACATTTTAAACTGTTAAAGCGGCGCAACAATTGTTCATTCCCCCACCCACAAATTTAGGTGTGCGTTATGAAACACTGAAAAACAACAACCTATGCTCTTAATAAGTGCCAACCAGTTTTTGTGTTACTTTCTTGCATAGTTTCGTTGCCGTGTGTGTGTAAAGCCAAGTGTGTATTGAATAAAGTTTTCTTCATGAGACACTTTAAATAAAAAAAATATAAAAAAATTAATTAATTAATAAAAAATACAGTCTTTTAAATGCTTAACTTTGAAGGAAGGTAATAAATAGTAAACAGCAACATTTTTGGACTAACAAAATTTAATGTGATAAGCAGTTACAACAACTTGGCACACTTGTGGTCACCATGTCAGTGTTTTCTGATGGAAAGGGCTGTCATGTTCTTCATAGCTTAATTCTAAACAATGTGTTCTATCTGTTCTATCCACAGGTGAAACAGGTTTATATTAAAAAAAAGAAAAAAAAAGAAAAAAAAGTTACAACATCCAAACCCTGTAAAGCTATGCAGCGTCCTATTGCACCTTTTTGTAATTTTCCAGAGATCTGCGGTACAATCCTAACAAAACATGGACCGAAATCACTCGTATTTACATCTGGATTCTTTTGAGACCAAAACTGGTATTTGAATAAATTACAGATGCAAACCAACATCCATGCGATCTAAAGCCTCAGCTTACTATACACAAGTTATAAACGAGCTGAGCCGATGATGGAAGAGTGAAGCGGTGGGAATTCAGACGGGGTCCATCCCTCGCGACGAGAACGACGTGGAGAAGCCGAGGCCCATCCCCCTCTGCGTGTGTGTCTGTGAGCGCGCCATTTCGTACTGCACGTCCAGGTTACGGAACATTTCTTCCTGCTGCTGCAGCGTCTTCATGTCATCCTCTTTGATGTCTCCTGAAGACGCTTCCTCGTCAGCCTGGAGGTAAGAAGGAAAAAAAATTAATAAAAAAAAAAAAAATCAACGTTAACTTACAGTCAAGGGCAAAATTTGTATAACCATAAGACAAAATGAAGACTACAAATAAATTAATACATAAAAAGGCTGTGATTTAAAAAATAAATAAACAAAAAAATAAAGTAAAAAAATGCTGCTTCACCAGGGGCCTCATGTATCAACGCTGCGTACGCACAAAAACTTTGCTTACGCCAGTTTTCACGCTCACGGTCGGATTTATTAACAGTGAAATTAACGTGAGAATGTGCGTTCTTCCACGCCAACTTCATGTCTGGCGTACGTGTATTTCTTCGTGTGTTTTTGTCTTATTTCCGTTGGCGACTCCTAGAGGCAATTATGTTAAACAAAGTATCGCACCAACACATGTGGAAAAACATTGCTATTAAATTATTTTTGATAAAATGAGTTAATTGACAATATTTTTCTACCAATTATGTGATTTAGAACATATAAAAGCATTTGCAAATGTATACAACCCTTAGTCTATGGTAATGGCAGTGTTGGCCTTATTAGAGGACATTGTCAATGGCCGAATCCGAAGGGAACGCGTTTTTAGGGATCACAGTGATTTTCTGGCCCATGATGATGACTGGCTTACAGTATTAGCCGTTTCAGATTTCCAAGAGCTATCCTATTGGAGCTCTGTGCCGAGTTGGGTCCAAATTTGGAGAGACAGCGAGGAGCCACGCATTACCCGTTCCCTTACAGGTGCTGACAACGCTTGGTTTCCTGGCAACTGGTTCTTTCCAAAGGGAACTGGCAGACCGCTCGGAGCCGTGCAGTGCCAGCTGTATGGGACGGGATCATCCGCATGTCTAGCAGTTATATAAGGTTTCCATACCATGCAGTTGACCAGCCAAACATTAAAGCGCAATTTGCAGCGATCGCCGGTTTTCCTAATGTAATCGGAGCGATCGACTGCACGCACATTGCTATAAAGGCACCATCTGAAGACGAATTTTCATACGTGAATTGGAAACATTTCCATTTAATAAATGTGCAAATAATATGTGATGCTCAAACAGGGCCGGTTCTATGGGGGGGCAAGAGGGGGCAGCGCACCCTCAAATAAATGTCTTGCCCCCTCAAATAAAAAAATTTAAATGTTGAGAAAGCACATGTTAATATACTCACAAAATTTATTTATAACAAGTTGATAAAATTATCTGCGTTAGCGGAAAAATCCGCCTAAAAAGGGACACTACATAATACGGTATTAGATTTCACAGGCTGCAATATCCCCCCCCCCCGGTTTCATGATCTGACCGCGCGCACCGGAAAAAAAAACAATGCTAGACCAGGATGCACCCTTCAAATTTCTGACTGCCCCCCATATGGTCAGGTCTAGAACCGGCCCTGCTCAAATGCGCCTAACAAATATTGTGGCGAGGTAGCCTGGGTCAACCCATGATTCATTCATCCTCACAAACAGCATGGTTGGGATGAGGCTCCAAGGCGCGATGGGTGGCTTCTTGGTGAGTGATGTATTTAAAGTTTTTTTTTTTTTGTTATTAATTCCGGAGAACTTGCAAATAACAGTTTTTCTCCGGTCTACCTCCAAGAGGAGCACCTCCAATTCACATTCTGTGAAGTTTCTCTTCTTGCTTGCTTTTGCCATTGGTTTTTTGTTTGGCTTTGCCAAAGTGGAGTCAATACCATATTTATACGGGGGAGGAGGCAGGGAGGGGTTTTGCGCTCATGCACGTGCGATCAATTTCACGTTAATTCGGATGTACAAAGAGAATCTGCGTGGGATTCCGCGTACGCAGTGTTTCATACATCAGATTTTTTTACTGCGTACAGACAAAGCTATAAATGTGGGTACGCAGTAAAAAAAAAGTCTGAAATGTTTTAGTATGAATTCAACGCAAGTCTTTGTACATGAGGCCCCAGGTATTTAAATGATATATATTAGTCATTTTAAATATTTTATTTTTTGCTTGATGCAGACTAATATTCAATTCCATTTTATTTGTATAGCGCTTTTCACAATTGACATTGTCACAAAGCAGCTTTACACAATCAAAAGAATTATTTAAGTTTGTATGGAATGTGAATGTGTATGAATCAAAATGGTCAGATATTCCCTGGTGAGCAAGCCGAGGGCGACAGTGGCAAGGAAAAACTCCCTGAGATGGTAATAGGAAGAAACCTTGAGAGGAACCGGACTCAACAGGGTGAAACAGAGCAGGAAATTATCTGCATTTATACAGTGTGTTAGGTGGCAGGCAGCTCAGCATAATAGTTGATGTTAATATGGAGTCCAGGTAGTTATTGGAGACTCAGGTAGACTTGTAGGAAGTTCCAGTCCTGAACTATCGAATTGTCAAGTCCTCAGAGAAACAGCTGACAACACCAGTCGAGGCCAGAACCTTCTTCTAAGTAGAGAGAATCATCCCCAGACACCAGACGCATCCCAAAGAGACTCCTAATGTGACTCTTTTGAAACAGTAACTGTTTTGTTTGGCCAGGCAGTGTACATAAACATTTAACCTTACATTATTTAGGCTTATGACATTTCCATACCATACCACCCTTGATCTAAACCCGTCTACCTTAACTTCAATCAATACATCAAGCATTAATACATCACTTTTTCATTTCTGATTTGAAAAGCATTTACATGCGGAATGAGTGCAGGATCTGAGCTTACTTTGATACCCATCAGTTTGCGGAACTTTACGTTTTGGTCTTTGTTGCCAAAGTTGAGCTTCTCCCACAGTTCTGCAGTCTGGGATTTATCCTTCAACACAAAACAAGGATTTTAAATGATGGTAATATTAACAAACAAAGCTTCTTAGTATTCTCTCAGAGAGCTCATATCTTAGCCTAAAAAGTCCTAGTCAAATGTTGAAAATGTGTGTGTACTTTTGAAGCAACCAATTTCCATGCAGTAGGTACTATATTTTAATTCTTTAAATATGTATTACTTGTAATCCATTTCAGATTGATGGCTCACATTTTACCAAACTATTAAATAGACTGTAGCCACCAATCCGAGAGAGATGGAAAGAAGTAATGGAATAAGAAAACCAAATTGGACAGAAGTGCAGTGTTTACTTTTACATTCAGTGTTTGGAGATTATTTCTTCTTTCTGCCATTTTGTCCTGTGCTATAGAAACTCTTAAGCCTCTAACTGGGAGCAACGTCTGGGCTTAAGAAGCTTTTGTGAATATGGGTATTAAATTTATAGTATAGTAGTGCTTTTTATCTAGTAATTTTGTCGTATAACCTCTGTAATTAACACTCAATAATCACTTATTTCTGACAAAAGCTTAAGGTTTTTCTACATTTCCTCAGCAGCATAAATTAAAAACACACTCAATTTCTTACCCCTTCCTTCTTTCCTTGCCACAACAGCTTCCGCTTCTTCTCCTGCTCAGCAAACTTCAACGGATTGACGGCGGAAGGATTGTAGTAGCTCGGCACAGCGATGCCCGTCTCTGCCAGCGTCTTGGCCTGCAGCGCCGCCATCTGAGCTGCCATAGCGATCTGTGGTGTGACCTGCGTCCCTGAAGCAAGCAGCGCCGCCACGTTCAGAGCCGGACCGGAGGCGGCCGCTGGGGCGTTCTCACAGAGGAGCGGAGTCGCCGCCACCGCCGCTGCTGGAGTTAGAAATCAATTGATGGAGCCAGTTTTCACCAAATTAAGTGAAATAATTCTAGATAAATCTCCTCACCTGCTACGATTTCTTGTTGCTGCTGTTGATGTTTTTCCAGCAGCTCTTTCTCTTTCTGTTCTTGAAGTTTTTTGGCTCTCTCCAACCTACATACCAAAGTAGAATGGAATCACAAAGCTTTTGCTATATGGAATTTAAAAAGGTTTCTACCAACTTCTGTGACTGTACAGAACTGTATATATCTCAGCACATTTTCATGTATATGCTCTACCTCCTGGCCAAGGCCTCCTGTGCATCCATGGCTGTGTTTCTGCCCCTGAATGCCACAGGACTGGGAGAGTGACTGAGACTCTTCCTCTTCACTTTCTCAATCTTCTTCTTTTTTTCTCTGTTGCACGAAAAAAATTAAAACGTCATACAAAATATTTGGATTATTAAACTTTGACATTAATAATTTGATAAAACCAGGTGAACATGCAACTTAATGAAATGATTTGGCTTTATCATGCGAGAAAAGTGTAATGCTTTTAAACTTAGCCAAATTTATTATGAATAATCTGAAAAAACATGAAACAGAAACGCAGTGATGCACCTGCTTTTGCTGCGACTTTTGCTCCTTTGTCGGTGTCTGGAATGTGATCTGGATCGCGACTTGGGTCGTCTCTTCCTCTCGCGACTCTTCGATCTCCTCTCGTGGCTGCGCGACCGAGACCTCCGTCTTTCTCGACTTCGACTATGATGTCTCCTGTGACCATAAACACACAGATTGTTGCGTTAAGACTGAGGTATACTGATAATTGAAAAAACTGTGGTGCAGTAAGGAAGATTAATGTTTCAGATGGTATGACCTAATGTTGCCCGTTTATGAAAGTGACAATTTATTAACTAAATCAAGTGTAGTGTTTTTCTCTTTTCTTTTTGTGCTGAGACTAAGCGGCGTCTGTTAAAGCACGCAATAAACACCATGTAGCGTTGTTCTCCCCCGATGTCTTCCTAGGATTCCTTTAAATGAGGTCAGCTGACCCCAGTCCGTCACCGGGATTCCCCTCGTGATTTGGATGCGCAGTTGGACGAGAGTTTAAAGCAAAACCAAAACCTGTCTTTTTTTTATGCTTTACATTGTATATTTGTGTCAAAGGTGTATAAGACTCTCTTTGTTGGGCTTATGAACAAACCAGACTTGTGAACATGCTCCTGGAACAGAACTCGTTCGTAAGTCAGGGACTTACTGTATACGACGATTAATAAATAAAGTAAATAAATCTGAATAAGCTAAGAACATATAATGACAATTCCAAGCAATCATTCAGACAATGATGAGACGCTAGATATGCATGTTCAGGATTCCATTTTGTGATGTTCGCACCGGGTGTGCGAGTAGTTAGTAAATAAATAAACTGACTGAAAAAACATGCAATTAAAAGGGAAACTAAATTAGCTCCAATAGCCGCCATTAAATTTCAATTCCAATCTAAGGTGGTCGGCATGACCACTGACTATTAATGATATTAGAAAATGAAAGTGGACTTTTGCGATGTTACCTTTCCCTTGAGCGAGACCTGGACGGACTCCTGCCCCCGGACGACCTCTTCTCCTTTCTGCGGTGCCGCTCCTCTCCGCTGTCTTCTGAAAGCCTCTCCCGCTCTTTATCCGAACTCTGCAGCAGGTCCTCAGATCGGCTGTGCGATCTGACCATCTTGTCCCCGTCCCTCCGCCGCGCCTGTTTTAAGAAGAAGTGGTCTCTTTCAGGAAAATAGTGTGACAAAGAGAGTTAGTATGCCAGTTTTAGAACAAGCATCTTTCAAGATGATTAATACGCACAGCCCCGACCACCCACTCCTCACCACATCTACATCTCTCAGAGGAATTCAGCGGTATGAATCTCAACATTCTTAGGGCTCGTATCTCATCTTTATTTAACAAAAAAATTTAAGAATTTGGAAAAAGTAAACGATCTATTTCTAACTCTTAATAGAAGGTCGTATTCAGAGTTCAAAATGATGCTTTTGAAATTGAAAGACTTTCTTTTGTTTAGGGCTTTGAGAGCAGCTGGTACTGAATTGTTTTCTATCACCACATTTGAATCAGGCAACTGGCTTTACAATGTGGGGACTGAAAACATAGAGCGGAATAATAGAGACGTCACCCCACCCTTTACTTTCAACTGCTATACAATATCACATTAAAGCATGATAAAAGCATTTTATTCTAACATGAAAGTGAAAAGACTCAAATAAAAATCTTATAAAACTCTATTGTAACTACATTAAGATAACCATGCATTAGGAGTGGAAATATCCTAGTTATGATAAACAAATAATTGTAGAGCAATTACACAGAGCTCAATATAAGAAAGTGTGTTCCACTCTCGTCAATCAGATAGAGCATGATTAACTGGATGCAGTCTAATATTTTTGAAGATGGGAAATGTGAAGCTTAGGACAAACATTGCTGTATCTGCCAGTGAGAGTTGAATCAGAATGCTAGAATGCATTGAACAGGCCAAGAAAGGATTTTACACAACCATGGGTTAAAGGACAAGCTGTCCTTGTTTTATACAAATAACAACCGCTCAACCGTAAAAATGACAACACCACACATCATGCCCAGTAGTGCGTCGGACCGGCTCTGTTCCGCCAGGGCGTAACAGGGCGTCTGGAAAATGTGGGTTGCGGGGTTCGCATCCCATGGGTGTTCGATTGGATTGGGATCTGGGTAGTTTGGAGGCGGGGTTTGCTCCCCACAGGCGCAGACGAGCCTTACAAGTACCCACGATCCAATCACCAGTTTAACTTAATGTTATGGCTGAGTGATGCATTATGAACATATATACGTTTATTCATGAGAGTAATTGACTCAATGCCATTGTGTCATACCTACAAATTAAATGCTGCCTTCAAATACCAATCCACATGAATTTATACATACATAGGTTTAAAATCTAAATGCTCGCAGTGCCATGTTCTGCCTTACCACCTTCCTATGCGAGCAGAACGCAACTCTGAATACGGCCCGTGTCAATGTTCTCTCGTCAATCAGACTTGCTTCAGCTCCACTTTTTGATGTGCTAGTTTTATTCTGAAGCGATTGCGATTCCCAAGTACTACGCTTTCAAACTGACGGTTTTGTGACATTCCCAACATTCATGCATACAAGAGGACAAAGATCGATCAAGATGAATGCAACTCATGTGGGGGCTTGGAAAGGATTAATGCAATGTTGCTAGACAGAAAAATATGTATATATAAATGTGTATATATTTTTAGGCAAGTGGAAGATTGAGGCTGATAGTTACCTGTCCAGTTGTAGGCATATAATTTTGCTATCTGTCAGCAGCGTCTTCTGTTCAGAGTGTCTCTTCGTGCATTAGCACGCTGAGTGTAATTTGTTATAGAGATGTTATCATGTGATCTAAATACAGGCTTTTACCAAAAAAAAAAAAAAAAAAAAAGCAAAATCCCACACAATCTGTACTCTACTTTAGTCATCTCTAATTTCACATAACTGACACGTGTGAGATTGAGAAAAACCAAAGAAATCATCACTCAAGAACTACTTCAGTTTTGACATTTCATCATGTCCTGTTAAACCTTCATACTTACCCTGTCCTAAAACTTATGACAAATTACATACTGACGTGACCACATCAACTTAACCTACGTGAGTGAAATGGTCTTTAGTTTAGTTACCTCTTTGCTTCTGCTCCGGGATCTTCTGTGCTTCTTGTCACCTGAAATTAGGATGTACAGTATTATTTCATGCACAAGCACACACACACCTCTTAGACAAACACATTCTATAAAGACACTAAGGTGTGTGCTGTATGTTTTCAGTATACACAGGTATACACAGGTTCTGAGTTGAAATTAATTCAATCTAATATACATTACTAACATATACATTACTGCACTGTGATGTTCCTTATTCTTATCATGGGGTCAGAGCACAGGGACAGTCATTACACGGCACCCCTGGGACGGACAGGGCCTTAAGGGCCGTGGACAAGGACTGTCGACTGGCCAATCAGACGCTTGGAAAAAACAGTTATATTATTTGCCGGAATCTTCCGGACTGTTTAAAGAGAGTGAATGCTGTATGTAAACCTTTGACCCACTGCCATTCTGAGAGATATTTAGATTTGTCTCTACTTAAATGTTTTAAAATGTCCTATGAAGATGCCTGACTCATTGACTTTTTCAAAAATAAAGTCAAATGAAACTAGTCAAGTTGTAAGACTGGGGTGGAATATATTTAGCTAAGCGTACGTTAACTTTTCACACATCTACATGATATAGATCTACATGACACATTATATATATATATATATATATATATATATATATATATATATATATATATATATATATATATATATATATATGTGTGTGTGTGTGTGTGTGTGTGTGTATATACACACACACAACTTTAGCTGGATTTTCTCAATCACACACAAAAATATCTTAGAACATTTTATGTAACATCTTTCAACTTTAAAAAAAAAAAATATAGCCAGCTATTTTGTATGGATTTTCTCTTATATGGAAGGGGAAAAAAACAGTTACCCGATTTGCGCTTTTTGTCTCTGGAGCGACATCTGGACCGTGAGTGATGTCTCCCGCCCCTGGGTGATTTAGAACTTTCCATGCCGACCCTTTAAGTCCACGTCGAACACTGAGCTTGTGCTTCAGGACAGCGACATTTGCCTGAGAACAGAAACACAGATTTAAATCTTTAGTGGCTATTTTAAAATGACATTATGTTTTTTTGTCATTGGCTTGATCCTAATCTACACAGGTAGATGATCTGACCTAGCACCTTGCTTCATCTTGAAATTATGCTTTGGTTTGACACACGATAGCATGATACGGGTGTGAAATGTAATGCATGTTACAAAACTAGTTTTGTAATAATAAAAAAAATCTAATTAAAGCAATTAAATCTAGTTTATCATGCACAGATACTTTTTAATCATGATCTCAAAAATCTAACCTGGAGGGTAAGCGCCCTCCCCAATGTACCTTTCAGGTGCAGAGAAAAATATAAAGGGAACATACAGGTTTGTATTTATACACGCACAGCATTCGGCAGACGCCCTTATCCAGAGCGACTTACATTTTTTTTCTTATTATACACTTGAGCAGTTGAAGGTTAAGCGCCTTGCTCAAGGGCCCAACAGGGACAACTTGGTGGTGCTGGGGTTTGAACCTGAGACCTTTCTATCTGTTGTCAAAACTTTAACCACTGAGTTACCCAATACCCCATATATCGTTTTATACTTTAAGTGTTTTGATTTATTTTTAAATATTTTTAATATTGAAGCTGAATTTGAACTTGGGGACACACACACACACACACACACACACACACACACACCAGACCAACAGACCTGCATATCCGACACGTACAAGGAAAAGATGTATTAGAAAAGTGAGTTCGTGATTTGCCTTTGAAAACACAATGAAAACCACCCGACCAATCAGATTTAAGAATTCAGCAGCGCTGTGGTAAAACTTATTTACTAAATAAATCTGTTTTTATCAATAATCTTGTCACACAGTAGGCGACGCTCAGCTCGGCTTATCTCTCTCACGTCTTGAGCGAAAGGTCAGAATCTAACGCTCAGAGCAGCTTTTTGTACTGCGAATGAAAAAGCGCTCACCTCACATCCACTCTCTTTTCACCTTGTTTAGAATCACAGTCAGGTTAGTTTATTAGTAATAGTCGATATGGGGGATTTCCATCATTTCCACCATTAAATTTAATCCATTTAAACAAAAAGATAAACATGTAAGCATGTATATATTATAAATAAGTAATCGAAAAAAAATTTGAATTTTATAACTTTGCAATATCAAAGAATGAAAAGTCTGATCTACCTTTTTCTCCAAACTCTGCGAGAGAATCAGACTCAAACCCACTCATTTACACACGCTTACACCAGTTCAAAGTGGTAAAACCGTTTCTTCATAAGATAAGATAAAATAAAATAAGATACAGTGGCTTGCAAAAGTATTCGGCCCCCTTGAACTTTTCCACATTTTGTCACATTACAGCCACAAACATGAATCAATTTTATTGGAATTCCACGTGAAAGACCAATACAAAGTGGTGTACACGTGAGAAGTGGAACGAAAATCATACATGATTCATTTTGATACATACATTTTTTTTTTACAAATAAATAACTGCAAAGTGGGGTGTGTGTAATAATTCCCCTTTGGTCTGAGTGCAGTCAGTTGCCCATAGACATTGCCTGATGAGTGCTAATGACTAAATAGAGTGCACCTGTGTGTAACCTAATGTCAGTACAAATACAGCTGCTCTGTGACGGCCTCAGAGGTTGTCTAAGAGAATATTGGGAGCAACAACACCATGAAGTCCAAAGAACACACCAGACAGGTCAGAGATAAAGTTATTGAGAAATTAAAAGCAGGCTTAGGCTACAAAAAGATTTCCAAAGCCTTGAACATCCCACAGAGCACTGTTCAAGCGATCATTCAGAAATGGAAGGAGTATGGCACAACTGTAAACCTACCAAGACAAGGCCGTCCACCTAAACTCACAGGCCAAACAAGGAGAGCGCTGATCAGAAATGCAGCCAAGAGGCCCATGGTGACTCTGGACGAGCTGCAGAGATCTACAGCTCAGGTGGGGGAATCTGACCATAGGCCAACTATTAGTCGTGCACCGCGCAAAGTTGGCCTTTATGGCTAAGAAAGCCATTGTTAACAGAAAACCATAAGAAGTCCCGTTTGCAGTTTGCCACAGGCCATGTGGGGGCAAACATGAGAAAGAAGGTGCTCTGGTCAGATGAGACCAAAATGCAATGTGTGGCGGAAAACTAACACTGCACATCACTCTGAACACACCATCCCCACTGGGCAGTCTTGGAAGAAAACCTCTTGGAGTCTGCAAAAGACTTGAGACTGGGGCGGAGGTTCACCTTCCAGCAGGACAACGACCCTAAACATAAAGCCAGGGCAACAATGGAATGGTTTAAAACAAAACATATCCATGTGTTAGAATGGCCCAGTTCAAATCCAATCGAGAATCTGTGGCAAGATCTGCTGTTCACAAACGCTGTCCATCTAATCTGACTGAGCTGGAGCTGTTTTGCAAAGACGAATGGGTAAGGATTTCAGTCTCTAGATGTGCAAAGCTGGTACAGACATTCCCTAAAAGACTGGCAGCTGTAATTGCAGCAAAAGGTGGTTCTACAAAGTATTGACTCAGGGGGCTGAATAATTACGCACACCTCACTTTTCAGTTATTTATTTGTAAAAAATGTTTGGAATCATCTATGATTTTCGTTCCACTTCTCACGTGTACACCACTTTGTATTGGTATTTCACGTGGAATTCCAATAAAATTTAATTCATGTTTGTGACAAAATGTGGAAAAGTTCAAGGGGGCCGAATGCTTTTGCAAGACACTGTATACTTTTATTTGTCCCCCATCAGTGAAATTTCTAAATCCTACAAACGTGCACCCTGAACAATTTACACTAGGGCTGCAACAACTAATCGATAAAATCGATAATTATCGATAATGAAATTCGTTGTCAACGAATGCCGTTATCGATTAGTTGGGCTGCTCACGTCACTGAGAAGCGCGACCACAAGATGCACAAATACACACAGATACACAGTCGCTCGCGCAATGGAGGTTACAGAAGCGTTTGCAGGAAAAAGCGTGCGCTCCAAGTCCTCCAAGGTATGGGAGTAATTTACATTAAACACCTCTTATCGGGCGTTAAAAGCGAGCGGTTTTCTGCCGGTCGTAGTGTCCCATGAGCGCGGATGAAGCGCCGAGGGTTTTCTACACATGTGGGAGCCCCTAGCGACGGGGAGGAATTGGCCACGACTAAAAAATAAAAATGGAGTCAGTGAGTCTGTCCACACGGGCTTTGGTGACGTGCGTTTGTCCGGCTGCGCGGTTATACGGAGTTAAAAGAAAAAAACGTTGCATGCAGCTTTTTCTTGGTGTTGCATGTTTAATAAAATGACCATCAAGATATAGAGAGCATGAACGTGACGTATTTATTGTTAACGTCAAGCCACCAACATGACCAACAACTCGAGCATGAGTGAGTGAAAAAACAGGAAGGGGCGGGCCCCTTTCTTAAAGAGCCACAACACACCTAAAGTGCAACGCATCAAGATCATTAATTACAACAAGCTCAGAGAGATTATTCACTGTAATGATCTACACTTGCCGTTCAAATCCCAACGAACACAAGGAAAACACTTCTAGTTCGTTTTATGCTTCGGAGGACTGGATATGTCCCATGATTCTACACGCTATACACAGAGAAATGCGTAAAAAGGGCCAAATAAACGGAGTGAACCCAGTAGCCGGGTTTTTTTTCTCTCCCTACGTCGCCGTATTACGAGAATGTTTAAAACAATAAGATTAATGTCTAGTGTAGCAAAATGGTCTATCTATCTATCTATCTCTATATATCTATCTATCTATCTATCTATCTATATATATATATATATATATATATATATATTAGGGCTGCAACAACTAATCGATAAAATCGATAATTATCGATAATGAAATTCGTTGTCAACGAATGCCGTTATCGATTAGTTGGGCTGCGCACGTTATTGAGGCGCGTGACCACAAGATGCAGAAATACACACACAGATACACAGTCGCTCGCGCAATGGAGGTTACAGAAGCGTTTGCAGGAAAAAGCGTGCGCCCCAAGTCCTCCAAGGTATGGGAGCAATTTACATTAAACACCTCTTATCGGGCGCTAAAAGCGAGCGGTTTTCTGCCGTTCGTAGTGTCCGGTGAGCGCGGATGAAGCACCGAGGGTTTTCTACACATGTGGGAGCCCCTAGTGACCGGGAGGAATTGGCCATGACTAAAAAAAAAGGAGTCAGTGAGAGAGTTCACACGGGGTTTGGTGACGTGCGTTTGTCCGGCTGCGCGGTTATACGGGGTAAAAAAAAAAAAAAAAAAAAAAAGAACGTTGCATGCAGCTTTTTCTTGGTGTTCAAATCCCAACGAACGGAAGGAAAACACTTCTAGTGCGTTTTCTTCACGTTCAGTTTACACCTCGGACGACCGGATATATCCCATCATCCTACACGCTGTACAGGGGGAAATGCGGGAAAAGGGCAAAATAAACAGAGTGAACCCAGTAGCGGCCATTTGTTTCTCTCCCCACGCCGCCGTATTACGAGAACGTCTAGTATAGCAAAATGGTCTATATATATTAAAAAATATTTTTTTTATTTGTTGAGACAACAACAAAAAAGGATAAAATACCCGAGAGGATCGAAATAATGTATAAACCGTGACAAGGATGTAGCAAGAGACACTTTCATTAAAAATAATATCATAATAATCTAGAAGTCTATTATTATTCGTATTAAGTTTAATTAATTTAAGAGAATTTAAAATTGAGGTCATTCTTAACAACTGAATATGTCAGTGTATTTTTTAAACTACTGTGTGTGTGTGTATGTGTGTGTGTGTGTGTATATATATATATATCTATATATATATCTATATATATATATATGTAAACACACACACATACACCATATCAACACTGTTAACTTGCCATCTGCAATTATTGTTAAAAAAGAATTTTGATTTACATAAACTACATAAGGTTTAAATGTCAAAATTAAAGATCATTATACTCTATGTGGCTATTGCATTTTTGAAAGTTTACTTTTATACATAAATAAAACCCTGATTTATGGTTATATATAGTTAAGCAAAACGTCAAATCAAAGCGTTCCGTTTTATCCGATTAATCGAAAAACTAATCGCCCAACTAATCGATTATCAAAATAATCATTAGTTGCAGCCCTAATTTACACATTTGCATACCGTGTGGTAAACGTGAATTATTTGCTAAATTTGTTTAGAAATAATTATGATGGACAAGAGAGATGAATGCTGAGAAGTTAATGCTAAACAGTTTTTTTTAAAGTTATTTGAAGTTTGTATTGGTAAATTGCAGTGCTTGGTTTTTAAGTAAGAAAAAAAAAATCAAAAAACAAAATCATGAAGAAATGCATCAATATCACAATCTTAATCGAATCGGCACCAAGGTATAGTGATAATATGGTACCACGAGGTGACTGTGTATTCCCCCCACCCCACACTACCGCTTAAAAAAATGGGATTACTTTCTGACTCCATGGGCCTTCCTGGGCGATCTTTATTTCTCTCTACACTCTAAAACAATGATAAAAGGCATTCAAATGATGCAGTAATTTCCTTTGAACCATTGATATTGAGGACTGTCTGTCTGATTTGAGTGTCTGCTACTCATGATCTGTAAATCCTTCATAACGGCTCTAATCTGAAGTGCTGTTTGTTAACTGATGATTTCTGAGGCTGGTGACTCTGAATGAACTTCTCCTCTGCAGCAGAGGTCAGTTTTAGTCTTGTCTTCATGAGTCAGTTTCATCATGTTGCTTGAGGGTTTTTGTAAAGACACAATAGAACAATACTGTTATACTTGCAAGAACTATACCAGAAAGACTGACCTCTGTGTCGTCTTGTTGTTATAATATATTTAATTCCATATATTTAATAGTTTTGAAATCCCTAGCATTGTTGTAGAATGTAGAAAAAAATTGTAGGCGATCCCAAACCTTTGCAAAGGTAAAATGTGATCGAAAAAAAAAAAAAAACAGGTAGCAGTACAACAAACCAGCAACAAAAAGGATAACGTAAAACTTCCCGCGTCCACGAACTGACACGTAAATCCTGTTTATCATAACGTTAGTTACCCTTTCGTTGTTCTTCCCTTTTACGTAATTAAGAATTCACCGGAGTACACTTGCGTCGTCCAGTGACCCACATAGATAAGCTCCCGTTTACTCAGACACACTTTCTGTGTGTGTGTTTGTTGGTGGTCCGTTTGTAGTTGTTAATGACGTCATCAGCAAAACGACACAAGGTTTGTTTGTCCGGAGATGTTAGTGAGCTAACGGGGCTAGCTAAGCTAACTCGCGGCAAACACCAAGGGATACAACTATTCAGCTTCAAATCCACCCGAACACATTAAACACACACACAATGCGCGCGCGCGCGTGTGTGTGTGTGTGTGTGTTATCCCGGGGGTTACTGTGAATTGGTTAAACTGTATGAGCGCGCGGCGGCCTACAGTCTCACTGTGAGTGTGTGTTATACTCAGCCGGACCCCGAGCATAATACACTATCATTGTAAGACTTACTGTCCTTATATACACACACCATTAACGAAATACCGACATTTAAGCATTAAACACACACTTACCGCTCCTCAGAGTTAATAAAGGTGATTTATTTCCTGCTGTGTTCCGCCTGCGGGCTGCGACCTCACCAACAACAACGCAAACTGCAGGCAACACAGCGCGCCGTAACCCGGAAGTACTTCAACTCATTTCCTTCGCTTTCCGTATATATAAAACATATGACCCTGTGTACACACTGTATAGGATTTACATACTTACATTATTTCAAACTATGACAAGGTGTTTTATAACATGGTAATCTCACATTGTGCAAGCACCAGAGATCATGACACACACAAACATGAGGGGAAACACTATTACTACTCTATTCCTCCTCCACCTACTACTAACAACAACAACAATAATAATAAGAAAAAGTATCACCATCATAAAACAATAATTATGATTAACCATGATGATGCTGCTGAGAGACAAAGCCACAATAATCCCCTCACTTCAAACAACTTCTGGTGATTGAATTACCCTCTATCAGTTAAAGACTCCAGTAAATAAAGAACTCTCCTAAATGGATGCTTTACCTATGACTTCATCATCCGAATTCAAATTTAATACGCCGCAGTAGCCATTCAACTTAATGTTTAAAGAGACAGCCACACAGATGGTACTGGAACGCTGCTTTCATGAGACGAAATATAGTTTCCTAGCTGAATTTCAATCTGCTACAATGGAGGCGGAAGAAGGCCTTTCACAAAACACTGATGCGCACACGGAACACAATGCTTCATGGAGAATGACAAGAGAATAGAGATCAATGGCACTTGTTTAAAATTGAGGCGTAAGATGTTTCTTTTTTTGGTTGTTTTTAATACATACAGCATGACCCCTCATGAGGTTTCACTGGCCATAAAGTCTTCGCTTGTGTCCTCATTCCTGCATGGGACACTCAATAATTTATCTTCTCAGGTTAATTGACATTTATAAGTCACAGAAACCTGCGATAAGAAAAGACGGTTCAACTTCTCCAGCCATTTCAGATGATACAACTCTGACGACTGAAACATTCATTCATTCATTCATCTTCTATACCGCTTTATCCTGTATTTAGGGTCGCGGGGACCTGGAGCCTATCCCAGGAGACTTGGGGCACGAGGCAGTGTACACCCTGGACAGCGTTCCAATCCATCGCAGAGCACACACACACACACACACTCATTCACACACTATGGTCAATTTGGGAACGCCAATTAGCCTAATCTGCATGTCTTTGGACTGTGGGAGGAAACCGGAGTACCCGGAGGAAACCCACCAAGCACGGGGAGAAGATGCAAACTCCATGCACACAGAGACGGGAATCGAGCATGGCCGGGAATCGAACCCAGACCCTGGAGGTGCAAGGCTACAGTGCTGCCTATGACTGAAACAGAGAAAGACAATTCAATAAATGACTCAAGTGTACATATCAAAGAGGAACCAATCGAAAGCTCTCAGGAGGACGATAAGTTATTATTTGATGTGGCTGTAGTCCTCTTTGTCACTAGACGTAATGATGATTATGATAACTTGCTGAGTGGCTACACATTGTACTTGTTGCGATGTGGCTATGGATGCGGTCACACAAAGCCTTCTGACGTCTATTCTAAACCCTCTTAACCCAAACACAAAATCTCCTGCATGCAACAATTTTTCTGTATTTCCTCACAATAGTACCAAAGCTATCTATCTATGTTTGTATGAAAGTGAGGTTCAAGTGAGGTAAAAATGAGAAAGACCTCAGTACTAGTTTAATGAGGCATGTGTGAAGGCATGTTCTTTTACAAGAACCTTTATTTTTACAATGATGATGATGATGATACTATACCAACTATTAGTACTACTCATAATAATAATAATAATAATAATAATAATAACAAGCAGAAGATGATTAAGATAAAGAAAAACAATATTTATATTGATTCAATTATTTGTCATTACAAGTGAATTTTTTTTGCATATCCCAATTATGAACCAAATTATTGATACGACAACAACTACTTTTACTAAAACGAATAACAATAATAATTATAATAATAATGATGATACTTACTGTACACCTACTACTACAACTAATAATATTTTTTCCCCCACATTTTCAAAGTAATTTTAAAGTCATTTGCAGTAATGTCTCATATAAAGCTGCACTTTTTTGGGCACATAACAAGAATTTTGCATCTGAAGTTTCATCTGATCATCTTCAGTTACCACTTCAGTAACACTCCGGATCTCATCACAGGAACCCTGCTTGTGGTGAGGAAATACTGGGTGAAATGGGGGCAAACCCAAGGAACAAGAAAAAATCTATGCAAATTGTCTTATCCAGTTTCTGAACATGTGCTTGGAAACTTTTGTCTTAAAATATTATTACTGTTTTCTTATTACTTGTTTTCTTATTATTGTATTAAAGACATACATACAAAATGGGTTATGCATCAAATTTGGTTATAATATACTAAGCAAAGAAAAATCCTAAGCAGAATAAAATGAACCCTTTTCAACATAGCCTATTTAATGCTTGTAAATCAGGAGTCCATTTGTCCACCCGAATACTAAAGTCCACAGTTAAAGGCTTCATCTTGGAAGGGTTGCTTTCTTCATCCAAGGCATCAGTCACAGTCTTCTTGCATCCATTTTCTTTTCCTATTAAAAGACATTAAAAGACACAAGAAAAGAAACAAGGACAAGAACTGAGAATGTTTCTGCAAATCTAAAACTTCACTTCTTTTTTATGTAGCACCAAACTCTATTTGTTTTGTTTGAAGTTTTCAGAACACCTACAGTATAAAGCATAAACTAATCTGTCTGTTCAGATGTGAAGAAATACCATTTCAGAAGTTTGTTCACCTAATCAGTTTGCGGATCAGTTCATATATATCTTTAGAATTATTATTTGCACAGGGACAATATGACATGAAGCAGCAGTGCTTCACCAACATATTAATTCCACTCCCCCATCCCCACATTTCTGTTATTGTTTTATATGTTGGAGTTTTATGATGGGTTTGCCTATCAAAGAACTATGATTCCCAGCATACACTGTGCAAATAATCCCTTCCTTCAAAAGGGTATGATATTACTATCTTTAGCTTTGATTACCGTGTGCAATGTGGTGACCAGTTCATGTGTGAAAATGATTCCTCACTCTCCCAGAACCACTCTTTTACAATAAATATTGGAATATCCCCGTGCCATCAGGGCTAAAAAACACTATTGATATGGTAACCTGTTCATTCAGTACATTAGCTGATTTAATTTAATTGCACCATGTTGTTCTTTCAGCTGCTCCCGGCAAGGGGTCGCCACAGCAGACCATCTGGTCTACACATACAGTACAAGCATGGCTTAGGTTTTACACCAGATGCCATTCCTGACACAACCCTCCCATTTTATCCAGCACTGCATCCAGTGTGTGTGTCATGCACACACAATCTGCGGCCGGCACTAGGACCCGGAAGTCATCGACGGTGGTCTCGCCTATACCGTGCGCCGGATCCTCGATTCGCGCCCTCGGGGCAGAGGTACTCAGTACCTGGTTGATTGGGAGGGTTACGGTCCCGAGGAGCGGTCTTGGATTCTGGCCCGGTTCATTCTTGACCCCGAACTAATCCAAGACTACCGTCGTAGGGTATCCTCCACCCCAGGACCGTCGGGAGTCCTGGACAGGGGGGTACTGTCATGCACACACAATCTGCGGCCGCCACTAGGACCCGGAAGTAAGTCGGCCGCCTACCAGGAAGTATAAGAGGAGTAAACAAGCGATGGCTTACCGCTCAGTCATTGAGTTCGGCCCATGTCGGTTAACGTTGGCTTTCTTCAAACCGTGAGTACTCACTGTGTTTTGGTTATCGCTTCTTACCGTTGTGTGTGTATTTATAGGACGCGGGTTAAATTTGTGTTTTTCCCTTGCTCCCCTTTCGTGAGAGTCCTTAAACTAAATCGCGTGGTTATCCTGCCTACTCGCCGTTACTCCGCGTTTGGGTTTACCATCCACGCTACATTGGGCTAACCGCTAAAGCTACGTCTTCTGGTCACCTCAGGTTAGTTCATCTTTGACAGAATGACTGAGCCTCAAGCGGTAAACCCAGCGGAGCATGCGCGCCTATGCGGCGTGGTAGATCAGCATGCCGTGCTCATTAACCAGCTAACCGCGGAGCTCGCTACTCTGCGCCAGGGTGTCCAAGACGTCCAAGAGGTTGCGGAGCTCAGGCGGGAGAACGCGGATCTGCGAGCGGCTGTTGACGGCGCGGCTAGCAGGCCTCCCGTCGCAGCGGCCGCGGCGCCGCACCAACCCCCCCCCCCCCCCACTGATGTTTTTCTTGCACTTCCAGAAAAATGGAATGGCACGGACGGGAGATGTGATGTGTTTTTGACAGCGCTTGATCTGGTGTTCGAGTTCAATGCCACCAAGTACTCCACCGATCGGCTACAGATCGCTCTCCTGGTCTCGTTGCTAACAGGGCAGGCAGCTGAGTGGGCCACGGCAGTTCTTAAATCAGATTCTGATATAATTCTGATCCCATTCTTACAATGAATTCACCCGCCAGCTCAGATTGACTTTTGAACATCCAGCGGGCGAGGTGGAGACCGACACTAAACTCTACCACCTGCGGCAGGGAGGATCGTCCGTGAGCCGGTATACAGCGGAATTCCGGACCCTCGCCGTGCAGACAAACTGGGGAGACGCCGCGCTCCGGACGTCCTTCTACGAGGGACTGGCTTCCCGCATCAAGGACGAGCTCGCCGGGCGAGAACTTCCCGCCACACTCGAGGGACTGATCCAACTGGCCCTGTGGATCGATCAGCGCCTTCTGTCTCGTCCGAAGCCAGCCCCGAGAACCCTGCCGCCTGCACCCGTCTTCTCCTACACCACCCCCCGACCATCAGCAACCTTCACCAACCCCAATACCGGAACTGTCGGATCTCCACCTCCTGCCGTGTTTGACACTGGAGCCGGGGAACCCATGCAATTAGGGCGCGCCTCCCTGACCGTAGCCGAACGTACACGCCGGTTTAGAGAGGGCCTGTGCGCGTATTGTGGGTCTGCAGAACATCACCGGGCGACCTGTCCGCTGCGCCCGGGAAACGCCCATCCCCGGTGAGCGGAGGGAGAGACTCACCGAGCCCACTCCTGATCTCCACCACTACCGACGCCACCATCTCTCGCCTTACGTTTCAGGTATCCCTCCAGATTGGCCACAAACGAGTCCGAAGTACTGCGTTCATCGACTCCGGGGCAGCATGTAACTTCATTGACTCTTCTTATGCCAAAAAATTGGGGGTAAAATTTGAGGCGTTATCCCAGCCCGTTCGGATCACCTCCGTCGACGGTCGACCCCTATCTACCAGCCCAATCACCACCCAGACTCAACCCATCACCTTCTTCATCGATCAACACCGCGAACAGCTCAGATTTCACGTCACCTCCATCTCCTCTCCTCCTATCATCCTGGGACATCCGTGGCTCCTGCAACACGACCCTCTCATTTCCTTGACTCAACACCGAATTTTACAATGGGGCGCGACCTGCACCGAACTATGCCTAGGGACGCCGGCTGGGACGTGCTCTAGGGAGTCCGAGGCCCCCGACGTCGACACCAATGCCATTCCCGAGTCCTATAGGGACCTGGCAGAGGTATTTTGCAAGCGGCGGGCCATCCATCTTCCTCCACACCGCCCATACGATCTCGCCATCGACCTACAACCAGGCGCAGTCCCACCCCGCGGCCACCTCTACTCCTTAACATCAACAGAGACGCAGGCGATGGAGGAATATATAACCAACGCCCTCCGCCAGGGGACCATCAGGCCCTCCTCCTCACCTGCTGCCTCGGGGTTCTTCTTCGTAAAGAAGAGGGGGGGTGAACTTCGCCCATGTGTCGACTATCGGGGGCTCAACGACATCACAATAAAAAACCGACACCCTCTGCCTCTTACCAACTCTGCCCTGGACGCCCTCTCTGGTGCCACCATCTTTACTAAGTTGGACCTCCGGAGCGCCTACAACTTGGTGCGCATTAGAGAGGGCGATGAGTGGAAGACGGCCTTCATCACCCCGACTGGACACTATGAAAGTCTCGTAATCCCATTTGGACTGTGCAACGCCCCCGCCGCCTTTCAACACCTGATCAACGATGTTCTTCGAGACATGTTAGGTCACTGATCTGGCAACCCTTGGAGACTGATCTGGCAACCCTTGTACGAGGACGCTGAGACGCTGCTTTTTCCTGAGCTCCACCATACTGACCAACTTTTAAACTTTTTCGTCCCCTTACGAAGAGTGTACATAAAACGGATAAGTATCTTATAATATATTTACTCGAAACGCGTGTTATATCGTTAAGTTTTAATTCTTTTGCAGCACACCGCTTTTAGCCGGCATTAGCATCGCTAATTAGCATTAGCATCGCTAGCCCGCTAGCCTGGCTATCACGTTTGTTTGTTTGTTTGTAAAGTTTGTTTTCGCTTCCTCACACCGATTATTTTCCGTGTTTAGACACCGTGTCGGTTGTGATTCTGCCTCTGAGTGCAGGTGAGGAGACATTGGAGCTGCACTCGGTGGATTTGGAGGTGGAGGCCGTGGAGAAGCTGATCCGTGAGCTACAGGTGAAGCTGGCCCGGCTACAGCAGCGGAAAGCCACGCTGGAATCAACGCGGACCGACGCTCACCTGTACCAGGTAAATTCTCGGCGTGACACAATCTCTCCGACAACCTCAACCCCGCGTGTTTCTCTGCCCAGGTCCAACACACCAAGGACGCAGCCCGCCCAGTTTTCCTACACCCCGGCGCCGGGATACCACGGACCCTGGATACAGCAGCGGCGGAAGAAGCACGCCAAGCCCCGGGCGAGGACCTCTCCCCCTCCACCACCACCACCAGTCTTCGACATCTCGACCCAAAACCGCTTCGCTCCTCTCCGCGAGACGGCACACGACGTCCTGGTCATCGGAGACTCCATCGTTCGTCACGTGCGTGCTACCACAGCTAAAGGTAAGGTGCACACACGCTGTTTACCTGGTGCACGTGTTCTTGATGTTGCTGCACAGGTGCCTGCTGCCCTGAGGAAGAACATTGGAGCTGTGGTCCTTCATGCCGGCACGAACGACACCAGGCTGAGGCAGACGGAGATCCTAAAGAAGGACTTCAGGAGCCTGGTCGAGAAGGTCCGCAGCACATCACCCACGACAAGGATCATCGTATCTGGACCGCTTCCCACATTTCAGCGAGGAATCGAGAAGTTCAGTAGATTATTTGCTTTTAATGAATGGTTACAATCTTGGTGTCAAGAACAGAAATTACGCTTTGTTGATAACTGGAATGTTTTCTGGGAGCGTCCTAGGCTCTATCACACCGATGGCCTACACCCTAGCAGAGCTGGAGCAGCGGTCCTCTCTGACAACATCTCCAGGACACTACGAACCATCTGACTGGCGGTAAGTCATACTGTAGATTCCAAACATATTAGACACATCACAACTCACCGTAGTGATAGACGCACACACATAGCTTGTCCTATAGAAGCTGTGTCTGTTCCCCGAATACTGAGAAAAAAGAATAAATTTGTTAAATTTGCCCGAAACAATCTGATAACCATAAAACCAGAAAAAGGCAAAATAAGTAGTCAAAATCCACCTCTAAAGTTTGGACTACTCAACATTAGATCCCTTGCGCCTAAAGCACTTATTGTTAATGAAATTATCTCAGATTATTGCCTTGACGCACTCTGTCTCACCGAAACCTGGCTTAAACCAAATGAATATTTTGGTCTGAATGAGTCTACTCCGTCAGGATATTTCTATAAGCACGAGCCCCGTCTAATTGGTCGCGGTGGTGGTGTCGCCACTATCTACAATGATGTACTCACTGTTACCCAGAAAATAAGGCCCAGGTTTAATTCATTTGAAGTGCTTATCATTAATGTTGCACTAAATGAAATACGTAATAAACCCTTGCTATATTTTACCCTGGCCACCGTGTACAGACCCCCGGGACCATATGGCGATTTTCTTAAAGAATTTGGACATCTGCTATCAGACCTATTGGTTAACTCTGACAAAGTGTTGATAGTAGGAGACTTTAACATTCATGTAGATGATGCTAACGACGCTTTAGCACTCACATTTATGGATTTACTAAATTCCTTTGGGGTTAAGCAAAATATAATTGGAGCAACTCACCGCTTTAACCATACGCTAGATTTAATTATATCCCATGGTATAGATGTCTCTAATATAGAGATCATACCTCAAAGTGATGATATCACAGATCATCACCTCCTGACATATACTCTACCCGTAGAACAGATTAGCTGTGTCTCCCCACGTTATCAATCTGTTAGAAATATGAATCCCACTACTAAAGACAGATTCACAAGTAATCTGCCGGATCTGTCCCAATTTCTTATTAGACCCCTAAATGCAGATGATCTAGATGAAGTGACTAGCAGCATGGGCACTATTCTTACCAGTACATTAGACACTGTTGCTCCCATCAGATTAAAAAAAGTCAGAGATAAAACACTTGCACCTTGGTACAACAGTCATACTCGCGCCCTAAAGAGAGCAACCCGTAACCTCGAGCGAAAATGGAGGAAAACTAAATTAGAAGTTTTTCGAATTGCGTATAAAGACAGTATGTGCAGCTATAGACAGGCTCTAAAAACTGCTAGGACCGAGCATCTTAGCCAACTGATAGCAAGAAACCAAAACAATCCCAGGTTCTTATTTAGTACAGTGGCTCGCCTAACAAAACCTAAGATGCCCGCAGAGAGTATCCCATCACAGTTTAGAAGTGAAGACTTTATGGACTTCTTTAATGAAAAAATCAATAATATCAGGAAGAAAATAATGGAGGTTCAACCTCTAATAGTATCTCACGATCCAGTTCAGCCTATAGCTTCACATTTAGATTTTCACTGCTTTACAGGTATAGGACAGGAAGAGCTGTATAAACTCATCACCTCGGCTAAATCAACAACGTGCCTGTTAGACCCAATCCCAACCAGATTTTTAAAAGAAGTGATGCTTACGGTTGGAGAGCCACTCCTAAACATTATTAATTCTTCATTACATCTAGGTCACGTCCCTAAACCTTTCAAGTTAGCAGTTATTAAGCCGCTTCTTAAAAAATCTAATTTGGACGCGAATGAAATAACAAATTACAGACCGATTTCAAACCTCCCGTTCATATAAAAAATACTAGAAAAAGTAGTATCAGCTCAAATTTGCACATTCTTGCAGGATAACAACATCCTTGAAGAATTTCAGTCAGGTTTCAGGCCCCATCATAGCACAGAAACTGCACTAGTTAAGATTACAAACGACTTGTTTTTAGCTTCAGACCAAGGCTGCATCTCATTGCTAGTCCTGCTTGATCTTAGTGCTGCATTCGACACTATAGATCATAATATTCTCATAGATCGCTTACAAAATTATATAGGTATTCAGGGACAGGCATTAAAATGGTTTAGATCTTACCTGTCTGATCGCTACCATTTTGTAGATCTAAATGGAGAACCGTCTGGTGTAATGCCAGTGAAATATGGGGTCCCACAAGGGTCAGTTTTAGGACCTCTGTTGTTCTCAATATACATGCTTCCCTTGGGTAACATCATTAGAAGACATGGGATTAGTTTCCATTGTTATGCTTATGATACCCAATTATATATCTCAACCAAACCAGACGAAATACCTAAGTTGTCTAGATTAACTGAGTGTGTCCAGGACATAAAAGATTGGATGACCAATAACTTTCTTTTATTAAATTCAGATAAGACAGAGATATTACTTATTGGCCCAAAAACCAGCACACAACAGCTTTCACAATTCAGCTTGCGCTTAGAAGGATGTACTGTTTTTACCAGCTCAGCAGTAAAAGATCTGGGAGTAATATTAGACAGTAACTTGTCTTTTGAAAATCACATTTCAAATATCACAAAAACAGCCTTTTTCCATCTTCGAAATATTGTTAAACTTAGGAACATCTTATCCGTATCTGATGCAGAAAAACTAGTTCATGCATTCATGACCTCCAGACTGGACTATTGTAATGCATTACTAGGTGGTTGTCCTGCATCCTCAATAAACAAGCTTCAGTTAATCCAAAATGCAGCTGCCAGGGTTCTCACTAGATCCAGAAAATATGATCATATAACCCCAATATTATCATCCCTGCACTGGCTACCTGTTCAGTTACAAATAAATTACAAAATAGTATTACTTACATACAAGGCCTTAAATGGTTTAGCTCCCACATACCTAACCAGTCTTCTGATGCGCTACAATCCACCACGCGCCTTAAGATCACAAAGCTCCGGACTTCTGGTAGTTCCCAGAATTTCAAAATCTACAAAAGGGGGTAGGGCTTTTTCATATTTAGCTCCAAAGCTTTGGAATAGCCTTCCAGACAGTGTTCGGGGAGCAGACACGGTTTCTCAGTTCAAAAGTAGACTCAAGACGCATCTTTTTAATCTGGCATACACATAACTCATCCCAGTACTCATACTCCAGTACACCTATACCGAATGGCAACTACGCTAATTCTCCCCATCTGTTCTGTATTTCTCTACCCATCCCGAGGCATCGGGAGATTTTGCCAGCTTCAGTAGACAAAGGCCGACCCTGCGAGGTTCCTGAGGCATCCAGAGAAGGACCAGCTCCAGCTGGATTCAGCTTTATGATGGTTGGAGCTACACATGCTGCTCCTGTGCTTCCAGTGATCCAGACCTCATCTGCCCTCTGCACCTACTGACTCATCCCTATGCTGAACTGGTCTTCATGTCAATTTAAATAATTTCTGTCATATTGAATTTTCACCTGCACAACACACAAGATGTTATATCATTTCTATCTGTTGTCGCCCAAATGAGGATGGGTTCCCTGTAGAGTCTGGTTCCTCTCAAGGTTTCTTCCTAATGCCATCTCAGGGAGTTTTTCCTTGCCACCGTCGCCGTCACCCTTGGCTTGCTCATCAGAGAAATTTCATTAATTTGTCTCATTATTATCTGCACATTTTTCTCACACATCCACACTTCCAATTATTTTCTTTTCTATAATTATTATTATTATTTGCTTTTATTTATTTATTTTCATTCATTCATTCATCTTCTGTACCGCTTTATCCTCTATTCAGGGTCGCGGGGGACCTGGAGCCTATCCCAGGAGACTTCGGGCACTAGGCGGGGTACACCCTGGACAGGGTGCCAATCCATCGCAGGGCACACACACATACGCACATTCACACACTCATTCACACACTACGGTCAATTTGGGAACGCCAATTAGCCTAACCTGCATATCTTTGGACTGTGGGAGGAAACCGGAGTACCCGGAGGAAACCCACCAAGCACGGGGAGAACATGCAAACTCCATGCACACAGAGACGGGAATCGAGCCTGGCCGGGGAATCGAACCCAGACCCTGGAGGTGCAAGGCGACGGTGCTAACCACTACACCACCGTGCCGCCTATTTTATTTATTCATTTATTATTATTATTATTATTATGATTTGTTAAATTTCTTTAATTTTTGTGAAGCTGCTTTGAGACAATGACCATTGTTAAAAGCGCTATATAAATAAAATTGAATTGAATTGAATTGAATTGAATGTTAGGACGGTGGGCGTTTGCGTATCTGGATGACATCCTCATTTACTCCTGTACCGCTGAGGAACATACCAAGCACGTCAGGGCGGTTCTAAAGAGATTACTCGCCCATCAGCTGTACTGTAAGTTGGAAAAGTGTGCTTTTCACGAGCGCTCCACCACGTTCCTGGGCTTTGTCATCTCGCCCCAGGGTGTGGCCATGGACCCGCAGAAGCTGGAAGTTGTGCGTCATTGGCCCCTACCCAAGACCCTCAAGCAACTTCAACGGTTTCTCAGGTTTGCGAATTTCTACCGTCGCTTTATCCGGGACTACAGTACAGTTGCCGCCCCCCTAACCGCTCTGACTCGTCCCTCCTCTCTCCCTTTCCGCCTCAACTCTACTGCCATCTCCGCCTTCAACCGCTTTACCACCGCTCCCATCCTCCTCCATCCTGACACCAGTAAACCATTCGTTGTTGAGGTGGACGCTTCAGATGTGGGCGCTGAAGCTGTTCTCTCACAACGAGGTCCAGATCAGAAACTACACCCATGTAGTTTCTTATCCAAAAAATTTGACACCACTCAGCAGCGATACGGGGTAGGGGACCGCGAGCTGCTGGCCATAAAGTGGGCTTTGGAGGAATGGCGTCACTGGCTCCAGGGCGCCAGGGAGCCATTCATCATCTGGACGGATCATCAAAACCTCATCACCATCAGAAGTTTAAAACAGCTCAACCCCAGACAGGCGCGATGGGCATTGTTTTTCGAACATTATAACTTTCAACTTTCATACCGCCCGGGGTCGAAAAAGGCAGACGCTCTCTCGCGACAACTCGAGATGGAGCCACCCCTGGCGGTCCCCGCGCCTGTCCTACCCTCCTCCAGAATCATTGCACCACTTCACCTGGATCTGGAAACAAGGGTCCGCCAGGCACAGACTTTAGAGACCGAGCCGGCACGTGTGCCGCCTGGACGACTCTATGTGCCCAACGCCATGAAGTCCGAGGTTCTTCAGTGGGGTCATTCGTCCACCATCACAGGACATCAAGGCAAGCAGCGCACCCTACGGTTCCTCCAACGGGACTTCTGGTGTCCATCAATGGCGAAGAACGTCAAGGAGTTCGTTCAGGCGTGCCCAGTGTGCGCCCGGGACAAGAACCTCAATCAGCCCCCCTCCGGAGATCTTCAACCTCTCCAGGTTCCTCGTCGGCCCTGGACGCACATTGCCGTCGACTTTGTCGTGGGCCTGCCGGCCTCGGACGCAAAGAACACCATCATGACCATTGTAGATCGGTTCTCTAAGGCCGTGCACTTGGTGGCCCTTGCCGGACTCCCGTCAGCCAAGGAAACAGCAGAGCTGATATTAGAGCACGTAGTCCGTCTGCATGGGTTCCCCAAGGACATCGTCTCGGACAGAGGGCCCCAGTTCACAGCCAGGTTCTGGAAAGCCTTCTGCCGTCTGATCAATTCAACCTGCAGTCTCTCATCTGGATACCACCCCCAGACTAACGGTCAGACGGAGCGGGCCAACGAACAACTGGAGCGCTACCTGAGATGCTTTATTGCCGATCGTCAGCGCTCCTGGGCTCGCTACCTCATCTGGGCAGAACTTTCCCACAACCTCCATGTCTCATCAGCCACGAAGCTAAGCCCATTTGAGGTATGCCACGGCTTCCAACCTTCGATGTTCAACCACCAGGAACCGGAGGTTGATGTGCCGTCAGCCCACAACGATGTGCCGTTGGTCCGCAGGTGTCGACGGCTGTGGACACAAGCCAACTGAGCCATCCAACAGGCCAACGCCCGCTACACCATTCAACATCGCCGTCGACACCCCCCGGGACGATTGTTCCACGTAGGTGACAAGGAATGGCTTTCCACCCAAAATCTTCACCTCCACACCGAGTCAAGGAAACTGTCACCTAGATTCATCGGCCCATACCGTATCACCCACCGGATAAACCCTGTCACCTACCGGCTCCAGCTGCCTGCGGCGCTCCGAATCCACCCAGTCTTCCACATCTCACAATTAAAGCCCTTCATCACATCCCCCATGATTCCACCCTCCCCCCCTGCTCCTCCTCCCCGGATCATCGACGGTGGTCTCGCCTATACCGTGCGCCGGATCCTCGATTCGCGCCCTCGGGGCAGAGGTACTCAGTACCTGGTTGATTGGGAGGGTTACGGTCCCGAGGAGCGGTCTTGGATTCCGGCCCGGTTCATTCTTGACCCCGAACTAATCCAAGACTACCGTCGTAGGGTATCCTCCACCCCAGGACCGTCGGGAGTCCTGGACAGGGGGGTACTGTCATGCACACACAATCTGCGGCCGCCACTAGGACCCGGAAGTAAGTCGGCCGCCTACCAGGAAGTATAAGAGGAGTAAACAAACGGTGGCTTACCGCTCAGTCATTGAGTTCGGCCCATGTCGGTTAACGTTGGCTTTCTTCAAACTGTGAGTACTCACTGTGTTTTGGTTATCGCTTCTTACCGTTGTGTGTCTATTTATAGGACGCGGTTTAAATTTGTGTTTTTCCCTTGCTCCCCTTTCGTGAGAGTCCTTAAACTAAATCGCGTGGTTATCCTGCCTACTCGCCGTTACTCCGCGTTTGGGTTTACCATCCACGCTACATTGGGCTAACCGCTAAAGCTATGTCTTCTGGTCACCTCAGGTTAGTTCATCTTTGACAGTGTGGGGTTTTTGGCCACTCAAACCCGGGAATCAAACCCAGGCCTTCCGTATGGCAGGCGAAAAACCTACCACTAAGCCATCAGTGTCATTCATTTTATTAATGCTACTAACTCCATTATGCATCATGCTGTCTCCTTCTTACTCCAATGCACCCATCACTCTGGAATAGGGTCAATCTGAAGTCATCAAATCACATGACCCTTTTCCATTGCTCCAAAGTCCAATGTTTATGCTCCCTTGCAAATTCAAGACTATATATTGAATGTAGAGCATTTATTCGGATTGATTGAGCTAGATGAAAGACATAGAGAGACCAAGATTCCTTAAACTTTTCAACTATATCTACAAAGCATAACTTTTCTCCATGAATCCTGAGCAAACACTTCCCTTTTTGACCTCAAAAACTTTACTATGCAAAATAGCAGTAAATGGCACAACGTTCCAAACATTCAGTAATTGGTTTTAACAGTTATACAGTAATGTTCAAGGTAATAAATAAATAAAGACTGCTAATTTGTATCGTGCTTAAGATTAGCTATCTGACTCAAAGCACATATAGTTGTTCTATTTTTTTTTTAGTTTGCATGACATATCAAAAGGGGGTTTTCCCCCTGTATTTAGGTCAGGAAATCTTTCCACAGAACGAACTTCTACCGTTCTGACGGCTATTTCAAGATGTAACGGGGATTCTGTTGGATTAATCAAATTGCGCTAGAATTGAAATATATAATTATTTCATTAGCATACAGTATATTTATCACCTTTTAAATGAGTTGGCTTTAATAGCTTGTCTTCATTATAGTCTTCCTTAGACTTCTTGATTTTGTCCTGTGAAAGATAACATCGTTATGAAAGTAAAAGCTATTAGGTTAGATGGTATCCATTTGTCTATTCGGGGTAATCACAAAACAACAACAGTAATCACAGTAATAATTTCAATTCTGCTTAGAGTGCAGTAATCTAGGGTGTGCATTATTATTTGAGGATTCATAAGATGAATATAAATATAACCACAAGAGAAGATTGACCACATCACTACTAATCATAATTGCCCTAGAAAACAAGTCTTTTGCTATAAATTTTTGCAAATGTAGTGTATGTGACACCTCCAGGTCTAGCACTGATACTAGTTTGGCCAAGGTTTTAAGGGATTGGCAGTTATTTAGTGTTTATAGATCTATCAAATTGTACTGTGGTCTAGGACATAGTGATGTCCCGTTACTTAGTAGTACAAAAATGTTTTTAACATACATTGTTCCAGATAAATAGCTGACCCTTGGACGAATTAGCCATTGTGGCGCTCACATAGCATCATAAGTAGTTTGGAAATATAAATTGAACTAAAGCCAATATATGAATTTAGCACAATCTTAGGATTTTTTAGTTACTGTCCAAAAGTACCTCTCAAATGGACCGATGAAAGCAACTGTTTCAAGGTTCCAGTCACCTGCTGTCCAGTGTTGACAGTTCCAAATTCTTCCATTTGTGTTGTACAGTACATCAATGTCTCTGATTTAATGGTTATGTGTTGTACTGCATCAGTTACAGAAGGATAAACTACTGGATTGCACACAAATCACAATACAGTGGAGCCTTGGATTATGAGCATAATTTGTTCTGGAAGCGGGCTCATATTCCAAAATACTCGTAAACCAAATAAAAATTTCCCATAAGAAATAATGGAAACTTCCATTATTTGTTCCACAGCCCAAAAAATAAATATATAAAAATAATTAACACAAAATATTAATTTGCAAATTACTGCAAATTAACCTGTACTTTACCTGTAAAAAAAATGAAATGAATCCTGACAGATAAGTGTTTCCGTTTGTGCATGCATGCGCTGTGTATGTGTGTGTGTGAATCTAAAGTAAGCTCCCCTCTCCCTTCTCGTCTTACACAGTTACCCTTACTCCACTCTTTTCACACATATGTGCGCACACAACAGAAACACTGTTTTATCTGAAAATTAAACAAGAAATCTCTCTAATGACACTCGATTGAGCGACACACTAACGGAAAGTACAATTAAAACAAATTAACCTGCACTTTACTTTTGAAAAGAATCGTTACAGAGCAGTGTTTCTGTGTAGCGCAGCGAGAAACAGAGTGTGTGTGTCTGTGGAGGCGAAAGTAGGAGAGGTCTGTGTGTGTGTGGCACGGTGTTTATTGATGCGCGCGCACACAGACACAAAGAGCAGGCTGAGCTTTGAGCAGAGAGAGAAAATGGATTTTTAACCTCTCTAATGAGACTTGCTTTTGCTATACACACCTGCATACAGACAAAAAAAAAATGTGTTTTACATGCACACACATGGTCACAGTGTTATAGTAAATAGTACACACACGGATGTTGATTATACCTGTAAGAGCGCACTAAGACCCAGCAGGGGAGACGATTACCCACAATTCCGCAGCACAAGAGAGAGAGAAACCGTTGTCTCACTTGTGATCACATGATGCTTGGTGTAAAAAAACAAAAAGCGCATGCAAGATACATGATACTTAGTACTCGTAAACCAAGACTTGTTCGTTTTCCAAGTCAAAATGTATTAAAAATCTTTGCTCGTCTGAGATTTCCGGTATGCCGTTGGAATGAGTGGCAGTGTAGAGTGAGAGCTTCCAGATAAACGTATAATATCCCCCGAATTTAATCGGATATACTTATTGAAATTAACGAACAAACGTGGAGGGGGAAAAGCACCGAAAGGCTGGAAATAAGTTACCTCAAAAACCTGAGAAAAATGGGAGACAAACAACGGAAAACAAAAACACTGCTGGTGAGCACGAGGCCGAAGATTCCTCTCAAGCGTGTATCCTTGCTATATATGCTGAAATTAAAGCTATCCGATCGGACGTGAAGATGGAATTAAACAACTTTCAAGAGACACTTCTTAAAGAAATGAAAACTGACTTGACAAACTTCAGAGCGGATATCAACCTTATATTGGATGAAATCACCACTGATCTGAAAGACGCGATGTGTAGATTGGAGGAGGCCGAACAGAGAGTGATGGATTTAGAGGAATGGAGCACCGGAGCTAAAGAAGTGCTATGTCAAACCCTTGAAATCCAACAAAAAATGCAGACAAAACTGACAGATATTGAAGCAAGATCTCGGCGAAACAATTTACGTTTACACGGAATCCCAGAGGAGGCTGAAGGGAACAACATACAGGAGTTTATTGAAAGTTTCATCAATACGGAATTATCCCTCCCCGATACCAAATTTGGTATACAGGACGCTCGGGCCCAAGCCGCCGCCGAATGCTAACCCCCGATCTGTTGTGATTTACTTTCTGGAATATAAAACCAAAGAACTGGTGCTTCGTTCGGCTTGGAGAAAAAAGGAAGTTCACCTGAATGGTAAACGAGTGTACTTTGACCAAGATTACCCCACGGAAATCCAGAGTATGAGGAGGGCATTCGCTCCAATAAGGAAACTTCTCAAAGAAAAGGGTTTCCATTTTCAGACACCATCTCCGGCTAAACTTCGCATATTTTTTGAAGATGGTCCAGTTGTTTATAACAGCTTAACTGATGCGATGGAGGATCTGCCAAAGAAAGGAGTTACTACAGCCAGCATCAGAGAGGATCACACCACCGCATCGGCATCCATGAAGAAGCTGAGTAAAATCTGATGGGAGACAGCGGGCGCAAAGCAGCGGCGCGGCCGAGAGATACATCTGGAGAAAGCACAGAAAAGACTCCAGGAATTCCGCCGGGACATTGGAGATACTGAATGACTTTCTCTCAGGGTAAAATCAGTTCATAATAATTGTTACACCTATTATTAAAATTACCAAAACAATACAATAAGGACAACATTCATTCAAAAGTTCTAAACATTTATACGATTTGAGTTATGTAAAAAATTATTTTGCTTCAAGGGTTGATTTACGTTCTAGTCTAATAGATTTATATAAATGAAAAAAAAAAGTATGGGAGTTCTTGGTAGAATTACGTTTCACTAAGTGCACTGATTTATAGTATCGGTTTGCACTTTGGAAGAAACTTCGATTATGGAAGTTACTGTTATTTTTTCATTTGACTTTTTCCTGTTCTGTACTAACGGTTATAATATAATGATCATGTAGGGCTTACAGTATGATAATGTATGTGATGATACATGTCCCATCAAGAGAGGTAAACTCATAGCGAAGATGAAACGAGAGAACCAGCATATAATGTTTTGCCAGGAAACTCATGTGGTACAATCTGAACATGAAAAATAAGAAAGGTTAGGATTTATAAACACATTTTACTCGTCATATAATAAGGACCATGCTAGAGGAGTTGCAATATTGATATCAAATAATGTGACCTTTCAGTCTACAAACCAAATTGCTGATAAAGAAGGACGTTACATTCTGGTGAAAGGGATCCTGGATTCCAGAGAAGTAACATTGTTTAACATTTACAGACCACCAGGACCAGATAAAATATTAATTAAGAAAATATTTGACCTAATAAATTCAGAAGTTTCGGGCACTCTTATTTGTGGGGGGACTGGAACATATAGTTGCACCCTACCCTTGACTCTTCAAATCCAACAAAATCTGAATCGCTGTTTGTTAAGAGGATGCTAAAGGCCTGTTTGATATATGGAGGGAACTCCACCCATCTAGTAAACAGTTCACTTTCTTCTCCCATCCTCACAAGGTCTACTCTAGGGTTGATTATTATTTCATGTCTCACCCAGAGAGGCACAGAATTATAGATTGTGAAATACGAGTTAAAGATGTTTCTGATCATGCGGGACTGTATTTGAGACTCCATCTTGATGTTCAACCCAAAAACACTATTTGGAGATTAAATACTAGTTTTCTGAATGATCGCCAATGTAAAGAATACATTAAAAAGGAACTACATTGAGTTTAATCATAATGAGGATATGTCACCATGTGTTATATGATAGAAATCATATAACATACATATATCACAATCTCCCCTCCTTGAACCACCACCTTATCGTGGTGGAGGGGGCTTCATGCCCCCGCCAGGGTCACCCATGGCAATCTGGTCCTAGGTGAGGGAACAGACAAAGAGTGGTTCAAAAGACCTCTTATGACGAGTACAACCATTGGAAAACGTTTTCCCTCGCCCAGACGTGGGTCACCGGGGCCTCCCTCTGGAGCCAGGCCTGGAGGTGGGGCCCGATGGCGAGCGCCTGGTGGCCGGGCCTCCACCCATGGGGCCCGGCCGGGCACAGCCCAAAGAGTCAACCTGGGTCCCCCTTCCCATGGGCTCACCACCTGTAGGAGCGGCCAAAGAGGTCGGGTGCAGTGTGAGCTGGACGGTGGCAGAGGACAGGGGCCTTGGCGGTCTGATCCTCAGCTGCAGAAGCTGGCTCTAGGGACGTGGAATGTCACCTCTCTGGCGGGGAAGGAGCCTGAGCTAGTGTGTGAGGTTGAGAAGTTCCAGCTAGATATAGTTGGACTCACCTCGACGCACAGCTTGGACTCTGGAACCAGTCTCCTTGAGAGGGGCTGGACTCTCTTCTACTCTGCAGTTGCCACCGGTGAGAGGCGACGAGCAGGTGTGGGCATACTTATTGCCCCCCGGCTCGGGGCCTGTACATTGGGGTTCACCGCAGTGGACGAGAGGGTGGCCTCCCTCCGCCTTCGGGTGGGGGGACGGATCCGTACTGTTGTTTGTGCTTATGCGCCGAACAGCAGTTTGGAGTACCCGCCCTTTTTGGGGTCTCTGGAGGGGGCGCTAGAGAGCGTCCCTCCTGGGGACTCCATCGTTCTGTTGGGAGACTTCAATGCTCACGTGGGCAATGACAGTGAGACCTGGAAGGGCGTGATTGGGATGAACGGCCCCCCCGATCTGAACCAGAGCGATGTTTTGTTATTGGACTTCTGTGCTCGTCACGGATTGTCCATAACGAACACCATGTTCAGGCATAAGGGTGTCCATATGTGCACCTGGCACCAGGACACCCTAGGCCGCAGTTCGATGATCGACTTTGTGGTCATATCGTCGGACTTGCGGCCACATGTCTTGGACACTCGGGTGAAGAAAGGGGCGGAGCTGTCAACTGATCACCACCTGGTGGTGAGTTGGCTTCATTGACGGGGTAGGATGCCGGTCAGGCCCGGTAGACCCAAACGTATTGTGAGGGTCTGCTGGGAACGTCTGGCAGAGTCCCCTGTCAGGACGAGCTTCAACTCCAACCTCCGGCAAAGCTTCAACCACGTCCTGGGGGAGGTGGCGGACATTGAGTCAGAATGGACTATGCTCCGCGCCTCCATTGTCGAGGTGGCCGACCGGAGCTGTGGCCGTAAGGTGGTCGGTGCCTGTCGCGGTGGCAACCCAAGAACCCGTTGGTGGACACCGGTGGTGAGGGATGCCATCAAGCTGAAGAAGGAGTCTTACCGGGCCTTTTTGGCTGGTGGCACTCCGGAGGCAGCTGATAGGTACCGGCAGGCCAAGCAGAATGCAGCTTCAGTGGTTGCTGTGGCAAAAACCCGGGCGTGGGAGAAGTTTGGGTAGGCCATGGAGAATGACTTCCAGACGACTTCGAGGAAATTCTGGTCCACCATCCGGCGTCTCAGGAGGGGAAAGCAGTGCACGGTCAACACAGTGTATAGTGGGGATGGTGCGCTGCTGACCTCGACTCGGGACGTTGTGGGTCGGTGGGGGGAGTACTTCGAAGACCTCCTTAATTCCACCAACATGCCTTCCGATGAGGAAGCAGAGTCTGGGGACATAGAGGTGGACTCTTCCATCTCTGGGGCCGAGGTCGCCGAGGTGATCAAAAAGATCTGTGGTGGCGGGGCCCCGGGGGTGGATGAGATCCGCCCGGAGTTCCTCAAGGCTCTGGACGTTGTAGGGCTGTCATGGTTGACACGTCTCTGCAACATTGCATGGACATCGGGGACAGTGCCTCTGGACTGGCAAACCGGGGTGGTGGTCCCCCTCTTCAAGAAGGGGGACCGGAGAGTGTGTTCCAACTACAGAGGGATCACACTCCTCAGCCTCCCCGGGAAAGTCTATTCAGGGGTGCTGGAAAGGAGGGTCCGTCAGATAGTTGAACCTCGGATTCAGGAGGAGCAGTGTGGTTTTCGTCCAGGTCGCGGAACAGTGGACCAGCTCTACACCCTTAGCAGGGTCCTGGAGGGGGCATGGGAGTTTGCCCAACCAGTCTACATGTGCTTTGTGGACTTGGAGAAGGCATTCGACCGTGTCCCTCGGGGAGTCCTGTGGGGGGTACTCCAGGAGTATGGGATATCGGATTCCCTGTTAAGGGCTGTCCGGTCCCTGTACGACCGGTGTCGGAGCTTGGTCCGCATTGCCGGTAGTAAGTCGGACCTGTTTCCGGTGAGAGTAGGACTCCGACAGGGCTGCCCTTTGTCACTGATCCTGTTCATAATTTTTATGGACAGGATTTCTAGGCGCAGCCAGGTCGTTGAGGGGGTACAGTTGGTGGGCTCAGGATTGGGTCACTGCTTTTTGCAGATGACGTTGTTCTGTTGGCCTCATCATCCTGCGACCTACAGGTCTCACTGGATCGGATCACAGCCGAGTGTGAAGCGGCTGGGATGAGAATCAGCACCTCCAAATCTGAGGCCATGGTCCTCAGCCGGAAAAGGGTGGAGTGCCCTCTCAGGGTTGGGAGTGAGATCCTGCCCCAAGTGGAGGAGTTTAAGTATCTCGGGGTCTTGTTCACGATTGAGGGTAAAATGGAGCGGGAGATCGACAGGCGGATCGGGGCAGCGTCTGCAGTGATGCGGGCTCTGTATCGGTCCGTCGTGGTGAAGAAGGAGCTGAGCCAAAAGGCAAAGCTCTCAATTTACCGGTCGATCTATGTTCCTTCCCTCACCTATGGTCATGAGCTGTGGGTAGTGACCGAAAGAACAAGATCGCGAATACAAGCGGCCGAAATGAGTTTCCTCCGCAGGGTGTCTGGGCTCTCCCTTAGAGATAGGGTGAGAAGCTCAGTCATCCGGGAGGGGCTCAGAGTAGAGCCACTGCTCCTCCGCATCGAGAGGAGCCAGATGAGGTGGATTGGGCATCTATTTAGGATGCCCCCTGGACGCCTCCCTTGTGAGGTGTTCCGGACACGCCCCACCGGAAAGAGACCCCGGGGAAGACCCAGGACACGCTGGAGGGACTATGTCTCTCGGCTGGCCTGGGAATGCCTTGGGATCCCCCCGGAAGAGCTGGAAGAAGTGGCCAGGGAGAGGGAAGTCTGGGCATCCCTGCTGAAGCTGCTGCCCCCGCGACCCGACCTCGGATAAGCGGAAGAAAATGGATGGATGGATGGATGGATATCACAATCTTTTGAAAATTATTATAAGAAACTATACAGCCAGAAGCAGCGGATCCCACAATTATAAAAAGTTTTTTGGAATCTCTAGATTTACCATCAGTAGGAGTGAAACAAAACAAATTGGTAACACAAGAAATTAAAAATAAACAAAGTTCCGGTAGGGGATGGATACCCAGCAGAGTGTTATAAAACCTTTAAGGAATTACTGAGACTCATTCATTCATTCATTAATTTTCTATACCGCTTAATCCTGTGTTCAGGGTCGCGGGGGACCTGGAGCCTATCCCAGGAGACTTCGGGCACTAGGCGGGGTACACCCTGGACAGGGTTTACTGAGACTCATGCTCCTAAAATGTTTTAACTATAATTTACCAACAGCTCAGATTCATCATCCAAGATGGCGTCGGTGAGGTCAGCTGCCGTCACGACTGCTCCGACCTACTTTTCTTTGTTTTTATATTTTAAAATAGGCGAAGCGTGACTCTAGGAACCTGTAGCAGGGACTAAGAACAATAACGGATTATAAAGCACCAACATCCGGTATGACGAACACGGACGCGACTCTGGCAGACGAGCTGAACACTTTCTATGCTCGCTTCGAGGCTGCAGCTAAAGACGCTAGCGATGATAATGTTAGCGGCGCTAATGGCTGCAGACATGAAGACACTGCCAGCACCGGAAACGCGTTCATCATCTCCGAGCATGACTTGAGGAGAGCCTTCAAGAGAGTGAATACCAGGAAAGCAGCAGGACCAGACGGCATCTCAGGCCGTATCCTCAGAGCCTGCGCAGACCAGCTAGCACCTGTGTTCACTGAGATATTCAACATCTCTTTTTCAGTCGGTGATCCCCACATGCTTCAAAGAGTCCATCATTGTTCCTGTTCCGAAGAAACCCCATCCTGCTTTCCTCAACGAATATCGCCCTGTAGCCCTCACCTCAGTAGTGATGAAGCTTTGAACGCCTGGTCAGAGACTTCATCATTTCTTCACTACCCGACACACTGGACACTCTACAGTTTGCATACCGACCAAACTGCTCCACAGACGATGCAATCTCCCATTTTCTCCACACATCTCTCACTCACCTGGACACTAGGAAAGGGAATTATGTTAAAATGCTCTTCATCGACTACAGCTCTGCATTTAATACCATAATTCCCTCCACAATAACCACCAAGCTGGAGCACCTGGGACTCAGCTCATCTCTGTGTCAATGGACCTCCAACATCCTAACTGGCAGACCACAGGCAGTATGAATGGGCGGACATGTCTCAGCCTCCCTCACTCTCAGCACTGGAGCCCCCCAGGGTTGTGTTCTGAGCCCTCTGCTGTACTCTTTGTACACCTATGATTGCGTGGCCACTACCAACTCCACCGCCGTCATCAAGTTTGCCGACGACACTGTTGTGGTAGGCCTGATCACGAACAACGATGAGTCGGCCTACCTGGAGGAGATTGGAAATCTGGAGAACTGGTGCCAGAGGAACAATCTCCTTCTGAACGTCAGTAAGACAAAGGAGCTGATAGTGAACTTCAGTACAAAGCTGGAGCGGAATTACCAGAGCCCCATCATCAACAGGAGCCCAGTGGAGAGAGTGGACAGCTTCAGATACCTCAGTGTTCACATCACGCAGTCATGGTCCTGTCACATCAACACCGTGGTAAAAAAGGTCCGGCATCGTCTCTACCACCTCAGATGCTTGAGAGACTTCAGACTGCCCTCCAAGGTGCTCAGGAATTTCTACTCCTGCACCATAGAGAGCATCCTGATGGGAAAGATCACGACCTGGTTCGGGAACAGCACCATGCAGGACAGACGAGCTCTACAGAGGGTGGTGCGATCAGCTGAGCGCTGAGGTCATTTATTTCTTATTATAAGCTTTAATTCTCTTTTTAAGGTCACTGGCGGTCGTATAAGCATTTCACTGCATACCGTACTGTTTATGACTGTGTATGTGACAAATAAAATTTGAATTTGAATTTGATTAAAATGATGGTAACGTCTACAGCTCAATTACCCTGGAGCGAGGATGTCGTCAGGGATGCCCCTTAAGTCCCACGCTTTTTGCTCTATTCATAGAGCCATTTGCTCAGGCTATCAGAGAACGTACGGAAATCCTAGGCATTCCAATAGGGAAAACAGAACATACAATATGTCTGTATGCGGATGACGTTCTTGTGACTATTTCCGACCCAGATTCTAGTTTACCTAAACTTGTGTCTTGTCTTGAACCATTTGGTTGGTATTCGGGATATAAACTCAATTTACTCAAAACTAAATGCCTTTCTTTTAATTATTCACCACAGGAAAACATATGTAATAAATATAATTTTAAGTGGAAAGCAAAAAATATTAAATACATGGGGATTATTTGACTAAAATGTACACAACAAATTTTTGGGCCTATGACAAAGGAGATAAACACAGACCTGAATAGTTGGACACCCCTACCTTTAAGTTTATATAACCGAATAGAAATTATAAGGATGAATGTTCTACCACGACTGCTGTTTCTTTTCCAATCCCTACCTATAGAAATACCAAAAAAAACAATTTAATTATTGGAATCAAATGATTTTGAGAATCATTTTATATGGAAAAATCTGAAACCCTGAGTGAGACTTAAAACATTACAATTAAAGGAAAGGGGAGGACTGTCTCTTCCGTATTTGGAGGACTATTATAAAGCAGCACAACTAAAACATCTAGTCAGCTGGTGTATTGATGATTATGGTGTAAAATGGAAAGAAATAGAATTTAATCAATTGGACTTTCCTCTTCCTTGTTTATTAGTGGATAAAAGTACTTTGACTATGCACTCCAACAAATTAAGCACTTGGACGTTGGTTCCTCTTAATATTTGGTTTAAAGAGTGTAAAAAAGTTGGAGAGATATGCACAGTGGTTAAGATGGGTGGCATATGATAGAGACTTTAAACCCTCTCAGATGGACGCATGGTTTAAACTATGGATTTGGAATGGTATTACTTCATACTGTATCTCATCTAAGACAGGTTTAGATAGCTTTCAAAATCTCATGGATAAGTGTAACTTATAGAAACAGGATTTCTATAGATATTTATGGCTTAGAACTCACTTTAATAAAAACATAGAAAATAAGATGGGAATTGATGGGAGTCTCATTTTTGTTGCTGCTTTTATAAAGGTAGTATTCATAAGAAAATAGGATCAAGAATATATGCATGCATACAGTCTGCCAAGTCTCTCTCTACCTTATATGTTAAAGAGAAATGGGAGAAGGAGGTGAATATATCTCTGTCAGAATATATCTCTGTTTGTTTCATTATGTTAAAACTAATAAAAATAAAAGTAAAAAAAAAAAGAAGAAAATTCTTTGCTCATCTTGCGGAACACCCGCAAACCACATTACTCACAATCCGAGGTTTCACTGTACTAACTTCAACAGATCACAATTAGCATGTACGTTCTGAATACACAGAGGCGCAGCCTTTTATACACGTTGTTGCCAGGGGATGGGAGGGTTGTAAGAGATATTAACCCAAATATTGAAGGTCTTTAGTAGTCACTTAAAGATTGGCAGAGTCTCAGCTGTACAGACATCTAGTGGAAGTTCCACCACCTACTGTAGGTGGCAGAACAGAAAACAGTCTGGATGCGGCGAGCGCCCTGATGTCCATAGAGGGGAGATGAATGTCCCCACTGAACAACCTCCACTCTCTTGGAACGTGGCACGTAGAGTCGTCCAGGTGGCACACCTGCCGGTTCGGTTTCCTCGGCCTGTGCCTGGCGGACTCTTGTTTCCAAATTCCAGTGAAGTGGTGCGATGATCTTCGACGTGGGTAGGACAGGCGCGGGGTCCGCCCAGGGAATGTCCTCTTCGTGTTGTCATGAGAGGGCGTCAGCTTTGGTGTTCTTGGTCCCCGGGCGGTAAGAAAGGTGGAAATTAAAATGTTCAAAAAATAGTGCCCATCGCGCCTGTCTGGGGTTAAGCTGTTTTATGTTCCGGATAGTGATGAGGTTCTGGTGGTCGGTCCAGACGATGAAGGGCTCCCTAGCGCCCTGGAGCCAGTGACGCCATTCCTCCAAAGCCCACTTTATGGCCAGCAGTTCGCGGTCCCCTACCCCGTATCGCTGCTGAGTGGGATCGAACTTTTTGGAGAAGAAACTACATGGGTGTAGTTTCTGGTCTGGACCTCGTTGGGAGAGGATGGCCCCGGCACCCACATCCGAGGCATCCACCTCCACAACGAATGGTTGACTTGAATCTGGATGGAGGAGAATGGGTGCTGTGGTGAATCGATTACAAAGTTCATGGAAAGCGGCGATAGCATCTGGGTTAAGGGCGAGCAATCTTTTGAGAACCGCCCTGACATGTTGAGTGTGTTCGTCGGTTGTGCGTGAATAAATCAGTATGTCATCCAGGTAGACGAACACCCACCGCCCTAACATGTCTCGGTGGACGTCGTTGATGAATTGTTGTAAGGCGGCGGGTGCGTTGCAGAGGCAGAACGGGATGACTAAGCTCTCATAGTGTCCTGTAGGGGTGATGAAAGCCGTCTTCCACACATCACCCTCTCTGATGCGCACCAAGTTGTAGGCGCTCCGAAGGTCCAACTTAGTAAAAATGGTGGCACCAGAGAGGGCGTCCAGGGCTGAGTTAGTAAGAGGCAAAGGGTGTCGGTTCTTTATGGTGATGTTGTTGAGCCCCCGATAATCGACACAGGGGCGAAGGTCGCCGCCTTTTTTCTTGACGAAAAAGAACCCCGTAGCGGCGGGCGAGGAGGAAGGCCGGATGGTGCCTTGTCGAAGGGCGTTGGCTACATAATCCTCCATCGCCTGCGTCTCTGTGGTGGATAAGGAGTACAGGTGGCCGCGGGGGGAACAGCACCCGGCTGAAGATCTATAGCCAGATCGTAGGAGCGGTGAGGAGGCAGGTGCGAGGCGCACTTCTTACAGAAGACTTCAGCCAGGTCCCGATAGGCGGCGGGGATGGCGTTGGTGTCGACATCGGGGGCCTCGGACTCCCTAGAACACGTCCCAGCCAATGCCCATAGGCAGAGTTTGTTGCACGTCGGCCCCCACTGTAAGATCCGGTTCTGTGTCCAGGATATGAGAGGGTCATGCTGAAGTAACCAAGGGTGCCCGAGGATGATGGGAGGAGATGAAATGGAGGTGAGGTGAAACCGGACTTGTTCTTGGTGTTGGTTGATTATGAGAGTGATGGGTTGGGTTTGAGTGGTGATGGGACTGGAGGAGAGGGGGCAACCGTCGACAGATGTAATACAAACGGGCTGGGATAACGCCTCAATTTTTACCCACAATTCTTTGGCATAGGTAGAGTCAATGAAGTTACCTGCGGCACCGGAATCGATGAACGCGGTACTTCGGACCCGTTTGTGGCCAAATTGGAGGGTCACCTTAACCGTGAGATGAGGGATGTCATTGGTGATCGTAGTGGAGAGTTGGAGGTGGCCCGGTGAGTCTCTCCTCCTCCTCACCAGACCTGGGTGTTTCCCGGACGAATGGGACAGATCGCTCGGTGGTGCACCGATGGCGCATGGGTGTAGATTGGTGTAGGTGAAAGTAGGTGTTGGTGGCAGGGTTCTCGGAGCTGGCTTCGGGGCGAGAGAGGAGGCGCTGGTCGATGCGGAGAGCGAGTTGGATTAGACCCTCCAGTGTGGCGGGGAGTTCTCGCCCGGCTAGTTCGTCTTTGATCCGAGAAGCCAGCCCCTCGTAGTAGGAAGTCCGGAGCGCGGCGTCTCCCCAGGAGGTCTGAACTGCGAGGGTACGGAATTTAGCAGTGTAGCGGCTCACGGACAATCCACCCTGCCGCAGGTGATACAGTTTTGAGTCGGTCTCCACCTCGCCCGCCGGATGTTCAAAGGTGAGTAGGATTGCCATGGCCCAGTCAGCTGCCTGCCCTGATAGCAACGATACGAGGAGAGCAATGCGCAATCGATCGGTGGAGTATTTGATTACATTAAACTCAAACACCAGACCTAAAGCCGTTAGAAAAACACTGCATCTCCCGTCCGTGCCGTCCCATTTATCTGGCAGAGCAAGGAAAAACATCAGAGGAGGGAGGGGGAGGGGACGGAAGTGCGACCGCTGCGACGGGAGGCTGGTTATCCGCGCTAGCAACGGCCTCGCGAAGATCCGCGTTCTCCCGCCGAAGCTCCGCCACCTCAAGGCCGCGACGTCTTTGGCGCTCCGGCGAAGAGTAGCGAGCTCTCCGTCTAGCCGGTTGATTAGCTCAGCGTGCCGATCTACCATGTTGCATAGATTCGCATAATCCGCTGGGTTTACCGCTTGTGGCTCAGTCATTCTGTCACGAACTAACCGGAATGATCAGAAGAGTTAGCACACTTAGCGGTTAGCCCTTTGTAGCGTGGATGGTAAACCCAAACGCGGAAGCAAGCGAGTAGGCAGGATAACCACGCGATTTGGTCTAAGGACTCTCACAAAAGCGGAGCAAGGGAAAAACACAAATTTAACCCGCGTCCTATAAACACACACTCTAATCAGAAAGTAGACCCAAGAAAGTGAGTACTCACGAAATGGTAGACAGGTGATCTGAACCGACATGAGCCAAGAACTCAATGACTGAGCGTTGTACTGTGGCTTGTTTACTCCTCTTATACTTCCTGGTTGACAACCGCATTACTTCCGGGTCCTAGTGCCGGTTGCAGATTGAGTGTGCATGACATTGTGTCTTCCTTGATCTCTGAGCGATGGTGGGCCCAGCCGATCAGTGTTGGAATATTGAATAATAAAAGGAATTCCCTTGTGTGTGGGAGGTCAGATATTAATGGGAAAGAGTTAAGGAGATGGATGAGGAAAGAAGATTGGAGTTTGACAGAGGGAGGTTGAAAACTCCAGTGAGAGCATTATCATTTGGAAATATAAAGAAATTGGATCAAAGGCAATATATGAATTTAGTACAATCCAAGGATTTGTCAGTTACTGTCCAAAATACCTCTTCATCAAGAAAGTTTCCTAGAGGACCAGGAGGCAGTAGATAACAATGATGTGGAAGTCAAGGGGAAAGGTTACCTTAACAGCATGAGATTCAAATGATGAAAAACTGAGATGAGACAGTGGGAGACAAGTGAAGGACAATCTCTTAGACAACAGCAGGCCAATACCACCACCTCTGCAAATTTCTTGTGGAGAGTGAGAGAATACATAGGCAGAGGATAGGGAAGCCTGTGTAGCTGAATTCTGTGGAGCTATCCAGGTCTCAGTGCCAAAATATCAAGAGTAGTGCAGGAGAATGAGACAGCGATGGAGGGTAGATAAGGTTTCTGGGAGATCTGCCTCTGCTGTGTGAAAGAAACCATCCCAGTCTGTGAGAAATAACACAATTACCTTAGAACAAATCACTTAGGCATACTTCAATCATACTACAGAACAGCAAAACTAGACACAATGAAGAACCAACCGTGTTCAAAATATTACAAAAGGCAAAATCTCCCTTACCAGTGGAGAAACATCCAACATAGAAAAACATTAAAACAACTTTTTAATACAAATGTAACCCTTGGATTAAAGTGATATGACCCTGATTATGCCACCTAGGTTGTTTATCTACCCAGGAATATAAAGTAAAAATAAATAAACCAAGTGAAATTACAAAAATATGAAGGACCCCACTGGCTCGATTGGATCAAAGACAGATCAAAGACAGACTTAAAAAGATTGAATGCAAATTTAATTCAAACAAAGAGTCTAAAACTTATCTATAAAATAAAAGCTCTTACACAGTTTGCCAAGTAGATATCCAGAGGGACCACAATACTTTGATAGCAACAGAAAGGACAAAAATCACACAGGAAACTAACACAAAATCTCTCAGAGCAAATAAACCAAAGAAAGAAACAAAAAATAATAATAAAAATATACTCCCTTACATTAAGCTTCATTCAGTACCACAGCTAATCATGCATTCACATGTGGACATATTCTGGCAAAAATACTTAAATAATCAACAAGAAAAGAAAAGGATATCACATTTAGATCACAATGAATCTTTAAAATAATTCATGCTGCCTCAATGAACCTAAATACAGAGGAGTTAAATTGGGTGTAATAGTGCAAATAAACAAAATGTCCAGTACCCTACCACACATACAACACAATAGAGTAAAATAGTCTTAAATATGCTATAAATCAGTGGTGCAAAAGAGCACCACCCAGCCATTGGGAACAGTCCGCCATGAAATAACAAACAATATAAAACCATGGTATGAAATAGCAGCTAGTGCTCTCAGGCCGCAACTGCAACGCAAAAATAATATATATATATATATATATATATATATATATATATATATATATATATATATATATATATATATAAAATAAGGCATCTTTCAATACGATTTTCAATATTCAATATGAAAACAATATTGCTGCCCATAGAACAGCAACACAGGCAAAAGGAGCATTGCTGTACGCTACTAAAAAACACTTTTATCAAGCCACATAGAATGTCTCAAATCACTAATTGTGCTCAGGTGCACACATTTCCATTGGCGCGTCTTCCCACGAGTCATACACCAGCAAAGGAAAAAAAAGAAAACTCCAAAGCTCTTAACCCCAAAAAAATTAATAAAAACTTAACCGGTAACATTTTACCCCCGGTTTTGAAATCATCGATCCGATGATATTAACTCCAAGGTCGAAAGAAAGCAGAAACACTGCTAGTTTCTAATACTTACGAACTCACCAGGCCCCTCGTGCTACCCCCCACTGTCTCTGGCAAAAACATTGGGATGGGATCCTGCCGATGCTCGAGTAGTCCATCACAAAGGTGGTCTCTCGTTAGTACTGGTATCTTTTGAAGCCAGTACAGAGGCACTAGGCAAGGGGTCACAGACGGGAAGAGACTCAGGATTAACAACCCCACTGGATGACCTAGAAGCACCCTCGCAAATCATCCTGTTCAAAATCCATGGACACTTATGACAATTCAAAAGACACCGGTATTAACAAGAGACTACCTTTGCAATGGACTACCTGAGCATCGGGAGGCTACCATCCCAATGTTCATCATTCACTGAAAGGGGAGAGCTAACAGACTCAGAACTGTGTCCATTTGATAGGGCTCTTAACAAGGTACAATGCACATGTCTCACCTTCTTCAGATCTTCAACTGGAGCAGAACTCCAATGATCTTGAATCTTGGCTTGTGCTCTCACACAAAAGTCCCACAAATACACCAGCTGACCTGGTCTCAAAGGGTCATCCTGTATCTTCTGGTCATGCTGCTACTTTCTACGGTTTGCTGCCACTTTCAGTCGACTTGTAGCTCCCATAAAGGCAACTTGTAGTCTTGCTTAATGGTCACTGATCCTACCATGAATGCTTCCCAGAGTGGAATTAAGTCTCAATTCTACCCTAAAGGAAGTCAATGGGCAGCTGTGGAACTTGTCCAAACATTAAAAAATATGGGAGATTCTCCTGTAGACTGATGGGGTATAGTATTATAGGGGGAAAAAACTTGGGGGAGGTATGCAGCCCAGTTTTGCTTCTTAACAGTGGGCAGAGTGTGCAGTAAGTTATGGAATATGCAGTTAAATCTCTAACATTGACCATTACCACTAGGATTGGCTGGGGTGGTCAATACTGGATGGACTGGACTCTGTTCAATACCATACAGCTCATATACAGTGGTGTGAAAAACTATTTGCCCCCCTCCTGATTTCTTATTCTTTTGCATGTTTGTCACACAAAATGTTTCTGATCATCAAACACATTTAACTATTAGTCAAAGATAACACAAGTAAACACAAAATGCAGTTTTTAAATGAGGGGTTTTATTATTTAGGGAGAAAAAAAATCCAAACCTACATGGCCCTGTGTGAAAAAGTAATTGCCCCCTGAACCTAATAACTGGTTGGGCCACCCTTAGCAGCAATAACTGCAATCAAGCGTTTGCGATAAGTCTTTTACAGCGCTCTGGAGGAATTTTGGCCCACTCATCTTTTCAGAATTGTTGTAATTCAGCTTTATTTGAGGGTTTTCTAGCATGAACCGCCTTTTTAAGGTCATGCCACAACATCTCAATAGGATTCAGGTCAGGACTTTGACTAGGCCACTCCAAAGTCTTCATTTTGTTTTTCTTCAGTCATTCAGAGGTGGATTTGCTGGTGTGTTTTGGGTCATTGTCCTGCTGCAGCACCCAAGATCGCTTCAGCTTGAGTTGACGAACAGATGGCCGGACATTCCCCTTCTGGATTTTTTGGTAGACAGTAGAATTCATGGTTCCATCTATCACAGCAAGCCTTCCAGGTCCTGAAGCAGCAAAACAACCCCAGACCATCACACTACCACCACCATATTTTACTGTTGGTATGATGTTCTTTTTCTGAAATGCTGAGTTACTTTTACGCCAGATGTAACGGGACACGCACCTTCCAAAAAGTTCAATTTTTGTCTCGTCGGTCCACAAGGTATTTTCCCAAAAGTCTTGGCAATCATTGAGATGTTTTTTAGCAAAATTGAGACGAGCCTTAATCTTCTTTTTGCTTAAGTCGTTTGCGCCTTGGAAATCTGCCATGCAGGCCGTTTTTGCCCAGTCTCTTTCTTATGGTGGAGTCGTGAACACTGACCTTAATTGAGGCAAGTGAGGCCTGCAGTTCTTTAGATGTTGTCCTGGGGTCTTTTGTGGCCTCTCGGATGAGTTGTCTCTGCGCTCTTGGGGTAATTTTGGTGGCCCGGCCACTCATGGGAAGGTTCACCACTGTTCCATGTTTTTACCATTTGTGGATAATGGCTCTCACTGTGGTTCGCTGGAGTCCCAAAGCTTTAGAAATGGCTTTATAACCTTTACCAGACTGATAGATCTCAATTACTTTTGTTCTCATTTGTTCCTGAATTTCTTTGGATCTTGGCATGATGTCTAGCTTTTGAGGTGCTTTTGGTCTACTTCTCTGTGTCAGCTAGCTCCTATTTAAGTGATTTCTTGATTGAAACAGGTGTGGCAGTAATCAGGCCTGGGGGTGACTACAGAAATTGAACTCAGGTGTGATAAATCACAGTTATGTTATTTTTTAACAAGGGGGGCAATCACTTTTTCACACAGGGCCATGTAGATTTGGATTTTTTTTTCTCCCTTAATAACGTAAACCTTCATTTAAAAACTGCATTTTGTGTTCAATTATGTTATCTTTGACTAATAGTTAACGGTTTTTGATGAGCAGAAACATTTAAGTGTGACAAACATGCAAAAGAATAAAAAATCAGGAAGGGGGCAAATAGTTTTTCACACCACTGTATATACCTGTTGAATAAAAGTACTTTCAAAATTCCTCCCTTGGTCTGAGTGGATGCGACTGAGGATGCCAAACTTGTAAAACCACTTATTGACCAATACCTTGGCAAGTATGCATATCCTCTGATCCCAGGTAGGCACAGCCTGGGTGTACTTTGAAAACACATCTGTCAAAACAGGAACATTTTTCACAGTTTACCTACACCTGCACACAACTCGTGCCTCTATACATTTGAACGATATTTCCCCTTGCTCCACAGCTTCAGGAACACTACCAACACTGCATCAGCTTCATGAAGCCTGCGCAGATCTGCAGGAATTTAGCTAGGAAAATTGGTAATGGATGCTTGTATACCTTCACTCTGAGGTCGTTTGGAGAAGAGTACTTGGACTGGTTCAGGTAGGAAACTTCCTGGAATCACACCTTCCAGCACAGGTTCAACAGGGTACTGCCATGAGAGTGCATTAGCATTCCGATTACTATACCTCGATCCTGAAATCAAAAGCATCAAGTTGAGCAGCCCATCTCTGTTCCAAAGCACCAAGTTTAGCAGTATGAAAGTAACTTAGATGGTTATTATCGGTATATATTTGTGAATTGTGTCCAAAATGTTTCCATCATGGCCCATTTAAGGGCCAAAAACTCACAGCTTCATGGAACCGTAATTAGACATATTCCTCTCCAAAAGCCTCAGTCCTCGACTAGCATAGGCTACAGGCCTGACTCTGTCGTCCTGATCCTGTTATAAAATGGCTCCCAATCCACTATAATTGGCGTCCATTTCTAAGATGAACGGTAAAGAGAAGTCAGCATAAGACAGTAGGGGCAGTTGGACACTCACCAACTGCTGCTTCAACAAACTGAAACTCTGTTGACACTCCTCTGTCCAACCCTCATTACAAGATCTGGCTGAACCCTTTGTCTTGGCCCCAGTCTGGTTGGTTACTAGGCAATGAAGCAATGCTGCATCAAACCTTCTATGAACCGCCTGTAATAACTTGCAAAGCCAAGAAATGACGGACTTCTGAAACTTGCTGTTGAGGCTGCCAATTAACACCTGCCTCAATATTCTTATGATCAGTTGGTCCAAGTAGGTCACCTCAGGCTGGAAGAATGAACACTTGTTCAGTTTGGCCTTTAAGCCTTCTTGTTGTAGACATTTCAGGACCACATCCAACCATTCCAGGTGCTGAGACACTGTAGAAGAAAAAGTAAAGCAACAAGGACTGAAAATTGCTCCATGAAAGGTACTAGGGGCATTGCCAAGGACAAAAGCTATCCTATTCCACTCATATAGCTCAAAAGGTGTACAGAAGGCAGTCTTTATCCGATGTTGCTCAGCCATGACCTGATTATATCCACTAGCAAAATCCATTGTAGTGACCCACCTGCCACCAGAAAAAGCATCCAAGGACTCCATAATTCTTGGAAAAAGGAAACAAATCTTTTCTGGTCTGGCTTTTAAGTTGACAATAATTAACACACATCCGTAAGCTACCATCTTTTTTTTTTACCAGGACAATAGGGGAAGCAGACAGGCTATTACTCTCGCTTATGATTTCAGCCTCCAGTAACTGATTAATACAGTATGAGCCTTAACTGCATCATAATCTGACAGAGGAATGCGTCTATAACACTGCTTAACTGGAACCTCATCAGTCACGGGAATGTCATGCTCATTGAATGCAGTACCGCCCCAATCACCATCGTGTGCTGAAAACACAGCAAAACACTTATAGCCCTCATCTGACACTGTTCTTCAGAGGTCAATGAGGACAGATCAACAGCATCTAACTTGTCCTGCATAGACCCTGTAATTTTCTGGGAAGAAACTGAAGCCTGCACACTCAGTGGGACATCATCAACACCAGGGGGTAAACTCACCACTGTTAAAAACAGGTCCACCAGCTACATTAACAATGGCACGGAAAGCTAAAATGCCAGTGGCCTACCCCGCATTAGAAGGCCCAAACACCACAGTCAAACCAATATATTGCTGAGAACAAGTAGCATAAAACAACAAGCTTCAGCATAGACTTACTTACTGTTTCTGCGTTTGAATGATGTCACGCTACACGGGTGAAGAAGCGCTTCAGATGATTCTGGACAGCGATGAAGAATTTACTATCTCATCAGAGGAAGAGCAAGACTCAGACGAGGAACGGCTTTATTTAGAACAACGTCTGGACTCAACGGAAGATGTAATTCCTGACCAGTAAGTCTTTTATTCTCACCATCATTGCTCTATATTTTATATGTACATTTGGAAAATACTAAATACCAGCGAGAGTAAAATTGGTTAAAATATGAAATATGCACGCTTACAAGCCCGCAGTAAAATCTGATTATGATGTGTCTAAAGTATTATTTATTTATATATATATACACGTGTTTTGTATTGTTTATACCGTGTTTCAAATGGTCAAATTGTTCACCAGCTGTTGTTTGTGAATGATGATTGTATGCACGTCCATTCTTCAAGTTTCAATTTTTGTTTGTGTTTAGGACTGTGGCTGCATCACCGGCGCGTGCACAAGAAAGTCACGTGAGTGTCGTTCAGTTTCGATTTCACTGGAGAACCACGAGTAAGTGCACATTCAGTACATCATAGATGTTAGTTACATATAACTATATTATATAAATATATAATACAATATATTCATCATAGTAAACTGTAGTGTATTGTAGAAAAATGTAGTACAGTATTGGTAAAGTCATTTGTTCTGGTAATTACAAAGAGCTGTTGTTGTTTTCTATATTATAATATATATATATATATATATATATATATATATATATATATTATTTTTTTTTAATATATACTTTTATATATTCTTGTTAGCTATATTTTCTGTTATAGTGACTGCAGTAATGCTGCTAAAAAGTCAACTTTTGGCGCTTTTCCACTGCATAGTACGACACGACACGGCTCAGTTCTACTCACTTTTGGGGGGTTTTCCACTGGGACCAGTACATAGTACCTGTTCCTTTTTTTAGTACCACCTCGCCCGAGGTTCCAAGCTGTGGTTCCGAACCGTTACCAAAACGTGACGTGTAAACACACTGGTCACTGATTAGCCGGAGAAAATCGTCATTACTGCGTCACCGAACTTGCGACACGAGACACAACAGAACCGATATATTTAGAAACAGCCAGAGAAGGATCGCACGCACCTTTTTGTATTAACCGTCGGCCTCTTTTGAAACAAACTCCTTCGTCTCGCTGTTAAAAACATCCACATGCCGAGAATGAAGAACACCATGCTGACGATATGCTCCATTGTTGTGTGTGTATTTGTGGTGCGCTTACGATGACGTCACGGCAGTAGCGGCGCCGCGCGTGTGAGTAATCCCGCCCACGCTAAAGTGTTACTGCACTGCAGTGGAAGAGCAAACTGCGCCGAACCGAAGTGAGTTGAACTGAACTGTGTCGTGTCGTTCTATGCAGTGGAAAAGAGGCATAAGATTGTTCCTAATAAACTGTTTAACTCAGTGGTTCTCAAACTTTTTCTGTCATTCCCCACTTAAGGGGGTGAGCGAATTTTCAAGCCCCACTTGTCAACAAAATAATAACAAAATCGGCCAAGTTTACTGTTTATTGAAATATCAATTCCTAAACCAATACGATCAAACACCACCAAGTTAAAAACAGATAAAATACACGTGCAATTGTTATAAAAGGCTTACATTGTCACTTATCTTTGCACAATTGACCCCATGTTTATTAGCTGCTCAGCAATCGTTTGTAGTTTTTTTTGCTCTGGCCAATTCTGTATGCAACTTTGAATGAAGCCATTTGTGCTTTGCTGTCCACTGATTCAGATTTTACCATGCGATTCTCCTGCTGTCTGTATTCTGCCAGCTTTCTTTCAAAGACGTCCAGTGGTTTATTAACGTGACTGGAGTGTGTTGTCTCTAAGTGTCTTCCTAATTAGTTGGGTCTCATGCGGTCTGCTGCCAGCGGTATAAGACACAAAACACACACGAGCCTCTCCTCTGCCCCCACCATCACCACCATGAACCCAAGCTGAAGATAGGCTTCATTAGTGGTGGGTGATATAACCAAAATCCAAAATATCACGGTAGAAGCAATTTTCTAACTCAATATATATCACAATATAGCAATTTGTATCTGAAAATGCATAAATAAAAATGAAAACAAAGAAATTGTTTTACATAAGTTCATTTTTTTAATGTAATTTTATTTAAACTGTGAATTGCTGAGGTTTGCTGCATTCTTTTTACTTTGGCCATATTCGTTTGGATGTTTGTATTTCAGATGATAGAAAAGGTTTGACGTGTTTCCACCACTTGTTAAAACAGTGCACTTGCGTACCTTCCAAATCACGTTCATCTCATTCGTATCACTTTTCTTCTACCCAAACCAATTACACACCACAGACGAGGCACCTTTTTTCTTTACAATCTCCTCGTTCTTGGTTTTGTCACATGTAAGCAAACTCACCGCTGCTGCACCGTCTTCTTCCATTGTCGAAGTGTATGTGAAGCCAAACACATCAAAAGTGGGATGAAACCGCGGCACCCGATTGAACCGAATATCTGCGCAAATGCAGCGCAGCACGACTATCTGGACAGTGCAGTGATGATCTGGTTTATTTGCGCAGCCCGGTGGATCGCGCAGCGCCGCTCGAATCAAAAACCTGCGCCACTCATTGTGTTTTATTTAAAAACAATTTATTTAAAATGTCAGGACTGTTTAATATTGTTTCCGCCTTGCCATGCCTGGATTGTACGTGCGCATCCCAGCGGGGTAAAATGTATTTTGATGGTCGGCGCGGTTTATTTCTGTCAGAGTCGCGCAGCGCTGCCCAGTGGCTCGCGCAGGTTTGTGATTCGAGCAGCTGCTTAAGTTTGTCCGACGTTAAACCATTATTGTTGCACTATGGTTCCACTTTTTCTCCCGGCCCACAACTGATGTTATTTTAAATTTACTTGTATTAATGATCCATTTATTTGTGTGTGATTGTTTAGTTTTGAGCGTACACTCTTCATTATCAATAAAGAAAAGCATGAATTAGAATAGGTACTTTCCTGTTATTTTCCACTAATTTCCTCCCGTTCATTGCGCCCCACCTGTCATGTCTATATTCCCCACTAGTGGGGCGCGCCCCACACTTTGAGAACCACTGGTTTAACTGAACTCACAAATGAACCTCAAGATTTTTTTGTGTGTGTCAAATACATTCTCAAATAACCTAAACACTGAAAATATATAAACTTATTTTATCCTCAGATTCTTTCTTATAACTCTCCTCTCTCAGTCACATACCTGTCTGATGGCTCATTATGCAGATCAGTATGCAGGCCTTTGTCTTCTCAGGTGTGAATCACTGCATTAGTAATGATAGTTCACGCCTTCTCGCATAGACCCTTTACACTCAAAAAGTGACATAAAAAGTGTTAATCACTATATTGTTTTCTGTGAGCAAGTAAACAAGATAATTTTCACATCATTTTGAAGCAAAAACACTAGTCCACCAGCCCTTGTGAAACAATGTCTTGTGAACAAATTGTCTGTATGAGTTTCATGGCCTTATTTCAGCTACTTTTATTTTCACAAAACTTACTAACCACGCATAATATTTTTTCCTAAAAAATGCAAACACATACATTCATTTTGGTCATGTATTATTGTAGAACAGTTTGTACTGATTACAAGAAAAATACAGGTTGGTCAATAATATATTATAAGTAGCTGAAAAAAGCACAAATATCAGAGCATGTCCAGACATCTCAAGGGCCCCAAAATCACCTCGGACCTCAGAGGGTTAAGAAAGATGGGGGTAGGAAAAGGGTTGAAGGAGGGAGGATGGGGAGAAAGGGAAGGAAAGAATGATGCACGTGCTGGTCTGGTTGGCAGTGCCCCGCTGGCATGCAGGCACAGGCTGGTGAGTGGTGGTGGCAGGCAGAGTGGCAGCTTTGGAACACGTGGAGGTAGCGCTCCTGCACGCTCCCGATGACGGCGACCTCGTCAGCTGTCGTGAGTCGAGACCGGCCCCTCCCAGCTCTCTCTGGGCGCGGCCACAGGCGGAGGCTGGTGAGTGGTGGTGGCAGGCAGAGTGGCAGCTTTGGAGCATGCGGAGGTAGCACTCCTGCACGCTCCTGATGACGGTGACCTCGTCAGCTGTCGCGAGCCAAGACTGGCCCCTCCCAGCTCTCTCTGGGCACAGCCACAGGAGGAGGCTGGTGAGTGGTGGTGGCAGGCAGAGTGGCAGCTTTGGAGCACGCGGAGGTAGCGCTCCTGCACGCTCCCGATGACGGCGACCTCGTCCGCTGTCGCGAGCCAAGACCGGCCCCTTCTAGCTCTCTCTGGGCGCGGCCACAGGTGGGAGTAGCTAGGGAGTAGCAAATTATAGGCCAATATCAAACCTCCCCTTTATCTCTAAGATTCTGGAAAAGATAGTAGCAGAGCAGCTATGCTCATATCTACATAGAAATGGCATACATGAACTGTATCAGTCAGGATTTAGGCCTCATCACAGCACAGAAACAGCACTCGTTAAAGTAGTAAATGACCTCCTATTGGCCTCTGATCAGGGTTGTGTAACTATGCTTGTATTACTCGACCTCAGTGCAGCTTTTCAATTCAATTCAGTTTCAATTCAGTTTTATTTGTATAGCGCTTTTAACAATTGACATTGTCTCAAAACAGCTTTACACAATCAAAAGAATTATTTAAGTTTGTATGGAATGTGAATGTGTATGAATCAAAATGTTCAGATAGTCCCTGGTGAGCAAGCCCGAGGGCGACAGTGGCAAGGAAAAACTCCCTGAGATGGTAATAGGAAGAAACCTTGAGAGGAACCAGACTCGACAGGGAACCCATCCTCATCTGGGTGAAACAGATAGCAGGAAATTATCTGCATTTATACAATGTTAGGTTCAGCTATAATAGTTGATGTTAGTTGATGTTATAATAGTTGATGTAAAATGGAGTCCAGTAGTTATTCGAGACTCAGATAGACTTGTAGAAAGTTCCAGTCCTGAACTATCGAATTGTCAAGTCCTCAGAGAAACAGCTGGCAACACCAGTCGAGGCCAGAACCATCTTCTAAGTAGATAGAATCATCCCCAGACACCAGGCGCATCCTAAAGAGACACACGGGGCATCCATGCGACGAGACCTCCAACCAGAAACCGGGCACCAGGATGGATCAGACAGGTCCAGAGGGCAGAGGGAGTCTGGATCACTGGCAGCTCAGGAACCACATGTGTAGCTCGACAGAGAGAGAGAGAGAGAAAGAGTGAAAGGGGGAGACAGGGGGAGAGAGGAAAGAGAAAGAGGGGTAGGAAGAGAAGAGGAGGAGAGATGGCAATTAGGTATGGTCACAGTCACAATGTCTAATGTGAATATATATTTACTGTAGAGTGCAAGCAGGGACTCCGACAGGACTAACGATGACAGCATAACTAAAAGGGAGAGCCAGAAGGAAACACAAACATGAGGGCTCCCTGAGATGTAAAGCAAACAATCACCTCACCGTCAACAACCCTGAGTGATCAAATGAGAGTGAGGAAGACAGCATCTAAACATACCAGTTCACCATAATACTCTACGTCCATGAGTCCCCCAGATCTGCTCCTTTACCTATGGCAAATCTATTTATAAAAATATAGTGAAATTTGTAATCAACATATTTTTCCTTTAAAACGATACATTTTCTCGGATTAAACTTTTGATCTGTCATCTATGTTCTATTCTGAATAAAATATTGACATTTCCCATCTCCACATCATTGCATTCAATTTTTATTCACAATTTGCTTAGTGTCCCAACATTTTTGGAATCCGGTTTGTATTTCCCACAGAAAAGTATTGCATTAACACATGTTTTGCTATATATATGATTATTCCCTTTGTGTGTATTGGAACAAAACAAAAAAAGGAGGAAAAAAGCAAATTTATTGGCAACATTTTAAAATTGTGGATAAATAAGATTGTTTCAAGCATGTGATGCTCCTTTAAACTTACCTGGGCCAAGTAACCCAGGTTCCCAGGTTCCCAGGTGTGGGAAATATAAAAATCACACCTGAAAGCAGATAAAGAGGAGAGAAGTTCACTTGGTCTTTGGATTGTGTGTCTGTGTTTGCCACACTAAGCATGGACAACATAAAGAGGAAAAATATTAACAATTACAAGGTTACGAGGTCTCCAGAGATTTAGATTTGGCTTTGTCCACAGTATGCAACATTATCAAGAAGTTTGTAACTCATGGCACTGTAGCTAATCTCCCTGGGCATGGACGGAAGAGAAAAATTGATGAAAGGCTGCAACGCAAGATAGTCCGGATGGTGAATAAGCAGCCCCAAACAAGTTTCAAAGAAAGTCAAGCTGTCCTGCAGGCTCAGGGGTCATCAGTGTCAGAACTATCTGTAGACATTTAAATGAAATGAAACGCTATGGCAGTAGACCCAGGAGGACCCCACTGCTGCCACAGAGGCTTAAAAAAGCATGACTACAGTTTGCCAAAATGTACTTGAGCAAGCCAAAATCCTTCCGGGAAAATGTCTTGTGGACAGATGAGAACAAGATAGTGCTTTTTTGGTAAAGAACATCATTCTACTGTTTACAGAAAATGGAATGAAGCCTACAAAGAAAAGAACACAGTACCTACAATCAAATATGGTGGAGGTTAAAAGATGTTTTGAGGTTGTTTTGTTGCCTCTGGCACTGGGTGCCATGAGGATTACCAAAGGATTTTGGGTTGCACTGTAGGGCCCCAGTCAGAAAGCTGGGTTTGTGCTGGTGAGTTCTGAAGTGGCCAGCAATGAGTCCAGATCTAAATCCCATTGAACACCTGTGGAGAGATCTTAAAATTGCGGTTGGGAAAAGGCGCTGTTCCAATATGAGAGACCTGGACCAGTTTGCAAAGGAAAAGTGGTCCAAAATTCTTGGTGAGAGGTGTAAGAAGCTAGTTATAGGAAGCGACTGATTTCAGTTATTTTTTCCAAAGTGTGTGCAACCAAATATTACGCTAAGGGTGCCAGTAATTTTGTCCAGTCCATTTTTGGAGTTGCTTTTTTCCTCTCTTTTTTTGTTTTGCTCCAATACACACTAAGGCTACGTTTACACTGCAGGTCTCGATGCTTAATTCCGATTTGTTGCCTATATCTGAGTTTTTTTTGACCGTCTGTTTACACGTTCTTTTAACTATGACTCATATCCGATTCACATGTTTACACTCGCCATACCATCTGAAACATCGCGCATACTTAAAGGGAGGTTCTTGCTCTACACACTAGCCAAGAAAGATGAAGGTGAAATATGCTTAACGCTATCTCTGCTATATATGCAAAGTTCGCGCACCATGGTTCTATAACGGAGGAGGAGAAAAAAAACGGCATAATTGCACATATGCTTTTTTCATCAAATACTGATTTAATGTTATTTAGCCCAAATAAGCATTAACACAAGGCGAGTGTGTGTTGGGGGGGAGGGGGGAGGGGGGGCGTTGTTCTTGTCCTTTTCCATGTCACCTGCGATGTTGTAATTCCACACGCGCTTACACCGGAGAATAACATTACGTCATTAAACTGCGAAGAAGTCGCAGTTTTAATGACGTACAGAACACAAAGCCTCAGGAAATCCGATCTGTCTGTTTACACGACAATCACATTAGCACATATCTGATTTATATCCGATTTATTTCCACATATGAAGGAGGCCTGAAACCGATCTTGAAATATCGGAATGCATGCGTTTTTTCCCTGTTTACACGGACATAGAATATATCCGATATGTGTCACATATGAGCAAAACATATAGCAAAAACATATAGCAAAACATGTGTTAATTAAAGTTTCATTAAATTCTGTCTAGCCAGTTTTGTGCGATGCTGTAACAAAATTGTCTGGATAAACATAAAGACATGCATACATATATACAGACAGACAGACATACAATCAGACTGGTTTCTGGTCCTCCAGTGTATGAAACATAAAGATATTTAAAGAGCAAGTTCTGAACACTGTACAAACAAAGTCTTTTTAAAATTTATATAGATACAGGTTGGCACAAAGATTGGGTCAAACTGTTGGCACATGTGTTACAGTACAGTAGGGTTGTCGGTGTTAAGGGAAATTGTAAAATTTTTATTTGTTTATCAAGTATAGGCCTGGTAATACTGATCCAAATGCTGATGTTTTTTCTACATACTCAGTGAAAATCCCAGATAATACACATAATCTCTGCCAGCAGTTGTTATCTCAACTGCGTGGCAAGACCATAAAACTGTTAAAGACACTGTTTCCTGCTTCCTTCCATCAGCCTCTGAGGGCTGAATCATCTCTCTGTCCTGACCTCATGTCATGCTTGGACAAACCAGGAGCATATTACTACTTAGCTCTCATTCATGCTATCCAGTGAGCTCATGAGCAACCTATGGCTCATAATAGGTTTTATTAGCTTTACATTCTATGCAAGTAGAATACCATGTGAATCAAAAGCATTCCTGAGTCATAATACAAAATCAGCTAAATAAACCACCAAGAGCCAAATTAATCACCTCACATAGTCTGGAAAAACACTGGTTGAGAGAAATTATTTATTATTTGTTTTATAATTCTATTCCACCCTTATGTACCATGGGCCTCTTGGCCTGTTCGCTGATTAATGCTGTCCTTCCCCAGTCTGTCAGTTTATGTTCAAAGCTTGGGATATTTTATTATAACCTAACCTTCTCCACAACATCATCCCAGACCTGTAATGTTCTTTAACAAACAGCTGTATTTATACCACGATTAGGTATAAATAGGTGGACTTCATTTACTAATTAGGTGACTTCTGCAGGCAATTGGTTCCACTGAAATCTAGTTAGGGGTATTAGACCAGAGGGGGCTGAATATAAATGCATGCTATATACTGTAGCATTTTCTTTTTTGATGTGCCACTTGGTGTTGGTCTCCTGCCATGGATTGGCATCCTATCCAGGGTGTACCCCGCACATGCCCTAGGTCTCCTGGGATAGGTTATACATAATAAAGCGGTATAGGTGATGAGTGAGTGAGATGAGTGTGTTGGTCTATCACATAAAATCCCAATAAAAACACATCTACGTTTGTGGTTGTAATGTGACAAAATGTGGAAAAGTTTGAGGGGTATGAATAGTTTTGCAAGACACTGTACATATGTGCTTCCTCAAAGTAAAACAGGCATCCATGGCAAGAAATTTTTATAGACTGCCTATAGTCAAAGTCATACGGTGACAACTTTGCTATTGATAATTATAAACGAAACAAGCGACAGGAAATCTCCATTATTACCAAAGGAACACAGGAAAACAAAGGAAGTGCTTTTTACTCATCAAATAGTTTTGAGAGTTAAAGGATTACCTTTTCCTGGGTGGCTGCTGTTCTGATGGTAGGTTCTGAGTGCTGCGCCCCAAAATTGCACTCCTCTTCAATTTGATATTTCCCTTCCAATATATCTTTTAGCTTAACATGTACTGAACCAACTGTTCGTTTGATAGGTTGTTCATGTACCAGCTTGAGCTCAGGGTCTTTTTCTTTTTTTTTTCTTCTTATTTTTGGATCTTGTACTTGCAATTTTGGCCTAACGAAAAAATTTGATTAGAAAATGACATGTTTTTTAAAAACATGATTTCTGTATATCTACCAGGTAGGAAAAAAAATCAGTAAAATTTTAACATTAACAGCTCCTATCTAAAAGAAGGTACTATACCTCTTTATCTTTCATGTTTGCTGATGCTTTGATTCCAGCACTTTCCATAGAAGGTGAAGGCCAAGACAAAGCCTAAATACAGTACACCATTGAAAAACATCAGTCTAATGGGCCATTCATATGATAATACACTTAAATCAAGTAAAAGGTGAGCTCCACCTTTTCTAACTAGTGTTGACATTCAAGTGCTGCTATAACTCTCCCTCATCATCGACTTTTTCATGATTTTGTAAGAAGGATACACAAGAATGGAACCATCTGCTTTCATGAAAGGATCTGGGTGATGGAAATGGGAGCATTCAAATTTTCTTGAATGCTCTTAGGAGTGAAATCAATGCGGACGACAAATGGGAAAAAATTGGATTGAGTTGACCTAGTAATGTGTGTGGGTATTCAAGTCAAACCGGGACTTTTGATTGGACAGTGGAACAGAACACAGTTATGGGAGTAAAATGTAGCTCCCCTGTTACACTAATGCACTTATCCCAGTGTTAAACTAGTGCTTGGATACCATGAACATACAGTAGAAAGCTTTCACAGTAAGCCTGGAGTCATAATTAGATTGCCTGGTTCATATCTGCAAAGCTGGCCTCCCAGGAACTTCCTTTAATAAAACAAACATGTGGAAATGGCTTGGAGTGAGGTCAGGACTGTACAGGGGATGTAGCATTACCTCTCAGCAGAGTCCTTGTAATGTGCATGTGGTGGTGGTGAATGATTGTGTCCTTTGTTGAAAGTTACAGTGAGGTCAAGTATTTGATCACCCTGTGATTTTGCAAATTCTCTTACTTAGAAACCATGGGGGGGAGGGTGTCTACAATTTTCAGCATACTGTAGGTGCATTTCCACTGTGAAAACCACCCAGAAATCACATTGTATGAATTTTTAACAATTTATTTGTGAATTACTGTGTCAAATAAGTATTTGATCACTTGAGTCAAAAAAATTTACTATTTGATACAGAAGCCTTTGTTAACAATTACAGATAGATGTCAAACAGTTCCTGTAGTTCTTCACCAGGTTTGCACACACTGCAGGAGGGATTTTGTCCCACTCCTCCATACAGATCTTCACTTGATCCGTCAGGTTGGGGCTTTCGCTGAGCAAAACGCTCAGCTCCCTCCAAAGATTTTCTATTGGATTTAGGTCTGGAGACTGGCTAGGCCACTCCAGAACCCTGATATGCTTCTTACGGAGCCACTCCTTGGTTTTCCTGGCTGTGTGCTTTGGGTCATTGTCATGTTGGAAGACCCAGCCATGACCCATCTTTAATGCTCTAACTAAGGGAAGGAGGTTTTTGCCCAATATGACATAATACATGGCCCCATTCATACTCTTGTTAATACAGTGCAGTTGTCCTGTCCCCCAGACAGGGGGGAAGCACCCCCAAAGCATGATGCTTCCACGTTCATGGGAACGACTACAGTGAGCTCTGAGCCTGTATCACGGACGTACAGGCTTATTTAAAATGTTTGCACCATTCAAATGTTTTACTGCAGCTAACAGTCATCTCCATATTGTGCTAGAAGTCTTCTGTAAATTTCAAACAGTTTGAATCTCACCGTCCAACTTCTGCTGGATTCACTGTTCAACCATTAAAATAAAAAACCCATTATTCCATATTATTAAAAACATTATTGAATAGCAAAATGTTTTGGTTAAACTCTGTATATCTACTAACATGTTGGCCTACCAGTAGGACTGGGCGATATTATACCTTTCACGGTAATACCGGTACAATAATGCAACCATGGGGGGGTGGGGATGGGGGGCACAATCCAGTGTCTTCTTGTGCCAGTCCCAAGTCTGGATAAATGCAGAGGGTTGTGTCAGGAAGGGCATCCGACGTAAAAACATTTGCCAGATCAATGATGCGAATCAGAAATATAATTTCCATACCGGATCGGTCGTATGGGAGAAATTTTTATTTGATTTCATTTGATTTTACTTACTTTTGGGGGGTTAGAAGATACCTTATCAGTATATAATCGTGGATGTGCGTGCAAGCTGGGACATAGGCTTCTTTGTGTGCATTGCATATAGGAAACCCAAGCTTTACATTGGGGGGGGCTAAAGACGGCCCTTTAATGAAACCCAGATGTTGCAGAGAGGAGGGGCAGGCATTGCATATGTACTATAGCACACAGCAAGAGAATTCAGTTGCTCCACGGACACAGCTCCGGCCTTGTTGTTTGATAATAAAGGTCGTAATCTTCTGTAAGCAAAGCCCGACTCTGAGTATTTTTCCACAACATAATGGCGCTGCGAGCAGGGTGGAAAAAGGGCAAAGGTGACTGACCGACGTGGGCTTCCTTGGTCAGCAACACAACCAGGTGGCCACTTACAAAGGTAAGCAACTTTTGCTTATATACTTAGGTTGTGTTGTTGGCTGAGGATCACCCATGGTGGTAAGGACACCTAATAAAGGCCTCTCCAACTCAAGTAATTTAAAATGGGCTTTGTTTCCAGAAGAGAATGCATGCATCAGATTACTAACAGTTGTACTGATAGTGAATTGAGAAGATAAGCATTGCATTGGTCTGGGTGTTGTCAAGTGGGCATTGATTGATGGCAACAGTAACAGACGGTATGAGGAAGCGCATTTGAGTGTCTATTTGTTTTGTTAAGTGGGCTTTGATAGATAACAGGACAGGAAAAAGGTAGATGATCTCGGTATTAATTTGTACTCATTGTCAAGTGGGCCTTGATGGATGGCATGGGTAGTGCAGCAAATTAATAAGGAATTGCGCTTAATTAGTTATATTGCTTGTGTAAGGTTACCCAGCAATTAATAAAAAAATACCCGTTGTATGAGGAACGTACTGTTGTATGTCATAAGCAATTTTTGTAGCCACCGTAAATGTTATATGGTATGAGTTGGGAGGTGTGGTAATTAATTAATATCTCTTCGTATGTGGAATGTACAATTGTACATCATAAGAAATCACCCCTTATGTTTTATTGATATGAGTGACAGGGGTAATTAATATCTCTTCGTATGGGGAGCACGATTTGTGCCATTAAGTTGATTTAAGTTGAATTCAATTGCAATTGTTTGTGTCTGTGATTTTGTGTCTATTTGTTTCTGTTTGAGTGTGTGAGAGCTCTATGTTCGCCTAGTGTGTGTGGAGAGAGAGAGAGAGAGAGAATTGGTTGAATGAGATAAGCTCTGTGTGCTGTGAGCAGGCTGGACCTCCCGAGGGAATTGTGTGTGCAACCCTCAGAGGGGGGGCAGCTTGCTGCTAGACCAGAGACGTGTGTCTGAATGAGCCCTATTTAAGTAATAGCTAGCCTAATAATTAAATAGATAAATATTAATCAATAAAGGGACACGTGTGAGTGGAACAATGAGCCCTTTTAGCAGGGGGACAAGTATGAAAAGAATAAGCCCAATTTTCTAGGAAAAGAGGGATAAGAATGCATAGGCCTCTGAATAAATAAATAAATAAATAGTGTGGAGTGGTGAATGTGTATGAACCCCATATTAATATTGTGGCATTACACACTTACTGATAAAAGTGTTCACGGTGCATAAAAGCACTATGCTTTTTACCAAGTGTTAATTTGAAAATAGTGAAGTGGTGTAGATTCAGGAGTGATTATCATTGATGAGCCTTGGTAAGTGGAGGTGGATACTTCTGTGATTCTAAAAGAGTGTATATTGTTGTAAGTAAATTTAGCCATTAAGTAAGTACACAGGCATAAAATAAAAAATAAATATCTAAGTGGTGACATAGGCTACAGCATGATGGCAGCCTCTCCGGTGGAGACTTGCTCGGTGCTAAAGCATCCGTTGTGTGCAGAACTCATAAATAAGATCTCAAATAAATGGCAAAAGAGAACTAAAGATATGATTACAAAATGGCCAAAGGAGGGGACATTTGATTCAGCACTGTGTTCTGAGATGAACACCTTGATAAGAAAATTACAAAGCGGCGGCAAGAGAGAGAAAGCATGTCTGGAGAAGTTGAAAAGACAGCAGGAAAGAGTGGTCCTAGCTTTGGTTAAGAAAGAATAAGTGAAGTTGGTAAGAAAGAAACAGGAAGTGATGGAAAAAGTTAAGAAAGTCAGGATAGTGAGGCCGAAGTAGTAGAGAGAGAAGTTAGTTACACCTCCCCCATATAGTAGGTGCAGGAAGACAGTCGAATTCCTAAGCGTAAGGGAATGGGAGAAGGTTCTGGTGAGATGGAGAAGGAATGTTATGCAGAGCGGTATAAGAAAGTGGGGGTAGATTTACAGAGAGTGGAAAAGCTATGTGTAGAGAAGGATGTAGAGGAACAGGAGGGGGTGCAGACATGTGGAGAGAGGTCAGACAGCAGCACTAAAACACCAGTAAAAAGCAGATAGCTACACCATTAAAGACTGGACATAGATCTTTGTACAGTAGAGAGGATGGGGGTGAAGAGGATTTGTTATTTAATATGGGCAGTTCCACAATTCCCAATTTTAATTAAAGGTGGGGGCATGAGGGTGTTGTCAACCGCCTCCCCAGCATTCAACGAGGGTGCAGGGACATGGTCTTAGACGAGCAGACCTCAGGCAAGCTTTTATCGGTGATTGATATAAAAACTCTATTGGTGAAGACCTTGTGGAGAGGAAAAACGTGCTTCTGACTCGAGTGAGGCTGTACATACATACCACATAGATGGACTGTCTTTGAGGCTTTGAGGCTGTTGTAAGGCAGGCCTTGCATGCAGAGTGTTGACCCAAGGACATTAAAGGGTGACCTGGAGGCAGTTACAGCTTGAACACCTTACAGAGCGAACCAAGAAAAAAGCTCAAGCTACTCTGATTACCAGAAAAAACAGAGAGGGCCACAAGCAATCCTTCATCAAAAATCCAGCCAGCTTCAGTCAGTGATGACATCACCAGCAGCATTTTCTCCAAACTCAAGCCAGATGCCTGCGTCTGTCACCAACGTTTTCACTCCAAGGCCAAGCATGAGGGGATATGGATTAAATTGCCTCGCATAGCCATTGCCCGGCCCCGAGGGATGAGGGGGGGGGGAGACAACATCCCAGGTCCGATAAGTCATGCTTCTCACATCTGGAAAAGTTTGCCAGAACCGTAAGATTCTCGGGAAGAAAAAGTAGTTACTACAACCCAACAATAAGAGTGTGACTATACCTGTATTAGTCTCAAGTCATATTAGTCTCAAGTTAATTTACTAGGAAAAGAATTATTAGGTGAATTAGGTGAATATGGTGTTCTCCAGAAGGGGTGTATGTTGAACATAAATTCCTGAAGCACAATTACCCTGTCAGACTTTCACTGTACAATGATGTATGACCCATCACAACACATCATCATAGGCCGGCAAGGAGCAGCTATCAGTGTAGAGGAGTGTGATTTTGTAAAAAGGTGGTTCAATGTAACCGATTCTGTTCTTCAGGTGATATTGTATGTACTGCAGGAAAGAATTGCAGCTCATAGGATTTATGTTGATTTTCATTCTGCAGATAAAACCTGTGTAAAAATCTTGTGTGGTAATAAATTGATTCGTACTTCTTAAGGAAGTTGTAGTTAGCCACAAGTCACAAACACAAATGGCATCAGCATCTGAAATCGACTGTGGGAAATTAGCTATATAGGCAAATGGATAGTCAAGTCCCATCTGAATTATAGTCTAAACATGATACAGATGTAGGCCTACTTAAATCAGCCAGCCAACTTCAAGTACAATGTAAACCAGATGTAGAACCGCCCAGAGTAAGACAATATGCTTTACGACCTGAGGCAAAGCGGGTATATAGAACACTATTGTAGGCCTTGTAAAAGCATCTGTGCTAAAACGGACCAGTTGTTGCAATACTCCTATTTTCCCCAGTGATTAAGCCAGGTACAAATAAATGGCATCATGTGCATGATTTACATGCAGTTAATAGTAAAACAGGAAAGTATCCAGCAGAAGTTCCAAATCCACACACACTGCTGACTAATGTCCCTCCCTAAGCCAAATATTTTATTGTAATGATCTTTGTTCAAGCCTTCTTCAGTGTTCAAATGGCAGAAAAGAGTAAACTACTGCATTTATTTGCATTTACAAGTGCCAGTTGACAAAATAGGTACCAAAAATGCCACATTCACTGTATATATTCAATCAGAGGTGGAAGCTAATTTAGGAGGTTAAAGGATAGAAGATAGCCTGGGTCAGCATATGGGTGACTGTTTAATATGTCTATCATCATTAGAAACATGCCAGAATGATTCCATTAAGGTACACCGTAAGCTAGTAAGGAGGTCATAAAGTGTCATAAACTAAACTACAATACTGTAAGCCTCAAGTTAAATTGTTAAGGTGACTAATTTCACATGATACGCCAGCCGTAGTACATACATAATTAGAAGGCATAAGTAAGGCACCAGTGTCACAGCCTGATAAACAGTGATGGCTTTAATAGGGTTAACAGGTTTCTTGCTGACTGGAGTAAGGAATATGCAGGAAAATCAGCTCCACTAAGGGAGATAATAATGAGAAAAGAAGAACTGCAAGATCTAAGTGCTCCCTTAAAATAGATCACAGATATACTGTTAGCATTTGAATCCATCAAAAAGAAATGCAGACTGCACCTACTTTATGTATACAGTACCTGATGATAGCAATCCGTTCTATCGGTATGTAGTGAACCAAGCTGATGGATCTACCTCAGCTTTACTGATGCAGGAAACTTGCAGTGATAGGAAAAACCAGTCCCTAGCTTTCTACAGCACTAAGCTAGATAATATAACTCGAGGTGACCCAACATGCTACCAACAGGGTTTTGTAGTTGTACATTATACATATAGAAAAGCATCTTCATTGACAACATGTTACCGATAGATTGTATAAATTGATAAAAACAAGGGGAAGGTGTTCTAACCCAAGCTCGCCTCCAAACATACTCTTCACTGCTCACATATCCCGACATTAATATAAAGCGATGTGACACAGTTAATCCAGCTAAATTAATCACTTAAACCTATAAAGGAGTGACTCATAGTTTTGTGGTGAACTCATTGGCATTTACTCGGTTATGACCTGATCTTGAATCTAAGCCTATAGCTGAAGCGGAAGTGACTTATTTTGTTGATGGATCTAGTTTAGAGACCAGGTAGAAAGTCACACAGGGTATTCAGTAGTGATGAAGGATGGAGAAGATTTTAAACCTATCCTATCTCAGCATTGTACACAACCGTGTTCAGCTCAGTTAGCTGAGTTGAAATCGCTCACCGCTGCTTGTCAATTAGCCAAAGGTCTAGTGGCAAATATTTTTGATTTTTGAATTACAGATTCAGCCTATTCCATGGTGTATGTCATCTGTTTGGAACCGTATGGAAGCAAAGGTTTAAAAAGCATGAAGGAACTCCCATTCAAAGTGCTGAACGGATAAGTAAACTAATGTCTGCTCTGATGCTACCAAGATGAGTGACTTTCATTAAATGTCAGACCCGTAAAAAAGGGAAATGACTGTGTTGCTAAAGGTAACAACATGGCAGATTTAGAAATGAAGTGTGCATCAAAATGGCAACTAGCTGTGCAAGCGCCCATAGTCCTTATAGAACCACAGCCTCAGTAAGAGGATATCATTTGTACTCAACATCAAGCAGGTCCGTACGAGCACTCGATGTGGCTCCAGAGGGGAGCGCATAAGGACGCACAGGGTATTTGGTGTCCACATGAAGGTCTGATTATAGCACCCATAGCACTGGTGAATATTTCTGGTTTAAATGCTCATGGACTGGGCCATTGTGTAAGAAGACAGGTTGTGAGAAAAATCAGGCAACATGGGTATTGGACTTTATATCTGCATGCTATGGTTGAAGAGTTCCTAGCTTCATGGGAGATATGTGCTATGCATAATGTCAGGAAGGAAACAGCGACACCTATAGGCTATATACCGGTACCAGAATGACCATTTAATCACTTAGTGGTGAACTATGTGGGCAGGATAAAGTAGTGTTCTGGGCGAAAGATACATGCTTGTAATAACTGACATATTTAGTAGATGAGTAAAAGCAATAATATCTGCAAATGAAGAGTAAGGAACAGTTATCAAATCGTAAGGGAAGTGATATTTAGATTTGAAATTCCATCAGAGATGAGTTCCGACAATGGATCAATATTCATTCAGAAAATGTAAGACAGGTGCTGCAACGGTTGGGGAAAAGCTAAGATTTGTGGATGTCCACAGTCCCAGGGGAAGGTAGAGAGTGTAAATGGTAATCTCAAAGCCAAGGTTAATAATAATTGTAGTAGTACAATGCTACACTAGGTTTTAACTGATGCTGTACCAATGAGCTAACAAGCATGCAACCTAACACAAATGCACATCTAACCCCGCATGGAATGCTTACGGGTCGACCCATGCCTGTGCCATTCTGTAGAGGCCATATAAAGGCCCACCGCTTAAACAATTTAAAAAATCTTATATGAAGAAACTAACTGCCGTACATGAAGTAATCTATGTGCAGGAAAAGAACAAGGAGGAAGAGACGCTCCGTGTCCCATCACTCCAGGAGACCAGGTCTATCTGCGAGTGTTCAGGAGGAAGTGGCACAAGCCCAGGAGGGAGGGGCCCCACGAAGTGTGGCAGCCACTCCAACAGTGATTCAAGTGAAAGAAAAGACCGTGTGGTATCACTTGAACCATTACACGAGAGTCACAAAGAGCTATGGGTACCGAAAACGAAGGAAGAAAGAAAGAAGAACCTAACATCAGAAAAATACAAAGAAATTAAATCATTATTGGAAAATAACCAACTATTGGCACAAGTTGGATACCAAATTGCTCAGCGTTGAACACTCCGCTGCTCCAAATTAAGAATGAGAATCTGCTTAAGAGCAGCATCCACTACGGATACAAACGAGACTGACTGACTGACTGACTTCGACCAGGTTTCTCCTGACACAATTAACAGGACAAACAATTGTACAGATTATATGTGACAACTAACTGTGTCCTTTACATTGTATAAATGCATTTCTGTTAAACTAACACTATATTGCTTTTACAGATAAAACAGCAGCAGTGACAACTAATTTTAATTTCCTCCACAGGAAAAATGCACGAGAAGGAAGCAAGCCTTAACCAGATTATGACAATATGTAATGCCACTAAACACAGTTCTCTTTTATTCCAGGTGCAGAAGTTTAATTAAAGCAGTTAATGGGTGATTTACTGTGTCAAGTAAATTTATGAATGTGATTTATGAATTTATTAATCAAAGGTTTCCTAAAATTAACAGCATTTCCCAGCAACAACAGACAAGGATGAATTTTTGGACACAGTCATCAAGGATATCCCGAACTCAGCCATATATATCTCTAACAAGAGACTTTACTGGTTCATATATTGAAGTGTACAGTATCTTCCACGGCATGAGCCCACAATGACGTGCTGGCAACCTCTCTTGTGGGCTCCAACTGGCTCCCTGCGGTGTGCAAAGCACCTGAGTTGAAGACTATTATATTACGACAAGGCTGTTTAAATGTATATCCATTCTTACAAATTGTATTGTGTTATTGTGTAATTGTATGTTCCATTGTAGGTTATATGATTTATCCAATTGATGTAATCCTAGAAAATCATTGTATTAAGTACATGTTCATGTCATGTTATTGAGTAATGGGAAGTACGATGTCATGGAGGTCGAGTCTTTTACTCCTATTCCTAGTCAAGGGTGGAAGGAGAGGTTTGGCCGAATCTCCACTAGAGGGCGAGTCCATGGGTTGGTCATTGATAAAAGTCCAGTGATTTAATTTAATCACCAGTTAGTATAGGGAAGACTGACTCATGGAGTCGCACTCTAGATTAACCAATTAGTGTGGGACTTATAAGTCCCAGAGGGGGGGATATATGGGAGAAATTTTTATTTGATTTCATTTGATTTTACTTACTTTTGGGGGGTTAGAAGATACCTTATCAGTATATAATCGTGGATATGCGTGCAAGCTGGGACATAGGCTTCTTTGTGTGCATTGCATATAGGAAACCCAAGCTTTACATTGGGGGGGGCTAAAGACGGCCCTTTAATGAAACCCAGATGTTGCAGAGAGGAGGGGCAGGCATTGCATATGTACTATAGCACACAGCAAGAGAATTCAGTTGCTCCACGGACACAGCTCCGGCCTTGTTGTTTGATAATAAAGGTCGTAATCTTCTGTAAGCAAAGCCCGACTCTGAGTATTTTTCCACAACAGTCGCGGCCCGGGTTAACAACGACCGCCACCGGTGCTGTTGGCCTACAGGGTGCCAGTGGAAATTGGGCTACTGTTGGTCGAAAAAGGAGAGGAGGAAGGCATTTTCGAAATCAGAGAGAGAAAAGGAAAGGCAAGAGTTTAGGAGTGAAAGTAGGGACTTTGAATGTTGGGACCATGACAGGGAAGGCAAGAGAGTTGGTTGATATGATGCAGAGAAGGAAAGTGGATATACTGTGTGTACAGGAGACCAGGTGGAAAGGTAGCAAAGCTAGAAGCTTAGGATCAGGGTTCAAATTGTTTTATCATGGTGTGGATGGGAAAAGAAATGGAGTAGGAGTTATCCTGAAAGAGGAATTTGTTAGGAATATTCTAGAGGTGAAGAGAGTATCAAACAGGTTGATGAGTCTAAAGCTGAATATTGAAGGGGTGATGTTCAATGTTGTTAGTGGCTATGCCCCACAGGTAGGATGTGAGTTAGAAGAGAAGGAGACATTCTGGAGTGAGTTAGATGAAGTAATGCAGAGCATCCACAGAGGTGAGATAGTGGTGATTGGTGCAGACTTCAATGGACATGTTGGGGAAGGGAACAGAGGTGATGAAAATGTGATAGGCAGGTTTGGTCTTCAGGACTAGAATGTAGAAGGACAGATGGTGGTGGACTGATAAGAGGAGTGAAATGGTAGTAGTAAATACTTTCTTACAGAAGAGGCAGGAACATAGGGTGACATATAAGAGTGGAGGCAGAAGCACTCAGTTGGACTACATCTTGTGTCGACGTTGTAACCTGAAAGAGATTAGTGACTGCAAAGTGTTGGTAGGGGAGCGTGTAGCCAGACAACACAGAATGGTGGTGTGTAAAATAACCCTGGTGGTGAGGAAGGTGAAGAGGACAAAGGCAGAGCAGAGGACAAAGTGGTGGAAGCTGAGAAAGGAAGAATATTGTGTTGTCTTTAGGGAGAAGTTGAGACAGGCTCTGGGTGGTCAGGAGGTGCTTTCAGTTGACTGGACAACTACAGCCAATGTGATCATGGAGACAGGTAGGAGAGGGTACTTGGTGTATCATCAGATAAGGGAAAAGTGGACAAGGAGACTTGGTGGTGGAACGAGGAAGTCTAGGAGTGTATACAGGGACTGAAGAGAGTAGACAGGAGTACAGGGAGATGCAGCGTAAGGTGAAGGTAGATGCAGCGTAAGGTGAAGGTAGAAGTGGCAAAGGCCAAACAAAGAGCATATGAGGACTTGTATGCTAGGCTGGACAGTAAGGAGGGTGAGGTGGATCTGTACAGGTTGGCGAGGCAGAAAGATAGAGATGGGAAGGATGTGCAGCAGGTTAGAGTGATTAAAGATAGAGATGGAAATGTACTGACAGATGCCAGGAGGGTGATGGGAAGATGGAAGTACTTTGAGGAGTTGATGAATGAGGAAAACGAAAGAGAACAAAGAGTAGAAGAGGTGCCTGTTGTGGAGCAGGAAGTAGCAAATATTAGTAAAAGTGAGATGAGAAGGGTGTTGAAGAGGATGAAGAGTGGAAAGGCTGTTGGTCCTGATGAAATACCTGTGGAGGTATGGAAGTGCTTAGGAGAGGTGGCAATAGAGTTTCTGACTAGTTTGTTTAACAAGATCTTGAAGAGTGAGAGGATTCCAGAGGAATGGAGGAGAAGTGTATTGGTGTCGATTTTTAAGAACAAGGGAGATGTGCAGAGCTGTGGCAATTACAGAGGTATAAAGCTAATGAGCCATACAATGAAGCTGTGGGAAAGAGTAGTGGAAGCTAGGTTAAGGGCAGAGGTGAGCATTTGTGAGCAGCAATATGGTTTCATTCCTAGAAAGAGTACATCAGATGCAGTATTTGCTTTGAGGTTGCTGGCGGAGAAGTACAGTGAAGGTAATAAAGAGTTGCATTGTGTCTTTGTAGATTTAGAGAAGGCGTACGACAGGATGCCGAGAGAGGAGCTGTGGTGTTGTATGAGGAAGTCTGGAGTGGCAGAGAAGTATGTTAGAGTGGTGCAGGACATGTATGAGGGCGCTAAGACAGTGGTGAGATGTGCTGTAGGTGTGCCAGAAGAGTTCAAGGTGGAGGTGGGTCTGCATCAAGGATCGGCTCTAAGCCCCTTTTTGTTTGCTCTGGTGATGGACAGGATGACAGATGAGGTTAGACAGGAGTCTCCATGGACAATGATGTTTGCAGATGACATTATGCTTTGTAGCGAGAGCAGGGAACAGGTGGAAGAAAATTTGGAGAGGTGGAGGTATGCTCTGGAAAGCAGAGAAATGAAGGTTAGTCGCAGCAAGACAGAATACATGTGTGTGAATGAGAGGAACCCAAGAGGAATTGTGAGGCTACAGGGAGCAGAGGTAAAGAAGGTGCAGGACTTTAAGTACTTAGGGTCAACGGTCCAGAGCAATGGCGAGTGTGGAAAGGAGTTGAAGAGGCGGGTACAGGCAGGTTGGAATGGGTGGAGAAAAGTTTCAGGTGTGTTGTGCGGTAAAAGAGTATCGGCGAAAATGAAAGGAAAGGTGTACAGGACAGTGGTGAGACCAGCAATGCTCTACGGCTTAGAGACAGTGGCACTGAAGAAAAGACAGGAGGCAGAGTTGGAGATAGCAGAGCTGAAGACGTTGAGGTTCTCTTTGGGAGTGACAAGGATGGATAGGATCAAGAATGAGTTCATCAGAGGGACAACCCATGTGAGATGTTTAGGAGATAAAGTCAGAGAGGCAAGATTGAGGTGGTTTGGACATGTTCAGAGGAGAGATAGTGAATATATCGGTAGAAGGATGCTGAGGTTGGAACTGCCAGGCAGGAGGTCTAGAGGAAGACCAAAGAGGAGATTTATGGATGCAGTGAGAGAGGACATGAAGTTAGTTGGTGTGAGAGAAGAGGATGCAGAGGATAGGGTTAGATGGAGGCAGATGATTTGCTGTGGCGACCCCTGAAAGGGAACAGCCGAAAGACAAAGAAGAAGGTAATACCGGTACAATATTAGTCAATGATAAGAAAATGAAATATCGCAATAGAATATGGGTAAAACGTGCATGCGCAGTGCCTTTGTTTTCATACGCTCATACGCACATGGCAGAAAAAGCATGGCGGCGGCGGAGAATGAGAAGAGAGAAAGCGGATCGTTGAATGAAACAGATGAACCAGAATTTGTTTGTAAAAATGGTGCTACTTCAGTGGTGTGGAACTGGTTTGGTTTTCGCCCGTTAGATACCCAACAAAGCACAATTTTTTGTAGAACATGCAAGCGGGTCGTCATGGCGAAGGGAGGAAACACCATTTAAATATTTCATCATTTAAAGCAGAAGCACTTGTTGGAGTACAACAAAGCTGTTAAAGCACGTGAAAAACCTCCATGATCAGTAGCATAATATATCCATGTTTTTTGTTTGCTTGATTTGGTTTTACTCAAGAGTATGTGCAATTTTATTATTTGACTTATTTATTTGCCACACTGCAGTTTTATGTTGCAAAGCAACTCTTTTTAAGTTTTGTGGATATTATACATGGTTATGCTCAGGATATGTCAGCCCATTTCCACTGGAAATGCCCTTTGGTTAAATTGTCAGCAAGGAATTTGCATTTGCACTGTTAAAATTTTATATAGCTTTAATGCACATACAAACAGCTGCTTGTTTAATTGAAAATAAATTGATGGGGTTTTTTGCACTAATAAAGTTTTGGAATTGTAAAGTATTTTGTCTCGTGTCAATCATATCATCAGTTATATCGTTATCGCAAATTTTCAAATATATATTTCATGATAAATATTTTTGGCCATATTGCCCTGCCCTATCTACCAGCATGTCTAGTCTCTCTCTCTCTTAAATCTATTCACTCTGCTCAAACAGTTAAATGCCATTGTAACTGTGCTAGCAATGTTCCCCCTTAATGGCAGAGCACCACAGATGCTTCTCACAGAAATATTCCTGAACTAATAAACTCCTAAAAAAATTTACATATTAACATATTTAGTGAGTTTCAGGGTGGAGTTTCCTTTTAAATAGCAAATATGCCAGCTAAATAAATGGGAATAAATAGAAATATACCTAAAAAAAAAACGCCATTAATATGTGAACATTCTGCTATCTCACAAATGCTTCAAAACTTCTGCTCTCCCACAGTGAGCCAAAGGCCTCGGAGAAAAAAGTTCTTGAGAGCTGCCAGGTCTCTAATGTGATGTGTGCTTGCATAATTAAACTCGATTTCTTCAGCCCACTCTTGCTTTGACGTCCAGTTCATGGCTATGGGGGTTCTGGAAGCTAACACAGTGAGAAAAAGTGAAATGAGACTTGGTTCATGACCATCACTCAAGAATATCAGTCTCACTATTAGTTGGGAGACGGGAGGGCTCATCATCTGTCTGTCAAAACCAAACCCAAAGATAAGCATATTGATTTGGGATTAAATTTTTCAAGTTTTAAGAATTTGAAATGTAATATTCCTTTGTGTTTCATAATTGTAAGCAGTTGTGAGATAATAAACCACAACCATATGATAAAAATGCCATAGAAGGCCCAGGATATAATCTTGATTGCTTCAATATAAAACCTACTGTATGCAGTCATTGTGTACTTTTTCCCAATATAAATTTGTAAAATGGGTGAAATAACAAACAATGCTGTACATTACAAGATCCATATTAGATTTCTGTAATATTAAACTGAGCAAACTGTTTTACACTTTAATATTTCTGGTATTCAGTAAACCTTCATGAACTACAGAGACTATAATTGTTTATGTCAGGTGTTTACCATTAAGCTGCTGATCTGATGTCACACATGGGATTGATGTTACTTTCTTATTCTCTTGTTGGTCCTGTGAGATATTTACTGATGTTTGGCTCCCAGCATAAATTTGCTGTGAAAATGACAATTAAAATTAATTAATCAACAAGATTTTTCAGTGTACCCCAAATAAATTTATTATGCTCTGTATACACTCTACTGAGCAATTAAAATACAATTCTATTAAAGTCCAAAGACCTACAAAGATTTTCTGTGTATAAATTAAATGTGTCTACTTGCCATAATGGTGTTGTAGTTGGATGGCTTAATGTCTCAGGGGAATATTCAGTACTTACTATACAGAACCTTACTAATTTACAACAATATTTACTTAGAGAATCGACGGAGATTAAACACAACAATTTAAATAAAGAATTCCTAATTAAAGTACTGTGCAAAAGTCTAGAGCCACCCCTATTTTCTTGATATTTTACTTCCAAAAGGCCAGGCTTCCTGACAGACTTTTTGGCTCTCATTTTTACATTTACATTTACAAAGTGCCTGGATGAATGCCGCCCTCGATCCCTGAGAGATGGTGGGATGAGGCGAGTAGGGCTGGAGGATCGGAGGGAACATGGTGCAGTGCGTGGTGTGATTTGAGCAGAGAGGTAAGTGGATGCTGGGCCATTTTTAGGTTTGTAAGCAAGCATCAGTGTTTTGAATTTGATGCGGGCAGCAACAGTAAGCCAGTGCAGGGAGCGGAGGAGTGGGGTGGTGTGGGAGAACTTGGGAAGGTTAAAAACGAGACGTGCTGCTGCATTCTGGATCAGTTGCACAGGATGAATCATGGACAGAGACAGGCCTGCCAGGAGTGAGTTGCAGTAGTCCAGTCTTGAAATAACAAGGGACTGAACAAGCACCTGAGTAGCCTGTGAAGAAAGAAATGGGCGAATTCTTCTGATATTGTAAAGAAGAAATCTACAAGAGCGAGTAAGGTTAGCGATGTGTGGGGAAAATGACAGATGATTGTCCACGGTTACCCCAAGATTGCAGGCGGTGGGTGAAGGAGTGATTTGGTTGTTGTCCAGGGATATCACAAGGTCTTGACCTGGGGATGAGTCACAAGGGATGAACAACAGTGCGGTTTTACTCAGATTGAGCTTCAGCTGATGAGCAGCCAACCAGGATGAGATGTCTGCCAGACATGCTGAGATCCGGGTGGAAACCTGAGTGTCAGAGGGAGGAAAGGAGAGAGTAAGTTGGGTGTCATCTGCATAACAATGGTATGAAAATCCATGCAATGATATGACCTTACCAAGAGACTGGGTGTAGAGGGAGAACAGAAGAGGACCAAGTACTGAGCCCTGCGGGACACCAGTAGAGAGTCTACGTGGGGCAGATGTAGATCCCCTCCATGTTACCTCATATGACCTATCTTCTAGGTAAGAAGCAAACCATTGCCATGCTGTTCCACAAATTCTATTCATTCATTTTCCATTCATTTTCAGTCCAGTCCCTGTACTTGACCAGTTTCAGATTTTTTTTTCACACAGTGATCTATGAATTATTCAAGTTTCAAAAACATCTAACTTAAGACATGAACCAGTGAGAAACAGGCGAAATTGATGATAGATGATCAGGCCGGTGATTAGTATTAGATTAGATTAGATTCAGCTTTATTGTCATTGTATATAGTTACATGGGAATGAAATGCAGTTAGCATCTAACCAGAAATGCAAGTTAGCAGTGCAATATAAACATAATAAACAGTTTACAGATCTTCTTCTATACTGCTTTATCCTGTATTAGGGTCGCAGGGACCTGGAGCCTATCCCAGGAGACTCAGGGCACGAGGCAGGGTACACCCTGGACAGCGTGCCAATCCATTGCAGAGCACACACACACTCATTCACACACTATGGTCAATTTGGGAAAGCCAATTATCCTAATCTGCATGTCTTTGGACTGTGGGAGGAAACTGGAGTACCTGGAGGATACCCACCAAGCATGGGGAGAACATGCAAACTCCATGCACACAGAGACGGGAATCGAGCCTGGCCGGGAATCAAACCCAGACCCTGGAGGTGCAAGGCGACAGTGCTAGTTTACAGATCTATAAAACTATAAGGCTATGTATGATTGGGATGCAGATATACTGGTGATACTAAATGCTGAATGGTTGAAACAGACGAGGGGGGAAATGAGGTCGCTGCTGAGGTTGTTACATAAACAACCAGTTCTTAAATTGTATTTTTAGGCAGTTTGCAGACTGTTGCAGTAAAACATTTGTTCGCATTTGAAATTTTTTTATCTGCATTGTTTAATTTAATATGAAGAAATGAGGGGTGACTCAAAACCTTTGCACAGTACTGTACATTTTATATATATTATCAGCTGATATTCCTATAGTGACTAGACCCTTAAACACTTGCATATGCCTTTAAGCTGGAAAAAATAGTGATAGGAAAAGGAAAATTTTTTTTCTTTTGCTGCCAAATGTCATCTTCTCTTCTATACCGCTTTATCCTGTATTAGGGTCGCAGGGACCTGGAGCCTATCCCAGGAGAATCAAGGCACGAGGCAGGGTACACCCTGGACAGTGTGCCAATCCATCGAGGAGCACACACACTCATTCACACACTATGGTCAATTTGGGAATGCCAATTATCCTAATCTGCATGTCTTTGGACTGAGGAAACCAGAGTACCCGGAGGAAACCCACCAAGCACAGGGAGAACATGCAAACTCCATGCACACAGAGACGGGAATCGAGCCTGGCCGGGAATCGAACCTGGCCGGGAATCGAACCCAGACCCTGGAGGTGCAAGGCGACAGTGCTAACCACTACACAACCGTGCCCCCGTCTGCCAAATGTCATATGATATAAATGCAAAACATAATTTATCACTTTGGATGAGAATCTGACCAGGCATTTCTCTCCTGTATTCATAGATCACTTTAAGTTAATTTATAATTTTAGCCATTAATAAAGCATGCATTTCAGAATTCCATACTGTACTATCAAAACTGCGTCTAACTTAATGCTGGACGTTGTTACTCTCTTGAATCATTATCATACCTCTGACTCAGAGACTCCTCTGTTTTACCTAAACTCAGGTAAAGGAAGTGCTTCAATAGCAGCTAAGACAGACTACAGGTGGAGTCGATCAGACGGCAGAAGGCCTTCCAGAACTGAGCGGTGAACTGGAGCCCCCTGTCCGAGACAATGTCTTTGGGGAACCCATGCAGTCGGACTACGTGTTACAGAATCAACTCAGCTGTGTTCTTGGTTGAGGGAAGTCCGGTGAGGGCCACCAGGGTTTACTGCGGAGGGCTCAGTCATTCTGTCAGGATGAACTAACCTCGGTGACCAGAAGACGCAGCTTTAGTGGTTAGCCCAATGTATCGTGGATGGTAAACCCAAACGCGGAGGTAAGCGAGTAGGTAGGATAACCACGCGATTTAGTTTAAGGACTCTCATGAAAGGGGAGCAAGGGAAAAACACAAATTTAACCCGCATCCTATAAATACACACTCAAAATCAGACAGCAAAAGCCAAGATGGTGAGTACTCATAAACATTTTATGTAATATTGTCTGCAACAGTTAACCACCCACACAAGTTTATGCACACAAACATTTCGTTTCTGGTAAAACACGGAAACACTGATGTGCACAACCTGATCAAATCTGCAAAAATTGTCTCAATATCTCGACATCAGTTTTAAGGGACTCGGAAACGTTACAACTGTGACCAATACAGTTAGCACCAAGGAAATTCCTACACATAATGGATCAGCGGTGTTTGCAAAAAGCGTTTATCCTGTGTGGGTGAGCATCGGAGTTTCCCTTCATGTTTCTCCATAACTTCCTTCTTATTCGATTGAGATGTTTGATTTTTTTATGTAAAAATACAACATTAAATCCAACATCTGGAATCTAACATACATAAAATCCGGTCTTAGTAGCGAAAACCTAGATGCCAGTCTGTATGTATAATTTATATGTTAGTTACTGTATGCGTTGCCCATAAGGATGTACTTCATTAATTATCTAATGATTTATGACTAGTGTAAGTATTAAACACTCAAATAGTTGCATATTGTTCTACATAGTCCTTTTTTAAGTAGGTCATGCAAGTAGACTGCATAGTAAATTTGAGTTTCTCACACTGCATACTTAACAGCTGTTCCACAGTTACCCAGTAATTCACTTGCCCAAGTTTGGATACAGTAATTATATTGTCATTTTGTTAACTTGAAAAATCAGAGAACCTTTTTATTAGGATCTGGAAAAAATAGATTCTTTGTTTTGAGAAACTTTGCAAAGATTTGTTGCAATTGTTGTCTTGTACGATAGATGTTCAAGTCACACTGGAACTTGTGATGATATTTCACATGAATGACAGCATAAAACCAACGCCAACCCTGGGTGAGGTGGCTCAGCCCGCTGCAGTCATCAGAGAGTGGAAAAAAAACAATAACTTGGTTTAATTACCAAAGAAGTTCTATTTTTGCAGGATAAAAAACAAAGGACCATACACCACACATAGCTCCACTTGCACATTACAGCAACTCAGCTGAGAGTTACATTCCCTGTACAGTCCTGACCTCACTCCTATCCATCTACACATGTTTTGGTCAGTCATTACAGGAGTTCTGGAGAGGCCGGTGTTTCTGACGTGAAGCAGGCAATCCGACATCATTGTGTTGTGCTAAACATCATGGCTTTGTTCGGGTTATTCTGCACAATCACAGGTCCAGGTTTAACTTTCATATTTTACTATTTTTATTAAGTAAATATTTTAGCAGTCAATCAGTTTTTATGTCTTCATTTGCAAGAAATTTTATCACAAGTCCCGGTTTAACTTGAGGACCCCTTGTATTGGCAGCTTGCTTGCTCACCAGTATGGAGCGATATCGCGGACAATATTCAAATGCAATTGCAAATTGCATTTGCAATTGCGTTTCCCATATGTGGACGCACAAACTGTGCCATAATTCAAATGCAATTGCAAACTTTGCATTACCGTTTTCTGATTCGCCTTTGCGAGCGCACACTGACTGCCAAATTTCAAATGAAAAAACAAAGTCCATTTGCATTTGTATTTCCCAGGTCTTACACGTCATGAACCTGTCATATTTAAACAGCAAAATCAATTATCACATTTGCTTTTTCACTTTCTCTGCGCCGCGCGTCAAGCCGGCCAAAATTCAAACGCAATCGCTAATCCATTTGCAATTGCATTTCCAACACGTTACACAGAAACCTGTCAATCAGCGTCAGGGGCGGGTCTATACTGTGGGGCGGGATTGTATGGGGAGTGACGTCACTCGCACTCGCCGACCAAGAGGGGGATATTTGAGCACTGGAGGTGAACCGAGATTATCTCATTTGTTTATCAAGAAATAAACACACAAAAATGACAAATCGCATATTTTCTTGCTCCGGAGTGGACAGAGAAGTTTTTACAAGTAAAAATATTTTTAGATCTTCTCCTGTTACAGCCTGCTGGAGCTAAATCTTTCAGAAACGCTGCGTACCGGTGTTATGCGCTAAAATGCCTCTCTGCCACTGATTGCCCCCCCCCCCCCCCCCCCCAACATAACCTCTATCAAATATTATATTACAACATAAATTAATAGGTTTATGATTTACAAATTACACCAAATGAATTTGATTATAAAATAATCTATATAAAAAAACCACATGTAGTATAGGGGGAAAATAGATTAATTATATATTATTTTCATATACAACCCCTGGCAAAAATGATGGAATCACCCCTCTCAGAAGATGTTCATTCAAATGTTTAATTGTGTAGAAAAAAAAAACAAGCACATACATGCCACAAAACTATTTTCACTCAACAATCCAAACTTCTGGCTGTATAAAACACTTAAAAAAAAAAAAAAAAAAAAAGATAACTATAGTCAATGACAACTGTTTTGACAACTCAAACAGAGGAAAAAAATATGGAATCACCAAATAAAAACACTACTTGTACTTTGTTGCACCACCTCTGGCTTTTATAACAGCTTGAATTCTCTGAGGCCTGGATTTAACTAATGTCAAACAGTATACTTCATCAGTCTGTCTCCAGCTTTGTCTTATTGCAGTTGCCAGATCAGTTTTGCAGGTTGGAGCCTCGTCCTGGACCATTTTCTTTCATTTCCACCACAGATTTTAAATTGGATTAAGGTCTGGACTATTTGCAGGCCATGCCATTGACATTATATGTATTTCCTGTAGGAATGTTTTCACAGATTTTGCCCTATGGCACGATGCATTATCATCCTGAAAAATGATGCTACCATCACCAAACATCCTTTCAATTGATGGAATAAGAAAAGTGTCCAAAATCTCAACATAAACTTGTGCGTTTATAGAAGATGTAATGACTGTCATGTCTCCCATACCTTTATCTGACATACAACCCCATATCAATAATGATTGTGGAAATTTGCATGTTTTCTTCAGGCAGTTGTCTTTATAAATTTCATTGGAACGGCACCAAACAAAAGTTCCAGCATCATTAGCCTTTCCAATGCAGATTCGTGATTCATCACTGACTCTAACTCTCATCCAGTCATCCGCAGTCCAAGATTGTCTTTCTTTAGCCCACTGAACCCTTGTTTTTTTTCTGTTTAGATGTTAATGATGGTTTTCTTTTGGCTTTTCTCTATGTAAATCCCATTTCTTTTAGGCGATTTCTTACTGTCCGGTCACAGACATTGACTCCACTTTCTGCCCATTTGTTCCTCATTTGTTTTGTTGTGCATTTTCTGTTTTCAAGGCATATTGCTTTAAGTTTTCTGTCTTGGCGCTTTGATGTCTTTCTTGGTCTACCAGTACGCTTCCCTTTTACAACCTTTCCATTTGATTTGTACTTGGTCCAGATTTTAGACACAGCTGACTGGGAACAACCAAGAGGTTTGATAATTCTCTCCTTTGTTTCAACTGACATCTCTCGTGTTGGAGCTATGAGTTATGTCAATCATCTTGGTTCAACACATCCCTAATGTGTGCAAGCACTCTTTTTTTAACTGTAGACTAATTAGCAGTTGTAGAAATGCAAAGTGCATGATGATTCCATATTTTTTTCCTCAGATTTGTGATTCCATATTTTTTTCCTCTGTTTGAGTTGTCAAAACAGTTGTCGTTGACTATAGTTATCTTTCTTTGTTTTGTTTTTTTTAAGTGTTTTATACAGCTAGAAGTTTGGATTGTTGAGTGAAAATAGTTTTGTGGCATGTATGTGCTTGTTTTTTTCTCTACACAATTAAACATTTGAATGAACATCTTCTGAGAGGGGTGATTCCAGAATTTTTGCCAGGGGTTGTACATGTATATTTTTATATTTCTTATTTATAATAAAAATCGCTTCGTGATAATACTCATATATTATATTTGATAATAATAATATGAATATTTGATTGTGATGTCCTCATATATTTGACAGAGATTTTGTGGGGGTGCAATCAGTGGCAGGGAGGCTTTTTAGCGCATAACACCGGTACGCAGCGTTTCTGAAAGATTTAGCTCCAGCAGGCTGTAACAGGAGAAGATCTAAAAATATTTTTATTTGTAAAAACTTCTCTGTCCACTCCGGAGCAAGAAAATATGCGATTTGTCATTTTTGTGTGTTTATTTCTTGATAAACAAATGAGATAATCTCGGTTCACCTCCAGTGCTCAAATATCCCCCTCTTGGTCGGCGAGTGCGAGTGACGTCACTCCCCATACAATCCCGCCCCACAGTATAGACCCGCCCCTGACGCTGATTGACAGGTTTCTGTGTAACGTGTTGGAAATGCAATTGCAAATGGATTAGCGATTGCGTTTGAATTTTGGCCGGCTTGACGCGCGGCGCAGAGAAAGTGAAAAAGCAAACGTGGTGATTGATTTTGCTATTTAAATATGACAGGTTCATGACGTGTATGACCTGGGAAATACAAATGCAAATGGACTTTGTTTTTTCATTTGAAATTTGGCAGTCAGTGTGCGCTCGCAAAGGCGAATCAGAAAACGGTAATGCAAAGTTTGCAATTGCATTTGAATTATGGCACAGTTTGTGCGTCCACATATGGGAAACGCAATCGCAAATGCAATTTGCGATTGCATTTGAATATTGTCTGCGATATCGTTCCATACACCAGGGACTATCTGACCATTTTGATTCATACACATTCACATTCCATACAAACTTAAATCATTCTTTTGATTGTGTAAAAGACTACTAACCAACTACCTGTGGTTGCTTAAGAGGAAGGATTACCCTCCTGATAAATAAATAACAAATTAATAATGTTATTAGTAACATTATTACTAATATTATATAATATAATATAACTATCATTAAAACTATTACTAACATCAGTAAAAGTAGTAAAATTCCAAATGTGGTAAATGTTATGCAGGATGTTGAACTTGGATATGATTAATCTTGACTGTCTACTTTAACCATTTCCTTTTTTTTTGGCAAAATTGTAGGTAGATAGACAGAATAACCTACAGCTGGTAGAGATGGACCACTGTGCTCAATTTTTAACCTTATTTGGTGAGTGATCTTTTTTTGTGATAAATAGTTTCTGATAAATCTGTATATCTGATGGTGAGTATTTCTTTGATGAGAAATGTGCGTGCGAATTTGCCACGACAGATCATACATTTGAAAGTGAGACTGTTACCCATGATTTGACTTATGAGTGTAAAATGAAAAAAGCCAGGGCTTTCCAAATACAAAAAAGTATATAAGCTATAAATATAAATACAAACTGGATTCCAAAAAAGTTGGGACACTAAACAAATTGTGAATAAAAACTGAATGCAATGATGTGGAGATGGCAAATGTCAATATTTTATTCAGAATAGAACATAGATGACAGATCAAAAGTTTAATCCGAGAAAATTTATCATTTATAAGGAAAAATATGTTGATTCCAAATTTCACGGTGTTAACAAATCCCAAAAAAGTTGGGACAAGTAGCAATAAGAGGCTGGAAAAAGTAAATTTGAGCATATCGAAGAGCTGGAAGACCAATTAACAGTAATTAGGTTAATTGGCAACATGATTGGGTATAAAAAGAGCTTCTCAGAGTGGCAGTGTCTCTCAGAAGCCAAGATGGGTAGAGGATCACCAATTCCCACAATGTTGCGCAGAAAGATAGTGGAGCAATATCAGCACTGCAAATTATCTGACACTTGCCATGATTTAAAATCTGACTTTCAGACATGATAGATAATTTGCCTTGTTTTAAAAATTACTTACTTGTTTTTAATACTTGATTTTATATCATAATCTTAAACTGAGCATGAGTATATCATTTTGTCTTTATTAGTCCAGAAATCCTAAATTGGATAGAATAGCTCTTAAAATAAGCTAAATTAGTTATTTCACCAGACGTCTCACAAAATAAAACTTCTTTTAAGATTCTTTGACAAATTCAAAGATTTGTTTGCTCAGTTTGCTTGATTTAAAAATCTTATTTCAAGATTTCTTACCAAGTAAAATTTACTTGCTGCATGGACAGATAATTTCACTAGTTTTAGGTAATTTTTTTATCAAATGTAGTAATTGTTTCTTATTTTTAGACTAACAATGTTTGCAGTGAGAAAGGTGTTACCCAGCGAAAAATTGCAAAGACTTTGCAGTTATCATCATCAACTGTGCATAATATCATCCGAAGATTCAGAGAATCTGGAACAATCTCTGTTCGTAAGGGTCAAGGGCGTAAAACCATACTGGATGCCCGTGATCTCCGGGCCCTTAAACGACACTGCACCACAAACAGGAATGCTACTGTAAAGGAAATCACAGAATGGGCTCAGGAATACTTCCAGAAACCATTGTCAGTGAACACAATCCACCGTGTCATCCACCGTTGCCAGCTGAAACTCTACAGTGCAAAGAAGAAGCCATTTCTAAGCAAGATCCACAAGCACAGGCGTTTTCATTGGGCCAAGGATCATTTAAAATGGAATGTGGCAAAATGGAAGATTCGAAGTTCTTGTTGGAAATGTGGGACGCCATGTCATCCGGACCAAAGAGGACAAGGACAACCCAAGTTGTTATCAACGCTCAGTTCAGAAGCCTGCATCTCTGATGGTATGGGGTTGCATGAGTGCGTGTGGCATGGGCAGCTTGCATGTCTGGAAAGGCACCATCAATGCAGAAAAATATATTCAGGTTCTAGAACAACATCTAGTCATCTCTTTCAGGGAAGACCCTGCATTTTTCAACAAGATAATGCCAGACCACATTCTGCATCAATCACAACATCATGGCTGCGTAGGAGAAGGATCCGGGTACTGAAATGGCCAGTCTACAGTCCAGATCTTTCCCCTATAGAGAACATTTGGCGCATCATAAAGAGGAAGGTGCGACAAAGAAGGCCCAAGACGATTGAACAGTTAGAGGCCTGTATTAGACAAGAATGGGAGAGCATTCCTATTTCTAAACTTGAGAAACTGGTCTCCTCGGTCCCCAGACATCTGTTGAGTGTTGTAAGAAGAAGGGGAGATGCCACACAGTGGTGAAAATGGCCTTGTCCCATCTTTTTTGGGATTTGTTGACACTGAAATTTGGAATCAACATATTTTCCCTTTAAAATGACACATTTTCTCAGTTTAAACTTTTGTTCCGTGATTTATGTTCTATTCTGAATAAAATATTGACATTTGCCATCTCCACATCATTGCATTCAGTTTTTATTCACAATTTGTTTAGTGTCCCAACTTTTTTGGAATCCGGTTTGTACATTTATTATATTTTATATCTTACTTATACTTACCTGAGTAAGACTGTGCTTTTTTTTTCTTATAAAGGTGAAGGTATTGAAGGGACCATTCCCTGAAAAGCATCACTTGTAGTATTTTGCTCTGACTGAGTAACCCGATCGTACGAGAGGTGACAATAGATGGTAACAGCACTGTAGCTTCAGTGGTGTGAAAAAGTGGAGAGCCTTCCCAGTGGCCGGCCTACCAAAATTACCCCAAGAGCGCAGCGACAACTCATCCAACAGGTCACAAAAGACCCCATAACAACATCCAAAAAACTGCAGGTCTCACTTGTCTCAGTTAAGGTGAGTGTTCATGACTCCACCATAAGAAAGAGACTGGGAAAAAATGTTTTGCATGGCAGAGTTCCAAGACGAGAACCACCGCTGAGCAAAAAGAACATAAATGCTTATCTCAATTTTGCCAGAAAACATATTGATGATCACCAAGTCTTTTGGGAAAATGCCCTGTGGACTGACGAGACAAAAGTTGTACTTTCTGCAAGGTGTGTGTCCCATTATGTGTGTCGTAAAAGTAACACCGCATTTCAGAAAAATAACTGTTTTACCAACAGTAAAATATGGAAGTGGTGGTAGTGTGATGGGGCTGTTTTGCTGCTCCAGGACCTGGAAGCCTGATTGTGATAAATGGAACCATGAATTCTGCTGCTTGGTAACAGGGCCGGCCATGGGTCTGACAAAAGGCGTACGTATGTGAGAATTTGCTTTTTGAACTGAACTGAATTGTTATCTAATATCTATATGTATAAAATATAGATATAGATCAAAATGACTCAAAGCAAACATGATGGTGCATTCTGATTCTGGTAACATTTTGTTAAATAGAAATATTAATGCACAAAAAATTATTACAAAGCATAATATTCATGGCCTCAACAAAAAAAATCGACAATGTCCTGCATAAATAGACCAGGATAATTAAAATGCTACTGAATTTAAAGGTAGCATTTTAATTATCCTTATCATGAATAATCATGAACAACACTAAAAAGGGCTTGTGATAAAACCTACATCTGATAAATAAAGTAAAATTACTCAGCATGCAATTGTTAATGAGTCACAGAAAAGTTTTAAATCAACATCACAGCAAAAGTGCAGCCAGCAATATCATTTTTAAAAGGTTGATCCCCCTGCCCCCATTTGCCAGCACATGGCATAGGCAACATGGGCTACGGCCGATGTTGCCTATGCCATGGGTTGGCCCTGGTTGGCAGAGAAAAATAACTGGTTAAATTAGCAAAAACATATTATTGTCTCATTATCTTTTAATAATAAATGGTGTTTGTGGAAATGTTGTATAAAAGCAATGTCACAGTCATGTGTTGTGCTAATATAGTATTTAGCACAACTGCATTCCACATTTTTTGATATTGCTCAATGTGTCCAATCTTAATTGCTTTTGTGGCTCCACTGGGTAGAAAAAAACTCTGAAAACCTGACTTACCCCTTTATCCACGATGTTTTTAAGAATGAATATATGAGTTCAGCATTACATTTTTTTGTTGCCACCAGTTCTCTCAAGACTAAGGACTGAGGGCTCCATAATGCACCCTCATGCCATGGTGATAGTGGACTTTTGAGCAGGACACGGAGACTGTCTGAGTCATCTGACTGTGCTTTTGTGTTCTTATCATCATGCCAGTCTTCAGAGCCTTTTAATGATGGTTTGAGCTGGAAATCAAGGATTGTACACTTTTTTCAAAACTGTATATGCATTATCATTAACTAATCATCCTCACCAATCATTCACTCACTCATCATCTATATCGCTTTATTCTGTATACTGGGTTACTTGATGTTTACCTACAGTACTGTACATGTCATGTCAGGGATGCACTTACCCAGCTTCCTCTGTCACAGGGGAAGTTTTCCAAACGCAGCCTGTGAACAAGCTCGTCAATGGCAGACGTGAGCGTGCAATAAGTCATTGGACTTGAAGCAAAACGCAGTCAAGGCTTAGTACTTTCTTTTTTTTTAATGGAAGTTAAACTGTTTGAGAGTGATCACGTCTTTTGTACTTCTTCTCAGGAGGGACGTTCGCTACGGTGTGTTGTGTTGTGTATAGTTGCCAGGCAACACACATAAAGCTCAGGATCAGGATGTCAGGTTGGATTCCTAGTGCTAAAATGTAACCAATAAAGTATTTTTCTTTGCCAAAATATCAACGGTACAGATCGAAATGCCAAATTCTACATGTCCTACAGTCCTGAATCTCCTCTCCTATAATTATACACAGTTATTTATTAAATATTATACACAGTGTGACAAAATGGCCATATAGGGCCATCCATACCATCTTGTAAGACATTCATACTGTAAGCATAAGTTGTTTGTAAATTAATGCTAAATAATTTAGAAAAAGTCTGCTTATCATTGCAGTACAAAGATGATTGTAAAATAGTAGAGTGATCACATGATTGTGAGATAATCTAAACTTTATAATACTTTTTAGAAATGATTTTGGCATTGTGTCACATTTACATATTGATATTGTGTACATTTTACCTAAGCAGATTAAGTTTGTAAATGTACTTAATACAATTTAATGAGTTTAAACAAGAACATACCAATTTTTTTTTTACTGTTATTTTAAATGAGTTATTTTTGATCAACTTGCATATTTTACTTGAGTGGAAATTCTGGCCTTAATTTAAATATCTTGATACATAACTTTTTTTTTCAGTGGAGGACTTTCTGATGTGTTGCGTCTTCCTGAATGGGTCCTGAAGACTTTGTGCTGACTCATTTAAACCATATCCCTCTCACAGAATGCTGATAAATAGTACATAGGAAACATTTGATCAGATTATATCTTAAACGTATATGCTGCGCATCCACAAACTACAGGATTTTCCCCTTACTCGATTATAAAACAGAAACATGCATGCAAGGATATTCAAAGCACAAATCTGCCCTGTATCAACACACACCAAGGACAATTCTGCAACATGGTGCATATAGCAGGTAAGGTATATTTTACTTTTGCTTAGGACTTTTAATGCAAAGTGTAGAGTAATAACAAATTCTTCTCATTAGTCTTGCTTTGTGTTCTTTATTAAGTGTTACAGGCCATGTTTTTGTACAGGAAATTTGCTCATAGTGTTTGTTGTAATGCCCAAAACAACGTTTAAACAAAACATCAAAGTATAATCATAAAATGATAAAGTAAGAAATAAGAGGGAACATCCACAATAGAAATCATTAATACAGTAATAATAATATATTACAGCGGGACTATTTACGTATACCTGTTATAGCCAGCACTACTGTCGAAGTTGCTTCATAAAAATTAATACTTAATACTTAAGTGGTGCAATGGTGTGATATAATCCATAACGTCTTGTATATTGTATAAGACCAGATCTTTGATTTAATTCCAAAATCATGGCATTATGTTGAACACTAGACTTACACTTTAACACATTTATCTTAAGTCTTCAAAGAATCCATTAATAATTTCTTATTATTCGTATTAAGAACATATTTTGAGTATGGCATTATAAACAAATTACAACAGAAATAACCATGAGTAACGACTTCCTATACAGTATGTGTTTCTGGATAACTCTTGTATTAACTCTATGTTAAATATACATTTTTGTGAATTATGCATTGTAAATCCATAATAACACAATAGTCTGTTTTTGTAGGATCTACTCTCTGGATGCATATCTTGATCCTTCTTGCCTGCACCGTAATGAGGCAAACTTATTCTGCCTCAACTCATACTCCTACCACAAGGAAACATCATACATTCTTTCTTCTTTATACAGAATCATCAATTCTTTGTGAGGAAGTTGTAAGTATATTTGACCTACAATCTTATTCTTTTTTTAAAAGGATATCTGAACAAATAATAAAAAAAAACATTTGTGACATATTTTCAGAGGAACATCGTTAGCGGCTGTCATTCCTCAAACCTCACTGGGGTATCAAGTAATAAAAGCAAGTCTGCTTGTGCCTTCAAGGAATATCTGAAGACCATGGAATCAATCCGTGCCGATAGCAACATTACGATGAGAATCAAGCACCTTTCCAAACAGTTTAATTTCTTATTCCGCAAAGAAAAGTGTAATTATACTTTGGCGCTGGATAAAAGAATAGCAACCAAAAATGCCTATGACATAAAATGTCTGGGTTTAAACATCTTTGAGAGTTTAAGCTCATGGCTGAAGGAGGAGCAAAACTGTTGTTAAAATGTCTAGAGTTGGAATTCCTTGATATTTTGTGCTAAGTTATTAAAGTAAATTATTTAAGTAAATTATGAATTTCTTATTTATTATTGATTTATTCTGAACTGCAGTGTCCTTGCTGGAATGTAACATGCAGAGTGCTGAAACTAAATAAATGCAACAAAATTTGCCTCCTCAATTTGTTCAGTTTGTCCTCGTATATAAAAAATTTAAACATTTTATTTTATTGTGCATGGTAATATTTGCAATGTTAACTAAATGATTGCTGAAGTTACTGATGAATTTTTTTCTTCCGAGTGGAAGTCCCACATGGCTGTTTGTCCAGCTCTCTGCATGAGCAAAAATACTATGATGATGATGATGATGATGATATCTTCCTACAGTACATTGCTTTGGTAGCCACATGACACCACAGTGTTAATGTTCAATGTCATATTACCTGATTTTATAAACCATTCCACTTATATCTCAGCATTACATATGTACAGACCTACAAACCTACATACTGCTCTTTTGGTGCCCTGATGAACACCACTGAATTCTTCTATGGGGATGAATAATTTTACTCTTAATGAAAATCTTGAACTTCACCCGGCACTCCTGAGACACCAGTAAACCTGTTTGCTGTGGTGGCTTATGAATGAAATTGCCAAAATTAGTTTTGTATCGAAGTCTCCATCACTGAACAGTTGGCAACCTCAACCAACTCGACTTCATGTTAACTCAACGTATTTTCCTGTTTTCCTGCTCTTGTGGCAGCATGGTGGTTTAGTGGTAAGTGCTGTTGTATCGCATCTCCAGGGTTTGGGGGTTTAAATATCACCTCTGGTCTGTTCATGTGGAGTTTGCATGTTCTCTCTGTGCTTAGTGGGTCTTCTCCTGGTATTCTGGTTTCCTCCCACAGTCCAAAGACATGAGGTCTAGACTGACTGGAGTTTTCATAAAAGAGTGTTGAATTTCCCTTCCTTGTGCCCAAAGCCCCCTACAATAAGTATAACAAATAAACTATATGTAGACAATGCATGGATGGATGGATGGATGGATGGACAATTGCATTTTAAGTCATACTATCTGGTATCACCCAAATTAAGATGGGAAATGTCTTGAGTCTAGTTCCTCTCAGGTTCCTCATGTTAGTTCAGGGCATTTTTCCTCATTTATTAGGGATAAATTAATAAAGCTATAATTGCATTCATGATTTCATGTTTAGTTTTATAAAGGTTTTTTCGTAAAGCTGTTTTGTGATAATGTCCAATATGACTCTTTTTTTTTTTTTTTTACATATTTACAACAGTTCATTGAGTTCATTGAATTGATGCTAACTTGTACACAAATATGCACATGAGGGAATTTTAAGTATCCACCAACATGTATGAAAGACTGAAGAACCGATATCTGCTGGTAAATTAGGTAGACTCTTTGTTACTTTATTTTGTCTGCAGTAATAAGCATTATTTTATCTCTTGCTCTCTTGCGGCCTGTGTGCGTGAATCTTCCCATGAGCAGTTTTAGTGCTTGCAATGTTTGCAGAACATGCAGTGCTTACTATTATGAACAAATTGGGATTATAATCTAGGCCAGCCATGTAGCAGTGTGGTTGTTAACATCAGATTAATTAGGTTAGCTACCCTAGATATCTTATGCCAATGATGTACTCTGTATACTTTGTTTAGATGAGCTGTTGAATAGTTATAATGCAGAATTGGCATAATAATATAAAGTTGCATCTTGTCATATTAATCTGTTTCTAATGTCAAGCCTTGCCCATGTTGCCAACCAGTACAATTCAGGAAATCTTAAATAGGTTATTGAAGACTTAGCTCTAGTAACCTAGAGTAGATTAACATACACAGAGCCCTTAAAAAATCCTTTAAAAAAAAAGTGTTTATGACTTTTCTCTTTGATTTCTCTGAATACTTTCCACGTGTCATCACCAGATGTAGAATGATTTAATTTGTTTATCTGCTGTTTCATCTATGTTCTTTGGTACTTCTGTGGCATCTGCAACCGCATAAGACCTTTGTGAATAATATTGATGATGCCTGATCTAAATTCTGTAGGAAATCACTATACCTCATATCCTGTCATACAGAGGTCTCAAGCAGACATCTGAGAACTGGAGAGCTGGTGAGTCCACAGGAAACAGATCAGAAAGAGATCAGAAAGAATTTCATTTGAAGGCAACTGCAGAGACCCAGAAATCTCTGTCACCTGCTGGAAATGTATATAAATTCACCATACCATATCAATACATACAGTATATTATGAAACCCAGTGAAGTATGATTGACAAGTTTGTAAGCAATCTGAAAGTGATCTGAAAAACAAAGATGGGGCAACTCAGAGAGCATGTAAAATCTGATGGACAAACTGGAACAGGAATCTCAAGGAATTTTTATGTAGTCCAAATTTAGTAGGAATGCCACAAATGAAACTGCTTGATAAGACCCAGTAACATTGGAAGAGTCTGCCCCAAGCAATTTATCAAAAGTCTAAAAAAAATAGTCGTAACAATTTTCTTTAAAGACAAATAGCTAAGATGATATAGGGGTGTATATATGTTATAGGGGTAAGATGGTAAAAAAAAAAAAAAAAAAAAATATATATATATATATATATATATATATATATATATATATATATGTATGTAACCATGACACATAAGACACTACTAAGAGGAGATTTGACTAATATATATATATATATATATATATATATATATATATATATATATATATATATATATATATATATATATATTAATTAGTCAAATCTCCTTTTAGTAGTGTCTTGTTTGGTTTCAAATAATATCTGAAGAACTAAGGGGCTATGATCAGATAATACCATTGCCTCCTAATCACAATATGTAACTGCTGATAAAAGTTTATAATCTATGAAAAAATTGTCTATCCTAGAAAAAGTGTGATGAAGCGGTGAAAAACTGCAATACAGTGGAACCTTGGATTACGAGCATAATTCCTTTCCGGAAGAGGGCTCGTATTCCAAAACACTTAATTTTCCCATAAGAAATAATGGAAACTCAAATTATTCACAGCCCAAAAAATTAAATACATAAAAATTTTGTAGGGAATATTTGATTTTTAGTATGTTTCATGATATTCTGTGTGCGTGAGAACAGAATGTTACTTCTTTCTCTTACCTCGACACAAGCTGCACTTTCAATAAACACATCCTATAGTAGTTTATGCTAAAGGTCGTAAAACTGTTGAACGCTCGTACAGTAAATGCAGAGCTACTCCCAATTTTATGTTCTTCTTTACCTTATCTTTTCTAAACATTCCTGACCAGATGCAAACACTCCTGCACCCACCTTTTCTTTGGTTCTTTGTGTGTGTGCGTATATATACTCCTGTCTTCCACAATAAACTTGGAACGTCTCACTAAGCACGGACTTGTGTATTATTGAGGGGTTCCCTGGATCCAGGCGGGAAAGCAAAATACCAGCTGAGCACTGACTAGACTAAAGGGGGTCTAGCAAAACAAGAAATCCTTACAATTTGGGGGCTCTGTCCGGGATACCTCTAATCAGGTGAGTGCTGCTTTTTTATTTTTCTCTATAAGGTTAGAGCAAGCACGCTCCCTGGTTTTTGCTATCTGGACCATATATAGTACGGGGGAGGATTGTCTTGTGGCTTTTACGCCAGTATAGCGCGTGCTCGCTTCTGAAAAGTTCCTTGAACTGAAGCCTAGTGTGGAAGCTGTATTCTGTTGCCCACTCTTTGTTGTTGTCTTTGTTGAGCTCTTTTTGTTGTCTTTTGTTGTTGTATTATGTGTTTTCTGTTGAAGATATTGGTTCTTTCTGTCGCGGGTTAATTCACATTTATAAAATGGGTAATAAGAACACAACTACTTATCCAAAGCCGGACCCAGAAGAGGTTCCGCGTGACTGGATGAATAGGTGTGGACTCACTTACTTTACCACACCTTGGCTTGATAATTTATCAGGGTGGACTGAACCACAATTTAAATTTTTAACCTATCCACGCAGAGGTACTTTTAAGCCTGAATATCTAGCCTCTGCTTACTCTCAGATATATGAGGGTATGGGTGACCCAGAATGGGATTATCCTTACATGGGTTCATGTTATCAAAAATGGGTAGAAATGAAAGCTCTTTGGGATAAATACTTAGACATAAAAGAAACTAAAATACAGAAGAAAAAGATTCCAAAGGTCACATCCGAAACTAAATTCAAGCCGCCCGTTCATTCAACCTTTCCGATCCCTCCTCCATATCATGTTGACATAGTAACATCAGCATCTAACCAACAAATAATTGAGAAAATTTATCGTAATTTGAATCCCAATAATCCTTTTGTGAGCTGCCCATCTGTGCCTGTCTCTCCCGTACCCACAAAACCGTGCTCACCTTCGTTGGAAGTGTGTGCCTCAGGAAAGGGAAAGACTCCCAAGAAGGTGTCAGGACGAACTCCTGACAGCCCTCTTTCGGATGATCCCGAGGATACTGATGGTGAGGATTTTGATAACTCGGACGATGAAGGTCCGGATGAGAGGTCTCGCCCCAAACCTCGACAAGAAAACACTGCGCTTGTTTTCTCTATGGGACCAAAGGGTCCAAAAATCCTTCCACCATCCGTAAGCACGCTGAAGGACATTATTAAGATGCTCCCTTCTCCCAACAAACCTTTGCATTTTGTTGATATGCTGATAAAGGCTTCCAGGCACTGTCAGCTCGTGGGTGCGGATTATCGCTTTATTTTGCAATCGGTTTTGGGAGATGGGTACGATGAGGCTGATTTGATAAAGACGGTAAAATGTTTAGATCCTGAAAAAGACAGATGGACTGTAGTGGTGAAACATGAAGACGTAGAGGGAGGGGGGAGACGAAAAAAGAAGGAATATGATTTTCTTTCGGGTAATTCTAATGAGGCTATGAAACTTTTAAAAGATGAGCTAACTACTTATCTTCTTGCACGTCAACAAGCTAGTCAGGATCTGTCACAGGTAACTAATTGTAAACAAGAAAAGAGTGAGACCACATCCAGGTTTCTCGAGAGGTTTCGAGAGACCTGGACCCTTTTGGGTGGTATGCCCCTCCCTGAAGAAAACCCTAACCCACTTTTCCTTACCACCTTCTTGAATAATTGTCGACCAGAAAACATGAAGGTTTTTAAAGTTTCAATTGTCAGACCGTTCTACAACGACTATTAAAAAATTAGGTGAGCGTGTGAGAACACTGGAAGGAGACGGTATTTTAGAAAACAGACAAGTGGCATGTTTGTTTGTGGAGAGTGAAGGATACAGAGGTGGAAAAAAGGAGGGTAGAGGAGGCCGAGGAGGCCGTGGAAGAGGTAGAGGAGGTCTGCAGGGTCAGAGTGCACCCCGTAGATCTGGCTATTGTTATTATTGTTATAAAGAAGGTCATTGGGCTCGTGAATGTCGAATGAATGTCATGCACACTCAATCTGCGCCTGGCACTAGGACCCGGAAGTAAGGCGGGTGCCAAACCAGGAAGTATAAAAGAGGTAAACAAACATTAGCTTACCGCTCAATCATTGAGTTTCGGCCCATGTCGGTTCTGGCTGTCCGTCTGCTAAACCGTGAGTACTCACTATCTTTGGTTCTGCTTCCTGATATTGTGTGTGTATTTATAGGACGCAGGTTAAATTTGTGTTTTTCCCTTGCTCCTCTTTCGTGAGAGTCCTTATACTAAATCGCGTGGTTATCCTGCCTACTCGCTTACATCCGCGTTTGGGTTTACCATCCACGCTACATTGGGCTAACCGCTAAAGCTGCGTCTTCCGGTCACCGAGGTTAGTTCATCCTGACAGAATGACTGAGCCTTCCGCCAGATTCTGACACCGCCCATTCCTACAATGAGTTCACCCGTCAACTCAAGATGACATTCGAACACCCTGCGGGTGAGGTGGAGACCGACACCAAGTTTTACCACCTGCGGCAGGGAGGATCGTCCGTGAGCCGTTATACTGCAGAATTCCGCACCCTCGCTGTACAGACATCTTGGGGAGATACCGCGCTCCGGACATCCTTCTACGAGGGACTGGCTTCCCGGATTAAGGACGAACTAGCTGGACGAGAGCTACCAGCCACCCTGGAGGGATTGATTCAGCTCGCCCTCCGCATTGACCAGCGCTTCCTCTCTCGTCCGAAGCCAACCCCGAGGACCCTGCCGCCTACCGCCACCCACGCCCACACTCCATCTCGACCACCAACCATCTTCACTCCCGCCACCACTGAACATGTCGGATCTCCACCTCCTGCCGTGGTTAACACCGGAGCCGGGGAACCCATGCAATTAGGGCGCGCATCCCTGACCGTGGCGGAACGAGAACGCCGGTTTCGAGAGGGTTTGTGTGCCTACTGTGGGTCGGCGGCCCACCACCGAGCAATCTGCCCACTGCGCCCGGGAAACGCGCCCCATCCACCTCTCCACCATCACCAACGCCACCACCTCTGGCCTCACGGTTCAGGTAACCCTCCAGTTTGGCCACAAACGGGTCTTAAGTACTGCGTTTATCGATTCTGGTGCCGCAGGTAACTTTATTGACTCCACCTATGCCAAAGAAATGGGGGTGAATATCGAGGCGTTATCCCAGCCTCTTCGCATTACATCAGTCGACGGTCGGCCCCTCTCAACCAGCCCCATCACTCACCAGACCCAACTACTCACTTTCGTCATCGACCAACATCAGGAACAGCTGCAGTTTTACCTCACCCCCATCTCGTATCCTCCCGTCATACTCGGCTATCCCTGGCTGCTACAGCACGACCCTCTCATCTCCTGGGCACAAAACCGGATCCTCCAGTGGGGACCGACCTGCACCGAACTCTGCCTACGGGCACAGGCTGGGACATGTTCCAAGGAGTCCGAGGCCCCCGAAGTCGACACCAACGCCATCCCACCTGAATATAGGGACCTGGCTGAAGTCTTCTGCAAGAGGAAAGCCACCAACCTACCACCACATCGCCCATATGACCTGGCGATAGAACTTCAGCCAGCCTCCATTCCCCCCCGCGGCCACCTTTACTCCCTATCTACCACCGAGACGCAAGCTATGGAGGAGTACGTCGCCAATGCCCTTCGTCATGGCACCATCCGGCCCTCCTCCTCGCCAGCGGCCGCGGGATTCTTCTTCGTTAAAAAAAAAAATGGGGTGAACTTCGCCCGTGTGTCGATTATCGGGGGCTGAACAAGATCACCATAAAAAACCGACACCCGCTACTGCTCACCAACTCAGCTCTGGACGCTCTCTCTGGTGCCGCCGTATTCACGAAGTTGGACCTCCGGAGTGCCTACAACTTGGTGCGCATCAGAGAGGGTGATGAGTGGAAAACGGCATTCATCATGCCCACCGGACACTACGAGAGCCTGGTCATTCCCTTTGGACTCTGTAACGCACCCTGGGCCTTCCAACAGTTTATCAATGACGTCCTCAGGGATATGCTGGGCCGATGGGTGTTCGTCTACTTGGATGACATCCTCATCTACTCTCACAACCTCCAAGAACACATCCAACATGTTCGGGCCGTCCTAAAGAGATTGCTCGCTCACCAACTGTACTGCAAGCTGGAAAAATGTGCCTTTCACAAGCACTCCCCCACGTTCCTGGGTTTTGTCATCTCGCCCCAGGGTGTGGCCATGGACCCAAAGAAGCTCGAAGCTGTACGTCACTGGCCCCTACCCAGAACACTCAAACAGCTTCAACGGTTTCTTGGGTTTGCGAATTTCTATCGTCGCTTTATCCGGCGCTACAGTACACTTGCAGCACCACTAACCACATTGACCAGGCCCTCGCACCACCCTTTTCGACTCACCCCTGCCGCCAACTCCGCCTTCCAAGAATTGTGTCATCGCTTCACCACCGCACCCATCCTTCTCCACCCCGATGCCAACAGACCTTTCGTTGTGGAGGTGGACGCGTCGGATGAGGCGATGGCGCCGTTCTCTCCCAGCGAGGTCCAGACCAGAAACTGCACCCGTGTGGTTTCTTCTCCAAGAAATTTAATCCCACTCAGCAGCGATACGGAGTAGGGGACCGCGAACTGCTGGGCATAAAGTGGGCCTTGGAGGAATGGTGTCACTGGCTCCAGGGCGCCAGGGAGCCGTTCATCGTCTGGACCGACCACCAGAACCTCATCACCATCAGGAACCTCAAACAGCTCAACCCACGACAGGCACAGTGGGCACTGTTCTTTGAACAATATGACTTCCATCTGTCATACCGCCCGGGGTCCAAGAATACCAAGGCCGACGCACTGTCCAGACAGCACGATGTGGACCTTCCCCGGGCGGAACCCGTGCCTGTCATCACCTCCTCACGAATCATTGCACCCCTTCAATGGGAGGGTCCGCCAGGCACAGGCTGCGGAGACCGAACCGGCAGGCGTGCCGCCTGGACGACTTTACGTACCCCAAGAACTAAGACCAGAAGTTCTCCAGTGGGGCCACTCTTCTACCGTCGCCGGACACCAGGGAGCTCGAAGAACCCTGTCCTTCGTCGAACGGGCGTTCTGGTGGCCCGCCATGAGAAGAGAGGTCACGGAGTTCGTTCAGGCGTGCCCGGTGTGCGCCAGGGCCAAGGATACAAATCAACCATCTCCGGGAGAGCTCCAACCACTTCCAGTTCCTCGACGGCCCTGGACGCACATCGCCCTGGATTTCATCACGGGCCTGCCGGTTTCCGACGGAAAAAACACCATCCTCACCATCGTTGACCGGTTCTCCAAGGCAGTGCACTTGGTGGCCCTCACCGGACTCCCATCAGCTAAAACCACCGCTGAGCTGATAATGGAACACGTAGTCCGCCTGCATGGGTTCCCCAAGGACATCGTCTCGGACAGAGGGCCCCAGTTCACCGCCCGGTTCTGGAAGGCCTTCTGCCGTCTGATCAATTCCACCAGCAGTCTGTCATCTGGATACCATCCCCAGACTAATGGTCAGACGGAACGGACCAACCAACAACTGGAGTGCTACCTAAGATGTTTTGTTGCTGATCGCCAGCGCTCCTGGGCCCGCTACCTCATCTGGGCAGAACTGTCTCACAATCTCCACGTTTCATCTGCCACCAACTTAAGCCCATTTGAGGTGTGCTACGGTTTCCAACCTCCGATGTTCACCCATCAAGAACCGGAGGTTGATGTACCGTCGGCCCAACAGTTGGTCCGTGGGTGTCGACGGGTCTGGAACCAAGCCAACCTCGCCATCCAGAGAGCCAATAATCGTTACATCACTCAGCACCGCCGTCGACACCCTCCGGGACGATTGTACAACGTAGGTGACAAGGTATGGCTATCCACAAAGAACCTACATCTGCACACGGAATCTCGGAAACTTTCACCTCGCTTCATCGGACCATACCGCATCACACTACGAGTAAACCCTGTCACCTACCGGCTCCAGCTGCCTGCGGCGCTCCGGATTCACCCCATATTCCACACCTCTCAACTCAAACCCTTCATCACATCACCCATGATTCCACCCACCCCCCCAGCTCCTCCTCCCCGGATCATCGACGGCGGTCTCCCCTACACCGTACGCCGAATCCTCGACTCGCGCCCTCGGGGCAGAGGTACTCAGTACCTGGTTGACTGGGAGGGCTCCGGCCCCGAGGAGCAGTCTTGGATCCCGGCCCGGTTCATTCTCGACCCCGAACTGATTCGAGACTACCGTCGTCGGGTATCCTCCACCCCAGGACCGTCAGGAGCCGGTCCTGGACAGGGGGGTACTGTCATGCACACTCAATCTGCGCCCGGCACTAGGACCCGGAAGTAAGGCGGGCGCCAAACCAGGAAGTATAAAAGAGGTAAACAAACGTTAGCTTACCGCTCAGTCATTGAGTTTCGGCCCATGTCGGTTCCGGCTGTCCGTCTGCTAAACCGTGAGTACTCACTATCTTTGGTTCTGCTTCCTGATATTGTGTGTGTATTTATAGGACGCGGGTTAAATTTGTGTTTTTCCCTTGCTCCTCTTTCGTGAGAGTCCTTATACTAAATCGCGTGGTTATCCTGCCTACTCGCTTACATCCGCGTTTGGGTTTACCATCCACGCTACATTGGGCTAACCGCTAAAGCTGCGTCTTCTGGTCACCGAGGTTAGTTCATCCTGACAACGAATGCCCTTGATGAGGGACGTAGTGGACAAAATGTGTACAATCGATTGAATGATGATCAGTGGCATGATGCTAATAAGGTGTTTTCTCCTAATCCTTCACAGCAGCCACCACAGCGAGTACAACCACAACAACAGCAGCAGCAATATAGACCCAATCCCTTCTCAGGGATGCAGGTGGGAGCATATGATGCATAGGGATGCCCGCAGAGTTCCAGCCCCGCGATGTTACTTTGTACTTTCGAGTCACCTCAGGTTAATGAGTTGCCCTTTATAGAATTGTGTATAGATGGTTCTGTATTCTCTTTTTTGGTGCATACGGGAGCTACAATGTCGTCTTTAGGTCGTGATTATGAGGGACCGCTCTTGAATAAAAGTATTAGCTCTGTGGGAATTGAAGGGGTTGCTCAACGAAATTATTTCACTCCTCAGGTAACTGTAACATGTCCTTTAGATAAGGGAATTCATCTCTCTCATCGTTTTGTCTGTATGCCTGATTGTCCTTTTAATCTGCTAGGACGCGATTTAATGAGCAGACTACACATGTCCTTGACTTTTTCTGGCGCAAAACTCACTGTTGAAGTGCCTGATTCAGTCCCTTTTTCCCACCTCACAAATATGCGTGTAAATAATTGTTTCCTTTCTTCACAGAACAGCTCTATTCCTGCTGCCCTTCAATGTGTGCCGAGCAGTCTGTGGGCTGAACATAAGGATGAGGTGGGGTTAGTACACTGTGTTCCTTATGAAGCTAAATTAAAACATTTGCAACCTGTGTACATCAAAAAATATCCACTCTCCGAGGCCAAGGCCTCAGGAATAGATGAAATTTTAAGCTCATTGCTCAAGCAGGGTGTTATTAAACAATGTGTAAGTTCTAATAACACACCTGTTAATCCAGTACTGAAACCTGGTGGTGTCTTAGCGCCTCGTAAGGTGGGCACTGTAGCGTCAAGAAAGGCAATAGTTCACCACTAGTAGTTATTTATATGTTTGACATTGTGAACAAGATTTTTCACAAACACGAGTTTACACTCAACCTGTTATATCTCTGTGTATTCTTTTGGTCACACTTCATTCTGTAGAGTTTATAGAACAGCACTTGGAGTATGGTGGTAACCTCTCCTGCCTTAGGTTGAAGTTTCTTTTTGTCCTCTTAATCTTGAATGAGAGATTGTTGTACATAGTGCAACCTCATCCACATGATAATGTTTTTTGGCGATTCGCTAATTGGACCGCGAAGCAATATACCAATGAGTCTTGTTATGTGTGCCAACATTTCCCTTCTGCTGTAGGACAGACGTCACTGAGACCCTTACCTGGTAATGAATCAGCTCTTTCCATGGCTGCGCGAGTTTGTATTAGTTCCTTCTGTCGAAATGGTACTCGGTATATTAGCTCTAACCTAACACATAGCCTATTCTTGAATCAAACAGGGTCTGACTGGTGGTGCAGGCTGATGCACTACGATCATAATTCCTCAAACCCTTGTGCTTATTCACTTACCGCTTTAGATATTAGTCTTCTCCGCTTGAGCATGAGGAAAAGAGCTCTCGTCACTGCTTTCCAGGTCTTCACCTTGCCCAACTTTAAATATCCTTACTGCTTCATGGGAAACCAGATGGTTCTTGTCCTGAAGGTAATTGCTCATTAATTCACCCTGGCCCACGTGGGACCATTAATCACTATTCAGATTGGTATTGGGTTTGTGATAAGGCTGTTTACATTTTCCTCCCCGCTAACTGGGCAGGAGTTTGTGCCCCTTCTCAATTTAGAGGCTCTTTTACACTGGTCACACGAAACCCACGTGGAACCCAACATCATGCTTGCCTTAAGCGAGATAGTGATCCATTCCCTCCCCCTGATCATCAGTTACAGATTAAAGCCGTTAAATTTTGGCATGCTTTTTTCCCCTCAGTATGGTGTGACTCAGTTATGGAATCAGATTGAGGTAACACATTACAGGTTAGCTACTTTTGTTAATGCCACCAATATTGCTGTAGAAGGTAGTAAAGGTGAATTAACTGCTCTTCGACTGACCACGGTACAGAATAGAATGGCCCTTGATCTAATCCTCGCAGAGAAGGGGGGTGTTTGTGCTATGGTAGGTGATAGTTGTTGTACATACATCCCAGCTAATGATGATGAGCATGGGAAAATTTCTACTGCTTTGGAAAAGATGCGTGAGGTTGCTTCTCAGTTAGAGGATGATGAGAAGGGTCAAGTAGGCTGGGGAGTTTGGTATACTCTGTTTGGACAATGGGCTCCTTATCTCTCTCTTGTCGTACCGGTTTTGTTTATTTTTTTGCTGTTGTGTCTTTTAGGTCCATGCATTCTTCGCTGTGTGCAAAATCTTTTGTATAAGTATGTTTCAGGTTATGTTCCTGTAAGGTTTTATTTTTATAGGTTTTATGACATTGTAAGACACTGTAATCTAATTAGAAGATTCCTGTGCCTTGAGAACAGACCCCTCACTGTGCTTCCTCATGCCTTCTGTGGTAACACCTTCTATATCCTGTATCTAGACGAGGATACATCCAAATGGCTCTTGTCTGCTAGAACCCTTTTGTTTAATCAGGAGAATGCAAATGCATCTCCTCACACCTGTCTGTCTCCGGGTCCCTCTATGACTGACATGTTAATGACTGGTTCTTTTGATGTTCGGGACGTAGCGCCGTTTACAGTAAATGTGCTCTCTTTGCTGAGAATAAACAGAGATCTTCAGACATCATGCCGGCGTGTGTGTGTGTTTGTCTCTCCCGGTCGATCGGGCCCGGACCGGTAAGTGTATCAAGGTGCAGCGGACACAACAAGAAATAACTCTTATTCTCTTAGCTTAAAACTTAGCTCGGACAAACACTTCTTCTACATTTAAAACTTAACAGTTCCTGTGCCGCGTCCGATGACCTATTATCCGCCGGCGACTTTTGAAAGCTCTGAGTTTTATTCAACAATGTTTCTTATGAATAAAAGGGGGGAACTGTAGGGAATATTTAATGCAACCATGGGGGGGCGCAATCCAGTGTCTTCTTGTGCCAGTCCCAAGTCTGGATAAATGCAGAGGGTTGTGTCAGGAAGGGCATCCAACGTAAAACATTGCCAAATCAATGATGCGAATCAGAAATATCATTTCCATACCGGATCGGTCACGGCCCGGGTTAACAACGACCGCCACTGGTGCTGTTGACTTACAGGGTGCCGGTGGAAATTGGGCTACTGTTGGTCGAAGAAGGAGAGGAGGAAGGCATGTTCGAAAGCAGAGAGAGAAGAGGAAAGGCAAGAGTTTAGGAGTGAAAGTAGGGACCTTGAATGTTGGGACCATGACAGGGAAGGGAAGAGAGTTGGTTGATATGATGCAGAGAAGGAAGGTGGATATACTGTGTGTCCAGGAGACCAGGTGGAAAGGTAGCAAAGCTAGAAGCTTAGGATTAGGGTTCAAGTTGTTTTACCATGGTGTGGATAGGAAAAGAAATGGAGTAGGAGTTATTCTGAAAGAGGAGTTTGTAAGGAATGTCCTAGAGGTGAAGAGAGTATCAGATAGGGTGATGCGTCTGAAGCTGGAAATTGATGGTGTGATGTTCAATGTTGTTAGTGGTTATGCTCCACAGGTAGGATGTGTGTTAGAAGAGAAGGAGAAATTCTGGAGTGAGTTAGATGAAGTGATGCAGAGCATCCCCAGAGGTGAGAGAGTTGTGATTGGTGCAGACTTCAATGGACATGTTGGGGAAGGGAACAGAGGGGATTAAAATGTGATGGGCAGGTTTGGTCTTCAGGACAGGAATGTAGAAGGACAGATGGTGGTGGACTTTGCAAAGAGGATGGAAATGGCAGTAGTAAATACTTTCTTCCAGAAGAGGCAGGAACATAGGGTGACATATAAGAGCGGAGGCAGAAGCACTCAGGTGGACTACATCTTGTGTCGACGTTGTAATCTGAAAGAGATTAGTGACTGCAAAGTGTTGGTAGGGGAGAGTGTAGCCAGACAACACAGAATGGTGGTGTGTAAAATAACCCTGGTGTTGAGGAAGGTGAAGAGGACAAAGGCAGAGCAGAGGACAAAGTGGTGGAAGCTGAGAAAGGAAGAATGTTGTGTAGTCTTTAGGGAGGAGTTGAGACAAGCTATGGGTGGTCAGGAGGTGCTTTCAGTTGACTGGACAAATACAGCCAATGTGATCAGGGAGACAGGTAAGAGGGTACTTGGTGTATCATCAGGTAAGGGAAAAGGAGACAAGGAGACTTGGTGGTGGAATGAGGAAGTCCAGGAGTGTACACAGGGAAAGAGGCTAGCTAGGAAGAAGTGGGACTCTGAGAGGACTGAAGAGAGTAGACAGGAGTACAGGGAGATGCACCGTAAGGTGAAGGTAGAAGTGGCAAAGGCCAAACAAAAAGCATATGAGGACTTGTATGCTAGGCTGGACAGTAAGGAGGGAGAGGTGGATCTGTACAGGTTGGCGAGGCAAAGAGATAGAGATGAATGTGCAGGATGTGCAGCAGGTTAGAGTGATTAAAGATAGAGATGGAAATGTACTGACAGATGCCAGGAGGGTGAAGGGAAGATGGAAGGAGTACTTTGAGGAGTTGATGAATGAGGAAAACGAAAGAGAACAAAGAGTAGAAGAGGTGACTGTTGTGGAGCAGGAAGTAGCAAATATTAGTAAAAGTGAGGTGAGAAGGGTGTTGAAGAGGATGAAGAGTGGAAAGGCTGTTGGTCCTGATGACATACCTGTGGAGGTATGGAAGTGCTTAGGAGAGGTGGCAGTAGAGTTTCTGACTAGTTTGTTTAACGAGATCTTGGAGAGTGAGAGGATTCCAGAGGAATGGAGGAGAAGTGTATTGGTGCCGATTTTTAAGAACAAGGGAGATGTGCAGAGCTGTGGCAATTACAGAGGTATAAAGTTAATGAGCCATACAATGAAGCTGTGGGAAAGAGTAGTGGAAGTTAGGTTAAGGGCAGAGGTGAGAATTAGTGATCAGCAATATGGTTTTATGCCTAGAAAGAGTACATCAGATGCAGTATTTGCTTTGAGGATGCTGATGGAGAAGTGCAGAGAAGGTAATAAAGAGTTGCATTGTGTCTTTGTAGATTTAGAGAAAGCGTACGACAGGGTGCCGAGAGAGGAGCTGTGGTGTTGTATGAGGAAGTCTGGAGTGGCAGAGAAGTATGTTAGAGTGGTGCAGGACATGTATGAGAGTTGTAAGACAGTGGTGAGATGTGCTGTAGGTGTGACAGAGGAGTTCAAGGTGGAGGTGGGTCTGTATCAAGGATCGGCTCTAAGCCCCTTTTTGTTTGCTCTAGTGATGGACAGGATGACAGATGAAGTTAGACAGGAGTCTCCATGGTCTATGATGTTTGCAGATGACATTGTGCTTTGTAGCGAGAGCAGGGAACAGGTAGAGGAAAATTTGGAGAGGTGGAGGTACACTCTGGAAAGCAGAGGAATGAAGGTTAGCCGCAGCAAGACGGAATACATGTGTGTGAATGAGAGGGACCCAAGAGGAACAGTGAGGCTACAGGGAGCAGAGATAAAGAAGGTGCAGGATTTTAAGTACTTAGGGTCAACGGTCGAGAGCAACGGAGAGTGTTCAAAGGAGGTGAAGAGACGAGTACAGGCAGGTTGGAATGGGTGGAGAAAAGTGTCAGGTGTGTTGTGCGATAAAAGAGCATCAGCGAGAATGAAAGGAAAGGTGTACAGGACAGTGGTGAGACCAGCAATGCTCTACGGCTTAGAGACAGTGGCACTGAAGAAAAGACAGGAGGCAGAGCTAGAGGTAGCAGAGCTGAAGATGTTGAGGTTCTCTTTGGGAGTGACAAGGATGGATAGGATCAAGAATCAGTTCATCAGAGGGACAACCCATGTGAGATGTTTTGGAGATAAAGTCAGAGAGGCCAGATTGAGGTGGTTTGGACATGTTCAGAGGAGAGATTGTGAGTCAATTGTTGAGAGTCAATTGTTGACCTGATGCCTGAGCAGAAGTGAGCACTGCTTTATGACACCCATAAAAAAAAATCCGAAATTGACTCCTCCTGCCTTCAGCAGCACTTCTTTCCTCCAAACCAGTAATGTTAACCACATCAAGGAGCCCAGTTGCCCATATTAGTGGCACTAAAGTTCGAAGGATCGGTAGAAGGATGCTGAGGTTGGAACTGCCAGGTAGGAGGTCTAGAGGAAGACCAAAGAGGAGATTCATGGATGCAGTGAGAGAGGACATGAAGTTAGTTGGTGTGAGAGAAGAAGATGCAGAGGATAGGGTTAGATGGAGGCAGATGATTCGCTGTGGCGACCCCTGAAAGGGAACAGCCGAAAGACAAAGAAGAACTGTAGGGAATATTTGATTTTTAGTATGTTTCATGATATTCTGTATGCGTGAGAACAGAATGTTACTTCTTTCTCTTACCTCGACACAAGCTGCACTTTCAATAAACATATCCTATAGTAGTTTATGTTAAAGGTCGTAAAACTGTTGAATGCTCGTAAATGCAGAGCTACTCCCAATTTTATGTTCTTCTTTACCTTATCTTTTCATACCTTTACATTCCTGACCAGATGCAAACACTCATGCACCCACCTTTTCTTTGGTTCTTTGTGTGTGTGCGTATATATACTCCTGTCTTCCACAATAAACTTGGAACGTCTCACTAAGCACGGACTTGTGAGATTTGTGTATTATTGAGGGGTTCCCTGGATCCAGGCGGGAAAGCAAAATACCAGCTGAGCACTGACTAGACTAAATGGGGTCTAGCAAAACAAGAAATCCTTACAAATTATTAATGTAAAATATAAAGTAAAAATTTTATAAATTAACCTGCACTTTTTACCTTTAAAAAAAGTTCAAATAAATCCCAAGAGATAAATGTTTCCGTTTATGCGCGCAGGCGCTGTGTGTGTGTGTGTGTGTGTGTGTGTGTGTGTGTGTGTGTGTGTGTGTGTGTGTGTGTGTGTGTGTAAACCTTTTTTACACACACGTCGCATGATCAGAAAGCGAGACCTTAATGCTTTTGTTGCCCCTCACGGTACTTTTACTTTTATACTTTAAGTAGTTTTGAAACCAGTACTTTTAAACTTTTACTTAAGTAAAAAGCTTGGGTTGATACTTCAACTTCTAAAGAAGTATTTTTGAACCCTAGTATCTATACTTCTACTCAAGTAATGAATGTGAATACTTTTGACACCACTGTGTAAAAGATGAGCTACTCATTTCCCACCACATCGCCCATACAAACTGGCAATAGACCCCTCCCCCCCCCCCCCCCGCGGCCATCTTTACTCTCTATCAGCCACCGAGAACCAGGCGATGGAGGAATACGTCGCCAATGCACTCAGACAAGGTACCATTCGACCATCTTCCTCGCCTGCCGCAACGGGGTTCTTTTTCGTGAAGAAGAAAAAGGGCGAGTTCCGTCCATGTGTCAACTATCGAGGGCTCAACAACACCATTAAAAATCGCCACCCATTGCCTCTTACCATCTCTGCCCTGGACGCCCTCTCTGGCGCCACCATCTTCACTAAGTTGGACCTTCAGAGCGCCTGCAACTTGGTGCGGATCAGAGAGGGCGATGAGTGGAAGACGGCCTTCATCACTCCCACAGGACATTATGAAAGCCTGGTCATCCCATTTGGACTTTGCAACGCTCCTGCAGCCTTTCAACACTGCATCAATGACACGTTAAGAGACATGCTAGGACGTTGGGTTTTCGCTTACCTGGACGATATACTTATATACTCCGATATACTTATAGACCCTCAGACTCTGGGAGTCCTGTGACAAAGTCCAACACGATATGAGACCATGGTCTATGCGGAACCGGGAGTGGTCTGAGAAGGCCCAATGGTGGTTTATTACTAGTCTTGTTCCGAGCTCAGGTGTCACAGGCACTGACAAACTGGCGTGTATCTTCTCTGATGGAAGGTCACCAAAAACGTTCGGGACCCACCAGGATGACAGGCCAATCGTGAGTTATGGCCCCATTCTAAGACCTGGGAGCGTACTGTGGGTGGAACAAAGAGCCAGCCTGGCGGTGCATCTGGTGCGCTGGGATCCTGATTCAATGCCTGCTTCACTAGGGTCTCGATGTCCAGGGAAGTAGCTCCAATAAGGCAGTGGGGTGGCAAAATGGTTGATATGGGGGAATCATCTGTCGTGATCATCTGTCCAACTGACGTGAGAGGGCGTCGGGCTTGGTATTTTTATTATCCGGTCGGTAGGACAGGGAGAAATTAAAGCGGGAGAAAAAACAGTGACCATCTGGCTTGGCGGGAATTCAGACGCTTCGCTGACTTGAGGTACTCCAGATTTCTATGGTCCGTCCAGACGAGAAACGGGATATCGGCCCCCTCAAGCCAGTGTCTCCACTCCTCTAACGCTAGCTTTATAGCCAGAAGCTCCCGGTCACCGATCCCATAATTTCTCTCGGGGACAGAGAGGCGACGGGAGAAGAAGCAGCAAGGATACACTTTACCATCAGCTGGTGACCTCTGAGAGAGTAAGGCCCCTATGCCGGAGTCCGAGGCGTCAACTTCCACTATGAATTGGAGGGCGGGATCTGGCTGTGTAAGGATGGGTGCTGACGTGAATCGGTCCTTGAGTTTGAAGAAGGGGTTTTTAGAGGATGTTAGAGAAGTGAGCGGAGCAGCCTGATGAATCAGGAGCCTGTAGTTCCTGATGAACCTACGGTAAAAGTTATAAAATCCAAGAAACCACTGAAGGTCCTTTCGGGTCCCTGGCCTAGGCCAGTCGGTTACTGCCCTTACCTTGGCTGGGTCCATTTGGATCTTCGACGGGGCAATGATAAAACCAAGGAAGGTAGTCGACTGGGAGTGAAACTCACACTTCTCTGCTTTCACATACAGCTGGTTCTCTAGGAGTCTCTGGAGGACTTGGCGGACGTGCGATCTGTGCTCTTCTAGGGACCGAGAGAAAATGAATATGTCGTCTAGGTAGACAAACACAAAGATGTTAAGAAAGTCCCTGAGCACATCGTTGACCAACGACTGAAAAACAGCTGGAGCATTGGCTAGAACGAACGGCACTACCAGGTATTCGTAATGACCGGATGGAGTGCCATCTTCCACTCGTCTCCCTCCTTGATTCTGACTAAGTGATAGGCGTTGCGTAGGTCTAGCTTTGTAAAGCAATTGGCTCCTTGTAGAAGATCAAATGCCATTGACATAAGTGGAAGCGGGTACCGATTCTTGATTGTGATCTCGTTTAGACCGCGGTAATCAATGCATGGCCGTAGCGTCTTGTCCTTTTTAGCTACAAAAAAGAAACCAGCCCCAGCAGGAGATGAAGACGTGGATTCGTGGATGCAGCCAGTGTGCGGAACTCAATTACATAATCGTAAGCAGAGTGAGGGTCTTGGCGGAGCTCCAGTAGTTGCCTGGCGGCATCTCTGATGGAGGAGAGTGTTTGAGTGACTTGTTTGATGCTTTGCTGGTGGGAACCAAACAGGGCTCCTTGTTGTGAAAGTGCCTGTCTGAGTTGTTCCAAATCTGCTGGGTTCGTCATGGCCGATGTATACTGTCAGGGCTGAGGAATAATGAACCCAAAAGCAGTCTCAAAACACACTAAGTGGCTTAAGGTCCTTTTAATGTGAAAGATAAAGTACCTGGTAATGTTAGTAGAACTGGCAGTGTGTTGCTGTGGTAACTTGGTAAGCGTTTGGGGACTTCCGGGTATAGAAGGGGAATCCCCGATGACGTGGAGGGGCTGGTTGATGACGTGGGCGAAATCCCGAAAAACCCGGAAGCAGAGTCCGGCTGAGAATCACTTGTGATGAGTGCGCCTTTGTGCAAACACAGAGCACATGCAGCAGCAGCAGCAACTAATGCTTGATTGATTATTTTGGCGTAAGGTGAAACAGATTCGAGCTGTTGGTGGAAGCGCACTTGTCCGTTGTCCGCGAACACGGTAGTGCCGTGCGTACACAAGCACACACACACAGACAGGAGTGACGTAACTCCAGAGAGGCAGAGGGAGAAATCCGAAATGCAGGCAGGGTAAATAGCAAAGTCAAACAGCGAACAAGTCCAAAGCGTGGTCCAAGATCAAAGGTCAGTAAACATGCGAAGTCATACACAAAGGCAAGATCCGAAGGCAGGCGATAATCCAAAGGGCAAGGCAACAGCGGAATCCAAAAAACAGGCAGTGTCAAACACTGAATATACTGATCAAAATAATACCAAGACAGGACTGGAGGCACGCACGTAAGATACATCGGCATCGAGTGAAGTCTCCAGCTTCCTTTTAAAGCTGCAGGAGAGCAGCTTGATTAGTAACAGGTGGGCTCAGGTAATTGGCTGGGAGGGCGGAGAACATTGATGGAAGTTATGACCTGGAAGTACTAGGATGATCAGGCTGGCTCGTGACAGTAACTTAATATTTTTACCAGTGAAATAACAGCACTGAAGTGGTATAAGTGAATTTCAACATGACAGAGTTGTTTTTAAGACAAAATTGAATGTTTACAGTGTCTGATCTACCTTTTCGATTCCTCATCTGTGATTCACTCAACGATTACCGAACAGGGAGTGTATTAATATGATTGGCAGCGAGTCCTGAATTCTGCTGTATCATCAACGTCTATCTGGAGCACTGGAACAGTCAGACCCAAACCCAGTCCAGACTACACTGCTATCGGGCCCTAAAGAGAGAGTATGAATTAGCAGAGTATCTCTTCACCATCAGAAATGTAAAGCAGAAACAGATCCTGAAAAGGTACAGGCTGAGTGAGCACCTGGCTGTGGAGACAGGTAGACACAGAAGAACCTGGCTGGCCAGAGAGCAGAGACTGTGTGCTCAGTGTACGAGCGGTGAGGTCGGGACAGAGCTGCACCTCCTCCTTTACTGGCAAAAATATCACATAAGGAACACCTTCACTGAGATCATCATGCACATAATCCCACATTTTTCCAAATTAACAGAATGTAAGCCTGCACTGCTAATCTCGCTGCAAAATATGTGTCCGATTCTGAGAGCCTGAGAGACAGTGAGACACAGCGTAACCTGAATATTCCTAACTAACAAAAAATTTTATATCACTACTGTTCAGATAGTTGTTGCTATTGTTGTTAATATTGATGTTATATATATTTGTGTGTATATATATATATATATATATATATATATATATATATATATATATATATATATATATATTAGGTAGACACAAATATATATATATATATATATATATATATATATATATTCTCTCTTTACATTTTTTTGGGGTGGGTTGTTTTGTTTGTGTCTACCTAATATGATACTCTTTCATATATAATATGTTTATGATGTTTATATAGGTTTATAAATTTAAATTTATGTTATTTATAATATAATTAATGTTTTATAATAGCTTTGGCAACAGTGTAATATTTTTGTTAGCATTCATGCCAATAAAGCTCCTCTGAACTGACTACAGAAACACAGGCAGACATGTACGTGGGCTTCAACCTGAAATAATAAAAATAACGTCACTAATTACATGATATCTTTCACGATGTAGTTGTACAGTACATGCGTAATGTTCTGAATGAATCCAGCGTATCACAGAGTAACACCGCCCCCTACCGGTCACTTAAAGAAGGCGCGTGAAGAGCGCATGCTCAGATCAAATCGCGAACGCCTTCTGGAGGAAGTAGGAGCCACGTGACGCGGAGTGTGTCACATGATTGCACTAGTTACTGTGTAAACATGGCGTCTCACTTGTCTTATGGCCGAGTCAACCTCAATATTTTGAGGGAAGCTGCGAGGAAGGAGCTGCGCGAGTTTCTGGACAAATGCGCAGGAAGCAAGGTTATACGCTGATCTTTAAAATGTTGTTTGTGTACATGTTTACACGGTGATAATATGAGGTGTTGTACGATATTGTTATTTTCAAAGATTCTAGGTTTAATTAACCAGAGTGCACCATTTAAACTGTAAAAACACCATTATTTCGAATAGATAGGACATTTTATTGGATCATTTAATATGAAAGTATTGTACAATATGATTGTACCATCAGAATTTGATGTTTGGTATAGTTAGGGTAATGATGATGATGATGATGATGATGACTGATCACATTCATCATCTGGCTGCAAAGATCATGTTGAGAAATCAGTTAGAGATTAACAAATGCAGTGCTATCTAATGTGTCTAGTTTTGCTTTCTTACACAGTTTGATTTTAAGTTAGATCGACTCCTCCCATCCATCTAGGAACCTTTGTAGTCCAACTAGGGTCACTGTATTTATTCCCATTTCACGAACGGGATAGGATCTCTGAACAACACTCTCTCTCACACACACATACACACACACACACGCACGCACGCACACACACACTACACAATTTGGGAACGCCAATTAGTCAGAGTACTCAGAGGAAACCCACCAAGCACTGGGAGAACATGCACACTGACCTGAAGCGGGAATCGAACCCTCGGCGTTGAGGTGCTAAGCGACGCTAACCACTGATGTTCTTTCAAATTGTGAAAGAGTGGTTCAGGGAGATATTATTTTTACACATGGATTGGCCTTTACAGATTCCAGACCTTTGAGAATCTTTGAGATGTGCTGGAACAGACTTTACATAGTGATTCAACACGCCAATCATCAGTACAATAAATGTTGTGACATTGCATAAGCTTATTGAAACCATGCCATGGTCTCAATCAAAGCAAAAGGTGATCCAATTAAATATTGCCAGTATAGCTGCTGTAGATACGTTGTTGGTACTGAAGCAGATTTCAAATAAACTTAAGCTTTGTCACATTGTCATCAAAGCTGAGAAGTACTTGTGCAAATGAGTAAATAAACAGATGAGAATTTTAGTCACCAAAACTCATTGGATGGATGAATTCATCAGTGATTGTTGCTCCACTGATACCAGGTTGAAAAGGCAACAAGTCTGGAGTTTGAATCCCTTGAATGACTTTTGCCTCAGTGATATGGAGGTGCATGATGATGATGATGATGATGAAAGTAACAACTCCTTACCCACTGTAGAATTACATTTTAATGTTGTTTTTCCTTAAGAAGCTTAAGTTATAATGTCAAAAGTGTTGATGTGTAGATCAGCTGAGTGTAATTATATTTAAACCAGATTAAAATAATTCTAAGACAAAACATATTAGATTAAATGGAATCAATAAGTTGCAGCTGTTTTTTAAAAAAATCATTGTGGTTCTGTGGAACCCTAAAACGTAAATCTTTTTATGAATGCTGCAAAATGAATCGCACAAAAATCTAAATCATGATTTGGAATTAATCCATCTCATCAATATTTAAATTTTTTATATAAATATTCGAAAGTATTCTTTTAATGTGAGTATTTATGCTGTTATTTGATGATGAAGATATTTCAGTATTAAATAGTACATTTAACAGTTATACATCAGAATTTAATCATTTTAATAATATGATGTACCTGAATAATATGCAATGCTTTTTTCACATTCTTTCGCCGTTCATCTAAGGTTTTATATAACTACAGTATATCAAACATATCGAACCAGACATTGTTTACTTAACTATCATAACCCTACACATTTATTGTAATTATACATATAAATCTTCATCTTGCTTCATTTAAGAGTTAAAAACAATGTTTTAAAGCTGAACTGTTTCTCTCTAGGCCATTGTGTGGGATGAGTACCTTACCGGACCCTTTGGATTAATAGCCCAGTATTCATTGCTGAAGGTAATAAAATTAAATGTGCTTCTTACATTCTTAAGGCATTGTCCAAGCACAACCCTCTTCAAACTCTTACAATAAGCTCAAACAAGCTAGTGCCTTTTTGGAACTAACTTTAATGGCCTACATTACACCAAGCCTAATCTGAGCGAGTTTGTTGAGGTAAACGCATCAAAATGTACTTTAGGCTCAGGATTGAGAAACACTGCTTTGAGCAATTCTATATATGTGAGCTAATTTCAGACCTTATGTTTTCAAGGAACATGAAGTGGAAAAAATGTTTACACTCAAAGCGGGACGTGTGCCACCCGCTGATGTAAAAAACATAATTTTCTTTGTACGACCAAAGCTGGAGTTGATGGACATTATTGCAGAGAATGTAATGAGGTTAGTCGGTCTCTCTCTCTCTCTCTCTCTCTCTCTCTCTCTCTCTCTCTCTCTCTCTCTCTCACACGCTTATTTGTACACAATACAATCCATGTTTGTGTGTCTTCCACGCAGTGAGGACAAGTTACAGCCCCAGCGCGAGTTCCACATACTGTTTGTACCTCGGCGCAGTCTACTGTGTGAGCAGCGGCTAAAGGAACAAGGCGTCCTCAACTCCTTCACCAACATAGACGAGTACATCCTGGACCTCATCCCGTACGACGGAGACCTGCTCTCCATGGAGTCTGAAAGTGCATTCAGGGTGAGCGGGAGAGCTCCCCAGGGCAGAAAATGTATTATGTATTTGTCCATTATTATCACAATGCATAATATGATTATAATGTTTTTTCTGTAGCATAGAATGGTAACCCAAGTGTTCTCTTGAAGTGTTCTTGATTTGAACTACTTGGTATGTATGCAGCATATTTAATTAGTTTTCTTTTCTTTGCCGCCTTTTGTTTTTGTTGTATGCAGGAATGTTATCTCGAGAATGACCAGACGAGTTTGTATCACACCGCTAAGGGTTTGATGACTCTGCAGGCCCTGTATGGGACGATCCCTCAGATCTTTGGCAAAGGAGAATGCGCGAGGGTGGGTTAGCAAGCATTGTTTCTGCATCTGTATTTCACAACATGCGACCCTGTTGTTATATCAGAAAATCATAATAATAAGTTTAAAGATATTGTTTTGGGCATTAATGATGTACCAGTGCAGCCATTTCAGTAAAAAAAAAAACAATTCGCGACCCAAAAAAGGTACCAGATCAAAATCCTTAAAATGACATGAACTGGATTCTGATGGTTTCTTGAGCATCATTAAATATTTTTTCCCCCCCAAAGCACGTAGCGAACATGATGCTGCGGATGAAGAGGGAGTTCGCCGGCAGTCAGAATCAAATCCTGCCCGTGTTTGACACACTCTTGTTACTGGACCGAAACGTGGACCTGCTCACGCCACTAGCCACACAGCTCACCTACGAAGGCCTCATCGACGAGATCTACGGCATCACTAATGGTGCGTCAGCCCCCTCACATGCACACACTCTCTCTTAACCGAGGAATGAGTCAGATCGGAATTCATGTTGCTTGGTAAAGATTATGTTATAGCCAATAGGAAAGAGTTTTTGCTCTTTTTCACTCCAGGAAGTTCTTGCACATTTCTCTTGTCTCTCACCAAAAACAAATACTAGTCACTTTTCTTGATGCAAAACAACTAAATCTAGGTGATGTTATAAAGAATTTGTTAGAGAGGCGATGCCTCTGAGGTGCAGCCTAAATTCATGTTATGGTAATGTGACCTACTTATGATACAAATGAAATCTCTTGACACATCGTGCAGTGATTGCTTATCCTATGATGATCAGTCATAATTATTACAGAAGTCTGTCGTGCTTGAGTCCGCTTCATTAACAGAAAGTGATGTCTTATGTGCTGTCTGTTCTCCGGACTCTGATTAGCACAGTAACCTTGTACTATGTGTTGTTTCCCCAGGCTATGTGAAGCTTCCCCCTGAGAAATTTGCCCAGAAGAAGGCAGGTGAAGGAGGTAAAGATCTGCCCACCGAGCCCAAGAAGCTGCAGCTCAACTCGGCCGAGGAGCTCTACGCTGAAATCCGAGACAAGAACTTCAATGCTGTGGGAGCAGCTCTTAGCAAGAAGGCCAAGATCATCTCTGCTGCGTTCGAAGTTTGTGTCTAACCTTTAAATCCACAGCATCAGACACACTTGTCACTTTGTCGTTTTAGCCTTGGCTTTAAAACTTCATGTCTTTGTTCTGGAAGGTCAAACCCTGGTACTTGGGTTTATTTCTCAGCTTGGGTAACAATCCATGTGAAGTTTAACTTGTCTCTGTGAATGAATGAATGTAGGAAAGTGTGGGTATGATGTAGTCCTGTCTTAATCCTACTGGTCCACTGTCTCTTGGATCTAGATCTAAGTTAGCACTAAGGTAGTTGAAACCAAGTTTAAGGATAGACCTAACTAATGGGGTTTAATCAGCCTTAAAATTAGAGTTCATTTTATGAAAACTGTAGAAATGATGCAGTTAAGACAGTTGTACCTGTAAATGTCCTTGTTCTGTGGTTATTATTATTTTGTTTAATATATGCTTTGTTCTGTCTTAGGAACGTCACAATGCAAAGACAGTTGGAGAGATTAAACAGTTTGTGTCTCAGCTGCCCCACATGCAGGCTGCCCGCACCTCCCTGGCCAATCACACGTCCATTGCTGAGCTCATCAAGGACATCACCAGTGTGTTGAAACTCTTCTCTTTTTTTTTTTTCTTCCCCCCCACATTCTGTGTTTAGTGCTTCTTAGTGCTTGCATGTTGTCTGGTTAAAGCTGCCATTACACTGTGGCCCAATTTCAGTAAGGCAGAGAAAAGTTGCACTAGTATTATTTAACCAAAGACGGTTAATGGCAACGTTCTTGCAGTTTCATAGCGTATTCTAAGCTATATGACACACAAAGTGACATTAAACTAAAATTCTACCTGATACCAGGCAGTGATCTATGATTAGAGCATCTTTACTGATATGGAACATGAACACATTATTTCACAGTGTGTGACAGAATTCAACCAAGATTTTATTGGTGTCGTCTCGTACAAGTAATAATCTTACAAGATTGCCGAAGTTATACAGTGTAAAAAGGTTTTTCATTTGAGCCTGCTGATTGTTTTTCCTTCCTTTTAGCCTCAGAAGTTTTTTTTGATAACTTGACCGTGGAGCAAGAGTTTATGACCGGAGTAGACACAGATAAGGTACAGTGGTTTATTCTGTAAACAAGTCATTTTAATATGATTGTACAAAATTGTAGGGGCAGTGGTGGCTCAATCGGTTAAGGCTGTGGGTTACTGAGTTACTGATCGGAAGGTCGGGGGTTCGAACCCCAGCATCGGCAAGTTGCCACTGTTGAGCCCTTGAGCAAGGCCCTTAACCCTATCTGCTCCAGGGGCGCTGTAAGCTGGCTGACCCTGCGCTCTGACCCCAGTTTCCTAATTGGGATATGCGAAGAAGACATTTCGCTGTGCTGTAAAAAGTACATGTGACAATAATTGAATATTCTTCTTCTTCTTCTTCAAAAATAATAACTTGATACACAAGTAATCTGTCTTCTTTCTTGCTGCAGATTAACACTTACATAGAGGACTGCATAGCGAAGAAGGATCCGCTTATCAAAATCCTCCGGCTGGTCTGCATGCAGTCCGTCTGCAATAATGGCCTGAAACAGAAAGTCCTTGATTTTTACAAGAGAGAGATCCTGCAGGTGCAGCCTAGGTTTTATACAGTCATGTTCATGCTCATGTGTTTTTGTGTTAAAACACAATAACTGATCGTAGCAGGCCTTGCTATTAGACAAATACAATCTTAGACAGAAAAACAACATTTTACTTTATTTACCGTGCCAATATTTATTTAACCAAAATGAACCTAAAAAAGAGATAAATGTGGGGGCAATGGTAAGCAAATACTGGGCTAATATACCCTTTACTGCTTCCATAGGTTTTAAGAAGTTATGATTATGATCAGCTCTTGATTAATTTAACAGCAGCAGTTATGCAGACCTTCTATAAAAGCAGAAATGTCTGCAGTTTGCTGGTCTGGAGCATTGAGAGAAGCAATTGTAGCTGCACCATCAATCTGGAAAAGGTTATAAAAGGTTATAAAACTATTTCCGAACAATTTGGAGTTGAATGTTGTGAAACAAGTGCAAAGCATGCAAGACATTTGCCAGTCAAGACAGTCACAGCACATCCCAGCTCATTCACCCCAAGGTCAGACCATGCAATGCTCATAAAAATAAACAAGATCTCAGACCCTACAGGCCTCACTGAGCATGTTAAATGTTCAAGTCCATCAAAGCAAAATTAGAATGTTTGGTTGGAAGAGTTGTCAGGAGAAAACACTAATCTAAAAAGAGCATGTAGGCATGACGTTATTTTTTGATAGAACAGGCTTGATCTGAGTAATAAGACTTCTGGATCAATTTCCTATTGTCAGTTGAGACTAAAATGGAGTTGATGGCCAGAGCCAGTATTTCAGCAGAAACTCCTCAGGGTTGATGTTTTAGGCTTGTTTTTGCAGCCACTGGATCTGGGCACCTTGTAGTCACTTAGTTGAACATGAACTCCTCTGTATACCAGAGTATAGAGGAAAATGTGAGGCCATCAGTACAACCGCTAGATCTTGGTTTAAATTGGGTGATGCAACAGGACAGTGATCCGAAATGATCAAGCTGTACTTGGTCTCAGATGATTTATCTTTTTACATACACACACACACACACACACACACATGAATTAAAAGGGGGGGGGGGCAACTAACTTTTGAACATTATTGTCTTACACTTCTTTTTAGCTCATATTATTTTTTTTAATTCTTAATTTAATAATTCTACAAATCTAATATTGTGCATGCAGACATACGGATATGAGCACATTCTGACACTCAACAACCTGGAGAAGGTGGGTTTACTCAAACCACAGACCACCACCAGGAACAACTATCCCACCATCAGGAAAACCCTCAAGCTCTGGATGGAGGATGCAAATGAACAGGTCAGTCAGAGTAGAAATGGAGAAAGAAAGTCATTAAAATGCTTCATCTATAGTGACGTCTTCAACACTAGCAGTGTAGCAGTTTCACACTGTGATGAAAGGCACTTTGACATACAGTATTAGTTCATTGGACAGAACCACAAGTTATGATCAGATGATATTCTATTTTGAAGCAGCTACAAATATCTGTGATGAGTAAAGCTGAGCAATGCTGGTTTCACATTCAAGCTGTTCCGTCTTTTTCTTTCAGAACCCGAATGACATCTCATATGTGTACAGTGGTTACGCTCCTCTCAGCGTCAGGCTCACTCAGGTTCTGGCTCGGCCGGGCTGGAGAAGTATCGAGGAGGTGCTGAAAATGCTCCCTGGGCCACACTTTGAGGAGAGACAGCAGCTTCCACCCGGTCTTCATAAGAAACGTAAGTGTAAGGAGATAGAAATGAGCAAAGGGTGCAGAATTAGGCCTTGGAGCGGTGTAGGATTTCCATTTGTTGTTTTTCTGAACTTATCTTTTCCTCTTTCTGTGCGTAAGGAGATTGTCCATAATGCCAGCCTCAGGCCTGTTCACTTTTTAAAACATGGACTAAGGCTATCAATGAGAACACGCGTCAGTAAAAGCCATTTACAAAGTGAAGGACGACTGATTTGGTAATTGTGTATTCAGATATACGTCACTTTTAATAGGACAGTTTGTCACAGTTTTATTGCACAGTAGACACTCGGTTAGCATGGCTAACACACGGTGGCCAAAGATAAGAGGAGCTTTTGTCTTTTGCACGTTATGTTGATCCTCAATGTTGGTTCATGACTGGGAGGCTTGACACATGAAAAATTATATTTAGACCATACATCAGCTTCCCATAATATTTAGGTTAAAGCCATAAGTGGCTCGTTGGAGACATTTCATTCTGAAGTTATTAAGTGTTGTTATGAAGAGCACATGTCGTTACTTGCCCTGTACTGTTGGCAGAAAAGTGCTAATTAGAAAACAGTACCGCAAACTCTACAGCTGGGGCTTTACTTTAACGAGTCTCTCTTCACATTTTAACAGAAACCTGAAAGCGAAGGCTCCTGTTTTGGTTTCATTTAATGCTTGGGAGACTTGACTTAATTTTGCCATACCATTCAAAAACAGAACTGTTCAAAAATATCTGATATGATAAACACTTAATCTGAGGGGTTAAATAGTAAATGTATACTCTTTGATCTGACAGGTCAGCAAGGAGAGAACAGGACAACGCTGGTGTTCTTTCTCGGTGGTGTGACGTACGCTGAAATCGCAGCGCTCCGCTTCCTGTCTCAGATGGAGGACAGTGGGACCGAGTACATCATCGCCACCACTAAACTCATCAATGGCACCAGTTGGATAAAATCTCTAATGGACCGTCCTGAAGCGCAAATACTCTAAAAACATCCCATGAGCAATTTAGAATATGTGATAATTTATCTAATATACAGGAGTACAAACTGAAAGTCATTCAGTCATTAAGTGTTCCTTTTTTTTTTTTTTTTTTTTTTAAGCTTCTTTTCTGGCAAATGCACCACCGTAATTCCCTGTGCACCCGAACTGAAAGGCTGTTAGTAACCACTGCCGAAATTGCAACAACACGTCAGTTGATTAAAAATAAATAAAGAAAAAATCCTGTGATGTCATCTATTGAATGCTATTTCTTTGAAAGGAGTGCATTTTCCTTCATACTTCTCCTGTGTATCAGTAATTCTTAACCCTGGTTCTGGAGGACCCCTTGCTTGCACATTTCAATGATTTTCTTGTTCTATCACACACACTCTCTCTTTCATAAATTGCTGTCAATTCTCATTAGTTAAATCAGGTGTGTTTGAGCTGATAAAACTCTAAAATGTGCAGGACATTAGCTCTTCCAGGACCAAGGACAAGACCTCTTGTTCTATATATCGAGGAAATCATGCATGAACAAGTTGAACCGAACAGGATAAAGTACAGTTGATGGCATGAGGATGAAGATGTTCTCCGAGTTCTCTTCTCAGTTCTATCCTGATCTCTGGAGTTTCGCCCTGTGTCTAAGCCGGGTTCGACTGTGTGTGCGCAGTGACGTGTGATGGACTGGTGTCCCATCCAGCGTTCCTGAAATCAGCTCTGGATTCAGCCTGATCCTGACTGACTGAGAACACTTTAGTAAAAGGAGCATTACTAATATATGGCTGCATCCTGCTTTACTGACCTGTGAAATTGTATTTGCCTTTGATTTTTTTATATAATGTAAGATGTCAGTGTTTTGCAGCATTCATGTTCTTATGATCTGTGTACTGGCCTTGTAAATAAATAAATAAATAAAAGAGTTCCTGTATTTTGTGAGACTAACATGCCCTGACAGTGAGTTTAGTCAAATAACGGTGGAGCCGGTATGAAAACCTTGAGTTAGATTATAAGGAGCATGAGCTCTTTCTACTCGTGTAATAAGTCAGTGGGCCTGAAAAGTAGCTTGCGAGCACAAAGGAGCGGCAATTAGCCATGTAACAACCCGATAATGGGCCTGTGTCTGGAGATCTGGGCCCGGAATGGAACATGACTCGACCGAGGAGGATGCTGATTAAATTAAGAGGCCATTTGTTCTCTGTCTTTCCGGATAAACCTCTTACTGTGCGCGTGCTGAAATGTGCTGATCGATGATTGGACCGTGATGCGCTCGAGCGCCTTACCGCGGGAAAAATCACAGAAGTAATGGCTCCACTTTGCCTACTGTAAGCGCACTACACAATGGAGAATGTGAACATAATATATTATGCCATATTCAGAGCACTACCTGTCCAATACAGAGATTCACCAGATGAGGAAGGTTTTTAGATTTTTGTGTTTCCAAAGCAATTTTTTTTAAAAAGGCAAGACATTAACATCAAAGTGACATTAAATGTTGTGTTTTTTATGACAGTATCTGTGTTTGTTTTTGGGTGAGGACAGAACTGAGCTGATTAAAAATGATTTCGAGTTGAAAATAGCCTTGTATTGACTGGGTGTTGTCCGAGAGAGTGAGAGAGAGAGAGAGAGAGAGAGGCGGGCCAGAACTCGCCCGTGGAGCAGGTGCTGAATGCTCCTGTTACTCCCAGAAGCACGGACCCAAGGGTTTCCTGCCTCTCGTAATCAATTTAATTGCCTCCTTCTCAGCCACTCCTGTGGCATGAGGACAAGCAGCAGCTTCTCAGCAGAAGAATAAAAAAGCCAAAGGAGGCAGAGCACCGCCACTTTACTCTACTGACTGTGAGAGAAATCACATCCTCCTGAGGTAAGTCGAGTCTTTACCTTTATCTAAGCATAGAAAATCTATTCTTTCCCAGGGTTTAATTCTTACTTTACATTTACACAGGATATTGCATCCAACACCCAAAAGCAATTCTTACTACTGTTATTATTTTAAAGTAATTTATAAAGGCTTTTCTTAATAGACCTCATATTGTAGCATGTTTCCTTAAAAAGTGATCATTCTTAGTGTTACATGTATACAATTGTCATAACCTGATTGATTTAGGGGGGAAAAGTGCACTAACTGTACTTTTCCTTGTTACTAAATAAGTATATTGTGGCATATTTATAGCTTTTACAATGGACCATTTGATCAACGTTTAGGGTAAAATCTTTAGATAAACTAAATTTAAACTAAATGCACCTTTATAGGTAAAAATGCTGAAGATTTAAAAATGAGGGCGTTTAGTGTCCTTAAATCTGATATGATGTAATGCACTTAATATATAGTTTATTATATTTTGAAGTGTATTTTCTTTTTTTCTTTTTTTATCAAATAATAATCCAATAATTTGACAGAAATTTTATTTTATTATTTTGTTCATGAGGGTTGGAGGCTTTTCCTCTTGTTGCACCCTGCTCCACTTTCAGAAACAAACTGCACTTTTTCTTATTTATGGAATTATTATTGTTATTTTTTCTAACTTTAGTATCTTTTACCTGCTAATATGAATGATATAATTCATCTACAAGCTTGAATTATAAGTCCTTCAAGGTAATTTTTTATAAATAACTTTTAATATATACAACATTGACATAAAACACACATACAACAGGTATAAAATATGGGTTTTCCAGGGTAGAACACACTAGATTTTCTAAATATATAGGAAAAAATAACACAAACTTGATTAAAATAAAAATCTTAGGTTAAAATAATATACATGGTGATGTGAAATATACAGGACAAATTTGTGATTTCAAGCCACCAAATGATTCGTGTGCCTGTCAATCAAGACCAAACCCGAACAAAAAGGTGCGTCACTGGCACACACGCAGGCCTATTCATGTCACAAACAAATATTTTTGCCGACAGGTCTCCGGACGCTGCCGTCTCTTTGAGTTGAAGATGGATATTCATCCCGAATCAGAACCTCTGATGCTTCGCTTTCTCCGGACTTTCCGAGACCTCCTGAGATTCGTCCTGTTCACTTACACCGTGTTATTTGGTGCCTTGATCCTCGCTGGATGGACCACCTACTTTATTGTTGCCAAATGAGATGCTGTGAACAAGTCCATCGACAGCTAATGCTGTGTGATTACTGTTCTAGCCAGTTTCAGTTTGGCCATGAGTGGACACTGTGTGCAGCTAATTACGTCAATACGGATTCATAGAGCTGTATTTCGCAAGCCCGTGATTTGTGTGTGTGTGTGTGTGTGTGAATTGTTGAAATCTAATATGCAGCTGCCTATTCAATCAGTATCTTGTATTAGGTTATAAATGGAGCTGGAACCATGGTACGGAGTCTTAGTTTTATCAGCTGAAACGCTCGGTTTTTATGAAGCAAGCCAAGCTGTATTTCACTGTTGGATCGGAGCATTCCAGTGTTATAATAGAGGACCTTTATATACAATATAGAGGTCGTACAAAGATTTCAGGGCAAATATTAACCCACCGCGTGCTTTTTTTCCTGTGCAACGTTTAAATATCTGACTGTTGAAAATTGTGTATTTCAGTTGTGTTAACACTTCTGACAATTAATGGAAGTCAATAGTCAATAAAGTGGAAAAAATGAAAAGAAAAAAAATATTTCCAACTTAGAAATGATTCCGTTCTGTTTTAAGGGCACGACACACCCCGTAGGCCGACATGCGTGGGACGAAATTGAGTTTCATTTCCCTGGTTTAAGGATTGCTTAGAAATCTTGTCTCTACTATGTTCCATGTGCACATTTACATTGCTTTGGTTGACGCCCTTATCCAGAGCAACAGCATGTGACGTCTCCAAACGAAGCATACACTCATGAGTACAAATTATTACCATTTTAAATATAACAGAGCCGATAGTTTGCATGATCATTGTTCAGTATTCACAAGCCTACACTGCAGTAATATTGTCTCAGCCATCCAACAATGCATTGAACTTTATCACCTGGGAAAGGGCCTGTACCAATACAGGTATTGTTTGCTTTTGTGCGTTTCGTTTGTGTGTGTTGAAAGGGAGAGTCACCTTATAGGCACTGTACGGGCAATTGTGAGAAAGCACCCTGGGAATAACTGCATTTGTTTAACAATTGCCTATACTTGTGAGGTAAAGTGATGGATAATGTCTTAAATTCAGTTGCAAGGCTGTCTGGCGCTTACAGATGATGTTTTTCAGTTTCAGTACTGACACCTTGTTCTCAGCTACTGGTACAAAGTGTGCTTGTGATAAACATCCATTAAGCAGTTCCTAATTCATATTAAGATACAATAACTTTGTCAATGCATGCAGCATGATGATATTGACATGTGATCATGTCCTTCAAAGTTAAGCTTCTCTCCAATTCAACACATGATCTAACTCTGTGCGTTTGGGTTGCCAGATTGGACAGTTTGGTGGACTCCCTGACAACAAAACAGCTCAGACAATGTGTGTGTATGTGCAGATACACTGCTTAAGGAAGTTACTGATTTTCCTAGGATTGCAGACTGAGACACATCACTCCAACACAAGGAGCAGGTTAATGCCTATGTGCATTGCGTACAAGGTTGTCCATACTTCTCTATAATCTCTACCTGGCTATTTCTGGGTTTTTGTAATTTTTTTTCTATAAACAAAACCAAGGTTACCCTTTCTAGTGTGAGGTCATCGTGGTGTTAGGGAGAATGCTGGCTACATGCTTTATGTAAATACAGATCTAGGGCCTCATGTCCTTGTCTTTCAGAAGCATTGCTGGTGTTAGCGGTATTCAGGTGTCTGACACGTCATGGGTCTCTTTTCTGAAGAGTGTATTTTGGAATGGAGCGAGACAGTAAGAGGCAGATATGGCTCGTGTCTGCGTTTGGGATGGTGGACTTCTTGGAAACAGATAGAAAGCTAGATATATAATTAGTTTTGATCATTTTAGTGAGATGTCTGCCATCTGGCTAAGCGCTTTACCCCTTCTGTTGTCTCTGGCATCATGTCATATTAAGGTTTAAAAGAGGGTTAAATATGTTTCAGTGCACATAAATAAATATTAAATCTTATATGCAGAGGTGCCCAAAAAATGTATATACACTTCAACAGTTGTTATTTATGTCCTTTTTTAAAACTCGAATTGAATTATGGCAGCAAGGTGTAGTATTATGTTTCCTCTAAAGATGTCAGTAGTCACATCATTGTCAATGCTATCATGTGACTATCAGAAGAGTGGCATATATACAGTATTTTTTCATGTTGAAGCATGCATACATTTTTTGGTGTTCATTAAACATGACGCTTAGTGTGTCCTTCAAATCATAGATCCAGTTCATTACAATCTGCTTCAGCGGTAAAAGACTCCTTACAGAACTCTCCTTACCTCTCAATAACAGAAATGCACTAATGAATGGTGTCATCTAACCAGGTCTACCATAGTGGAGGAAACAGTTTTAATACAGTATTGGGACAAAATTATGTGGACACCCAACCTTTGTTGCTTTCTGAGCATTCCCCTCCAATCCACAATTCATGTTCTCTTACAGTATAAGAACATTCTCCCCAAGTTCACTTTCTGATTTGCCTTAACTGACTCTCGTGGTCTTACCGCTGATGAAAACATTGAGCCGTGAGAAACGTCTTACCAAGCTGTAGGACAGCTTAATGGATGGATCGATGTCCATAACAGTTTTTAGCTGCTTAAAAGCAGTAGGCTGTCAATTATTTAAGAGCAACCAAGATTTAAGTCCAATCATATCAACAGCACTTTAGCAGCACTTTACTTGGTGTACTGTAAACAGCTTTAATCAGGAGGTAATGGTAATGAAAAAAAAGAGAGAAAAGAGAATTATTAGCAAATAATGTGGATTCTACATCCACATGCTCGGTGCACTTTGGGCTTCTGTTCCTTCTGGTTGGATTACCTGTGTGGAATTTGCTTAATACTGCACATGAAGAACTTGATAAATAATGTAAGAAAAACTCATATTTGGGGAAAGAGAAATGTTTATTATATTTTTTCTTTAAGCTTTTAAAGCATTAAGTATTTAAACTTAAACTTCTTATGTTTATATATCACTGAGTAGAAATTACATAAGCAGCCATTACATTTAATGTGAATCAATGCAGGATTGTCATTCTGACCTCGAGCAATTCTCATAGTGTAGGTCCAAAAACTCTTGGTCCAAAGTGACCCAGGATAAAGCACTTAAGAAGATAATTGAATTATTCTGAGATACATCTTTCCAAGCCAGGCTGCAGAAAATGCACAGGGTTAGACATAATAGTTTGTTCTACGTCCCCATCATTATGGGATTTTATGTAATAGATCAACACAAAGTGGCACATAATTGTGTAAGGAAAATGTTCAATGTTTTTTTTTTTTTTTTTATAAATAAATATTTGAAAAGTTTTCCATGCATTTGTGTTCAACTAAATCTCACTATAAACACAGCTATTCTGTGAGGAATACCAAGAAAAATGCCATTGTTGAAAGAAAGCGATCAGAAGTCTCATTTGCAGTTTGCAATAAGCCATGTGGGGGACACAGCAAACATGTGGAATAAGGTGCTCTGGTCAAATGAGGCCAAAATTTAATTAACACTCAAAATCCAAACTTAACACTTTGCACGGTGGTGGCAGCATCATGTTGTGGGGATGCTTTTCTTTAGAAGAGACAAGGAAGCTAGTCAGAGTTAATGGGGAGATGGTTGGAGTCAGACATACTGTAGGACAATCTTAGAAGAAAACCTGAGACTTGAGACTGTGGCAAAGGTTCACCTTCCAGCAGGACAACAACCATAAACATACAACCAGAGCTATAATGGAATGGATTAAATCAAAGCATATTTGTATGTGTTAGAATGGCGCAGACCTAAGTCCAGACCTAAATCCAAAATTTTAACTGTCTAGATGTGAAGCTGGTAGAGACATACCCCAAAATACTTGCAGCTGTAATTGCAGCAAAAGGTGGTTCTACAAAGAATTGATGCAGGGCAGCTGAATACAAATTCATGCCACTTTTCAGATGTTTTTTAACCATTTATCATTTTCCTTCCACTTCACAATTATGTGCCACTTTGTATTGGTCGATCACCTACAGTATAATCCCAATAAACTACATTTACATTTGTGGTCGTAATGTGACAAAATGTGGAAAAGTTCAAGGGGTCTGAATACTTTTGCAAGGCACTGTGTATGACAGAAATTGGGAATTTAAGATTTAAGTTTTAGATTTTCTGTGTTAAAATGCATATTCATTGTGCCTTGATAATAATAAAATTAGGTTAGTGGGTTTCCTCAGGGGACTACTCAACTTTCCTCCCGTAATACAAAGACATGTGGTGTAGACTGATTGCCATTTCCAAATTGCCCATTGTATATGATTGGGAGTGTGAGTGTGTGCTTTGCAATACGTTGGCAACCCATATAGGATCTACCCGAATTTGTGCCCTGAGTTCCCTGGAATAGGTCATCCCATTACATTTACATTTAGGCATTTGGCAGACGCTCTTATCCAGAGCGACTTACAAAAAGTGCTTTGAAGTTTACATCACTGATACTGATTACATCAGTGATACTTACACTGGGTTACTATGTTACTAACTATACACAGCTAAAATTGATATAGAAACAGTAATGGACGAATGGATGTAAAAAATGACGTGTGTAGAATCAGCATTTATTAACTCTTGTTAGTGAAATTAATCAGAAAAAACGGTTTCACTTTGCTAGGGAGAATAAAGGTTTGACTTTGGAGCAATGGAAAAATGACACATGGTCTGAATAGTTCAGGTTGACCCTATTCCATCTGGGGTAAGACGGGAAGCATGCATGTATAGTGCCCACTGTGCAAGACTCTGGAGGCAGTGTTATGACCTGTGGCTGCATCAGTTGGTCAGGTCTAGACTCAGCAAGGTTATCTGGCAATAAAATGAAGTCAGCTGCCGACCTGAATGTACTGTCAGCTGCCGACCTGAATGTACTGAATGACCAGGTTATCACATCCATGAAGATTTTCTTTAATGATGGCACGGGCATATTCCAGGACTTAATCTTGGAAAGAGTCTATCTGTGAGTATGAGGAATAATTTTCACACATGAATTGGCCACCACATTGCATGCTATAATCAAAGCTAACAGTCTTTGAATAAAATCTTAAAGTGTGAGACTTTTTTGGGCCAGGCAGAGTGCTTATTAAAGATGTGCCTACAAAGATGTGAATTGCAATGTAGCGAAAAAGGGAGGAATAAATTAAACAATTATGCATTAAGAAATGATAAAATTTTCAAACAATTTTCTAAATACAATTATGTGCTATTTTTCCTGTAACTAAACATTGTTTGCATTTTACAGTAGTAAACAGCTTAATACAGTTTTCCCTGAAATCTACATGGGTTACATCTACAGACAGGCCTGACAAAGGAACAATAATGATGGAACAATAAACTTTTTGAGTGTAATCCAAAGAAAGATGCAGAGCCTCATGAAGTGAACGCATTTCATTTTCACAAAATGTGGTGTGTTTGATTGCAAAAAGATGCAAGCATTCAGTGAACTTGGAATTTGTAGCCCATTAGGGTTTGCTAAAATATAAAATACTGTAAAGTATATTTACATTTATTTCACTGCCCAATTTGCACAAAAATGTTCTTGTAGTTTATAGTTTTCCTACATCATGGCCATGGAATCTTGCCAAATGATCTCACTGTGTTTCCATAGGCTTGATGAGGTTAAAAATTTTTAAACACTATCCAATTTAGTCGTGTCCAATTCCTCCCTGTCGCTAGGGGGGCTCCCACATTAAGGCTACCACTACCACTCATTCGGGAGGGCCTAGACTATCACGTTTCCTACAAACAGTACGACGTCAGCCGACCGCATTTGTTCGAACTGCTTGCTCACGCAACATTAGGGGTGGAGTAACACACTCGGAGGAAAGCGCTAGCTGCTCCTTCCGTGTGCGCGAGCTCACAGACGCCCCTGATTGGCTGTAGAGCCGTGATTAATGTGGGAGCACAAGTACCTCTCATCCCTCCCCCCTGAGAGAGCTTGGCCAATCAGTTCTCTCTGTGCCTCCGGCTGTGAGAGGAAAACAGCATCACCTGGGGTTCGAGCCAACGATCTCGGGATGATAGGGAGAGCGCTTTACCACTGCGCCACTCGGAGGCCAGAACTTCTGTCTTATCAGATTTAAGCAGAAGGAAGTTAATTAACATCCACTCTCTTATTTTCTGCACACATTGCTCAACTTTAGTAAGCTAGTTTTTCTCATCTGGTTTTGCTGAAGCATATAGCTGTGTGTCATCAGCATAACAATGAAAACTAATATCATGCTTACGAATTATGTTGGCCAGAGGAACCATGTAAAGATAAAAAAGCAGTGGACCTAAAACTGAACCCTGAGGAACACCAAACTCTTCTTGAGGACATGCAGAATAGTCACCATTCAGACCTACAAACTGATAATCAGTCAAATAGGATCTGAGCCAGAAGAGGGCCGCTCCCTTAATTCCTACTCCATTTTCTAATCTGTGAAGGAGAATACTATGATTAATGGTGTCAAAAGCTGCACTGAGGTGGAGTAACACAAGTATAGTGACGCAACCCTGATCAGAGGCCAATAGGAGGTAATTTACTACTTTTACAAGTGCTGTCTCTGTGCTGTGATGGGGCGTAAATCCTGACTGATACAGTTCGTTTATGCTATTTCTATGTAGATATGAACATTGTTACTGCACTACTACCTTTTCCAGAATGTTAAAAGGGGAGGTTTGATATCAGCCTATAATTTGACAGCTGACAAGGGTCAAGCTCAGGTTTCTTAATTAGCGGTTTAAGAACTGCTAATTTAAAGGATTTTGGAACATACCCACTGCTGAGTGAAGAGTTAATTATTTTTAACAGGGGTTCTGTTATTACTGGTACTATCTGCTTGAGAAAATGTGTCGGTATAGGATCTAATTCACAGGTTGACGATTTTGAAGAAGAGATGAGTGAAATTAGCTAATTCTCTTCAAATGCAGTAAAGTATTATAGGGTCTGATGTGATGTGGTTAGTTTATCATCTGTATCACTTAAATTATCTGGTTTCAAAGCTAAAAAGTTAAAAAAAAAAATTTTTAAGTCCTCAATACTGTATGTTGTTGTGGGGATTTCTGCAGTGGTCTTGTTTCTAGTTAATTTAGCTATGGTATTAAATAAAAATCTAGGATTTTTTAATTTTTATTTTAGGATTATTCACCTCCCATTTCTGTAAGACATTCTGTATCAGAACTCCTAGCCTAACTTCTGGTTTCCATCCCCAATCCAATGGCCAGACGAAGAGAAGAATCAAGACCTCAAGGTCACTTCAAGATGTACAGTATGACCTCTAAGTATGCCACGTCCTGGACCAAGTTCTTACCATGGGTTGGTACACAATACTCTCAACCACTGGGATGTCCCCATTACAGTGTTGTCTGGACTACCAGCCATCCTTGTTTCCAGCTATACAAATAAAATTGAAGTGTATTGAACAAGAGCTTGTTGATCTGAATTCAGACCCAGACAATTGTTCTCTCACAGCTGCCTTGAGCACTATACATTATTTAAGCAGCTTGGTTCACAGCAATTTATAATTGAAATTCCATTCATACTGTGATGGAAACAGTGGGTGTGGATGTCATGTTTTTGAAAAGTAATTTCTTAAAATAAGTGAATGAAGCTGACTCAAAAACTGATTTGTGATTGTAATTTTATTTCATGTGTAACTAGTAAAAACCACCTGCTATCAATTGTCACAGTGGCAGTAGTAGAAGTAGTAGTAGTAGCAGTTTCGCAATTAGTTATATTTATCTTAAAAATACCAAGCAGGCCCAAATTAAACAACTTTAGTATACTTGCTGGAGAACAATATTTTTTAAATAAGAAGTAAAATTCAGCAAATAGCAGCACTTTTTCATAGCATGGCTTTATGTTATGTACACCGGCCACTTAAGTTTTTTCAACACTGCAGTGATATGGCTTCTATTCTGAGTGGATACACTTGTGCTCTTGGAGATTCCTCTGAAATCCAAAACTCTTCTCACACTGTGAGCAGTTATACGGCTTCTCTCCTGTGTGAGTGCGCTCATGTTGCTGGAGATGACTCTGTTGAGTAAAACTCCTTCCACACTGTGAGCAGTTATATGGCTTCACTCCACTGTGGATGCGCTGGTGTATTTGGAGAGTATATAGATGGGTAAAACTCTTCCCACACTGTGAGCAGTTATATGGCTTATCTCCTGTGTGGATGCGCTCATGTTGCTGGAGATGACTCTGTTGAGTAAAACTCATTCCACAATGTGAGCATTTAAATGGCTTCTCTCCTGTGTGGATGCGCTCATGTTGCTGGAGATGACTCTTTTGAGTAAAACTCATCCCACAATGTGAGCATTTATACGGCTTCTCTCCTGTGTGAATGCGCTCATGTTGCTGGAGATTTCTCTGCTGAGTAAAACTCTTCTCACACTGTGAGCAGTCATATGCCTTCTCTGCTGTATGGATATGCTGATGTTGTTGAAGAGTACTCTGACGACTAAACTTCATGCCACACTGTGAGCAGTTATATGGCTTCTCTCCTGTATGGATACGCTGATGCTGTTGGAGAGTACTCTGACGACTAAAACTCATCTTACACTGTGAGCAGTTATATGGCTTCTCTCCTGTGTGGGTACGCTGGTGTTGTTTGAGAGTACTCTGACGACTAAAATTCATCCCACACTGTAAGCAGTTATACGGCTTCTCTCCTGTATGGACACGCTGATGTTGTCGGAGAGTACTCTGACGACTAAAACTCACCCCGCACTGTGAGCATTTATACGGCTTCTCTCCGGTGTGGATGCGGTGGTGTTGTTTGAGTGTGGTCTGATGACTAAAACTCTTCCCACAGTGTGAGCAGTTGTACGGCTTCTCTCCTGTGTGGGTACGCTGGTGCTGTTGGAGAGTAGTCTGATGACTAAAACTCTTCCCACACTGAGAACAGTGATACGGCTTCTCTCCTGTGTGGGTACGCTGGTGCTGTTGGAGAGTAGTCTGATGACTAAAACTCTTCCCACACTGAGAACAGTGATACGGCTTCTCTCCTGTGTGGGTACGCTGGTGCTGTTGGAGTGTAGTCTGATGACTAAAACTCTTCCCACACTGTGAGCAGTTGTATGGCTTCTCTCCTGTGTGGATACACTGGTGTTGTTGGAGAGTAGTCTGATGACTAAAACTCTTCCCACACTGAGAACAGTGATACGGCTTCTCTCCTGTATGACTGCGCTGGTGAATTTGGAAATGACATAGACGAGTGAAACTCTTCCCACACTGTGAGCATTGATGCATCTGGAAAACATGTCAAAATGATTTGAGCTGAACAAATAATTGAATAAAGTCAAAGTTATTGAAATTGTTATTGGAAATGTCAACTACCATACAGTAATACAGCTTGACCACCCATTCACCCACACTTCATGACTGTAGCACCCTAAATTTCAGGGATCCAAATAGAGATGGAGCTGTTAAGTAATATTTATATAAAACTGAACAAGCTAAAAACATACACATAAAGTTTTTTAGTATATCACACTTTTGGTTTGAACACAATACTTCTATGATTCTATGTTCACCAGGACACCCTAGGCCGCAGTTCGATGATCGACTTTGTGGTCGTGTCGTCGGACTTGCGGCCACATGTCTTGGACACTCGGGTGAAGAGAGGGGCGTCAACTGATCACCACCTGGTGGTGAGTTGGCTTCGTTGGCGGGGTAGGATGCCAGTCAGGCCTGGTAGACCCAAACGTATTGTGAGGGTCTGCTGGGAACGTCTGGCAGAGTCCCCTGTCAGGACAAGCTTCAACTCCCACCTCCGGCAAAGCTTCAACCATGTCCTGGGGGAGGTGGGGGACATTGAGTCCGAATGGACTATGTTCCACGCCTCCATTGTCGAGGCGGCCGACTGGAGCTGTGGCCGTAAGGTGGTCGGTGCCTGTCGCGGTGGCAACCCAAGAACCCGTTGGTGGACACCGGGGGTGAAGGATGCCATCAAGCTGAAGAAAGAGTCTTACCGGGCCTTTTTGGCTGGTGGCACTCCGGAGGCAGCTGATAGGTACCGGCAGGCCAAGCGGAATGCGGCTTCGGTGGTTGCTGAGGCAAAAACCCGGGCGTGGGAGGAGTTTGGGGAGGCCATGGAGAATGACTTCCAGACGGCTTCGAAGAGATTCTGGTCCACCATCCGGCGTCTCAGGAGGAGATGGTGTGCTGCTGACCTCGACTCGGGACGTTGTGGGTCGGTGGGGGGAGTACTTCGAAGACCTCCTTAATTCCACCAACATGCCTTCCGATGAGGAAGCAGAGTATGGGGACAAAAGCTCCGTGGTGGCGGGGACCCGGGAGTGGATGAGATCCGCCTGGAGTTCCTCAAGGCTCTGGATGTTGTAGGGCTGTCATGGTTGACACGTCTCTGCAACATTGCATGGACATCGGGGACAGTGCCTCTGGACTGGCAAACCGGGGTGGTGGTCCCCCTCTTCAAGAAGGGGGACCGGAGAGTGTGTTCCAACTACAGAGGGATCACACTCCTCAGCCTCCCCGGGAAAGTCTATTCAGGGGTCCTGGAAAGGAGGGTCCGTCGGTTAGTCGAACCTCGGATTCAGGAGGAGCAGTGTGGTTTTTGTCCAGGTCGCGGAACAGTGGACCAGCTCTACACCCTTAGCAGGGTCCTGGAGGGGGCATGGGAGTTTGCCCAACCAGTCTACATGTGCTTTGTGGACTTGGAGAAGACATTCGACCGTGTCCCTCGGGGAGTCCTGTGGGGGGTACTCTGAGAGTATGGGATATCGGATTCCTTGTTAAGGGCTGTCCGGTCCCTGTACAACTGGTGTCGGAGCTTGGTCCGCATTGCCGGTAGTAAGTCAGACCTGTTTCCGGTGAGAGTAGGACTCCGACAGGGCTGCCCTTTGTCACTGATCCTGTTCATAATTTTTATGGACAGGATTTCTAGGCGCAGCCAGGGCGTTGAGGGGGTACAGTTTGGTGGGCTCAGGATTGGGTCACTGCTTTTGGCAGATGACGTTGTTCTGTTGGCCTCATCATCCTGCGACCTACAGCTCTCACTGGATCGGTTCGCAGCCGAGTGTGAAGCGGCTGGGATGAGAATCAGCACCTCCAAATCTGAGGCCATGGTCCTCAGCCTGAAAAGGGTGGAGTGCCCTCTCAGGTTTGGGAGTGAGATCCTGCCCCAAGTGGAGGAGTTTAAGTATCTCGGGGTCTTGTTCACGAGTGAGGGTAAAATGGAACGGGAGATCGACAGGCTGATCGGGGCAGCGTCTGCAGTGATGCGGGCTCTGTATCGGTCCGTCGTGGTGAAGAAGTAGCTGAGCCAAAAGGCAAAGCTCTCAATTTACCGGTCGATCTACGGTCGTACCGGTCGTTCCTGCCCTCACCTATGGTCATGAGCTGTGGGTAGTGACCGAAAGAACAAGATCGCGAATACAAGCGGCCGAAATAAGTTTCCTCCGCAGGGTGTCTCTATATATATATGTAAAACACATATGGAATTAGGTAATTACGTAACAAAAACAACAGTTAGTTGTAAGACACAGAGGTCAGCCTTTCTGTAATAGTTTTTGCAAGAACAGTATTGTCAAGTGCATTTGCAAAATCCGTCAAGTACCATAATGAAACTGGCTCTCATGAAGGCCATCCCAGGAGGGCGAGACCAAAACCTACCTCTGCTGCAGACAAGAACTTCATTTAGAGTTATCAGCCTGAAAAATGACCAATTAACAGCACCTCAGATTAGAGGCGTTATGAAGTCTTTACAGAGCAGAAGTAGCAGACACATCTCAATATCAACTGTTCAAAGGAGATTAATGCATTTTTTGGACGTCTTCAGCACTCCTTTACAATGTAGAAAGAAATAAAAATCAGGAACGATTGTGGCGTTAGAAAGTGACCCCACATTTTTGAACGGTAGTGTATATATATATATATATAGATATAGATATACATCAAAAGTGGGATTGACCTAGAACAGGGTCTCATGGCAAAAATATATATATAATACTATATACACACACACACACACACACACACACACATACTTTACATAGACACACAAACGCTGATCAGCCATATTATTATACCTCCCCCCCCTTTTGCTACCATTGACCTGTAATGACCTGTATGTGTTTTGACACCTTTCTGTCAGAACCAGCATTAACCTTTTACTTAATTTGGTCTACACTAGTGTTTCTATTGGATCGGACACGGGACAGCCTTCACTCCCCATGATCAGTGAGCCTTGGCCACCAACGACCCTGTTGAATGTTTTACTTTCCGTGTCATTACTTTACTTGGATCATGTCCTGATGATTACACCCTGGGAACATCCAAAAAGAGCTGCAGTTTTACACCCTAAAAAATGCTGGGTTAAAAACAACCCAGTCTGGGTTGTTTTTAACCCAGCTGCTGGGTAAATATAGGACTAACTAAATGCTGGGTTAATTTAACCCAGCAAGATGGGTTATTTGTTTAACCCAACAAGATGGGTTAAATATTCAATCCAAATGCTTTTAATTAAAAATTTTTTAAATTACTTTGATATACTGGTCTATTACAAAAAAACATACATATATGCAATAAACAACATCCTATTGAATGTTCTTAGAGAAAAACATTTATTTTTCAAAAGCACAAGAACAGATAATCAACTGTGACATCATTACTATACTATTACTGATAAGGGCAGAATGGAGTAATTGCACAAATAGACTGAGGCAGCTTCTACAGAGCAGGATCTCTCTGTGACTTCAGATATTTTTTCTGCAGAACAAAACTATCCAGCCCTGGTCTCATTTTAACATACAAACACTGTCTATGACTTTTCAGGTAGGCCTCGCTATTTCATAGCAACATTACAACATTACTGAGAGCAGCGCTGGTCATTATCTCCCAACGTCAGGATGTAGGGGTACGGCCTCGACACTTCAGCCACAATGTTGGTTCCAACCTTAGAAAGAAAGAAATGAAAAAGTTAAAATTTTGTTGAATAGCAAAGATTAAACTGAGTAAGACTATTAATTTAGTGTGAAATAGGATTGATACTAAAAATTTACAAAGCTGCCCATTAAGATAGGGTATAGGTAACCTAAAACAAAAACATGGAGACAGCTACTACCAAACATAAAACAGCAAAATAAGCATGGCTTTTAGGATACAGCTCTTAATGTCAGACTAGTTGATATTGTGGTACAGTATGCATTGATTTTAAGCTAATTACCGAAAAAAATTCATAGTTGGTGTCATACTGGTACATTACAATCACCAAAATATTAATATTTCCATCTAGTAGTTATCTGTACCGCTGTGGTACTTTTTCCTGTAGTTGGCGCGCTGACTGATAGTTAATTTAACTTTGGTTAAAGAGAGGTACCTGGTTAGCTTACATGCTATTATTGGTGATACATTTGCATACTTGCCAAAGGGGGAAAGTTGTAAAATATTGTTATAACTCGGGAGAAACGCAGGAGAAATTTGACCGCAGAGTAAATTACTAGCTGGTGAAAAACGGGAGGGTTAGCAGGTCTGTATATTTGTGAGAGGGTCAGTGTTTTGTAACACACCAGCATTTTATTGTCTCAAGCAGTGAGATTAAAAGTTCTAAAGTGGTTGCTAATGCTAGCAAACTAACTAAATGCCTCCGTCATGCTAACACTACAGTTAACAGTTTAGCATTCATTCATCACTTCACCATCTTCGTAACCCTGCAAACATTCTACAGAGAAAGCTAAAAAGCTCAGACATCTTAGCCGTTTCTTTCATACACAGGTGGGATGGCTAGCAGCTATTCTCAGCTAAATTATCATCCAGTACCTCAGACCAGCCGGAAAGTTTGTGTAACATTAACACGGTAACAGTAATAAATGTTACATATAGTAATAATTTTTCAGTCATATGTGAATTAGGTGAGTGAACATGTGTATACAGACCTTGTATTTAACGCCATTTCCTCTTAAATGTCCGAGGAGGATGAACCGTCATCAGCGGTGTGGGAGCTCAAGAGACACGAAGCTGAGTGACAGCCGCTGAATCCACCGGTGAACTTTGGGGGAGGGGCCAAGCAAACTTTAACCCAGCAGCTGGGTTACACAAAAACTACCCAACTCTCTGAAAATAACCCAGAAAAATGACCCAACAGCGGCAACCCAGCGTTTGGGTAGAAAAAACAACCCAGCATTTTTTAGAGTGTAGAGTTGCTCTGACTCAATTCTCTAACCATCAAAATCTAGCCCTTCTCAGAGTAGCTGTATTTGTGGCTGGAGAAGTGAACTTTTTTTTTCCTGAAGTTGATGTGCTGGAAGCAGATAAAATGGGCAAGTATAAGGATTTGAGAGACTTCGACAAGAGCCAAATTGTGATGGCTAGAAGACTGGATCAGAGTAACTCCAAAACTACAGATCAACTGGTGACAGGGTCGTTGGTGGCCAAGGCTTACTGATGCACATGGGGAGTGAAGGCTGGCCCGTGTTGTCCGATCTGCCAGTGTAGATCAAAATGATGAAAAGGTTAATGCTGGATTTAATTGAAAGGATAGAACACACAAGTCATACCGTTTTATGATCTACTCATTATTAGGCAGGTGGTCAAAATGTAATGTGTGGCTTTCATAAATAATGAGATGAACATATGCAACATATGTGAATGAGGATGAATATTCAGTGGACAGACTAGTGCAAATTGAGATGTGCACTTGAGATATTTAAAAATGTCAGCTGTGCAAAAAGTGAGTGATGAGTTATTATTGGATTGTGCGCTGCTCACCTTGTCTTATGAGAGTTCCTGCAGTTCAGTCTCTGTCCTCTTATCACTATTGTTGGCCCTGGTGGTGGAAAACTATAAAGAATGTTACGTTAGTTAAAATTCACACATGAGCGCGCTCACACACAGACACAAACACAAGAGTGGGAGAGAGATATTGTACTGCCCCTGCTTACACCAAGATGGCAGTATGAGCATGACTAATCTCTGAATCCGCCCTTTCTTTTTCTCATCTCTATATAGTTACAGTACATCTACTGTTACTGTTGCTGTTATTGTTCCCTTACTGTCAAAATAAGCCAAGACACTTTGGTAATGCTTTTTTTTTTTTTTTTATGTTTATGCCAATTTAGCCTATTTTAGCCTGCGTCCAGTGGCTGGGGTTTGGGCATTGGGTGAAAATTATTATAGTGCAGTTAATGTACTATAGTGTAGTTGTTTTTACAGATCACCTGTGTAATAGCAAGGATGTATTAAATTAAATGTAAAAATGACTGCACCATTGTAATATTTTGTCATCCACTGTTGGAATAAATTTTTATTCATTCATTAATTTTCTATACCGCTTAATCCTGTGTTCAGAGTCGCGGGGGACCTGGAGCCTATCCCAGGAGACTTCGGGCACTAGGCGGGGTACACCCTGGACAGGGTGCCAATCCATCACAGGACACACACACATACACACACTCACACTCACACTCACACACATACACACACATACACACACTCACACTCACACACCCAATCACACACTACGGCCAATTTGGGAACACCAATTAGCCTAACCTGCATATCTTTGGACTGTGGGAGGAAACCGGAGTACCCGGAGGAAACCCACCAATCACGGGGAGAACATACAAACTCCATGCACACAGAGACGGGAATCGAGCCTGGCCGGGGAATCGAACCCAGACCCTGGAGGTGCAAGGCGACAGTGCTAACCACTACACCACCGCACCGCCCGGAATAAATTTTAACTACCAATAAATCATAAAATGTAAGCATATTTGTATTCTATAGGGTAAACACAATTTGTGCACTGTTAAGTTAAATTTTAGTTTTAAATGTATCATGGAATTTAATTGCATCAATATAAAATTTTTAACACAAATAAAGAGGTTATATTGTGAATATAAATTTTATTTAACATGTACAATTCTATTAAAAAATACATATTTTGTTATATCTAAGAAAAACATTGTGTCCACCTGAATTGATGTCTGTCGTGTTATACCAATAAATGTCACAAATTTCTGACCATTTCATGTGTCACACTTTATTACAGTAAGTGTCTGTGGTGTTGTTGATAACTTGCACATCTGACATATTTTTATAAAAATTTTGAAACTTGAAATTATTATGATGGCATGATGGTGTTCAAACTATATCTGATATATTTCCTTCAGAGACATTCAATCTTATAATTTATTGTGACTGATTTTTTTTTTTTATCTTTTAGAATAAAGACTAATGACCACAGACAGTTTTTCCTGTCTTTTTTATGTATAACCAAATTTTTTAAAATTTACTATTCTCCTTTGGCAGAAATAGACCAGTAATATTAATGGACATTAATAGAAATTAAATGTTTCTTTTAAAAACTGAAATTTAAACAATCAATGAAACAGAATCCTTTAAATAATGTAAATAAAATTTATTAATCATTATCTAAAGTTAAAATAACCCGGCTCAAATTATGCCCCTCGTTTACCACCCCAATTGAAAAATGACCCATGTGTTTGGCCAGTGCTTGAATGGGTAGTTCCATCACAGGCGTCACAGGTGTGTCACAGGTGTTCCTTATTGCAGGTATCAGTAGGCATCATCATCATCAACTTTAATGTCGTATTGTGAGGTAATAATGTAAATTCATTTGATTGCCAGAACATCACTAGGTGGAAAAAGAAATTGTAATCTGTCTAAAGCACAAAGTAAGAAAAGCTCAAATTAATTAAAAGAGTGGATGCAGTATTTTTTAAGGTGTAAAGTTGGACTGTTCCTAAAAATGCACGTAATTGCAACTGGAAGGAAAATGTTTAATTGTGAGATTAAGACTTTTTAGACTTTTTAAGTTGAAATAGGCTCAGAAGTATCAAACCAGTGTAAAGTGGACAATGGGAGAATACCCAAGGGAGTGTGTTCAGTGATACAGGGGTTGGACAATGAAACTGAAACACTGGCCAATATGTTGGAGGTTTCATTACTAAATCTGACCAGCCTGGTGGCCAATCCTCATTGATTGCACACTCCACCAGTAAGAGCAGGGTGTAAAATTTTGGTTAAAATGTTGCAATGCACATAACATTCTGGGTGACATATCCGTGTTCAAAAGAGGACAAATAGTTGGTGCGCACTCGCTGGTGCATTTGTGACCAAGACAGCAAGACTTAATGATGTATCAAGAGCCACAGTATTCAGGGTAATGTCAGCATACCACCAAGAAGGACGAACCACAGCCAACAGGAGTAAGTGTCAACACAAGAGGAAGCTGTCTGAAAGGGATGTCCGGGTGCTAACCTAGATTGTATCCAAAAAACATAAAACCACAGCACTGCAGAATTAAATATGCACCTAAATTCTCCTGGATCCACCAAAACTGTTCGTCAGGAGCTCCACAGGGTCAATGTACATGGCCAGGCTGCTATAGCCAAACCTTTGGTCACTTGTGCCAGTGTGGCTAACTCAAGAATAATTAGAAATGGGAAAAAAAGTCTCCATGGGTTGCAGCCCATTCAGGTATCCAGGGACATGAGAGCAGGTGAGCTGGCAAAAGAAGCAACTAAAAAGTGGATGTTGAGGTCAATTTAAAATTGTGAAAATCAGAGGCAAAAGGTATAGTGTGTAGAAAGGCGATACAACAATGCAAACAGAAGTCAGGAGAGGGAAAGATGGAAGTATTAATTAGCAGACTAAGAATTCGACACATCAACCTTACTATCACTCTATTTATACTGTTGTAGGTAAACACCCAAAAGGGACTCTGTGAGGAATGCAAGGAAATTGAGACTGTTGAGCATGTAATGCTCTTATGCAGGAAATATATTCAGTGACAGGCAATGTTAAGAGTCTTGATCAAGAGTCACTGATCAGGAAAAAAACCATTTAATGTTGATTTTGAAAAAGACTGGAATGGAAAGGACAGGGAATCTATAGGTGCCGTTGATGCAACATACAGAACTCCAACTACTGTATATGCTGAGTGGTACTGAGAGGAAAACATGGAAAAAATGAAGAAGATTGCTAATTAAAATGCAATTAAAATGAGTTCAAGGCTTTTTGAGCGGAAGAACTATTCAGGTGAAGACTTAGAGGTATCACATGAATTTCTCCCGAATTTACCAGTATATAGTGTCATCATCAATTTTTATGTCATACTGTGAGGTCATAGTTGATCTTTATTTTATATATAGTAAAGTAGAAGACTACTTGTTTCTTACACTTTTCACAGTTCCCTTTGAACTAAGCTGTTTCGCTCCCTGCAAGTTGGAATCACACTTAACATGGCTGAATACCATGGAACGTTAAGCTGATCAGAATGCAAACACATACATACACACTTCATTGGACTCTGAGTGCAAGTACAGTTGAGAATAATAATACAATAATACAGTCTGATGCTTTGCTATGAGTCACTTCCCCTCAATTCAAAAAATGTTAAAGGTTAAGTTTAAAATACTCAGGGCCCATGATGATCATAGAGCCATCGATGCCACAGGTCATGGCTCTAAACTGATTAAACTAAAACGGTAGGGTATAAATAATTTTAGATAATAACTAGAGGTTGCCCACGGCTCTGCCTGGATGCAGATCATGATGCCTGTGTGATACCATTACCTTTAAAAGGAGTGTGCGCTCCAATGTTTCGGCACTGTAGACAATCTGCAGTCTGCACTGGGGTTTCAGCAGCAATGAGCCCGGCTTGATATGTATGATAGTATGACATAAAAGTTAACGATGATGCCTCTACTGTGACATACTCACAGTATGACATAGAAATTGATGATGCCTACTGCTCTAGGGAGAAAAGCCTGTGACATGCCTGTGACAGAACTACCTGTCATCAGTCTCAGTGTTTTTCTTCCTGGCTGCACATGACAAGTATGGGCATTAGTTTTGCCAGTGCTCAGTCAGAAATAAGTCAGATGAAAATAAAAGAAGTAGATTTTTTAAAGTAGTAATTAGAAAAAAGAGAAAAGAGAAAAAATAGAATAATATAAAATAGAATAATTTGACATAAAAAATAAAAAAGTACACACAATTCACTGCAATAAAAGATGAAGTAAAACGTGAAAACTTTCAAAAAAGAAAAGCAAAGGTAATAAATAAATAAATAATAAACAAATAAATAAATAAACCTTCATATTACTGTCATGTTCTCTGGGTATATTCAAAGGACGCAGAATGCAGGTTTCATTCATTGCAGGTGAAGATCAGTTTTCAACGTTTATTCTTTTCTTTTACTTTCTTTTCTTAATTAAAGTCTTTGGTATGAAAATAAACTAGAAAAAAAAACACAAATAACATAAATCCACAAAGAGAAAACTGAAACAAAACTTGCTCCTAGGGAGCCTCCTCCGGCTGGGTCTGCAGGCGGGCACAGTTACACATAAGCATGGCAGATTATCTTTCAAATAAACACAACAGCAGTCACATGAGAGTCTGATGGCGAACGTGCCTGGCGTCTCAACCTTGACTTTGATCCGAAATGCCTGTGACAGGCCTTACCCCTACCCTGCAGACTCTGCTCAGCCCTGAGGAGGAGACACGCACACACAAAGGGTTTTAGGAGACAAACAAACAAAACGTGGTGACAACAGTGAACGGACAAACCTCTACGGGTTCGACTGGCTTTTATGGAGGCACACAGGGAAGAGATACAGGTGCACATCATTTAGTGATGGGGGAGACATACAGTACCACGTTCACACTAAGGGGGGACAAGGTGCGGCCCAGTAGTCCGGAGACCCAGATCTTATTTCCCCGGACCGTGGTGGCACAGATGTGACAGTACCCCCCCCCCCCCCTTCAGGACCGGCCTCCTGAGGGAGGCGAGGGCGCCCCCGACGCCTTACTGGACTCGAGGCCTGGTTGGACTGGCCGTTGAGCGCAGCAGCCCGGAGGTTGGGGAGCCGGGCGATCCGGCCTCTCCTGATGGAAAGTGGTGATGAGTTCTGGAGTCAGAACATCTTTGGCTGGGACCCAACTCCTTTCCTCTGGACCATACCCCTCCCATTCCACTAGATACTGGAGGGACCCTCCTCTCCTCCGTGAATCGAGCAGCCTGGTCACCTTGAACGCCGGGGTGCCCTCGATTTCCACGGCACCAGGGAGCAACGGCTCAGCTGTGCCTTCGTCTAGGGGTCCCCGGATCACTGGCCTTAGAAGGGAAACATGAAAGACAGGATTAATGTGCATATGGGCAGGAAGCTTCAGTTTGTAGGGGACAGGGTTGATTTGTGCGAGTATAGGGAATGGACCGATGTATTTGGGTGACAGTTTACGACATGGGAGGTTGAGGTTAAGGTCCCGTGTCGAGAGCCATACCCGATTGCCTACCTGGAACGGAGGACCTTCCTTCCTTCGTCTATCGGCAAATTTTTTGAAATGAGAGACTGCTCGGGAGATTTGCAAGTGTGCATCCTCCCATACTTTTTCCGCTCTCTGAAACCACTGATCCACCATGGGTACTTCAGTGGGAGTGGCATCCCAAGGACAGAGCAGAGGTTCATACCCAAGAATGCATTGGAACGCCGTTAGTCCGGTTGCGGAGTGTATTAATGAGTTCTGGGCATATTCGGCCCAGAGTAACCAGTTAGCCCAGTCGTGTTGACGGCTACTACAATATGCTCGAAGATATCTCCCGAGTTCCTGAACAGTCCGCTCTGCCTGCCCATTAGACTCGGGGTGATAGCCCAACGTTAGGCTAACAGTGGTCCCCAACCTCTGGAAGAACGCTTTCCAGACCTTGGCGATAAATTATGGACCACTATCGGAAACAATATCTTCGGGGATGCCGTAGTAACGGAACACATGCTCAAAAAGGGCTTCGGCTACCTGAATGGCTGACGGGAGAGAGCCAAAAGGTATGAAATGACATCCCTTCGAGAACCGATCTACCACGACCAGAACTGTGGTGTACCCTTTAGACACCGGCAAATCCGTGATGAAGTCTACAGCGATGTGTGACCACGGTCTGTTGGGTGTCGGTAGGGGCATTAATTTTCCAACCGGGAGGCTACAAGGGGTTTTGGTCGTAGCACAAACAGCGCAAGGTAAAACAACTGTCTCTACTGTTTCTTTCATTTTCGGCCACCAGTATTTTTGTTCGATAGTTTTGAAAGTGCGTGTCACACCGGGGTGTCCAGAGGACAGATTGGTGTGAGCCTCAATGGTGACACGTTCACGAAGTGGCTCCGGCAAGTAGGTTCGATCACGGGGACACTCGGGGGGCACGCGATTCTCACGCCCCCACCGCGCAATCTCCGTGTCGAGATCCCACGTTAACGGGGCGACCACGAGCGATGCCGGCAAAATGGGCTCAGGATTTTCTGCAGGTGTGGGTGCAGGGTAGTATCGTGACAGTGCATCACAGCTTTCTTATTCTTTGAACCGGGTTGATAGATGATGTGAAAGCGAAAGCGAGTAAAGAACAGCGCCCATCGGGCTTGTCTAGTGTTTAATCTTTTTGCCTGTTGGATATATTCTAAATTTCGGTGATCGGTTAGAACCACGAAGGGATTTTTGGCTCCCTCCAGCCAATGTCTCCACTCCTCTAACGCCGCTTTGACTGCAAGCAACTCTCAATTACCGATATCATAATTTTGTTCGGCAGGTGTCAGTTTTCGAGAAAAGAACGCGCAAGGATGGAGTTTCTCAGGTTGCCCATGACGTTGTGACAACACCGCCCCGAGCCCCACCTCTGAAGCATCTACTTCTACGATAAACGGCTTCTCAGGGTCTGGAAGCCGTAGAATTGGTGCCGTGGTGAATGCTGTCGTAAGTTTTAGGAAAGCACTCTCCGCATCGGCCGAGAGTGCTTTCAGCTTTTATGGCTTACCTTTAAGTAAGGAGGTGAGGGGTGCCGGCCACCGAACTAAAGATTCCGAATGAACCTTCGGTAAAAATTCGCAAACCCGAGGAAACTCTGTAGCGCCTTTACTGACCTGAGTTCCGGCCATTGAGTTACTGCCTCCACCTTGGTTTTCTCCATCTCGCCCCCCAGTGGCCCTATGCGATAGCCGAGGAACGCTATCTCCCGTTGATGGAATTCGCATTTTTCTGCCTTCGCATAGAGCCCGTGCGCACGCAGGCGATGAAGAACGGCAGTTACGTGATTGACATGCTCAGAATATGACCTTGAGTATATCAGAATATCATCTAAGTATACTATGACACAACGGTTAAACATATCCCTAAACACGTCATTTATGAACCCCTGAAACACAGCAGGCGCGTTTACCAGCCCATAAGACATTACATTATACTGACAATGACCAGATGAGGTGCTAAACGCCGTCTTCCACTCATCCCCTTTACACACACGAATGAGATTGTAAGCGCTGAGGAGGTCGAGTTTAGTGAATATGGAGGCCCCTCGGAGTTGGTCGATAGCGGCCGGTACCAATGGCAGTGGGTGCTTATACTTTACTGTAACTGCATTGAGCCCTCTTTAATCAATGCAGGGCCTTAAGTCTCCGCCTTTTTTTCTATAAAAAAGAAACCTGCCGAAGCGGGAGACGTGGACCTGCTGATGAGCCCCTGCCTGAGAGCCTCATCCACGTATTCCTCCATCGCCCTGCTTTCGTCCAAGGATAATGGGTAGATACGCGAGTAAGGCGGTGCTTTCCCAGGCAGGAGTTCAATAGCACAATCCCACGGACGATGTGGAGGAAGTCTGGCCGCTGCCCTGACACTAAACACGTCTTTAAACTTCGCATACTCTGGAGGCACACTAATGGACACTTTATCACTCGGGCTCTCAATTGTGGTGACTTGGACCGCCAAAGATTGCGGTTTACACGTTTTAGCGCATCGCTGTGACCACGATCGGATGCGAGCTTTAGCCCAATCAAAATTAGGATTATGAAAGCTGAGCCATGTTAGACCCAGCACGACGGAATGGTCCGCCTGAGGGAGAACGAAGAATTTTATCTCCTCAGACTGGCCGGGGAATGTTAACCGTAGGGGCGGCCCTACGGTTAATTCCTTCAAGCGGCGATTGGTTAAGCGTGTGCCCATCCAGAGCTTTAGCAGATATCGGGGACGGAAGCTTCGACACTGGAGCTTGCAGCGCGGAAAGGAGAGAAGATGAAATGAGGTTGCCAGCCGACCCGGAATCTATTAAGGGAAAAACAGACACAGTGTGATTATTAAATGAAAGTTGTGCAGGGAGACAAAACGGAGCGTGAGTGCGTGGGGGGGGGTGTGATGTGTTACTTTTAGTAACGGACAGGAGTTCACTCGATGCTTGTCGCCTCCACGACACACAGACCAAGCACAGACCAGCAGACATCCTTCGTGATCGCTCGGAGGTGGTCAAGCGTGAAGTTCCCAGGTCCATGGGTTCGGCGGCTGAGGCCCCTTCACGCTCGGAGGTTGGCTGCTGAGGTGGGCTGGTTCTGCGGCGCAGCGCAGGTCACTGAGCTGCTCGTAGCGGGGGGCGGCGCTGCTGCCCACGCAGGTGCTGATCCAGTTTGATTGCTAAGGTGATGTTCTCCTCCAGTGACAGCTCAGCGTCTCTGCATGCTAGTTCGAGTTGAATCTCCGGGTTTAATCCATCGCGGAATCGAGCCACCAGGCTCTTGTCGCACCACCCGCTTTCAGCAGCCAGCACCTGGAAGCGCACCGCATAGTCAGCTACCGGGGTGTTTTCCAGCAGCTGCTGTTCTCCTGATTTGCCGTGGTCTGGGTAGTCGAAGACCGCGCGAAGTGCCTCGAGGAAGCGCCGATACCTGGTGGTGGTGACGCCTCCGGTGTTCCACACAGCCGTAGCCCAGTCCATCGCTCTCCCTGTGAGATGCTGTGTGACAAAGCTCACTTTCTGAGGGTCAGTCATATTTGGAAATTCAGCGAGATAAAGGTCGCAAGCGAGCAGAAATCTTCGGCAACCCTCGGGGTCACCTCCGTACCTTTCTGGAGGAGCAGGACGTGATATCGTGGGTGTGTTTGTTGCTGGTGGAACCACCGGAGGGAGCTTCGATGTCACGAGTTGGCTCACGCTGCATGTCAGGTCGTGAACGGCTCGCGCCAAGCTGCCTATCTCCTGCTGCTGGTCGCGCAGGTAACTGTGGAGGCGCGCGTTTTCATCCGGCAGGGGTACACCTGCTGCGTCCATGAAGGTCCGTTCATCTGTCATGTTCTCTGGGTATATTCAAAGGACGCAGAATGCAGGTTTCAGGGTGAAGATCAGTTTTCAACGTTTATTCTTTTCTTTTACTTTCTTTTCTTAATTAAAGTCTTTGGTATGAAAATAAACTAGAAAAAAACACAAATAACATAAATCCACAAAGAGAAAACTGAAACAAAACTTGCTCCTAGGGAGCCTCCTCAGGCTGGGTCTGCAGGCGGGCACAGTTACACATAAGCATGGCAGATTATCTGTTGTGAGAGGTATAAGAGAGAGGTATGAGAGTCTGATGGCGAACGTGCCTGGCATCTCAACCTTGACTTTGATCCGAAATGCCTGTGATGACAGGCCTTACCCCGACCCTGCAGACTCTGCTCAGCCCTGAGAAGGAGACACGCACACACAGAGGGTTTTAGGAGACAAACAAACAAAACATGGTGAACGGACAAACCTCTACGGGTTCGACTGGCTTTTATGGAGACACACAGGGAAGAGACACAGGTGCACATCATTTAGTGATGGGGGAGACATACCACGTTCACACACTAGGGGGGGGACAAGTTGCGGCTCAGTAGTCCGGAGACCCAGATCTTATTTCCCCGGACCGTGGTGGCACAGATGTGACAATTACAGTTCGAGTTACTGAGCTTTGCAGAGGAAAGAGCGCGCTCAGAGGACGTGGGTTGTCAGATATACACACATGAAATATTTAATTAAGCTTTAGTTTAATTTCAACTATCATGGTGTCTTTGTTAACATTCCCTACAGTACTATGCAAAAGTCTTAGGTACTATATTATATGCTGTACCAATTTGGTTATATATGTTCATCATGTCTACATATTTAGGTACAAATCATTCAGTAATTCCATACTGTATAACTTACAAATTAATAAATAAATATCATTATGGGAGTGTGACAAAGTTACCAGAAGACCTCATATTCTCCAGCATGCTCAGTACCGCCTAACAACTGTTTTCTTATAAAAGTGCACAAATCTGTGTCTAAAATGATTTTAAGTAATGAGTTTTTACTCCAAATATTGACTGTTTATTTTATTACTCTTTATTGCTCTTTAAAGAAGTTGATTTTATGTAGATTTTTTAAAACTATCTTTTGCTTATGCCATATGTTTGTAATGTGCCCAAGACAAGGGGTCGCTACAGCGGAATATCCAGTCCGCACTACAACTTAGCACAGGTTTTACGCCGGATGCCCTTACTGACGCAACCCTCCCATTATATCCGGGCTTGGGACCGACACCGCATCCAGTGGCTGGGGTTTGGGCACTGGCTAGGAATCGAACCCGGGCCTTCCACATGGCAGGCGAAACACCTACCACTGAGCCACCAGTGCCACAGTACTGCATATATAAAAACAGAAATCTTCAGTGGAAGGTGTTTGTTTAGGTTTGTTAAGTTTTCGTTTAGGTTACAGTAGACAGCAACTTCATCAACTTTAATATCATTTTGTGAGGTAATAATATATCTTCATTTGATTTCCAAAAAGTCATGAGGTGGATGTAAGCGGGAGGATCCGATTTTAACACCGATTTTTACCCTCACACTCAAAATCAAAACAAGTCAGTTTTCAAGCAGAAATTCACTTACCTACAGTAATGTGTATTGTCGTTTTTAATTTAATTAATATTTCAAATTTAAAATGACTTACAAATCACAAATTGATTCTGTGTAATTTATTAGTTTACTGTGTAATAAATAAATAATAACTACACAGTACCGGCGGCGCGGTGGTGTAGTGGTTAGCACTGTCGCCTTGCACCTCCAGGGTCTGGGTTCGATTCCCCGGCCAGGCTCGATTCCCGTCTCTGTGTGTATGGAGTTTGCATGTTCTCCCTGTGCTTGGTGGGTTTCCTCCGGGTACTCCGGTTTCCTCCCACAGTCCAAAGATATGCAGATTAGGCTAATTGGCGTTCCTAAATTACCCGTAGTGTGTGATTGGGTGTGTGAGTGTGTGTATGTGTGTGTGCCCTGCGATGGATTGACACCCTGTCCAGGGTGTACCCCGCCTAGTGCCCGAAGTCTCCTGGGATAGGCTCCAGGTCCCCCGCGACCCTGAACACAGGATTAAGCGATATAGAGAATGAATGAATGAATACACAGTACTGAGAAAGTCAATGGTACTAACAAATTCTAACAAATCAGAATTTTCAGAATCAGAATTTTCCACTATAGAAGCAGTTTGTAAAGACATTAAATATATATTATTGTTTGCACGTTCCATTACATTCATGTCACAGGTGCTCATCAGTGAACGTAACAGTGGGCAGCATCATCAACTTTTATGTCATACTGGAAGAAAGTCACAGGTGTTTCTCAATGATGTAACAGCGCAGACGAAGCTATCCGGAAACCTCTAGTTCAATATAAAGCACTCTTAATGCTAACAAAATATCAGGAACATGTTTAGCCCCCTTTTGACCCAGGCTGTTATGCCATTTCCACACACTTGATCCCCGTCTCCACACTACACTGTAAATGCTGGTGTTTGTATTTGGAGCACTGCCTTTCTGATTTCCATTATTACTCTGTTTGGTCTGAGAAAATAATGGGTAATATGGCATAAAGTAGTAACTCTGTAGTGTTACATGAAGTATTGGGGTAGCAACACACCAGGGTAGGGCAGGAATGAAAAATAAAGGGACCCGAGTTGATGAGACACATGATGTTATTGTCTTGTGAATTATTTTTATACTAATGCCACTTGCTTGATATTTATGGCTAGCTCTACAGTACACACTTCATTAAATTCATACACACTAAATTAAAAAGTGTACCGGTAAATAAAGTCCCCTAATCTTGTATTAGAGAATAGCCCATAAGTGTTCTGACTCATTAACCATCTTCAGCAGGCCACATCAGCTTTTCCATCACTGATGTGTGGCTAATGAATTGTGGTCTATTTCAGTACTCCCTGAAAGACAACCTTTCACAGTGGAGGATATACTGTGTTAGTGGACTATATTACCAACCGAACATCTCTATCTTATATTATTCCATTTGTGGCTGACATGCTTCTGAAACTTCTATTTAGTAAAATGATAAGTGTTACTTTTGTTAACCTTTTGTAGCTTGACCTACTAATGATACTAGCATAGTTTCAGAGAAGATACCTAAAGCAAACTGACATCTGGATCCATCACCATTTCACTAAACAAAGACAAGAACAGGAAGCTGAGGCTGCAGTGGGCACAGGATTACCAACACTGAACAGCTGGAGCCTGCTCTGAGTAATCTCGGTTCTTGGTGAGACACACAGGATTCAGCACCAGCATCACGACTCCTCTGTTGCAAATTACTCAAAGAACGCAATCAACGTCTTTTTGACTCTATGCCCAGGATTTTAAACTAAATATTAATTGCTGTTATTGAGCAATTGCATTGCATAAAATAACAAATTATTCTTAGAATCTTCATTGTCATTATTTAAAAACATAAAAACCGGAAAGTCATTAAAACTTTGAAAATCACTTTTGTCTATCACTGTATTACATATATTTTTATTATTAAGCATTATAAATTCAACCCAGTTTGTTTGTTGTTGCAGTTGTTGAAGAAATTAATCCTTTGTTAATCCTTCTTGTTACTGAACGTGACTGTATTTTCATTACTAAGCGCAAGGAAAAGGAAAATCTTTGCTATGATGTTTGAAGGAAAGTGTGTGCAGCTTTGCTTTGAAGATCCGGCGGGAGAGATCCGTGGCAAGAGAGCATTTTAGCGCATATCACCACTTTTACTGCCACTCAACTGGCAACTCAGCAGATAGTTAGAAGTGCTGCTTACCGATTGGCAAGCAGTTCCCTGTGAAGTGGAACAGACTGCAGCAATTGACAATTCATTGCTCTACCTGTGGATTCCTGGATGTGACTCAAATTTTGTCTACCTGAATTTTGGGGCCTGAATTTGTGTGGAAATACAGTAGCATGGTGGCTTAGTGGTTAGCACCTTGCACCTCCAATGTCTGGTCAGGTTTGATTCCTACTTCTGTGTGCATGGAGTTTGCATATACTCCCATATACAGTACTGTAGTCAAATATCCCAAGGCTGTCACAGTCTCTGATTAACACTCATGGAATGAGTGATGACGTTGCTTGGGACTAACTGTTGTATAACAGGTGTTGTGTTATACTATGCTCACGCTGCCAGCACCCTGATAATCAGTACTTGCGGCTATTTATACATTTTTTTTCTTCAGAGGATACCCACATCCCCGTGCAGATCCTGATGCCTGCGCGATACCATTAACTGCAAATAGAATGTTTGGTGAACTTACTGCTGCTCCTTAAACATGTCCTATGATGTTGTTGTCTACTGTTACATTCGACAACACTGCTTACTGTTACACCGTGAGGGATGCCCGCTACACTGGCCAAACAGAATTTCTGTTTATATATAAAACAATTTACAATATATATGTAGAGTTTTACATACAGGAGTAAAAATGCATAACAATAACTCTAACAATAGCTCAACATTCAGACTTTATTATCTAAATAACTGGCAACAGTTAGTACACCTAAGTGAAGCTATGTGTCCAAAGTGTCAATATTTTGTGTGAGCACCACTGATATATAGCATGGCTTTAATCCTCCTTTAATTCTCCTAGGCATACCTCTGGGTATGGACCAGAGCTGCATAAGTTATTACTTAAATCCTCTTCCACTCCTCCATAATGATGTCATGGAGCTGCTGAATGTTAGACACTTGCCACTTTGCCACCTTACGATTACGAGGATGCTCCAGGTCTGGAGACATACTTGGCCACTGACGACCATGATGAATAGGACATGTGACTTTGCATGGTTACAGACATACAGCTGTTATCACTTAGGTTGTACTCATGTTGCCAACTATTTTGACAATAATGGCTGTATGTTGACTTATTTTAAGAGGACCTAAAAATAATAAGCCTAATAAGCCTAAAACCAACCCCTTTTAATTAAAAGGTTCTCAGCATCATAATTTCTGTCAAGTGTGTTCCCTGCTTTTAACCAACCTGATCAACTAATAAGATAATTACTTTTTCTTTTTCTGGTTGGTTATATTACCAACAATTGTTGGTCTCCTTCCCCCTTATCTTCCCGGCCTCTTTAGCCTACCTTAAAATGTTTAATGCTTCCTTCCCTGATCTGTTCTTGACTTGTTCTTTGTCTTAAAAACCTTGTCTACTTTATTTGGTACTGCCATACACTTGTTGACAGGTTTCCCTATCAGTTCCATTCAGCATCTAGTTGGAGTTCTGTTTGTTGCTTCTCGCCGCCACCTATAGATCTCACTTTCCTCAGCTTTCCTGTCCTTTAAAGCTGACTTTTCAGTCCAGTCCAGTTTTAGTTCTCAAAACCAACATTAAATACTTCCTTTCTTGATCAGTGACTTCCCATCCTAAAAGGCTCTTAACACTGCTTCCTACTCTCCCTAGTTCTTGAACTGTGCCACCATATTTAGCCTCCAATGCATATATTTCCTGCATGAGATCAATACATGATCGACAGTCTTACTTTCCTGGCATTCCTCACAGTCACGTTGGGTGTTTACCTACTATAAACAGAGTGCTAGTAAGGTTGTCGTGTCCAATTCTTACTCTGCTAATTTATACTTCCTCTTTACAATTTTCCCCTCTCTGTATCACATCTACGGTGTCTTGTATTAAATGTAAATGTCTCGCTTTTGGTTCATTATCCCACTTCTGTTGCTATTACTGTTACAGTGACTGATGTGCCCAACTTTTTTTCAGCAGAGCCTCAGTTTCACTGAATAATTCATGACTTTTCAAGAATATATTAGCTTGAGGGGGTTTCCTGGGTGTGGAAACTGTGTCCCAGTGTCAACAAAGAAACAACACACACACACACAAACACGCCTATCAGCCTAAAACAGTTTAATTTAAAAGTTAATTGTTACATTTATTAACAAACGTTCACGTGGGTGGAGTCAGACATGACCAGTCCAAGACCAGGTCTGACTCCACCCACGTGAACGTTTGTTAATACAATTATTTATTCATTTATTAAATAATTAATTTCATTTATTCGTCACAACGGCGTGCTTATCTATAATAATAATAATAATAATAATAATAATAATAATGACAATCTTGCGTTGCGTTCATGCGTATGCATTTTGTCCCTGCGCGTCCTCCGTAGTCGAGCTTTACGTGGCACTAAGGAAGTTATCCGTTCTGTCCAATCAGAAGCGTTCACGGTAGCTCGATGACGTGAGTGACTCCGCCCTCTCATGTCCGCGGCTCGCCGAGGGTTACACTTCCTCGAGTGGAGCGAAGCCGGATTCGTACATATATTTTTTATTGAAACTAATTTTCATGTCTATATTTTGTTAAAGTCTGCGTGTTCGCCATGTTGACCCTTTCGGAAGTCGCGGTTGTCATGGCAGCGCTGTGCGCTACCGCGTCCGGTTACTTCGTCAGCGTTGATGCTCACGCAGAAGAGTGCTTCTACGAGCGAGTCAACTCGGGCACCAAGATGGGCCTCATGTTCGAGGTGGCCGAGGGCGGCTTCCTGGACATCGACGTCGAGGTAAATAACCACAACAACCGGCCTGTTAGCTTCATCATAGGTTGAACAAACATGTCCAAGAATCACAGAGGATGCCATGCAACACATTTAAACAACATCATAAGCGCAGGGTTATACCTAACTAACTTATCAAATAATTAATAAAACACAAATACAGAACAATAATTAACATGAGTTTTGTTAGAACAGACATTGTCTCCTGTGTTTGTTTTCTTAGACAAAGTCCTGTAACAGCTGTTAGGATCAAGTCATTAAACAGGACCATCTCTGCTGAGTTGAAAGTGAACAAAATACTGTAAAAATGAGTTAGAATTGAATTGAGGGTTAAAATATAATGTATTATTATATATTTCTGGAGTATCACATTCCTACGCTTAGTGAACATCATGCGCCAATAAACGTGTAGAATTCATTCATTCATCTTCTATACCGCTTAATCCTGTGTTCAGGGTCGCGGGGGACCTGGAGCCTATCCCAGAAGGCTTTCGGGCACTAGGCGGGGTACACCCTGGACAGGGTGCCAATCCATCGCAGGGCACACTCACATACACACACTCACACACTACGGGCAATTTGGGAACGCCAATTAGCCTAACATGCATATCTTTGGACTGTGGGAAGTAACCGGAGTACCCGGAGGAAACCCACCAAGCACGGGGAGAACATGCAAACTCCATGCATACAGAGACGGGAATCGAGCCTGGCCGGGGAATCGAACCCAGACCCTGGAGGTGCAAGGCGACAGCGCTAACCACTACACCACCGCGCCGCCATCAACGTGTAGAATGCTTTACGTATTGTGTTTTTATTATTATTTTGTGTACAATGACTTTCTGATAGTTTAATTTTAATCTGCTATTTTGTCCCAGTTTAAAGTTTCCCGGATGACTCATGCTGTACTAGTCTTGTGCCTTCCACTTTAGTCCTGCAGGTGGTGCAATCAAACCGATTCACACATTAGCACACAACATAGCGTCCAGTGTGGTAGGAGCAAATTATTTACTTTTGTTATTCTTTTTTTTTTTTTTTTATCAGACTTAGTGGAGGTTTATAAAATATTAAATAAAAGAGAAACACAAAACAAATTAGTTGGCAAGTTTGAATAATTTTAGTGACTTGGTTCTTTGAATCTCGTTCATTAAAATGAACAAATCTTTTTTTGAGTCATTTAGTTTATTTTGTACTTTTGATCAGAAATGAAAGTTCCATTAATGAAAATATTACAGTGCATTTAAGGACCAATTATAATAAACAGAATGAGCAGCTCACCTCTCATATCTTCCAGTCTTGAGTCATTCGTTCTTTTAAATCTATTGCACCGCATAGTGTCTATGGGAGTCATATGACAAAAGAACGAACGACTCAGAGTAGAAGAGTCATTAAGAAAGAATCGCTCAATTCTGTTTCCTGTACATAACCTACTGAGGTTTTGCGGTGATTTGCACATGCGCGTCCAGTAGAAAATGAACATATCACTCTCCGAGATACTCGTTCTTCTGAGTCACGTTAAAGATTCGTTCAAAAAGATTAGTTCATGAACGACCCATCACTAATACAAATTGAATCGGCACTGAGGTGATATTGTATCGGGTGGTCCCTGGTGATTTCCATCTCTAATAGATACTGTCTATGGAGCGAGGGAGGATGGGAGTTACACCCAGACAGAACTGTGGTGAGAAGTGGTTTATGTGAAATAACAGACAGTGATAGATGTGATAGAAGATTTTTTTCTGTATGGTTGGAGAAGGTTGTACATGAACTATAGGGGAGGTTCTGTATTTGCTTTATTAATTTAGTCATGGCCAACACTCTCCCAAAATACACCAGCTACACACCCTGGGGGTGGAGGAGATCATGTCTTTCCTCCAGTTAACACACTGTGGAAAATGAGCTCAGACATGCGCGATTAGCCAGTGTCGCTGTGACAGGAGAATGAGGGCATGCCTTTCCTCTCACACAGAGCATTTTGCTCTTTTGGATTCCCAGCCAAAGATGTACTGTCATCTGGATTAAAACCAGCGATATCTGGATGAAGGTGCAAATTTGGTACTACATCACAACAATAACTGTCAACCCAGTTTGAACAGCTGATGCGTCCTGAGAGTCGATCACATCCGGGAGCCAACATTCCATTCAGAAAACAAACTTTGTGGCAGTTTACCATGGCTCTGCCCTTTTTTTTTCTTTTTCTTTTTTTATCTTGCTTTTGTGTTATCATGACTGTGTGATGATAACCTGTTTTTTTGTTGTTGTTTTTTGACAGATCACAGGTCCAGATGGGAAGCAGATCTACAAAGGAGACCGAGAGTCCAGCGGGAAGTACTCGGTGGCCGCGCACATGGACGGCACTTACAAGTTCTGTTTCAGCAACAAGATGTCCACCATGACCCCCAAGATCGTCATGTTCACCATCGATATCGGCGAGGCGCCAAAGGGCGATGGAATGGAGACCGAGGGTACTACTCACAGTCATGACTCTTTTCTTTAGTGTATATGTAAATAAGCACAAAGTTTTTGCGTTTTTTTAGAGATGCAATATATATTTGTCATGTGTGTGTCCTTCTGAATCCTGCAGATTACTTTGCGCGTAGATACTGAGCCATGACTTGTGTATATTGTCAGCTACATCTCTCGTCCTTTTTTCCCTCCTTGATTTCGTCCTGTCGTTCTTTTCATGTCATCTTTCTTCCTCTCTTTCCTGCCTTCTTCCTCTTCCCTCAGTTGGTGGTGGCACCTGGGATGGTAGGTTTAACTGGGCTGCATGGAAAGCTTTTTGTCCTTTTGCATCAGTCTTGCATTAACTACTGCTCTAGGCCCTTTTCTCTTAACACATACCACATCTGTGCAGTGTGTGTTTGGTTTTCTGGTTACGTGTGCAGTCACCTCACAGTGCAGCAAATTGGAAAGAGTTAAAAAGTGCAATCTCAACCTCAAGTAGTGTGTTTTGTCCCCTGTGTGTTTTTTTTGGACATGCACAAAATGGCTTTCTAAAAAAAAAAAACCCACAAGGCTACAGGACAGACTTGCACTAATCAGGACAGTGTGTATCTCTGACAAGCAAAGACATTTAACCCCATCCATGTGAATGTGATTAGCTCTCTGCTTGGTCATGCATGCTCCCGTTGTGATAAGCACGCTCTGATCAGGCGCCGTTCCCTCACAGCGCACCAAAACAAACTGGAGGAGATGATTAACGAGCTGGCCGTGGCCATGACGGCTGTCAAACACGAGCAGGAGTACATGGAGGTCCGTGAGAGGATACACCGAGCAAGTAAGAACGTTCAACTCTTTCATTAGATATAAACTGATCTTTACATGGACATCAGGTTTAACACATTTCCCTTTCGCCCCTACAGTTAACGACAACACGAACAGCCGCGTGGTGCTCTGGTCGTTCTTTGAGGCGCTGGTGCTGGTGGCCATGACCCTGGGACAGATTTACTACCTGAAGAGGTTTTTCGAAGTGCGGCGAGTCGTTTAAATCACTATTTGTAACAGTTTTTGTATCCCAAAGTGTCTCGCCGTTCTTTGGACTTGTGTGGAGAATAAAGACAAACTATTGAGGGGGAAAAAAAAATAAACAGGAAGATGACCACGTCCTGGTTAACGACTTGTAACGGCTCGACCCGTGAAGGCTGAGAATTCACTCCACTTCTTTTCCATTCCCGGTTCTGGTTAGGAATACAGATCACATTCGCGTAAAAGGTGCAATGATTGAAAGATTTTCTAGGAATGCTGGATTTGATATGAGGGTGAACTTTCACATCACGATCGGCTTCCTGTACGAGGGCGAGTCAAATTAAATGCATTAAAAGAGCAACTTTCGTAGTTTTCTTTTCCTGGTTCACTGGCGTCAAGCAAAATGGAGTTAATAAAGAAAATATACGCACTATTTACAGTACATAATTTTAAAAAAAACAAGCTTTTTATTTGACTCATTCTTGTAGTGTCTAGGGATAAAGGCATTCATGGGAAAAAATTCAATTGGTGCACCTTTAAAAATAAAAAGATTTTATGATATCAGGAGTGTCCCACGTGATAAATTTGACCTGTGTTTAATTATTATTATTATTTAGAAACCTATGTGTGCTGGGTTTTTGGGGAAATCGATAAACGAGTTGTTACACCACAAATGCTTCTTCTGACACGCTGCACAAACTTGAGAATTTGAGACACAACCGGAGCACGTGTGGGTTTGTTTCATCTGGTGGTGTCATTGATCAGGATCAGCTTTTATTAACAGCTTTTATTAAGTTAATATCTTTATAATGCCCTGTAGAGCAACTTGGGTACAAATCAGGAGTTTCTGTGCTATCTCGGGGTCAACAGAGTTCATGAGATACAGTGACTTTTTTTTTTCCTTTTCTTTTAAGTTAAATTAATTTCATGTTCGATTTTTTTGTTGAAACTCCAGATTTGTCCTTTGTTTTTGACTAAAGTGCATTTAGAGACACCGTTGGTCTGTCATTTTAAATAAAATTCAACTCCTGTGTACAAAATAAATGTTTCTCAGGGTTTGTTGCAGAAGAGGCCTCAGTGCAAGGCTGTGCTTCAACATCATCAGTCTCAAGCTGATGAGCAGACACTGTTCTCACTGTCATTGATTTCTACTACATTTAGTTGGTTATTATGACCTAAAGATAATGTGCCTCATAATGTACCAGAACTTGAATAAATTGAACGTGGTTCAAGCGAAACAAACCCTAGTATACCCACTATGCTGTTGTGTTAAGGAAAAGTGTATTTTTCAGCTTCAAATCTGACCTTCTGGAGGGAAGGAGAAGCCTGCTCCCGAGACATCTCCAAATCCTGTGACTTCTTAGAATATCTCAAGTTTAAGCCTGTAGACTTATAAATCATTGAATGAATTGAAATGACATCTAACTCAAGTCTAAATCAATCTTTGATTAAATTATTACAGTATATACAGTACTGTGTAAAGGTTTTAAGCCATTCCTCGTTTTACATTGAGGATTAAATTTAAGAAAACATGTTTTATTGGGACAGGCTACAAACTAACTAAAGGCACTATATATACACACACACACACACGTGTGTAAATAGCAACAACAAGCAGCGACCTCATTTCCCCTCTCATCTGTTCCAACCACTCAGCGTCACCAATAATACTAATCACCAACCTGATCATCTGCACCTGTTCCTCACTGGTTCATGTCTTGAGTTAATGTTTTTATGCTTAAATGATTATTAAATGATTATTCCTCAAGACTAAAAAGTACAAGAAAGTCTTGTTCTTAATCAAAATATGCAGAAATTAGCTGGGCACAATACTTTTGTACAGTGCTGTACATTGCGAAATTATAATCCAAACCACAATGTTGCAACCATTACTCGGCATGAGTAAAAAAAAAATTTTTTTTTGAAAGGGGTTGAGTCTAGGAAACTTAACAGCAGTGAAACAAAGATCAGCATAAAGGAATATTTTTCTACTTCCCATTACACTATTGTCTATTTTTTTATTTTTATAAGTAGTTAAGATGCAGTGTCCATGATATATGCCATGATTCAAGTTTCTTGTACACACACACAAAAAAAAGTTTTCATCTGTATATCTGGTACATGGATTGTGGACCAAACTCTGAATATTTAAAATGAAGGACATTTGAGTGAAACAAAGATGGCCATCGTGGATTTGCATCAAGGTCAGGAGGATGATTGTGTGTCTCTGAAATGGCCCTTTAGGGCGAGAGCATCACAAATACAGCTTGATGAGCTCGTCACTGACCGCCGAGGGCGTTAACACCCCCAGGTCGGTAAAAAGTAGGGTGATGAGCGATGGAGGCGTGTAGTCGATTATCGGATGCTCCTGGTTAAAATCCGCTGCGGTTTTCAGTGTATGTGCCTTATACTGAGAAAGAGAGGGGGGAAAAAAACAATCACATCATCATCTACATGTATGACGGTGAGTTAAAAATTATCTATAGTCTAGCTGTAGAATTTATTGTAATTAACTTTCAGTAAAGAAAAATACAAAAGAAGCATCAAAAGACATTCTAGTCTAAGTTTGGGGAAGACCCACATCTATAGAGATGATGGTCTGGTGTCTGTATACTTATGGCCATACTACGTGCATTGATTCCTAGCTTCTTGTACTTTTGTGTGGATTTGCATTACAGAATGGGATTTGTAGGTGAGGACCACGCAACATTTTTCAATCCTTTAAGTGTAGCTTCAGATCGTCATTCTGCTCATCCCTGAGTGTGCTGAGATACTTTTCTGCTCGCCATGGATGTAAAGACTGATTCGAGTTACTATAGACTTTCTGTCAGCTCAGACCTGTAGGAACATTTTCCTCATTTATGCCACAGTAAATTCCAGGACGTTAGCAATCTCAGAACGTGCTCAAAGCTGGCACATACCACAGAACGTGTCACTGGGATATTGAATTCAGTTAATTGAACTATTGAACTGAATCTCCTCCGATTTTATGCCAATTAGAGTGTATTTACAGACAAATAAGAATAAAACCTTCAACAAACAACGGTATTTTAAAGAGCTCACCTTGAACCTCTCAGGGACGTCTTGCTGGTTGAGGGGGTAAAGGCGCACAAACTTGAAACTCTCCGCTACGACGTAAAACGGCTTGTTGTGCGCTTTGGAGCACACCGCCATCTGGTAGGTGCCGATCTACAAGATTAAATTTAGAAAGTTACATACATAAACATCTTGCCATCGTCAAATGTGAGATGTTTATGCATGAACCAGACCTTATTTATAATCCCTCCGCTTTCAACCACGCCTTCAGCACCGACAATGACCAGGTCTACCTTCTCCATGATGTATCTGAAACCAAGAACGTAGCACAATTACATTGAACAAGTCTAACATTTTGCATTACTCGATGAATGGACAATTTGGAAACCGAACACGTTTTGCAGTTAAAACTGCCCCGGGATTAGAGCACAGGGTTTGGGACACATCCACAGCAGAATGAGGTGCGATTCTGCAGAGTAAACAGGAATCACCAGGGAAAGACTGACACGATATAATCACAATACCTAGGTGCTGATTCGATCTGTGATCTGATTCTGTAAGTTAACTATTTTATAGGTTCTGATTTGATATATGTTTTGTAGATTTAATTTAAACTCATCAAATATTTTGTTTGCCAGTGTGTGTGGATACTTTGGGCCACCTGCAGGATGACAGAGGAACTGCAACATTTTACCACCTCGAATGCAAACATACATAAATTTTAAATATGTTTTTTTTTTTTTTTTACAGTGTGCTGCATAGCATAAGGCCAACTCTGTGCTCTAATCATTTCTGATTGCATTTTTCTACTGCCAATACACAATGGAATGCATCATGTAAAATAAAGAAAGAAAGATATTCAGTGAGGGTTAATAAATTGACATTTTACCCGACTGCAGCATCGAGCACTATCGTGACTGGGATGTTGAGTCTTCGCAGCTGTTCCGCCATATGTTGACTGAAGGAAAAAAATAAATGATACTATTTGGGAACAATAGATGGCCATATGTAAAAAATTAACCACCACAGTCTGTTGTGAAGATGAGGATCCCCAAAAATATATTATTTCACTATAAAATCACTTCCACGAGCATTACTTCCCTCACACCACCGTCTGAAACAATCCTCATCATCTGCCCAAAAAACATTTCTGGCTATATTTTAGCAAATGGCTGTCTTTACACCGATCCTAATTTACACCGATCCTATTTGTATAAAAAAAAGGAAAACATGGCTTAACCTAAAAACAAGGGATTCAAATCGAACCCATGTATCTTTATGCTCCATTTCATTGTGCCACTACGTTAACATCAGCTAAATTCACAACTCTTCAGAGATTTATCATGATGCTGTTTTTAATCAAGTTTCTGACAACCGTAGCAAAAACACACAAGTGACTTTACCCAGAAGAATCGGGCTGCGACTCTGTGACGTAGATGGTAAAACGCTTCTTGTCAGCCGCCGCACTCTCCAAAACTTTCAGCACAACTCGCGATGACGAGTGGGTGAGGATTTTCTGCAGAAGAAAAGCTCATGTCTCAGCATGTAAAGTGAAAATTTAATTGAAAATAAAAAGTATCTGAAATGTTAGTTATTTTATAATGTACATCCAGACAATAAAAATCAGCTTACAGCCCCGTCTTTAATAAACGTGTGGCAGAGTTTGGCTACTTTGTCTCGGGACAAGAAAATCTTCTTCAGAAAAAGTTCCCCTCTGTCCACCATCATGTTCTTGCACTGGGAGAGATCCTGGAACAACAAAATTGGCTAAATATTAAAAAACCGAGACGGGGCCCCGAGGTGAAGTGGAATTACTGCATCCCAAAATGTATGATTTGAGTATTTTACTTTCACCCACATGAATACATCAACAATTATAGTTTATTAATTTATGGTAAGGTTTAATGCTGTGGAACGCCCAGCACTAATATGAAAAAAAAATTGTCTCTAATCTCTAAAGTGAGTCGTCTGAGAAGTAAGAATTTATCAGCCATTTCGCACATTTGCAAACTTATACCAACAATACCAACAGTGAAAACAACAGATGTCATGGTGCAGAGAATTAAATAACAGAGAATCAACACAGCTCAAAGCAAAGCATTGGTGGCTCTGGTGTAGGAGTTCACGTCTAGATATCTCCCAGCTAATTGTGTCTCTTCTACACATTTGACTCACTGGATGCTCCAGATACGTGAGGCTGATGAACCGAAGGAAGAGTTCTCCTCCCGAGGACACAGCCACAGACGAATCTGCCTCCTGCAGCCTGCCGATAGCTTTGGTCAAGTTCTCTCGTAGGCCCACGATGGTCTCACCTACAATAGGCCAAACGACAAGTTAGGTTTGTATGGTAACTACAGTTCCAGTCAAACGTTTGGACACACCTTCTGATTTTTACTTTTTCGACACTGTAAAACAATGCTGAAGGCTCAATAATCTCCTTTGCACAGCTGATATGGAGATGTTTCTGATACTTATGCTCCATAAAGACTCGTGTACCACTGACTCCAAAATCGATTTTGTTTAAAATAAACTATTAGTTCATTTATAATAGAGATGAAACAGTCAATCGCCCAGAGACCTGGTTTTCAGTTTGATTGGCCGTGACCGGTGTTCAGCTGATCAGATATAAATGATTCACTACCGAGCGCAGAAGCTTCCGAGTGCTGCAACAGAAACTCATTTTTACATCCTCAGAGTGCCGCAGAGGTAAAGTGCTCGCCCTATCATACGGAGATCGCCATTTCGATTCCCGGATGATGCTGTAACCTCTCGCAGCCGGAGGTCTAGAAAGAGGAGGAATTGGATACGACTAACACCCCCTCCCCCCCTCCTTTTTTTTTTTTTTAAATGTTAACAAAATCGGGGAATGGGAAATAAATATGAAAAAAATAAAATAGAGGGTAAATGTAACTAGGAAAGAATAAAAATATAAAATTTAAGAAATTGAATAGAAAATATATGAAGAATATATGAAGAAATATAGAACAATAAGAGCAGCTGTACAAGTAGGTATATATTTATGTCATTTTTGTGTGGAATGGAGTTAGAATAAATGGTAATGTCCAGGGTTTTGCAATCCACATATTTAAAGTGTCTTGTGATAGAGTGATTTAATGACCACGAAGTGTCAAAAAAAAATCCCTCTTCCCAGTTGTGTTGGACTAATGGCACTTAGTTATTAACCTAGTTAACCCAGTCTAAGTATGTATCCAGTGATGTAAACTTTAAAGCACTTTTTGTAAGTCGCTCTGGATAAGAGCATCTGCCAAATGCCTAAATGTAAATGTAGTTGTTCAGTGGCCACTAGTGTAAACGAATGTCCAGAATGTGTGTAAAAACACACATAATACTTTCTATCGTACATTATACGATAGAAAGTATTATCAGATGTATTCAGTTCTCCGGGTGAAGTTAAAATAACGTGACATGTATCTTAATAATAAGTGATTAGCTGATGGCAGTTTGAAGTGATTTCGTCAGCACCAAAGACTCGGCTTGATTCTGAATTTAATAGGATTCGTATTTTTGTTCTTCCTAGTATTCAGCTACTTTGGGATCCTCTGGTTTGTGTGTATCAAGCAGTTGTTTAACAAGACCCTGTTTTTATTCGACAATAAAGTGAAAGAGAAGGGGCTAAACAGTGCTCTTACTCCGATCCCTCTTCAGGAACTCTAGGAGAGAGCGAATAGCTGCTACTGCAGAGGCCACATCTGGATCCTGACTCATCTGAGTCCTGAAGTACTCCACCAGCTCTGAGGACACAGAGAGACACAGACACACACAGAGACAGAGACACACAGAGAGAGACACAGAGACAGGGTTCAGCTCCAGACACAACCACCTAGAGCACTTTATCAGAGAAGCACATGAATATTAGCACATAACTCACCTCCTTCATCCATGCTGCAGTGGTCTTGTTTGTGTGTGTGTGTGTGTATGTGTGTGTGTGTGTTCAGCTCAGTATAATCTCTGACTCTGCCCTGGATTTCTCCAGCACGTTGTCGCTGATGCAATGGATGACGGTAAACCAAAACACTTTACACACCAATATCCGCTACACCAAAATGACCGAAATATACTTTACTGATCTATGATACAGTTTAACGCGTTTTGTTTGTTTCTTCTCGCCGCGAGACTTCTTAAAAGATCTGTTGTTGGTCTTGAAAATATACCCACCGGACACGGTATTTGCTTTCCCAACCGTTTTAAGACGAACTCCGCCTCTTGCGCTCTGATTGGTTAGTCCTTCTTGAAACCGCGTAAAAAGCCGCGCATGTGACTATGATTCAGCAAATAGCACGAGCCATTTATAATTCAAGAGGCGGGCACTGTCGCAAAACGAGTGGAAATAAAGTAACCTGTCAAACGCACCGAGGCCCGGGTCGCATAATGATTACGTCACACACGACAACAAGCGATACCGAGTTGGTTTTATGGAAGAAGGCGCGCGGCGATGGCTTCAGGTACAGCATGGTCATGTGACACATTACAGTGTTTATTCCCTGTGTGTTACTACTTCACTTACACTTTCATTTAATAATGCCCGAGACCAGTGCTCCTTACGCATTGTACCTCCAATCATCTGTGTGTGTGTGTGTGTGTGTGTGTGTGTGTGATCTACAGAAGATGAGGTCAGTCTCCTGGTCATTGTGGTCGACGTCAATCCGATCTGGTGGGGACAGCAGTCTCAGAGAGAGCCTCAGGTGTGTGTGTGTGTGTGTGTGTGTGTGTGTGTGAGAGAGAGAGAGAGAGAGAGAGAGAGAGGAAGGTGTGTGAGTGAGACAGGGGATGGTGTGTGTGTGTGAGAGAGAGAGAGAGGGGATGGTGTGTGTGTGTGTGTGAGAGAGAGAGAGAGGAAGGTGTGTGAGTGAGACAGGGGATGGTGTGTGTGTGTGTGTGTGAGAGAGAGAGAGAGAGAGAGAGGGGATGGTGTGTGTGTGTGTGAGAGAGAGAGAGAGAGAGAGAGAGGGGATGGTGTGTGTGTGTGTGAGAGAGAGAGAGAGAGAGAGAGAGGGGATGGTGTGTGTGTGTGTGTGAGAGAGAGAGGATGTGTGTGTGTGTGTGTGAGAGAGAGAGAGAGAGAGAGAGAGGAAGGTGTGTGAGTGAGACAGGGGATGGTGTGTGTGTGTGTGTGAGAGAGAGAGGATGTGTGTGTGTGTGTGTGTGAGAGAGAGAGAGAGAGAGAGAGAGAGGAAGGTGTGTGAGTGAGACAGGGGATGGTGTGTGTGTGTGTGTGTGAGAGAGAGAGAGAGAGAGGATGTGTGTGTGTGTGTGTGTGTGTGTGTGTGTGTGTGTGTGAGAGAGAGAGAGAGAGATAATGTGTGTGTGTGTGTGTGAGAGAGAGAGAGAGAGAGATAATGTGTGTGAGAGAGAGAGAGATAATGTGTGTGTGTGTGTATATTGATTATGCTGTAGATATTGTGTGAATGTGTGAATCTAATTCAATTAAGGTGTGAATTAGAACAGTGTTTGTATTGTGTTGTGTATAATGTGTGTATAATGTGTGTGTGTGTTATAATCATGCTGTTTGAATTCCCCTGAATGTGTGTGTTATGATGATGTAACTATGACTGAGACTGTGTTTAGTGCTGAGCCACATCACATCACCCTGTGAGTGGTGATGTTCCTATGATATACAGTAACTCACCAGCTTGTTTTCATCCGTCCCTCAGTTCACTCTGTCTAAATGCCTGGACGCGGTGATCGTCATGGCAAACTCTCACCTGGTGATGACGAGAACCAACAAACTGGCCCTCATCGCCAGCCACTGTCAGGAGAAGTACGGCCACAGACCCAGGCTTGTTTTACTCTCTTTATTAACAACTCGTTTTCCTTCTGACTCAAACCTGTTTTACTTCTGTTTGAAGTCACTTTCTGTACCCGAGTAAGTACTGGAAGCCCGAAGATGCTGCCGGGGATCACGCGACCGGGACCAGTGACGGCAAATATGAGCTGCTGTCTGTAGCAGATGATGTCATCGCTGATGAGATGAGGAATCTGATGGCCAGAAGTGAGTTGTGTACAGTATATATTTCGATGTGAGCTTTTAGCTGGAATCTAAAAAGACGCCACACACAGATGGTAACTGGCATATTGGTGAAAAAAGCGATTTTATATCCTTCAACAGTATATGAGGTGACAATTGGTTATATCGTGTAATGTGTGTAATTATAACGTCTCTTTCCCCCCATATTGCAGCGCAAGTGAGAGGCCACCAGACCGACACGTTACTGGCCGGATCCCTCGCCAAAGCTCTCTGCTGTATCCTTAAAGACATTCTGTCTTTCTTAGAGACGTGTTCCCTTAAATGCTACATCAAACCAACTGCTAGAAACCGCGGTGTTTTCCTGGACAGTGATTTTAAACTGGATAAGCTAATTAACTTGGTTATTATCTTTAGCTTTCTTCAGCTTAGGCCAAAGCGGGAGCACATGTCCTAGAATCCCTACACTGGCTTCATGTGTAGTCCAGGGTCAAGTTCAAGGTCTTGTTAATAGTCTACAAAGCCCTGAATAATCCAGCCACTCTATAGATTGCTGACGTTTTGAAGGCGTACAGTCCAGCCTGGTTTCATTAAGGTCTGGTGATCAGCTATTACTTACAGTTCCTAAATCTAGGGTGAAGAATCGAGGCGATTGCGCCTCTTTCAGTAGCGTCCCCTGAACTCTGGAATGAGCTGCCCCTGTGCATCAGACGGTCCCCGACTCTTCCTGTTTTTAAATCTCACTTTTCCATCCATGATTAGAAAATCTTTTTTCATATTGTTTGATTATTTTATTTGCTTATTTTAAGGTGGACTTATTGTTGTTTATGGTTGTTTATTAGGATTTTATTTCATTTTATATCCTTATTATGTCTGCACCTGTATTATGTCTGCACCTGTTTTAGGATTCTATAGCACATTGGTCAACTGTGTTGTGTTAAATGCACTTTAAAAATAAATTTGACTTTGACGTTGTGTCGCAGATATTCATCGAGTGTCTAAGGAACTGGAAGGTGAACCTTTTATTTATTAAAGATGGAAATAAGACAATATTATTGTTTCTTCTTTGGGAGTGGAATTAAACAGTGGTTATTAAGTAGAAGTATTAGAAGATTCTTATATTTTTGTCTTTCTGTTGTGATTACTGAGTGATTAAGCTCCATATTACAGCATTGTAGGGAATGAAAGTAAATAAATAGGGATCTGTTTTGTTGTTGTTTATAATCATTTATGATGATGATGATGATGATGGTCACGATCTGCTGTACATGATACATGGTTTACATTTTTATTCCTACCTTCCGTTTGCAGCTGGCCAAGACATGAAATCAAGGATATTGGTAAGAACTCAATCCACTTCCGCAAACATGAATGTGAAGATGAGCTGATGCTGAACTGCGAGGTTTGTACTCTGCAGGTGATTAAAGCAGCTGAGGATTGTGCTCTGCAGTACATGAACTTCATGAATGTGATCTTTGCTGCACAGAAACAGGTCTGTGTGATTATTGATGTTTTTTGTTGTAATATTTTGTTGTGCGGTTTTCACAGATAACCATGTTCTCTTCCACTGTGTTTATTACTAGAATGTCCTGATTGATGCGTGTGTGCTGGACTCGGACTCAGGCCTTCTGCAGCAGGTTGGTTTTTTTCTTCCTGTAGACACTACTTTTTGCATTAATGCTACTGTATACTGTTACTTAATTATGTTTAAAGATGAAGGATTATCAGGTCATAATTGAACTTGTGCATTAGCTCTGTTGAGAGCTGTGTGATTTAATCAGTTATGTTTGCTTCAAATAATTAAGTGAATGGATCAGTTTACAAATCACTTTCGATTCACACTCTTGAAATTACGAAGCCTTTTATTTTTGCTAATTATTTATAGGTTAAAGGGTCTAAAATATACAAATGATTAAATAATTTAGCTTTTGCAGAAAATACAAATCACTGGCATTTTCTGTTAATACTCACATTTTGTGAGTGTACCACTTCTTTTGAGTTTTTGGGTTGCTGATGCAAAGAAAAAAAAAAAAGACTTTTGCTTTGTCCGAGACATGACATTTAAACCTATCGACAACCCAAGTTCCACAACATTGCAATGTTTATTAGATAATTTTAGTTGAAACAAATGGTTGAGACAAATCAGGCAATAAACATTGCATTTGAATTGAATAACTTTTACTTTAAATTTAATTAAATCCAAAACTGCAATGCCCATAAAACAATTTGAATGAAATCGACAGGCTGCCTCGAGTTCCCAGCTCTAACTGAAGCACTGAAAACACTTTGAATCTCTGAATTTAATTTGAAGTTCTAATTGAGAACAGCAGAGATAAAAACATAAATTCTCACTCATATTCTAATATATGGATATATAAGATTTATCTCATATTTGTTTTTTATAGGCTTGTGATATAACTGGTGGACTGTACCTAAAGATTCCGCAGAAGACTGCTCTGGTGCAGTACTTGTTGGTGAGTTCATCATTCGTTATGAGTACAACTCTTCGTGAGATGCACTAAACCTAGCAGTATGAACAAAATACTTTACTATTTAGTGATGAGCTTCAGAGATCGTTTCTGAGAACACATGAACAGACACCGAAGTCTGAAGGTTCATTTTGATCAGTGAGAACACAAGTGTTCTAGGCTCAGGAGCAAATCGTACCTGAACATGAAATTAGACAGTATAAATACGCCTGTGTACCCGAGTATGGCGAGCAAAGATACTGTAATGTGAACGCTGGCTAGTTGAACAGTGGGGTGTCGGATCAGCCATTCCTGGGCACAGTACGAATCAAACGTGGCTAAGTTGAAAACATCCTAACGTGGGGGTGGTGATGGAGGTGCCGGTTATCAGTGTGTTATTGATTGTAACGTTCTGTGTAGTGGGTTTTCCTGCCTGATGCGGATCAGCGCTCACAGTTGGTGCTTCCACCACCGGTTCACGTTGACTACAGAGCGGCCTGCTTCTGCCACCGCAACCTCATCGAGATCGGCTACGTCTGCTCCGTGTGCCTGTCCAGTATGTCTTTTTCAATTATGTTACAGTTTATTTCAGTACAAAAGGCTAATACAAGGTAAAGCGCATGATCCATCAGTGCCTCAGTATTTCTCGTAAATATTAGCCGCATCATAAATTTGTGTAACATCACTTAATCTGAGTCTTTCATCCATGCAAGGGATAAATGCAGTGCTGTGAAAAAGATTCCGATCATCAAACTCATTTTGAATATTACACAAAAATAACCAGAGTAAATACAAAATGCAGTTTTTAAATGAGGATTCCTTTTGGGAACAGCTGTCCAAACCTACGTTGCCCTCTGTGAAAAAGTCATTGCCCCCAAAACCTAATAACTGGTTGTGGCAACAACTGCAATCAAGTGTTTGTGATAACTGACAATGAGTCTTACTTGTACAGTACACGGAAATACTTTTTCACAGCACTGTGTATTAAATGCTATATAATGATATATTGAGGTCATATTGGTGGTCACGTTTCTTTCTCTCTTATTTTTTAATAGTATTCTGCAACTTCAGTCCTATCTGCACAACCTGCGAGTGAGTACTCATGACACTCTCCTCTTAATATTATTTCATCTGTAAACAAACCCAAGAGCTTGTTGCATTTTCTCAGAATTTTCTCTCAAATGTTTTTTTTTTTTTTCCTATTTCCAGGACGGCATTTAAGATTCCGCTGCCGCAGATGATGAAACCGAAGAAGAAGAAACTTAAAGTTTCAAACTGATCTAGTCATCTGAGAACTTGAATATTAATCTCTAATTTAGTTTTATTTCGGATGTGTATTGTTTTGTTGATCTAGAACTCAAAACCATAAAAGTGGGCATTAGAGTTTTGTAAGAAACATACACAAGCTTGTTATGTACAGTCATTATTGGGAACTCTTGCAGGTTACATTTTTGTACGGTAAATAGAAAATAAATGATTGTGTTTTGATTATACATTTCTGAGTCTCTTTTCTATTCATTAAAGTCAGACTTGTGGGATTTCATGATGTTGTATTAAACAGAATTTTTTGTAAAAGTTGTTTATAGTTCATAGGTTAAAAGTTCATATTAATACAGTTGTTCTAATACAAATATATATTAATCTATAGTAACGGCTCATATACAGAGACTTGGCTGTTGCTGTTTTTCAACATTTTACATATCAATTAAGTTTTCTTTATGGAGACATCTATTCTCATTTCAAATACAGCATAGTTAAATGCTGGAATCTGATTTGGCAGAAAGGTGTGCTGCCCCCCCCCGAAAGGTTAGTGAGGAGACAGAACTGTTTACGACTGCTATAAAGTAACTGCTGATATAAATTATACACACGCTGGCTGCAGAATTTACTTTAATTAACTTTTAGAAAAGACAAATACATCATTTTTGACATAATCTAATTGCTTTTTAGTACACTTTGTCCATCTGACGGCAAGCTTTCTTATTCCCTCATTAAAAATGTTTTGGGCTGAGCTGCGAGCCACAAATGCACCACTTTTTTCACTTCTTCATCAGAAGTGAATCTTCGGCCTCGTAGGGCTGCATTCAGGGGTAAGAAGAGGTGAAAGTCTGATGGAGTGAGATCAGGACTATAGGGAGGACGCTTTAACACTTCAAAACTAAGTATTTGCAGAGTGTCGACAGTTTGGGCAGAAGTGTGTGGACGTGGATCGTCATGAAGATCATAACGCCCTTGGATATCAGTCCTCTGTGGTTAATCCAAAGTTTAGCCTTCAGCTCTTCAATAACGAGCGCTGTTGATTGTTGAACCTTTTTCCTGATAATGTTCCAATACTGGCCCTCGAGAATCCCAGAAAACTGTAAGCGTTGATGAATTTTCCAGCTAATGGTTGACTTTTTAACTTTTTTCTTGGTTGGCGATTGAGGATGTTTTCATTCCAGACTCTACTGTTTACTCTCAGGCTCATAATGATGAATATTAATGTCTCATCATCAGTAATGATCCTCTTTACTGTATTGGTTCAAGTTCAGTTTCTTCTGTTATTGCTCTTACATGACCTGTTTCGGCACCAGGTACACCCTTAGACCATAAAATAAAGAATAAATCACTGCACACTTCTCTGCTTTTGTGCAAATCACAAGTGCGGCAAGTTTGTGCGGAGTTCAGGTCATTTTTGACTCGTACAGTATAAACATATATACATGTGGAAAAATATGGAACAACATTCATTAATAAAGTGTGAAGTTATGAATGAATGACAACCTGATGTGGGGTGAGTGTAATTATAATTAGGTTCAGGTTGAGAGTAATTCTGGTAAAAGTGACCCAGATCGCTGTGTGCTGATTGGTTGCACCTGACGTGGTTCGGTGCGGGCGGATTTTTAATCTTGTTGTTCAACAGGTGGCGATGATGGAGGCGGGTAGAACTGATATTAGCCAAAACAAGGAAAGAAACCGGTCGCGTCCGAAATGTCACACGAGCTTCCTATGTAGAATGCAGAAGTAGTGTACTAGATACCGGGCGCTGTGTTATAGCACCAGGCTAGTGGTCTACTGTGCGGTTTCAGACGCGGACGTGTGTGTAATTTGACTCTGTTGCTGCTAAGTGAAGTTTGGTGTTGAGGCAAGTAGCTTTTTATTTTTTATATAATTGTATTAAATATTTGTATACATTTTAAATGCTTTAATATTTTAACTAAAGCGCGGTGTACTAACTTTGGCGATAATCCGTCAGGACGTGTCCGTTGGCCAGGCGGGTTAGCACAGCAACCTAGCTAGCAGGTAACGCCGAATAAAGCTCCTACACTCCGAGTAAATCTAAATAAAATAATGTAAAAAAAAAATAAAAAAATCTTAATTCCTTAATCTTTATTAGCGCTGTCGTTTTATGCTGGATACGTTTTTGACTTCACTTTTACATTATGTCTGTGTTAATTATTACAAGTGTTTTGTTTCATAAAGTTAATCTATTTACGCGTTCAACTTTGCAGTCATTTATTTATTTCATAATTTATTTATGAATCAATTTGTCACTGAACTAAAGTTAAAAACTGGCTTCAGTAGGAGTCACGAGTTTGTCATTAGGTGATGGCAAAGGAATCGATTCGCAGCATTAGTGAATTGAATCTTTTATTGCTTTTTCTTAGTTTTTGTATGCAAAACAAGTGCATGTTTGGTATGATGCCAAGAATGTGTTGATTAGGTTTACTGAACTGTAGTCTAAACATCGAACTAGAGCAGGTTTTCAAGCGAATGAATCGTTTCGTTTAAAACCGTGTGTTCAAAGGAATCGGTTCAGTGTATCACGTGTAAACGACTCAGTAGATTTCCATAGGGAGGTTGTGATTTTTGTATGACCATCATAAAGACATTTCCGGAGTCTTTTGATAAGGAATTAATTCTCGGAGTATATTTTAAATTGATAAACTGTATGGTTTTATCCTGTAGGTCTAATTTTGCCAAAATAACACTTTCCATTTGAATGCCAAGTGCAATCCTAGTACAGCACTACTCCATATGGCATGTTGAACTTCTTTACCAATGTTCAGAAACATAACTCTGTCTAATATAGTGTTGATTCTTCCATCATCAGGTGAAGCAGGATGTGGGGCGAGCAGAATCGAGGGATCCACGTCACTAAGGCGGAGCTGCTTTGCAAAGATGAATGTGGGTTTTACGGCAACCCGGCCTGGCAGGGATACTGCTCCAAATGCTGGAGAAAGAGGACACGCCAGACCGAACACAGCAAGGAGGATCATGGGTAAGAGTTGGGCACCTGGACGTGTGTGTGTGTGTAATATATATATATATATATAGGAGAGATTAGGAGTCCTGGCACTATTAACTCTACATCTACACTTTACAGTTCTACAGGTGCTCAGAACTATTCACACATCAACAGGGTTTGTGTGTGGTAGGAGCACTTTAGAAGTATTTTTTATTTTATTAAATCGTGCTCTGCAGTCTACAGTTTTGTGTGTGTTGGAGATAAACCTGTATTTCTGATAAGTCAGAGATCAAGATAGTGATGTGTGATTTATGAAACAGTGCTGCTGACAGTTGACTTAAAAAAAAAAACGTATCAAAAATCTTTTTGTTTTGTGTCCTCGGCCAGGCTCCAGGATGACGGGAGTTCCCAGTTGAATTCATCTAAGGCTGAAGAGAAGAAAAATGTGGAGAAAGGTAGAAGGTCCAGCACTATAATGCGTCTCTTCTGGGGGAGTTCTTCACCCCCACGTCAAGGTATTAGTGTTGACACTTCATACAGCTAGACCCCTTTACTCGTTTCAGGCTTTTACTGTAATATTTTAATCATTTGGCAGGGCGGTTTGCTTCATTCTAGAAATACAGTAAAGTGTTGGAAATATTATGTGCTGATTAAGAAGCTTGATCTGTCTTTCCATCTGCTTTTGTAGAGTCACCTGAAGGCCAGGGGACGGACCTGAAAGCCTTTCAGAGCCTGGAGCCTGGCGATTTCCCAGGCTTTCTCAAACTGCTGCACAAGCCATCGTCCCAGCGTCTCCAGTCTCGCTGCGCAGCCTTCCTCAACACCATCGATTCTTGTCGTGTAAATCTCTCTCTCTCCCCGTCTCCTGTTTTCTTACCCATGCACACCAGTAACAGCCCAGGATCTTCTAGAAAATGTTTCTACTCACACAAGATTTTGTTTCATTTCAGGACCTGCCGGTACAGAAACAGTCAGACCTGGTGCAGGATTTCTACCATAACATTGCTGTTTACTTCAGTGGTGAGTTCAGTAATAAGGAGTAAATAAACTTGTTAACGTTTATACAATGATGGAAAAGACTTGAATCGTTGTCGTTCTTTCAGGTCTGCCCGAGCCGCAGGGTTCTCGGATGATGGAGCATGTCGAGAAGTTGATCATGACTCGTCTCCACAAGTGGGTCTTCTGCCATGATAGCTGCGATGACGAACAGAAGGATCTAACACTCCAGAGAAGGATCAAGTAAGAGCCCGTGCTGAAATCTCACATCAGCAAATATGCTTTTAAATCCAGGAAACGGTTTCTCTTTCAGTGGCCAATTTATTAGGTACAGTATCTTGTCAGGCGATTTTTTTTATTTTATTTATTTTTTTTTTCTCCCCCCTCTCTCCCCCCCCCCCCCCTTTTTTTTCTTTTTTTTTTAAAGAACTGCCTTTGTTCTTAATGGTGCAGATTCAACAAGGTGCTGAAAACATTCCTTAAGGGTTATGGTCCATACCGATACGATTAGCATCATGCAGTGACATGATGTGAAGCTCCCATTCCACCACATCCCATAGATGCTCTTTTGGACTGGGGTCTACTGACTGCTGAAGCCACTTGATTACAGTGAGCTCGTTATCATGGTCAAGAAGCCAGTCTGAGATGATTTTATCTTCGTGACATGGCACATTATTCTATGGTCATAACAGCAAGAACACGGTCAGCAACAGTGCTTGCGTAGGCCGTGGCATTTAAACATATGCTCACTTGGTACTAAGGGGCTGTCAGTCAAGAAAATCTCCCCCTCACTATTACATCAGCTGATACAAAGCAGGATGGATTCAAGCTTTCATGTTGCTTACACAATTCTGACCCTACAGAATTTCGCAGCAGAAATCGAGATTCTGCAATGTTTTTTCCAATCTTCTGTTGTCAATTTTGCTGAGGCCATGTCAATTGTAGCCTCAGTTTCTTGTTCCTAGTTAACACAAAGGGGCACCAGGTGTGGTCTTCTGCTGCTGTAGCTAATCTTCTTGAAGGTTCGATGTGTTATGCGTTCAGAGATGCTGTCGCCTTTCTATCAGCTCGAACCAGTCTGGTCATTCTCCTCTGATCTCCAGCATCAACAAGGCATTTTCACCCAGAGATCAGCCCACACTGGATATTTTCGTAGTTTATATGTAAACTTTTTTTTTTTTTTTTTTTTCACTGCAGGGATTTATTCTGTTTCAGCAAATTCTTCATTTAATTAGTTAAATGCTCCCATATGCTGTCTCTCATGGTTTGGTTGCCCAGAATTAAACTGGTTTAATACAGATGACCGGAAGTGACCGTGTGTAAGTTGCTTTATGTATCTGCTTTAATCTGACAGGTCGTTGAACTGGGTCACTCCTGAGATGCTGCGTGTGCCTTTTCCTCAGGGCGGCTCAGACACTAGTGATCCGTATCTACCTGCGATTACAGGTGATTACCTGACGGGGAGGGGAAAACATTATGCCTTATTCTGTATAAATATTCAGTTTTTTGATTGAATCTAATTTGAGAAATTGTTTCTCGTATCCCGCAGCCATCATAGAGATGGACGCCAAGCGTGCGCCTCAAGATAAATTGGCCTGTTTGTCCAAGTGCAGCAAGCATGTTTTTCAAGCACTCGCCTCGGAGAACAGGCAGCCGGCGAACGCGGACGACTTCTTGTCCGCTTTGATTTACGTGGTGTTGAGAGCCAACCCACCTCGCTTGCACTCCAACATAAACTACATCATCCGCTTCGGTTTGCCACACAGCCTGATGGCAGGGGAGAGCGGCTACTACTTTACAAACCTGGTGGGTTTACGATGCATGTTGTATGCATGTACAGACTGTCCACATTATTAGGAACACGTCTTTACCTGAACATTGACACGATCATCCAACTAGTGGGAGGGAGATCATACATATACATGTGACTTTGATCATGCCATGGGTGTTTGTACCATTCGATATGATCTCTAGAGACTGTTGTGTGTAAAATTCCTGGGAAATCCTTCCACCAGCCTATCAGGCACCTTCAACTGTGACACTGTCACAGAGATCACACATCTTATGTTTTATGTCAACCTGAAGCTCTTATAATAATTGTACTGATACAGGATATTTTAATTATATCCATAACCCATGCTCTCTTCATTCCGTTTCTCAGTCGTGCACCGTAACCTTCATCGAGAAGCTGGATGGCCCGGCTCTCAACCTCACCACGGAGGAGTTTAACAGTTACATGCAGGGCCGAAAAGCGCCCCCCGTGTCTGTAGAATGCGCCGGACAGAGGAGAGCCCAGGAAAACCGAGAGCAGCTGGAGAAACTGAAGAACCGACAGGAGAAGATCGATCAGGGTGTCCGTGCTCTTCAGGAACAGATGGATATGTGGGTGCGGTCTGTGCAGGACCAGATAGATGACGTCAGGGCTGAAACCGTGTTGGTCCTGAAAGACGATGTAGCAGAAGCTCAACCCGAAGAGACTGCATGTTGAATCGTAGTTAAAGAAAAGTTAGTTGCTATTTGAAAAAAAAAAAAAAAAAAAATGCAGTTAAGAAGAATTGAAACAAAAGCAGATGACGGTAAAAGATGTTTGGGCGTCTCTGTTACTTTGCACTGGTGCTGCAATCCAGAATTTGCCAGATTGAAAATTTATTGGCACTGTTTGCACTTACGACATACTTAGATGTAAATATTGATGTATTGAATGGAGGAGCAGTTTCTCACTGCACATCGCAGAACACTTTGGTGAACACGAGGTTATTATATATATATATATATATTTTTTTTTTTTTCAATAATTTAGTAGTGTCTCAGGGTTTCATTTATTAGCACACAGCTCAGTCTCCTTTTTGTGTGTTAGTTCCTGTAAGTTGCTGGCCACAGTTTTTAAGCTGCTCATTATTTCATCAGGGAAGAGAAATTATTCCTAGGTACAGCAGGGGTACAAACTGTGTTCTTGTGATGCACAGGGTGATCCAAGTGATGCACATCAGTGAACCCATCTGATGTATACACGCGTTTAAGAGTTAATGTCAGCACTGTTTGTTGCAGAAAGCCTTGCGCTACACTAAAAAAAAAAACACACGCACACTAAAACCTTGGTCTAAAAAAATCTTAATGTTTTATCCAACTGCTGCTTGGTAGAGGGACGCCATAGCCTGAAATCACTCCCGGCAATTATGTAAAAACCCTTTTAAAATCTAACATTATGATCTATGTGTGGATGACACCTGGGTTCTGTGTTAACTGAGAGCACTGGTGGATTTACTACTATAAAACTTTCTTCTGGCAAATTAATGAAACCTTCTTTTTAATGAGGAACCCATGAAGACCTTCAGGTTCTCTTGACAAAATGTACTTTGCTGTTTGTTTTCTAATGTCTTGCGTTTTTCTATTGAGGCATTTTGTTCCTCATCGATGACAAAAACATCCACAAAACAAGCGGAAGTCTGCGCTATGGTGGTGGCTGGAGATTGATACAGATTCTGTATGTGCCTGATGTTGCTCTTGATGCTCTATAATGTAAGCAGTAGGGAGATTATTCTGATCTGCCCTGAATGATCAGTCTATACAGTCCAGTGGTTCTCTGCTGTTCATCTAGTGAAGTACAATGCAGTTGATGATGAAGAACTATGACATTGTTTTGTATTTATTCTTTTCCCATTCTCAATTTCTGTTTACATATTTAAAGTGAAAACTTTGCAAATGGGTAGAAAAGATAAATAAATTAATGTGAGCAGATTCTCTTCACTTCTTCAGTTGTGATTGAAGGTGTTTTATCACATGCGTGTGCTGATTAACAAGATGTTGTGATGAAGGTTTGCCATTTAAAAGGCAAGAAAAGCTTTCAGTGGTAGATTTATCTGGTAATAAATGTATAATCATTTTAATGGCTGAAGTCAAACAATGATTAAATGTATAACATGACATTCATCCCAAAGAAAATGCACTGTCACAGACTTTCACACACTTCTGAAAGGTGTAATTAGTCAGGTGGCTAGACAGATTTGTTGCAACTGTTGCTGCAAGATAATGTCTAATGTAGTAGACATATAGTCACTGTTTCCTAACATAACATGAAGTAATCATTTCCTTTATGACTATATCAGACTGTCACATCATTGTGTGGGAATATTGGCCCATTTGTCTTTACATCATTGCTTCAGTTAGTTGAGTTGAGGTTTTGGGGAATTTGCCTATGCACAGCTCTCTTAAGGTCCTGCCATGATATTTCAGTTAGGTTGAGTTTTGGTAGGTTGCTGGTCTGGAGCATTCAGGTGTGTGTTTACACATTGCTGAGAGGGAAAGGCATAAGCAGTGGTTTTGGAGAAGCAATTGTTGCTGCACATCAATCTGGAAATGGTTATAAAACCATTTCAAAACAATTTGAAGTTCAATGGTTCAAAGTGGAAAGCATTCAAGAATGTTTAGAATCTTCTCAGGCGTGAACGTCGCAGCACATTCACCCCATGGTCAGACCATGCTGTGCTGAAGAGAAGTGCCAAAAAGAGCTACATCTCAAAGCCTACAGACATCACTGAGCATGTTCAATGTTAACAAAACAATTAGAAGAAGATGAACAAATACTGTCTGTAAGGGTTACCAGGAGAGAACCATGAGACTTATGGAAGTCAAGTTCTTTAGACTTAAGGGTCGGTGCCATGTTTGGGGAAAAACTAAATAGCTTTTCAGCAGAATCACCTCATAGCTACTGTCAAGCACGGAGGTGGAGGGGTGATGATTCCTAAATATATGCATCACTATATATGTAAATGGATTGTGTGTAGCATATAAAAACCAGATTGTCCAAAGAAGTAAAGTAAGCATCCTGTTATAAGTTTGTTTATTTTGTGCCTTTACAGCCTCCCCCAAATCAAATCTTTAGTCTTATTTCATGTATATATAAATGTTGATATAAAATCGATAATACGAATACATATCCAATGTGAAATTCTAATCATGTTCAAGTATTTCTCCGAGCTGTTTATCTATTAAAAGTCTCGGACCTGCTGGAAATCTTAAAGCTCACTTAGTGAACACAGCGAGCCTCTCAGTCTCGCGCTCCAGGAGGATAAAACCGAAACGCGTTTTTATTAGCGCGGCCAGTTTGTTCCCTCTCGCTCGCCGTACGAGCAGTGAGGTCACTAGTCAGCCATGAAGATGACGGAGGAGGAGAAGAAGAGCACGAGCGCTGATAAAGCCGCAGTCACCACGGAGGAGGTCCAGCGGCTCGTTAAGAGGAAAGATGAGCTCGAGGAGCAGATTAAAGCGTATTACGAAGTGCTGGAGGATGTGAGTGTCCGACTGAACGGAGACATATAGAGTGTGTGTGTGTGTGTGGTCAGCGAGGAGCTGCAGCGGCTCGCTGTGTGTGTGTGTGTGTGTGTGTTTTTAACAAGACTGTGAAATGTGTTTATTTGTGTTCACGTCTGTTCAGTGTAACAGTTGGTACCTGAGTCGTGCTGGTCCAAACAAACACACTGTGAGGTTCAGATCTGTTACATAACAGTGAGAATATAGTGTACAGTGCTGGGAATATGAAGGATTTATCTACTTCTTACATTCTTGTTTGCATGGTGTCATTCTTATCTGTTCTTGAGTTTCTTTAGATCATTTTGGTTAGTTTTTTTGTTATATCTCATGATGTGACTTTGTCAGACAGGTACTGTTTACGTGATTTCTTGATTCAACAGGTCTGGGTGTGGCAGGTGAAATTTAAAAAAATGACAGTTCATGTTTTTATTTAATTTACTTTTTCACATAGGGCCAGGTAGGTTTGGACAACACCTTTTTACCTTAATAAATGAAATCATAATAAAAAAAACAGCATTTTATATTTACTTTGGTTATCGTTGTGTAATATCAAAATAAGTTTGATGATCTGAATCATTTAAGTGTGACAAATATGTTAAAAATAAATAAAAAATTAAAATCAGCAAGGGTGCAAATACTTTTTCACAGCACTGGACAACTCCTCAAACAAAAGATAAGATAAAATAAGTCTTTATTAATCACAAAGGAAATTGTTTCTCCAGTGGCTGCATATTTAAAAGATACAAATACAATAGGATACGAAGAATACAATAGAATACAATGTACTATAGTTTTAAAAAATAGATATAAATAGAATAAAAATATATAGAAAAACTACTGACTGTACAGAAAAGTGCAGAATTGTCTCTTCTGTGTGTTGTACAAGTATGTTATTGCACATAATCACATATTTGATATTGCATATAGGGTAGTAATTATATTGCACACTATATTAGTTTGCAATATAATTACTACCCTATATGCAATATCAAATATTATATAGATAATATCAAAGCACATGATTTTCATAAGTGCAATAGCCGTGTAAACGGCGTGGGTTGTGGTATTCTTAGTAAACTGTGTTGTGTTTGGTAACTGCATGGTATGGACATCCATGAAATCTGCAAAGCTGCTGATCTTGAAATAATAATCAGAATGAACAAAACAGATGACTTGGTAACAATGAGATGATGAATTAGTGTGAAATGTGTGAACTGAGATCTTATTTGTCTGCGGTTTAGTATTCGGTCACCACTACACTAGTGCCACCCATTACATGATGAAAACTAAATCAAATCAGTCAATTAACAGACTTTACAAAAGTTTGTTTGTATCACAGTCTCATGGGCACCAAATAGTGACCACATCATTAAGATTATTTGTCACATGTACCTTACATATATATATCCCTGTTAGGAAAGTGGGGTCAGAGGACAGGGTCTGCCAGGGATACAGCGCCCCTGGAGCAGATTAAGGGTTAAGAGCTCGTCAGTGGCAGTTTGGCAATGCTGTGGTTTGAACCCTTGAACTCCCGACCAAGTAACCAGGGCCTTAATTGTTTGAGCCACCACTGTGCTTCATGCACTAATCGTCATTCTATATGATCGTTGTTTAGAGTGAGTCGGTCTTCATAAGCAGTAGCCATGATTGAATTATCTCGTCCCAACAAATTCATTATCTCTTTCCCATGCTTTCCTAAGTTGTGGCCATGATTTTATTAATGTAATCATTGTGATCTCTTTTTGTTCCACGTTACAGCCATGACTGACTTATCTTGTTAATTTATCTTGTTCCCATGTCTCACAGAGTTGTAGCTATGACTTCATTATCTCATTTCCATGACATAATTATTTTGCATTTATGATTTAATAACCTTCCTGGGCCTCCTTCCTTTTTAATTTATTTTTTTTCATCAAGCTCCAGTGTCGTGAGCAAGATGTGATGACACTGACATTGCGAGAATGAGATGAGACCTGAGGCAGAAGAGCGTGAGAATGAGAATTCATGGGCAATAGATAATTATTTCATTCTTAGAACATACTGATTTGACGGCTTTATTTTATTCTCACAGTGTATTTATCTTGTTCCCAAGTCACTAAGTCTAAGACGGTACTATCTTTCTGTACCAAGTTGTCCCCATGACTCGACTGTTTTGTTCCCACAATCATAAAACCCATTCCTATATCATGTCCATCTCACTGTGCTGACTTGTTTTTGTTGTTCCTGTGCAGTAATGCCTTGCACCCAGGTGGGTTTTTTTTTTTTTTTTTTTTTTTTTTTAAGAAAGTGATGTCACCAGACAATAATGTCTGTATAATCCTTTAGAGCAGAAGTAATTAAAGGTTCTTACTAGGGCTGCAACAACTAATCGATAATGAAATTCGTTGTCAACGAATGCCGTTATCGATTAGTTGGGCTGCTCACGTTATTGAGGCGCGCGACCACAAGATGCACAAATACACACAGATACACAGCCGCTCGCGCAATGGCGGTTACACAAGCGTTTGCAGGAAAAAGCGCGCCCCAAGTCCTCCAGGTATGGGAGCAATTTACATTAAATGCCTCTTATCGGGCGTTAAAATCGAGCGTTTTCTGCCGTTCGTAGTGTCCGGTGAGCGCGGATGAAGTGCAGAGGGTTTTCTACACCTAGGAGTCAGTGAGAGAGTTCACACGGGCTTTGGTGACGTGCGTTTGTCCGGCTGCGCGGTTATACGGTGTCAAAAAAAAACGTTGCATGCAGCTTTTTCTTGGCGTTCAAATCCCAACAAACGCAAGGAAAACACTTCTAGTTCGTTTTCTTCACGTTCATTTTACACTTCGGAGGACCAGATATATCCCATGATCCTACAGAGGGAAATGCGGGAAAAGGGCAAAATAAACCCAGTGAACCCAGTAGCGGCGAGTTTTTTCTCTCCCTACGTCGCCGTATTACGAGAATGTCTGTCTAGTATAGCAAAATGGTCTATATATTATTATTATTATTATTTATTTATTTTTTTGAGACAAAAAAAAGGATAAAATGCACACGAGAGGATCGAAATAAACCGTTAATTGACACTTCAATTAAAAATAATATCATAAGTCTATTCTTATTAAGTTGAATTAATTTAAGAGAATTTAAAATTGAGGTCATTCTTAATAACTGTCATTTTTTTTAACTATATAATATATATATATATATATATATATATACACACACACACAGTATATACACACAGTCAACTTGCCACCTGCAATTACTGTTAAAAACAAAAATGTTGATTTATAAAAAATAAGGGTTAAATGTCAAAATTAAAGATAATTAAACTCTAGTTTACTTTTATACATAAATAATACCCCGATTTATGGTTTTATATAGTTAAGCAAAACATCAAATTAAAGCGTTTAGCTTTTATCCGATTAATCGAAACAATAATCGACCAACTAATCGATTATCAAAATAATCGTTAGTTGCAGCCCTAGTTCTCACAGTAATTGTGTTTTGTTACAGCAAGGCGATGTGGGCATGAATGCCCCCCTAGTGGATGTCGAAGGCTATCCCCGCGCAGATGTGGATTTGTTTCAGATCCGAACAGCAAGACACAGCATCTCATGTAGGTGACTCCGTTTGTGAAGATTAAGCATGTACAGGTGTATTTAGATGCACGTGTGATATGTTGTATGACGATTGGTGCATTTGTTTATTTCAGTCTGGTTAGAGCTCCTGAGAATATCCTGGCAACGCCGGATGTGAGGCTGGAATACACCCTTGATGGGCCTAATGATTGACATCTAATGCTGTTTTAGACAAATCCACCCACCTGCAATGCTTTCAGAAGCTTAATTAAACTGCAAACCTCGTGTGTGTGTGTGTGTCTCCTGTTCAAGGTCTATTCCCGCCTCATATCTACTGTTTCTAGGAAAACTTCTGGATGTCTAGAGTTTTGAATCTTGTCTTAGCACACTGGACGATTATTTGTCAGTTTTTTTTATTTTTATTTTTTTCATCTTCTCCATAAGGTTTGCAGAACGATCACAAAGCAATCATGGTGGAGATCGAAGAGGCCCTTCATAATCTTCACGCTCAAGAAAGAGCCAAGCGTGAACAGGACCAGGCGGAAGCGCAGACTGAGAGAATGGACCAGGACGTGCCGCTGCCGTCCCCTTTTGCTCGAGTGGACGCTGTGACTCCGGGCTCCCCTGCTTATCAGGCGGTGAGGTTTAACACTCATGGTTACTTTTTTTTTTCTGTTAATCAGATTTCATTCTTGTATGTTGTTCAGCAGTGTGTAATAAACATTCTACGTATTAGTAATATGATCAACATGAACACAGAAGAAGGGATGGCGAAGGAGTAGTGATGGGGAGAAACGGATACAGTCTCTGTATTATTCTTATTATAGTCCTCAGAGACATTTATTAGTGACATATAAGTTATTAGTGTTGATTGGTTTTCAGGGAAGCTGAAACGAGGAGTTAAACTTCTAATCGTCTAGCACCACCAACAGGCTAATGTTGAACACGCGTGGTAAAATAACGGTCTTTTGCATTTTGTATCATTCTTGAAGGTATGTACGGGTTTAAACCAGGAATAATTTTTAAAAAATTTACTTTATAGCGGTTTGCCAGTTGATGTTGAACAGCTGTTTCATCTTGACAGCAAGAGCGATCGTTCTAACCCTGAGTGGTTCTTTAATTAAATGATAAATTTAAATAATAATAATAATAATAATAATAATCTTCCTCTCAGAATGAAAACATTTCATTACACAAAGCCTGGTTTGATTACGGGAGTAAACGGAAATAATCATGTCTATAACCTCACTGTCTGCATGTAGACTGGTTCCTCTTCATGAGGTTACTGCTCCTGTTGTTTCAGGGTCTGTGCGTCGGTGACGAGATCATCGAGTTTGGTTCGGTGAACCCGAGCAACTTCCACAGCCTGCAGAACATCGCTTCTGTGGTGCAGCACAGCGAGGGGGTACGCTACACAGATACTGAACATATACCTTGTTTTAAATATTACAGTAAAGTTTGTGTCTCTTAACATATATCTTTAATAAACAATGACAGAAATCCGTGAGTATTGCAGTGATCCGGAACGGACGGAAAGCTCGTCTCAGCCTGACCCCGCAGCGCTGGTCTGGAAGAGGCTTACTGGGGTAAGGCGTTTTATGGTTCTCACCAACTGCACTTGCTTTCTTCGCTGCACAGTACTCATTAGTTTGGACTTGAATAAGAGGTACTGTACAAATGCCTAAAAAGGGTTAGTTCAGTATTTAAGGAAGATAGTTTATGACAGGATGGTGTGATGCAACCCAACTTCAAGGGGAGGATTGTTTTCTCTATAGACTTTGAACTTTTATTTATTTATTAAACATCACTTTTTTCTTTTTTTTTTTCTGTCAACAGGTGCAACATAGTTCCTCTTCACAGATGACCGGAATGAGGGATGCTCACGACCCTTTCAGGACAAAGGGCTTGTTCTTTTGTGCTCCCGTCATCTTCGGCTCGACATCTTCCAGTGTCTGTAGACAGGTTTAGTTTTCAACTCATAATCGCATCTAACACAAGTGCATTTAATTTTTACACATGCATTTGTATTTAATGAATAGTTTTGGTGTTAAAAAAATCCTTTTCTCAAAACTGCCTTCACACTATTTGATCAAGAATAAATCTTTAACAAGTACTTGTTAACTTTCTTGATTTTTCTTTTTGTATTATTTCATTATAATTTGCGAAGAAGGAATAAAAATTTCGGATGAGGAATTAAAATGTTTTCTTTATGTTAAATTAAAAAGAATATATTTCTGTTATGAGTGTGGGTCCTTCCTTGTCCTTCTTTAAATGTCAAAAACATTCATATTAATATGAAAAGTAACATGTAACTGTCTAGTCCCAATCCAGAACTATACAATTCTTTATTGCTTGTATTTTAGACTAAAATCATACTTTCATGTTGCTTTTAAATACTAATAATTATATTAGTAAGTATTAGGGATGTGATTAATATACCAATTCCATATTGTTTTAGGTTTTGTTACAATTCTAAAAGTTCAACAAATAATTTGCTCCTACCACACAGGATGCTGTGCTCTGTGAAGAGTTTAGAGCTCCACCTGCAGGATAATAGAGGAATTGCCACATTTACCACTTCAAATGTAAACACACAGTATATAAATAAAAAATGTGTTTTTGAAAAAGTTATTTTGGGGTCCGTGTGGAGATGCACGAGTGCCACACAGAAAATTTTTTAATTCTAAAAAAAAAAAAAATGCAAATACAAATTTCTAGTACGTATTTATGTAATTATATGTCTGTATATTCAATCAGCAAAATTTTTGCAAGAATGAGAATGATCATGGGTAATGACTATTATTATCCTGTCAACATGGAGAGAGGATGTTAACCCAATTAAGGCTTTGAACCCAGAACCCTCCAGGGCTGAAATCTTACAGTTCTACACACCAAGTATGTAGAACTGCAAAGCTTTCCTGAGCCTTTAAATGGTCTCTTAGTCTGGTTGGTTGTTCACAGAATGCTGTATCCAAGCCCATTATAATTGAACACACAAGGAGTGAATTCACAAGGAGCGGACTGCAGCTTGAGTCAGTGCTTCAAGAGCCACCACGAACAGAACAAACCACTTTTGAACCAGAGACCAAATCAGAGGAGTCTTACCTGGACTAAGTACAAAACGAGTCTAAGAGAGGAGAGGTACAGAGTCTAAGTTGCTTGGGCTCCAGTGTAAAGTTTGCACAGTCAGTGATGGATTGGGGAGCGATATCCTCTGCTGGTGTTGGTCCACTGTGTTTAATCCGGTCCAAGGTCAGCGCAGCTGTCCACCAGGAAGTTGAAAAGCACTTCATGCTTCCCTCTGCTGATCAGCTTTAAGGAGATGCTAATTTCATTTTCCAGCAGGACTTGGCACCTGCTCACACTGCCAAATATACTAATACCTGGTTCAAGGACCATGGTATCCCTGTGCTTGATTGGCCAGCAAACTCGCCCCACCCTAAACCGCAAGAGAGTATTTTGAAGAGGAGGACACCAGACCAAACAATGCAGAAGAGCTGAAGGCTGCAGTCAGAGCAACTTGGACTTCCATAACATCTCAGCAGTGCCACAGACTGATCACGTCCATGCCACGCCGTATAGCTGCAGTAAATTATGCAAAGGGAGTTTTTTTCTGATCTTAAGTAATATTCAAATTTCTGAGATACTGAATTTTGAGTTTTCATTAACTGTAAACCATAATCATCAAAATTCAAAGAAATAAACACTTGCAATATATCAGTCTGTGGGTAATGAATCTGTATGAGTTCTAACCCTTTCTACAAACCGGATTCCAAAAAAGTTGGGACACTAAACAAATTGTGAATAAAAACTGAATGCAATGATGTGGAGATGGCAAATGTCAATATTTTATTCAGAATAGAACATAGATGACAGATCAAAAGTTTAATCCGAGAAAATGTATCATTTTAAAGGAAAAATATGTTGATTCCAAATTTCACGGTGTCAACAAATCCCAAAAAAGTTGGGACAAGTAGCAATAAGAGGCTTGAAAAAGTAAATTTGAGCATAAAGAAGAGCTGGAAGACCAATTAACAGTAATTAGGTTAATTGGCAACATGATTGGGTATAAAAAGAGCTTCTCAGAGTGGCAGTGTCTCTCAGAAGCCAAGATGGGTAGAGGATCACCAATTCCCACAATGTTGCGCAGAAAGATAGTGGAGCAATATCAGAAAGGTGTTACCCAGCGAAAAATTGCAAAGACTTTGCAGTTATCATCAACTGTGCATAATATCATCCGAAGATTCAGAGAATCTGGAACAATCTCTGTGCGTCAGGGTCAAGGGCGTAAAACCATACTGGATGCCCGTGATCTCCGGGCCCTTAAACGACACTGCACCACAAACAGGAATGCTACTGTAAAGGAAATCACAGAATGGGCTCAGGAATACTTCCAGAAACCATTGTCAGTGAACACAATCCACCGTGCCATCCGCCGTTGCCAGCTGAAACTCTACAGTGCAAAGAAGAAGCCATTTCTAAGCAAGATCCACAAGCACAGGCGTTTTCATTGGGCCAGGGATCATTTAAAATGTAGTGTGGCAAAATGGAAGACTGTTCTGTGGTCAGACGAGTCACGATTCGAAGTTCTTGTTGGAAGTGTGGGACGCCATGTCATCCGGACCAAAGAGGACAAGGACAACCCAAGTTGTTATCAACGCTCAGTTCAGAAGCCTGCATCTCTGATGGTATGGGGTTGCATGAGTGCGTGTGGCATGGGTAGCTTGCATGTCTGGAAAGGCACCATCAATGCAGAAAAATATATTCAGGTTCTAGAACAACATCTAGTCATCTGTTTCAGGAAAGACCCTGCATTTTTCAACAAGATAATGCCAGACCACATTCTGCATCAATCACAACATCATGGCTGCGTAGGAGAAGGATCCGGGTACTGAAATGGCCAGTCTGCAGTCCAGATCTTTCCCCTATAGAGAACATTTGGTGCATCATAAAGAGGAAGGTGCGACAAAGAAGGCCCAAGACGATTGAACAGTTAGAGGCCTGTATTAGACAAGAATGGGAGAGCATTCCTATTTCTAAACTTGAGAAACTGGTCTCCTCGGTCCCCAGACGTCTGTTGAGTGTTGTAAGAAGAAGGGGAGATGCCACACAGTGGTGAAAATGGCCTTGTCCCAACTTTTTTGGGATTTGTTGACACCATGACATTTTGATTCACCATATTTTTCCCTTAAAATGATACATTTTCTCAGTTTAAACTTTTGTTCCGTGATTTATGTTCTATTCTGAATAAAATATTGACATTTGCCATCTCCACATCATTGCATTCAGTTTTTATTCACAATTTGTTTAGTATCCCAACTTTTTTGGAATCCGGTTTGTACATTAAAGTAGCATTGGATGACATTATAATCGCACAAACAATATAGGAAGGATAAGATAAATATAGAAAATAATTAATAAACAAATAAAGGTAAAAAATATATATAATACAAATTAAATATATGAAATAAAAGGGTACAGTAAAAAATCTAATTTACATAGGATTCATCTTGTCATTATCAATATAAATTCAAATTTGGCACTTTTTTGGTGTTCTAATTAGATAGTTATTATTGCAAAGAAAATCATAATAAAATCATAATTTGGAGAATATTGAAAATGTAATATTTTCCCAATAAATAAGTACATTTCCTATATAATATATGTTATATTTACAATGGGGAAAAAATTACAAAATGTATCATACATACTGTAGTTAAATCAACATAGACTTTGAAGAAAAGAATTTTGATAAATCAAACCAGAATTTCGTAACAAGAGGACATTAAAAAAAAAAAAGGATGATCAATACTGACATTACAAAAATTACAGTTTGAGTGAGGATTACCAAATTTGGATGTAATCTCACTGGTGCGGTATATATAATGCTAAATCTTTAAATGTACTTCTTTCACTTTGTTGGAGGACACATCATTTATAAGGTAAGAGACATGTTTTTTCCCCAATTTATCTTGTCTATTAAAGAATTCCAGACACTGTTCTTTAGTTTAGAATATAAAAAGATTTTAATGGCGTGTCATCCTGTCCAATCATGGCACAGGAGGCGGGCTTCTCTCAACCAATCCCCACACAGAAAGTCCTAACCCGTATCTTAGCAACCGGACGCTAAGAAGTTTGAGGTGTTTGTGCATGGTGAGCTCGCGCTATGCTATTGCTAATGTTTTGAAACATATAAACCTTATTTAAAGCGCCGGTAGGAAGAATTGGATAGAGAATACTTATCGTTTTTTCCCAGCGTTATCCGTTTAGTAGTTTGATAAACTGTTGTGGTCGCTAACGTAGTAAATACTGCTTTCATTACTGTTTCTCTCCTGTTAGCGAGCTAGCTCTAGGAGACATGGCGGATGGAGCGGAGTGTGTGAGCGGAGCTTCTGATAAAAGCGGAGCCTCTGATAAAGGCGGTGTCGGAGAGCAGAGCAGTGTGGATGAGCAGCGCAGTGTGGATGTGGATCAGAAGAGCAGTGTGGATGTGGATGAGCAGCGTAGTGTGGATCAGAAGAGCAGTGTGGATGTGGATGTGGATGAGCAGCGCTGTGTGGATGAGCAGGTGGAGACGGAGAGAGCAGGAGAGGAGGAAGGAGCCGGACTGTCCAGCCGAGTGTACACAGCCACCTCACTGTCCCTGGGAGCTGAAACCCGGAGCCCCCTGATAACCTACCCACTGGTAACAGGACAAGACTAGAGATCTAATACTCATGTCTGATCTGTACAGTACATACTAATGTACAATGCTAAACTTCATTTACACTACACTATCCAACTGTGAGATAAAGTGTAAGATTGTGTAACTCACCTACAGATGATGCAGCGCTTCACTTTTTACAGGTTTTTTTTATCTTACAGCCTTATTCCTTACACATGGAACATTTGCACATTTTTGCACACTGTGAACTTGAACTGCAATCTTGCACATTATCTTATTATCTAATCATCGTACATTAACTGGACTCGGCTCTCCACTGCACTACATCACATTCCTATTATATTTCATTTTATTATATATATTTTTCTATTTTTAATATATATTCTTTAACTTCTTTATATTTCTATCTTATTCTAGATTTTTATTATTCCTATTGCTGTATATTATGTAAATGTAAACTTTTTTTTTTTAAATTCTCTTATTTTTTGTAATATTTTGGTCAACAGCAGTCGTATAAGCATTTCACATCTTATCATACTGGGTATGACTGAGTATGTGACGAATAACATTTTATTTGAATTTCAAATGGATTTAATGCATCATTTTCCTCAAGATTTTACAAACAGTACCCCATAAGGACAACTTGTCAGTTTGATTGAAATCTTTGCAAATCTATTAAAAAGTACATTAGTATTCGCAGACTTTGCGATGACCCTCACAATTGTGCATCCTGTTTTGACTGATCAACCTTGAGATGTTTCCAAAACTTGATAGGAGTTTGTAAAAGCACACACACACACACACACTTGTTCACATAAGGTCCCACAGTTAACAGTGCATGTCAAAGCACAAACCAAGCCATGGCGTCCAAGGAATTGTCTGTAGACCTCTAGGGAAGAACTGGGAGACAGGTCCAGAAATATTTCTTCAGCTGTGAAGATTCCAATAAGCACAGTGGCCTCCATTATCAGAAAATGGAAGAAGTTTGGTACCACCAGGACTCTTCCTAAAGCGAGCTGCCTGGCCAAACTGAGCGATCGGAGGAGAAGGATCTTAATCAGGGAGGTGACCAAGAACCATATGGTCACTCTGAAAGAGCTCCAGCATTTCCTTGTGGAGAGAGGAGAACCTTCCAGAAGAACAACCATCTTGTAGCACCATCCTCAAAAAGACTTGAGCTTGTAATTAGTGCCAAAGAAGCTTCGACATGTAAAATCTTGAGGAAAATAATGAATTTAATTAATTTCGAAATAAGGATTAAAATGTAATATAACAAAATGTGGAGAAGTGAAGTGCTGTAAATACTTTTCAGATGCACTATATAGTAAGAGCTAATCCTAAGTAATGATGTGTGGTTGCAGACTCTGAACTGGGCCATTGGAATAAACAAGTCTCTCCCTGTCTTCAGCCTCATGGATCAAGGAGACAGACTCACCATCCTGTATGCTTGTTCTCGTGTGGCTGTCATATACGACCACACATCTAATTCACAACGACTCTTACAAGTAAGCTGTTATACAATGACATCTGCATAAAAGTCTGATTAGTGTAGTTCTTTTACATAGTTACATAGACAATGAATAAATATTGCTCATAATCAAATTAGTAAGGAAACGCATCTCTTTACATCCATTGTTAGTTAATATCTTTGGATGATATTGTGCATTCTTTATCACATTTCTGCTCCATTTACGGGCGTCATGGTGGTGTAGTGGTTAACACTGTCGCCTTGCACCTCCAGGGTCCGGGTTCGATTCCCGGCCAGGCTCGATTCCCGTCTCTGTGTGCATGGAGTTTGCATGTTCTCCCCGTGCTTGGTGGGTTTCCTCCGGGTACTCCGGTTTCCTCCCACAGTCCAAAGACATGCAGGTTAGGCTAATTGGCGTTCCTAAATTGCCCGTAGTGTGTGATTGGGTGTGTGAGTGTGCTCTGCGATGGATTGACAGGGTGTACCCTGCCTCGTCTCCTGGGATAGGCTCCAGGTCCCCGCGACCCTATATACAGGATAAAGCGGTATAGAAGATGAAAGAATGAATGAATGCTCCATTTACTAACAAGTACTAAACAAGTACAACAGCTGCTGAATGTCCAGATTAGGAGTTAACCAAATGCTCTTTGTTAAGCTTTTTTTTTTTTTTGTTCTGGTCAGGGTCTGAGCCTGTTCTGGGCATGAGACAGAGAATGCCTGTCCATCATACAGCAGCACAGACAAATCCATTCAATAACACCTTGGGCATGAGATGAACATCTGAGACTCAGAAAGTCTATGTGTGTGGAATTTGTATGTTCTCCCCATGCTTGGTGGGTTTTTATCCCAGAGTCTAAAGATATACAGATTAAAGTGCCGAGAAAAAGTATTCACAATTTTTTCATTTCAACAACCAGTTATTAGGTTTAGGGGGAATTACTTTGTCACATAGGCCCAGATAGGTTTGGACAGCTTTTTTTCTCTTAATAATTGAAATCATCATTTAAAAAATATAATTTTGTATTTACTCAGTTTATCTTTGTGTAATATTATAATTAGTTTGATGATCTGAATCATTTAAGTGTGACAAATATGTAAAAAAAATTACAAAAAATCAGGAAGGAGGCAAATACTTCTTCATGGCACTATAGATTAATTGTCTTATGTGCCAGAGAACAATCACTTGCCAAGATGAGTGGACTTTGTTATCTTGGTGTAACAATTTTTCTTTGAAGTCTTTGGGAACTAGTGTGAATCTGAAGCTTCTAACTTGCACTAACCGATTTTTCTGCTTAATGATTTTGTCATCAGGGTCACTGCAACACCATTTCCTACCTGTGTGTCAGTGAGGACAGGCGCTGGATTGTGACCGCTGATGAAGGCGACGAGAGCCTTGTGATCATATGGGACTCATACACAGGGTATAACTTTTTGTACCAATCAATTCATCATAACACCACCTATTCTCTACACTGACACTTTTGAAAAGCATGAAGGAGGGTTTTCACTGCGTGTGTTGTAGGATTCCGGTTCGCACCATGTTCGATTGCCACCCTGAGGGCGGTGTAGCCGCTGTGGCGCTGTCCGGGGATTCAAAATATCTGGTGACTGCTGGAGCCGGAGCAGTGCAGGTTGGAGGCTGGCGTTAATCTGAGCTACATTTGTAAGATCTTTTGTCTCCGAGATGTTGTGTTTTAAGCAATGTGTTTTAATGTCGATCACAGAGAGTCTGTATCTGGGATTGGACTAATGAGACTGAAAGCCCAGAATGCCAGGTTGAAGTCAGCCCAAAATGTGGTTGCCAGGTATGTTCCACATTTAAGTATATTTCTTTTTTTTTGTTGACCAGCACATTTAAGCCCAGTGATTTAGATATTATCTTACTGTATGTTTTCTCCTTTCTAGAAACTCATCTCATTCAACCCTACTGACAGCCATCAGCTACTCAGTAACAGTGAAAGTCATGTCTTGTTTTACACCTGGGTGAGCATCAATTCTATCTCACACTTACTTACTTACTCATCATCTACACCGCTTTATCCAGGAGATTTGGGGCACGAACCAGGGTACACAGGGTGCCAATCACCTGCAGGGCACACACACTCACACACCTATTCACACAATACACTACAATTTGGGACTGTCAATTAGCCTAATCTGGGAGGAAACTAGCCAGCACAAGGAGAGATGCAAACTCTACACCCACACAGACTCAGGTGGGAATCGAACTCAGACCCTGCAGGTGCAAGGCGACAGTGCTAACCACTAAGCCACCGTGACCCTCAGTTATATCTCTGTAGCAACTAAACAGATGATATAGATATACTGTAAATAGATGGTGTATTTCATATTAATTAACATTCATTCTTATTTTATTTCCAAACTTCATTAAGGATAAAGAAACGATGCAATATGAAGCACCTGACATCTTCAAGGTAAGGCTGTACATTACATTTCCTGTTTTTTCTCTGTTTACCGTGGCATGAGATGCCCTTTTGAGCCTCTATGTGTAACTATGTATTCCGACTGATACTTAAATGTAATACACAATACATGAGTCTTATCTAAAAGAGAGCTATTTTATCTCAAATGCTTGACATTTTATATATATTGTTTTTTCCCACTATAGAAATTTAAAATGCCAGCGGATCGCTTTAGTCAGTCTGTCTTCCATGTGCAAGGCATGCAGGCTTTCTCATGTACACTCTCAGGCAATGTTGTAGTGTTCAGTGTGCAGACGTCAGGCACAGGCCAAGTGTGTACAATGAAAGCCCACAAAGTCATTTCGCTGCAGAAGGATGGGATTACTGCAATGACGTTGTGTGACAGGTACACATACACAGCGCAGTCGCTGTTTAAAACAGGCTCCATTCAGAGATATTTTATAATATTTGTATATATGAGGAATAAAGTATAGATTTGTCGGTTTACTAAAGTTCCCCTCTCGTCTCGTTCATGTGTTTTTCTGCCTTTTCTCTGCAGGTTTATTGTGACGGGTGATGTAAAAGGCCACATTTCATTCTATGATGAGAACTTCAAGATCATTAGCTCCTTAGCTAACCTCAATTTGGACCCTATCGAATCCATCTCCTCGGCGAAGGATATTTCCACCTCTAGTGCTGCTGCACAGGAAGAAGATCGCATTTTAAGCACCGCACGATTTGTCAGTAGGTAAGAACCATGTTCGTCAGTGATTGAATTTATGGCTCTTGATTGGCAGACAGGCTCCATCCTATCGTAGGGTCGTAAGTGAGTTCCATCGCAGATGATGCAACAGTCATGTGTCCAAGAGTCATGGAAGAGACGTGGCATAAGCATGTCATATGACACAGCATAAGCAAGAGTTCAAAACGAGGCAACCTGGCTGGTTTCACATTTCTCACATAAGCGTGATAGAGTAGAGCTGGCCTATGGTAAGAAAATGGTTTAATTAATTAATGAATTAATTGTGCTATTTTATAATAGCACATAAGATAATATTTTATATAATATAATATTTTACATATATAATTTTTTTTTAAAGAAAAATCCTGTTAATTTAGAATAACGTTCATATGCTGCTTGAATAGATGTATGTTTAAGGATACAATAATTAGCTCATTTATTTTCATTGTAGATATGAATTAATAATAATTAAAAAAAAAGACATGCCGAGCACCTGCGATGGATTGGCACGCTGTCCAGGGTGTCCCCTGCCTTGTGCCCAGAGTCTCCTGGGATAGGCTCCAGGTCCCCGCGACCCTAAATACAGGATAAAGCGGTATAGAAGATGAATGAATGACATGCCGAGCACACCGTACAAAAAATAAGAAATCTGAGTAGAATAATTTTTTCCTGCTTGTTTTAATGTGGATAATGCATATCAATGTATATAAAGGTATTGTATACAATATATTTGGTGATTACTATTAAAGATGTATAAATGCAGATCATTTCCTGCTATCTGTTTCACCCAGATGAGGATGGGTTCCCTGTCGAGTCTGGTTCCTCTCAAGGTTTCTTCCTATTACCATCTCAGGGAGTTTTTCCTTGCCACTGTCGCCCTCGGCTTGTTCATCAGGGACTATCTGAACATTTTGATTTCTGATCACTTTTCTCACACATTCCAAATTAATTTCCTAATTTTATTTTTGATTCTGTAAATCTGCTTAGCGACAGTGTCCACTGTTACTAAATAAAACTGAACGGAATTTAATTGCACTGAAGATTTCTGATCATTGTGAAGTATATAAAAGTATATACATATAACTGTCATTTTTGTCTGTTATGCAAACTTTTACTGATTTGTATTTTTTACGATATTGTTTAATACTTAATTAGTCGCCTACCACCTGTTTTCCTTTTATAGAAATCTTGTCGTGTCCACAGTGAGTGCAGCTGTGGTACATGTGAACACGCAAAGCAGAACTGCTCAGACTTTAATGAAAGAACACTCTGAGCCAGTGCACGCAGTCGCCTGTCATCCTAAACATCCTGTTCTAGCGACGGGAAGCCATAGTGGTGTCCTGATGGTTTGGGACTATGAGCTCAAAGTGACTGTCTGCAGCAGAATCTTCCGTACAGATGAGCAGATCCACTGCGTCACCTATGATCCTAAAGGTCAGTGAAACTTACAAAAGAACCTGAATTAGTCATGCTTTTTGGTATACGTATTTTAGATCTTCAGTTCTAGATACTAGTCTTTTTTACACCTAAATGCAAAACAGTACATACTGTATAAAATAATGCACTGCAGTTCAAATTGATCATTAACCCTCTTCGACTCTCCCTAAACACTGCTCCCAAAATCTTTCTACATTCTACTTTGTTTCGTTAGGCTTTTACCTGGCCGTAGGTTTTGTCAGCGGGGTTGTGAAAGTTCTGAATTCGTGCAGTTTAAATGAAGAAGAAGAGGGGAGCTTTAACTACAGTTATGACTGCATTACCCATCTCTCTTTCTCCCACGACTCCTCCTACCTGGCTGCTGCGGTGAGTGCACGAGTGCACACACTCACTCTTATCCTATTTAAATCGGGCCCGTTATGCTTGGCATGTACAAGTAATGTATGTAAGTACAACTACTGTACTGTAGACGCAGAATCGAACTGGATTTAACATCTGTTTATTGCATTCCATGAGTGACCACTAGAGAAACTAGTAATAGTAGTGTAGTGGTAGTAACTAGCAAAAGTAAGTAGAAACACTTATCCAGTCACTGACTCATACAGATGTAGTATATACAGTAAAATAACGACAGATAAATTGTTTCCTATTCCAGGATGCTGGGAAAGCTGTGTTGGTGTTTCACTTATGTAAGGAGGGCACTCAGTGTGTGTGGCAGTACCTCGGGAAACATCGCTCTCACTACAAGCCCATTCAGGACCTGCTGTTCGGGGTCTACCTGGACAGTACCATGCCGCGCCTCCTCTCCTTGGGCATGGATCGCAGGCTAGTCAGTATCTTGTATAAGGCGTTCCAAACTCATTTGTGATGTAAATTCTTTTTTAAATTAAGAGTTCAAGAGGTGCAAGTTAAGAATAAAACAGCAGACATTATATGATTATTTCATAAAATATTGCAAAACCATTTTGATCTTTTTACTTTAGCAGTTTATTTTTTTAGAAATGAAACAATGATAGAATGACAGTTTATCAGTTTATTGTTACAGGTAATGTTGGGGAACAGGCATGTGGGGCAGTAATAAGAGCAGTGAAGAATACATTGGATTTCCCCTTTTCTCAATGAAAACATATATAATTATTTACATTGTCCCCATGGCGGCACGGTGGCGTAGTGCTTGGTACTGTGGCCTCAAACCTCCAGAGTCGAGAAACCTCCCGCCTTTGGTCTTTGTGTGTGGATTTGCATGTTCTGCCCGTGCTTGGTGGGTTTCCTCCTGGTAATCCTGTTTCCCTCCCACAGTCCAAAGACATGCAGGTTAGGCGAATTGGTGTTCCCAAACTGCCCGTAGTGTGTGTGTGTGGTGTGTGTGTGTGTGTGGTGTGTGTGTGTGTGTGTGTGTGTGTGTGTGGTGTGTGTGTGGTGTGTGTGTGTGTGTGGTGTGTGTGTGGTGTGTGTGTGTGTGGTGTTTGTGTGTGTGGTGTATGTTGTGTGTGTGTGTGTGTGGTGTATGTTGTGTGTGTGTGTGTGTGGTGTATGTTGTGTGTGTGTGTGTGTGTGTGTGTGTGTGTGTGTGTGTGTGTGTGTGTGTGCTCTCCAATGGATTAGCACCCTGTACAGGATGTACCCTGCCTTGTTCCCTAAGTCTCCTGGGATAGGCTTCTGGCTTACTGCGACCCTGTACATATGGTAAACCATACAGATGATGAATGAATGGATATCTCCTCATAAATAAAATTCCCAGTGTCCTGGTCACAAAAGCAAAGTTTGACAGGATTAATAGCAATTTTCATACTTTTGGGGCATAGTCAATAATAATAATAATAAAAACACTTCCTACACAGGAACAGAAATGATTTTGCATATATAGAACATTTCTCATTCATTTTCTATACCGCTTATTCCTGTGTTCAGGGTCGCGGGGGACCTGGAGCCTATCCCAGGAGACTTCGGGCACTAGGCAGGGTACACCCTGGACAGGGTGCCAATCCATCGCAGGGCACACACACATACACACACTCACACACCCTATCACACACTACGGGCAATTTTTTAGGAACGCCAATTAGCCTAACCTGCATATCTTTGGACTGTGGGAGGAAACCGGAGTACCCGGAGGAAACCATATATAGAACATTTTAAAATAAAATGAATGAAATAAAATGCCCCAGGTTTAAATGATTATCATATTAAATAGAGATACGTTCGGTAAGTTTCTACACAGATCACTGTGTGTGTGACTTTACTTTCCTCAAAATGTCACTCAGTCATTGAATCGAACTGAATGCTGATATCACAAGGTGTTGTTCTCTCTACCCTCTTTAGGTTGAGTACGACCTGCAGAACAGCAGAAAGGATGACTTGTTGATCCTCAGCTCAGAACGCATCGAGCAAAGTGCCATCCCGACATGCATGGCCTGGTATCCACCTTTAACCACGGAGCACTTCTTACTTATCGGCTCTGACATGTACAAACTCAAACTTCTCAATGGCACCACAAAGATGTGCCGGTCTGTGTGTTCTTTATTCAGTCACAGAATATTCCCTAGATATATTTTATCTGTATTGATAATAATTGTGATGGTATATATCAATGTATTTACATTATATAAAAATTCAGAGTTCGTGTTTTTTAATCCTTCAACAGAAAAACAGCGCTCGGTCCCATATATGGTTCTCCTATAAAAAAGATGCTGATCCTGCCAGCGACTAAAGACGGGGATCCTAATTCACGTTATATGGCTTATATAACGCAGGATAAGGTACGTGGAAAATGATTCGATAATGATTACTGCTTTGCTTAAACTCAGATGATTGCCCTGTGATAGTTTTGTAGCAGTCATGGACTATTCTGGTCTGTGTGTAGATTGGGGTTCAGATCCTGCCTCTTGACGGAAACCCACACAAGTCTTCAGCACTGATCTGCCACTCTTCAGGAGTCTCACATCTGACATGCTCTCATGATGGCAGATATATTTTCACGGCTGGTGGCGGGGACAAGGCTGTCTTCTTGTGGCAGATCAGCCGTCCGTAAGTAAAGCATATACAGAGTGCGTTTCAAAAGTGTACAGGAAACCAAAGGTTACAGTATATCTTTCATAGCACGAAGATCACGCTTGTGACACATTTGTGTAAAATGTTTGCTCTTAAATGTGACACTTTGATGCATTCAGCACATGTACAGTAGGTGTGCTCATTACCCTGGTCCATTAAGAACCACCTAACTGTCTGCTCAGTGCATTAGATGCAGCTGCTGCTTTGAGAGGAAAAGGCCTGGTTCCCTTTTACACTCTTTTAGAAGGAGGGAGAGATGGAGAGCTTTTTCAGGTAAGCACAAAAAAAATCCTGTAATCATAAAGTATTACCTTTGAACAGAAAATGTAGGTCAGTTTAAACATCCATATTCATGGGCGTACAATCCTGTTAAACATTACTAAATGCTTGTGCCATTTGCTAATATTGTTGTTTCCAGCCATCATCATTTTTTGTAAAACTTCGCCATATTTGAGTTCTAGTGGCTCCCTGTTTGGAAAATGATGCATCTCTGTACTTTTTCCATTAGGCCATAAAGGATTTATTTTATTACTGTCGGTTGCGCAGTCAAGGCATCGACTCGATGGAAACCAGACAGGTGTCGAATCATATCCCCCTTTCTGAAGTTCCCTATCTCCTCAGAGCACTTGGCTTCTACCCAACAGAGCAAGAGGTACTAGGTACTATTTTATGTACAATGAATAGATGGTATAAGGTACGCAGTGTATTAAGACATCTGCTTTGATAACACATCATTTTGTTCTCACTTATCTGTGTGGACAAATCAAATCAATAATTTTTTGATTCTGTAAAGCTGCTTTGTGACAAAGACCATTGCTAAAAGCAGAATTTGAATTGAATTGAATTGAACTTTACCATTTAGGCTTTGTAAGGTTACATTGATGCTGCTTATATATGATTTATATGTTTATATTTGTTTACTAGTGACATACATTATATCATGTTTTGCAAGTCAGTTACTGATGACTGATTAAAGCATTCTTACTTATTTCCTGTACATATATATTACAATATTTTTTGCTGTTTTTAATTCATTAAACATGTAAGGTAACAAGAAGGTACTGTATAAGCAATTTTAAAAATGCTGTTTTTTTTCAAAGTTTTTCTAGACGAAAAACAGGATATGCATCCTTTTAGTAGATTTCTATTGTGTACAGATGTTATAACATGTCCATCTATCTTTTTTATCTATTCTATCTATGTTTTTTCCCTTTCAATGAAATTATCGATATGCAGCAAAACAAACTAATTCACTATACACTTGATTTGTTTATTAGTATCAAAAATCCTAGTTTAAAAACAATCTACCCAAAATAATTATATTTTAATGTTGAACCATAAGATAATATAAGGGATAAGACTATAGACTGTATAAGACTATTAGTAAGACCAGGGGTGTCAAACTGGATCCAGGAAGGGCCATGTGGGTTCAGGCTTTCTTTCCAGCCACGCCTGTTTAATTAGTTGTTCTTGGCTTTCAATAGACTTGCATCAGGTTGGATGAAATGAAAGCCTATACCCACATGGCCCTTTCTGGATCAGATTGACACCCCTGTTATAGACAGTGCATCTCAAATTTAATTGAAATCCTCCACAAGAAGGGTAAAACACTGAGACATCATTGCTGAAAGGGGTCCCTGTTTGCACAGTGCTGTATTGACACATAATACATGGAAAGTTGACTGGAAGGGAAAACTGTTGTAGGAAAAAGTACAGAAGCAACAGGGATAACCTCAACCTTAAGCATAGTGTGAAGCAAAGCCAGTTTAAGAACTTGGGTTGCATTCACAAGGAGTGGAGTGAGGCTGGAGTCGGTGCATGAAGAGCCATGCACTGACATCTCCAGGAAATGTACTACAAGCCATTCCTGAATCAGAGGCAACACCTGAAGTAACTTACCTGGGCTAAGGGGGGGAAAAAACTGTATGGTTTCTCAGTGATCTAATGTCTTACTTTCAGATGGTCCGAGTGCAGTCAGTTGCCCATAGACATTGCCTGATGAGTGCTAATGACTAAATAGAGTGCACCTGTGTGTAATCTAATGTCAGTACAAATACAGCTGCTCTGTGACGGCCTCAGAGGTTGTCTAAGAGAATATTGGGAGCAACAGCACCATGAAGTCCAAAGAACACACCAGACAGGTCAGGGATAAAGTTATTGAGAAATTTAAGGCAGGCTTAGGCTACAAAAAGATTTCCAAAGCCTTGAACATCCCACGGAGCACTGTTCAAGCGATCATTCAGAAATGGAAGGAGTATGGCACAACTGTAAACCTACCAGGACAAGGCTGTCCACCTAAACTCACAGGCCGAACAAGGAGAGCGCTGATCAGAAATGCAGCCAAGAGGCCCATGGTGACTCTGGACGAGCTGCAGAGATCTACAGCTCAGGTGGGGGAATCTGTCCATAGGACAACTATTAGTCGTGCAGTGTTGAAGTTGGCCTTTATGGACGAGTGGCAAGAAGAAAGCCATTGTTAACAGAAAACCATAAGAAGTCCCATTTGCAGTTTGCCACAAGCCATGTGGGGGACACAGCAAACATGTGGAAGAAGGTGCTCTGGTCAGATGAGACCAAAATGGAATTTTTTGGCCAAAATGCAAATGCTATGTGTGGCGGAAAACTAACACTGCACATCACTCTGAACACACCATCCCCACTGTCAAATGTGGTGGCAGCATCATGCTCTGGGGGTGCTTCTCTTCAGCAGGGACAGGGAAGCTGGTCAGAGTTGATGGGAAGATGGATGGAGCCAAATACAGGGCAATCTTGGAAGAAAACCTCTTGGAGTCTGCAAAATAATTGAGGTGGAGGTTCTCCTTCCAGCAGGATAACCACCCTAAACATATCCATGTGTTAGAATGGCCCAGTTCAAATTCAATCGAGAATCTGTGGCAAGATCTGCAGTTCACAAACGCTGTCCACCTAATCTGACTGAGCTGGAGCTGTTTTGCAAAGAAGAATGGGCAAGGATTTCAGTCTCTAGATGTGCAAAGCTGGTAGAGAACATACCCTAAAAGACTGGCAGCTGTAATTGCAGTAAAAGGTGGTTCTACAAAGTATTGACTCAGGGGGCTGAATAATTACGCACATCCCACTTTGCCGTTATTTATTTGTAAAAAATGTTTGGATGATTTTCGTTCCACTTCTCACATGTACACCACTTTGTATTGGTCTTTCACGTGGAATTACAATAAAATTTATCCATATTTGTGGCTGTAACGTGACAAAATGTGGAAAAGTTCAAGGGGGCCGAATACTTTTGCAAGCCACTGTATTTGCGTACTGACTGGGCCAGCCCACTCCCGGTGCTCCAGATGGTCAGTCCGTCACTGCCTACTCCAACAATACGACGAGCTGAAAGCCGCCATCAAAGCAACCTGGTCTTCAGTAACACCTCAGCAGTGCCACAGGCTGATTGTCTCCTTGCCATGCCACACTGATGCAGTAATTTGTGCTAAAGGAGCCTATTGAGTGCATAAATAAAAAATACTATCAGTCATTCTGTTCTTTAAATAGTTTTGGTTAATCTTAGGAAATATTTAAATACTTTGAGATGTTGAAAATGTCCACAAAATTCTAAATGTTTAAAATGTTTAATATGATATGTGTGTTTATTTTTCTTTATCTTTGAACTGTCCTAGTTGGAAGACATTCAGAATGAGGTCAAATTCAGTCGTTATGCAGAGACAGGAAAGTATGTATCTGACATTGACCTGGAGGAGTTTATTAAGTTGTATATTAACCACCGTCCAGCCTTGGGAATCTCCAAGCAAGATCTCTACAAAGCTTTCCACGTGCTGGGCATGCCAGATGAGAATGACAAACCAGTTATCACCCGAGAAGAGCTTCTGGAGCTACTCCAAGCTAGAGGTAGGCTTCAGATATACAATATCCACATATAACAAATTGTTGGTTATTTCTGAAGAACTAGAAGCCAGTGGTGTCAGCAGGGATACCACTACTGCCTGTACCTCTGGTGATGACTTTGCCACAGCCGTTCAATGTTTGGGAGTCACGAGAGAAATCTTTATTTGGTTAACTATTTTCAACTATTTTGCATTAGTGTGTTCCATATAAGACCATGATAAGTAAAAAATATTGTGAGCAAGTTTTGGTTAAAAAGTTCAAGTGTGCCTTGCAAACACTTGAACAATTGCAAAGAAGGTTGGTAAGTGCCCCTCCACATACAGTACTGTAACACTTGAGAAATCTTACTGGACAAAGAGCTGACTTGGGACCAGAGCTGAGTTCAGTCACAGACATTATTTAATTAGAGTTTAAAAGAGTTAAAAAGATGCCACCCCAGATTTCGGCATTCCATACACTGCATACTGAAACCTCTATCTGTATCTTTCATGGGTTCTGTTGGAAACTATTTCCTTTGTCGAAGCAGAGACCAGGAGACGTTGGGATATCTTTCAAGCAGAAGTTTCTCTTTATTGAGAACCCGCCGTCGCTGTAGTCATCCAAGTCTGACTAAAACTCAGCACTGGGGAGTTTATACTTTTCAAGGGGGAGGGATACAAAGAGGTGGAGACAATCTAAACAAAGCATAGTGTAGTACAGGAATCAGCCTGGTAACGGACGTTCCCCAGCCCTGATCTCACCAGCATAACAGTGGCTTTCAAATGCATAGATGCTAATCTAATCAGCCTGACAGCCTGGTCAGGAAGTACATAAAGACCAAAGATTAATGTTTCAGACACCTGGGCTACCAGACTTGATCTTCTTAGAATGTCATCATCTTTACCTCAAAATGTAAAACCCAATGTACATAACTCTTTCAATTTATATACAATTATGTTTAAACCTAGATTTAACATTTTATAAATTTGTAATCCAACAGTTCTAATCATAAGCTGCATGAACTGTTTGCCTGATCCAGTGCTCGGACAGTATTAGTGGAGGCCAGTAACTAGTTTTATGTGCTTCTTGTGGTAAGCCCTCAATGCATTGTGCAGACATTGGTTTATTTAGGGTATAAAAAATATAAAAAATTTTTACAAAAAAATATTGTTGAGGGGCTTCATTGTGCTACCATTGTAGGAAAAAACTTTGAGCTTTGTACTTGCATGAAAGTAGTTCATAGATAGTGTTAATGTCTGATAACATTAACAAAACCACAGTCTGTCCTGCCAATACCTGGCTGCATAGTCTGTCAGATGTACCCCAGTGTCGTGTACAGCAGAGGGAAATGTGGATTTGTGCAATAATGCACCAACACATCAAGGGCCAAAGCAACGGTCTTTGCTCTGTCTGTGAACAACTTTGAACAGTGAGTTGTCTGTTTGTTTAATTAGATAACTACCCCCTTGTGAGTACAGAAGATTGCATTGGCCCTATAGGTTGGCAGCTTTTAAGACAAACGCTGTGCATCTTCCCATTTCTAGAGCTTGCTTGCCCACCTCAGCAATGCTTGTGATTGTTTTTTCTGCTCCCTTGATAGCTGGTGTAAAACACCTCTGTAGTATTGTTTTAACCCAGTAGTGTGTGTGATATTCTGAAAATCATGCAGTCCAAACCAAACATTCAGCTTTTAAAAACTGCAGTGCGAATACCTAAAGGGATTTCCCAAGGGAGGAAAAGTGCCTCAGGGTGCATACACTTACATGCATTTGTGATATGACAGATGCTGATTATTTATCTAGTATATTGCCAGTGCCAGCATCCAAGCCAGGCTTAAATGTCTCTATAGGGGCAAAGGATGTCCACTTGCAATTTCATGACCACATTCATAATACAGTAGATCTTGGTCTGTCAAGAAGCCTTATATGTACAGTATGTAGTATGCAAGTCTACCTTCAGCCGCTGAACTGCACAGTCTGTGAAGAGGTCGAGTTACCCTTTTCTGTGACAGACTTTTAGTCCTAGAGCTTCCCCTTGTGAGATTTGTCTGGAGCTTTGTCTGGTTTGTCACCTCCAGGCAGGCATTGTCTGTGCAGCATCTAATTGTCCAGATAAAGGAGTACACACAGTGTACTGCCTTGCAGTGTCTCTAAGGCAACTCTCACACACTTTGTGAACCTGCCTTGGATTAGTCAAAACCAACCCACAGTGTGTCAATCTGGTGCTGTGAACGAGTTAAAGCCAGGTGTAAAAATACATCTTTCATGTTCCAGACTAATTGTGTTTGCATGTACTACATCTAATATACCTAGTATATGGAAAACAAAAAAATTTCAGATGAAATTTGGGCTTATTAGATCCTAGTGTGCACTAGAAGCGTCCTGTATTCCCGAGAACAAAACCATTATGAGAGTTGGGTTTGGACGACCTCACCAACCTGGACTGTTCAATATCTTGTACTATGCTGTTGTGGGTTTGGAATCCAGTGTGAGGTAACATAAAATGTTTCTTCTGGGTTCAGTGATCTATTGCACTCCACAGTTCTGGCTTCTATTGCTTTAGAGTTTCAGTACACATCACTCTGTGAGCATTATCTCATTAAAGACCAGGAACATCTGTACCAGAGTGTCAGAGATATAACCCACATTTGCCACAATATTGTCATTTTTTCCCACCAGGTTTCTTTTTTCTACAGCATTCTGTAATGTATGGAATGCATGTTATGCTGATTTACAATCAGACAATCATCTGCCTGTTCCGCTATTGGGGCCATGTGTGTTTTTCCTGGAGGCGCTGATCTCCACCTCCTCAGAGCTCCGGAGCCACGACTCCCGTTTGCTTCTCTCTGCAGTGGGCATGCAGTGTCAGAGGAACTATTCTGATTAGTCAGCAGTATCCACATAGCCTGAGAAATTTAAACATTGCTATCAGCATTACGCTACAGTTAGCCCATGGCCCTGTGTGTGCTTGTTGAAGATGTTCGAGTTCCAAACCCTTAACTTATTCATCATCATCCGCCTCCATCAAGGTGTACCAGAGTAAACAGCTACCCATCCAGCCCTAAACTACAAGAGGTTGGAAATGTTCAACAAGTTACAGATCCGTACACTTCCAGGTTTTGCGTTCGTTCTAAGAGACAAAGTCAAAGAATAATTTGAACACTAGAATTATGGTTTAAAAAAAAGTGGAAGTGACATACAATTTGTTTGAGTATAGACTTAAGCAATAGTAAAATTAGCCAGAACCTAATGATTAGAGTGTACTTCTTAGCATCATTAAACCCACAACTACTTGGCAAGAGGAGAATGGAAAGAGGATGAAAGTGGCACAGCGGGGACCTTTTATAGACTAGAACTCCATTACACTCCTAAACATAATGAAGTAGAACTGCAGCAAATTTTGTGTCTTGTATAATCACACACCCCCTGTATTAGTCTCAGGACCACGGTATAGAACAGAATGAGTAAATGATTAGTATAATAATGTTGTTCTCATACCTACAGAACAGCTGTTTTTTTTTTTGATGTTTTTTCTTTCTCCTGTAATTTTGTCTCAAAAGTAAAAAGGTATCTTTCTTGTAGTTTATGTTGGTAACATTTAATGTTAAGGTATTGCCACACATGGTAATTTGGTCTTTGAATACTTTAATGACTCACGCTTTATTGTGTATACAGTATACAGTATAGGTAATATTCTATGGCTTTAAATCATTTGTTTTCCTCCTCATTTGGCTTGTGTAAAGGTAATTGCATCTAAATGATCTAAAAGTACTTTCCACACCTAAAAACATAAATGCTTTTATAAACCCCTACTGTAACGTTGAATGTATTTCTTTGTAGGCGAGCACATGACAGAGGAGGAGCTGGCTGAATGCTTTCTGAGCTTGTTTGGCCTCGGTGAAGAGGAAGCACAATCTGAAGCACAGACTTCTGAGTATAAAGGTGTGTATTAGTTAGTTATTAATGAGAATAATAATAATAATAATAGTAATAATAATAATACATTCTGTGGATATCCAGTTTCCAGTAAGCGTAGTGGAGTTTACCCAAAATTTGTACACTTGTCATTGTAATTTTTTTAATGCACTTCTGTAACTTTTTAAACCTCATTTTAAAATGTTGCACTTCTTTGTTTTTTCATCACTGATCATAAGATTTATTGAGGATTTACAGATAAAGGGTGTAAACATTGACTTCAGATGCTGCTTCTTTTTTAAAACAGACTCTGAGCTAGTATTGGAAAGCGAGTTACCCCCAAACATCACCATGGACACGTTTGCCACGGACATCCTGCAATTTCCCACGAGGACTCATGAGCTCCCTGCAGAACAGCAGCCCTTGTCCTCAAGGACTTCTAAGGCCTCTTTTAAGACTGAGTGAGCACACTCGTTTTAGGAGTTACTTTATCCTGTATGGAATACTGCAGTAGGTAAAAGTTCAAGCCCACAAAAATATGCAGTTTTCTTTGTTTCTCTGATATTTGCTTACCTACTGAACTAATTTGACAAGAGAATATGTTTATAGGAGATATTGCGTAAATAAAGTTATGGAAATTAATAATGAATAAAACAAAACACGGCAGGAATTTATATACAGTACTGCGCACCATTTTATCTGTAGTACAAATGTTATATGTTTATCTTGTCTGCATTATTATGTAGAAAAGCCCTTCACTATTTCCAAACTTAATGAATGTTTAAATACATTACACTGCAAAAGAATATTTTCTTGCCTGTGAAGAATACAACATGTTACACGCCAGTTGACGCACAGATGAAAACGGTTTCTGCATGAAAATAGAAAGGAGCAAGTGTGACAAAGTTACCAGAAGATTTCCGGCATATTCTCCAGCACGCTCAGTAAAACCTTACAATTGTTTTACTTATTTATAAGACTTTTATCAGTGGTCATTGTTGCAAAGCAGCTTTCCTGAAGTAAAATAAATAAATAAAAATGCACAAATCTGAATCTAACACAACTGATTGTTTTCAAGCGGAGAGTTTTCACAATGAATATTGACTGTATATTTTATTACTTTTTAGTGACCCTTATAGAAGTTTTTCTATGTAGAAAAGTTTTGAAAAGCATATTTTCTTATGCCATTTTTTGCATGTGCACAAAACATCTGCACAGTACTGTATACCGACTACATTAAATGCAATTACTCACTAGAATATAGATTAACTACAAAGAAAATACAGTGCAAACTAGATAGGACAACTGAACAGCAGCATTATAGGGTTGTCTGTAAAATTATAATGTAATTTAAAAGTACGGGCACTGGTGTGGTATTAGTAATTAGTCCAATGATTAAAAGGCCCTGGACTGGTATTAGTGATTATTCCAGGAGGGAAGCAGTGCGTTGAGTAATCATCATTTCCGGTTATCATTCACATTGTACCAACAATAAAGGTGTTCCCTCACCAGCCTCTCTATTATCTTATAATGTTATTCAGATGGGGGAAAAAACACAGCTTGTCATGTTACACACAAATCACAAAATGCAAAGCCCTGAAAGCTGTCCTAATGTTATGGATGTGAACAATTGACCATCACACCCTTGTGCTAAACATCCTTTTCTTGCACACTAATATGGAGGTGTTAACCTTTTTGCTTTTTGCTAATGAACTTCACTCGTCTGGGAAGGCTTTCCACCAGATTCTGCAGGATGGCTGTGGGGATTTCTGTTCATTCAAGCACAAGAGGATTAGTGAGGTTGGAGACTGTTGTTGGGTGAGGAGACCTGGCCACCTCTTTCCTTTTCTTTTCCAAACAAGCCTTGGCACACCATGTCTTTTTAAACCTTTGAGCTTTCATTGTAGATCATGTTTGTGTCCCTTAGTTCTAATGTAGGAAAATTGAAACGCAACATTAAACAGTACTGTACTTGATTGTGTGCTTCCAAACACATAGATAGATGTTATGATCATGTATCTGCATACATTTGGTCTTACAATTACAGTTTTACCTCTGACTGTTCAAATCACAGACACAAAAGATGTGATTACGATAAATGCTAAATAATTGTCTCCTTACACACAAAACATTTTACATAACAATTGCACATGGTCTTTTACAACTATTTATGTGTCATATACAGTGGTGTGAAAAACTATTTGCCCACCTCCTGATTTCTTATTCTTTTGCATGTTTGTCACACAAAATGTTTCTGATCATCAAACACATTTAACTATTAGTCAAAGATAACACAAGTAAACACAAAATGCAGTTTTTAAATGAGGGGTTTTATTATTTAGGGAGAAAAAAAAATCCAAACCTACATGGTCCTGTGTGAAAAAGTAATTGCCCCCTGAACCTAATAACTGGTTGGGCCACCCTTAGCAGCAATAACTGCAATCAAGCGTTTGTGATAACTTGCAACGAGTCTTTTACAGCGCTCTGGAGGAATTTTGGCCCACTCATCTTTGCAGAATTGTTGTAATTCAGCTTTATTTGAGGGTTTTCTAGCATGAACCGCCTTTTTAAGGTCATGCCACAACATCTCAATAGGATTCAGGTCAGGACTTTGACTAGGCCACTCCAAAGTCTTCATTTTGTTTTTCTTCAGCCATTCAGAGGTGGATTTGCTGGTGTGTTTTGGGTCATTGTCCTGCTGCAGCACGCAAGATCGCTTCAGCTTGAGTTGACGAACAGATGGCCGGACATTCTCCTTCAGGATTTTTTGGTAGACAGTAGAATTCATGGTTCCATCTATCACAGCAAGCCTTCCAGGTCCTGAAGCAGCAAAACAACCCCAGACCATCACACTACCACCACCATATTTTACTGTTGGTATGATGTTCTTTTTCTGAAATGCTGTGTTACGTTTACGCCAGATGTAACGGGACACGCACCTTCCAAAAAGTTCAACTTTTGTCTCGTCGGTCCACAAGGTATTTTCCCAAAAGTCTTGGCAATCATTGAGATGTTTTTTAGCAAAATTGAGACGAGCCTTAATGTTCTTTTTGTTTAAAAGTGGTTTGCGCCTTGGAAATCTGCCATGCAGGCCGTTTTTGCCCAGTCTCTTTCTTATGGTGGAGTCGTGAACACTGACCTTAATTGAGGCAAGTGAGGCCTGCAGTTCTTTAGATGTTGTCCTGGGGTGTTTTGTGGCCTCTCGGATGAGTCGTCTCTGCGCTCTTGGGGTAATTTTGGTCGGCCGGCCACTCCTGGGAAGGTTCACCACTGTTCCATGTTTTTGCCATTTGTGGATAATGGCTCTCACTGTGGTTCGCTGGAGTCCCAAAGCTTTAGAAATGGCTTTATAACCTTAACCAGACTGATAGATCTCAATTACTTTTGTTCTCATTTGTTCCTGAATTTCTTTGGATCTTGGCATGATGTCTAGCTTTTGAGGTGCTTTTGGTCTACTTCTCTGTGTCAGGTAGCTCCTATTTAAGTGATTTCTTGATTGAAACAGGTGTGGCAGTAATCAGGCCTGGGGGTGACTACAGAAATTGAACTCAGGTGTGATAAACCACAGTTAAGTTATTTTTTAACAAGGGGGGCAATCACTTTTTCACACAGGGCCACGTAGATTTGGCGCTTTTTTTCCTCCCTTAATAACGTAAACCTTCATTTAAAAACTGCATTTTGTGTTCAATTATGTTATCTTTGACTAATAGTTAACGGTTTTTGATGAGCAGAAACATTTAAGTGTGACAAACATGCAAAAGAATAAGAAATCAGGAGGGGGGCAAATAGTTTTTCACACCACTGTATTTGTGGGTAGTCCTGTGTAGGTTGTGCAGAAATTCATTAAACAAAGAAAAAAATGTAAGTATGATCTGAATTCATAAAGCACAGTGCATAAAAAAATTATTTAGAGGCTGAGAAGATATAAAATTCCTTCATTTCATTAATCTCTATACCACTTATTCTGTACAGTGTCGTGTGGGGACTTTGAGCCTCACTTTGAGCCTTTGAGATCTCAGCACTGGGTGCCATTCCATCACATATTATTCATTCAATTAGCCTAATCTGCATGTGTTTGGACTGTGGTAGAAAACCAGAGTACCTGGAGGAAAACCACCAAGGAAACTCCACACACACACACACACACACACCTGAAGTGGAAACTGAACCCTTGACCCTGGAGGTTCGAGGCCACATTGCTAACCACTACACCTTATTATAATATACTGCATATAAGTAATTTGGAAAACCTGTAGAAAAACAAACAAACCAAAAGAACTGCATCATATCACCAAGCAATCTAAACTACCATCAGGGCTACTGTTCTAGGAAACACCTTTTGACCAATCAGGAAGAGAACTTCACACTGCAGAAAGATGCTATTAACTTCATCTTTTCCTGTCAGCACTGACAATGATTTGATCTTTTTCAGTTGTTCAATGTTTTAATATTCTTTTAAAAAAAAATAATAATAATAATAATAAGTGGTGTTTTTTCGTTTTCTTTTCATTTCAAAATCTGTTGCTATTTTGTTGGGCCAGGGGTAGCTCAGTGGTTAAGGCATTGGACTACGGTTCGGAAGATCCCAGGTTCAAACCCCACAACCACCAAGTTGCCACTGTTGGGCCCTTGAGCAAGGCCCTTAACCCTCAACTGCTCAGATGTGTAATGAGATAAAAATGTAAGTCGCTCTGGATAAGAGCGTCTGCCAAATGCCTAAATGTAAATGTAAATGTTGTTCATTGTAGCATAATGAAGTCAGGAGCTTAATATGAACTCGCACCATACCTAAGCACTTATTGAAATAAACCTTGTGTGGGTTTTATTATTTATATTATTAGTTATTTATATGGTATAGTTTAGTGGTGTTTAGTTTTCAGAATAAACGTGTGGGAGTTTGTGTGTGTGTGTGTGTTGAACATCAGGCGTGTGTATTCTCAGCGTCTCCTGCTTGAAGGGCACGCTACTGCTGTGGTTCGCGCATGCGCACAAGCCCCCGCCTCGCTTCTGCGCGTTTCGCATTGTGTCTACACCAGCCGGCGAAGCGGAGAAAAAGATATTTTTACCGAGAGCCGTAATGTCGGGCAGGTCGGTGCGCGCGGAGACCCGGAGCAGGGCCAAAGATGACATCAAGCGGGTCATGGCCGCAATCGAAAAAGTACGAAAATGGTAAGAGCACAGCGTTAATCCGTTTGACCAGAGGAAAAGCCAGGCTTGTGTGTGTGTGAGAGAGAGTGCGGGGGGGAGGAGAGACGCCGAGAAACAATGAAACAAACCGAAAGGGCTTTTTAATCGACTTCAGGTTGATTTGTACTCGCTCCGCTCAGGTGAGTCGCGCGCTTTTCAACGCTCCTGTAATTGTGGACGCGCGGGGCGCGAGCGCAGAGCCGCCTTTCTTCCTCCTTTAAACATTTAAACGTGGGTTGAACCTCAGAAGCCATTTCGTCGCAGTCACATGAAGCCGTTTTTTCCCCTCTCTTTGAGCCTGTAATGCCGGCGCTCGGGAGCCGCGGGAGAGGCGGAGAACCCCGGCTCGGGCAGAGGGGCTGAACGCGGCGCGGTGACGGCGCTCCGGAGCCAGAATAGTTTTTTTGTCCGGCTTTTAAATTCAGCGCTCGGAGTTCAACTGGAGGCAAAAAGGAGAAACGGGCGGTGGGGGCCTGGAACAAACACATACAACCACACACACACACACACACACACAGGCTCTCACTCTCATTCACTCACACACACACACACACACCACTGAGCCGACGAGGTGATTTACAGCTAAAACTTCAGATTTGTATGATATCTGACAGCAGTATAGATTTAGACTCTGGGGAATTATTACATCATCTATTGTTATTTATATATAAATACACTTGGGAAAACAACAAATTTGGGGGGGAAACGGGTGAAAAAAATAGATTTGGATTATGATTTGGGAATGTTACATGCGATACACCCCTGTTTATAATTCCCTCATTATTCCAGACCAGATCTGTGTGACATTTCAACTTTAATAATAATACTACTACTAAAACAATCTGATAATTTTGACTTGTACATATTTTCTCACACACTTACTTAATTTTCTTTTGATTCTGTAAAGCTGCTTTGTGACAGTGACAATTGTTAAAAGCGCTATACGAACACACATTTTATTAATACTACTATTTATAATGAAGCTTTGTAGTTTTTTCCCCCGGCACATTCCAAAGGACAGAAATACAAAAATGTGCAAATTGCACAGAGAAAGAGAAAATTTTCAAATAAGGAATGCAGAATGCCGTAAACTGTTTAAATGATAAAAAAAAATACATTATAAAGCATTAAGTATAAATTATTTGTTTTTAATAACAATAGAGGCTATTGCGACATACAATATACATTGGTTACAGTAAGTCTACAGCTTTGTTGACCACAACAAAGAACTACAGTAGCCTGTGTACATGGACTGTAATTGTTACATAGTAGACATCTGCAACAATAGACATATAGACATATAGGCTAGTGTGTGCACAGACAGTACATAAATTAATGTGTACATTTACATTTAGGCATTTGGCAGACGCTCTTATCCTCTATAGTATACAATTTTCTATTAGTAATATCTACATAGACTACAGTAGCTTACGCCTAGTCTATATATACAGTATCCTAATATAAGTGTATACAGACTATAGTTATTTCTAATTACAATACTACAGTAGACCTCTGCAATAATATTCATAGACTGCAATAGCCTACTACAGTATGAATAGAATAAAATATTGAGTAACCTACTGGAACAAAATGCATGGATTACAATAAAGGGCACCCAATGTATAAATCACAGAAGCCTGCTACTACACCGTAGGTGGACTAAAATAGGATAGAGCTATGCTGTAGGTGGACTAAAATAGGATAGGTGGACAAAAATAGGATAGAGCTACGCCGTAGGCGGACTAAAATAGAATAGGTGAACTAAAATAAGATAGATGGACTAAAATAGGATAGAGCTACGCTATAGGTGGACTAAAATAGAATAGAGCTACTCCGTAGGTGAACTAAAATAGGACAGAGCTACTCCGTAGGTGAACTAAAATAGGACAGAGCTACTCCGTAGGTGAACTAAAATAGAATAGAGCTACTCCGTAGGTGGACTAAAATTGGACAGAGCTACTCCGTAGGTGGACTAAAATTGGACAGAGCTACTCCGTAGGTGGACTAAAATTGGATAGAGCCTACTCCGTAGGTGGACTAAAATAGGACAGAGCTACTCCGTAGGTGGACTAAAATAGGACAGAGCTACTCCGTGGGTGGACTAAAATAGGACAGAGCTACTCCGTAGGTGGACTAAAATAGGACAGAGCTACTCCGTAGGTGGACTAAAATAGGACAGAGCTACTCCGTGGGTGGACTAAAATAGGATAGAGCTACTCCGTAGGTGGACTAAAATAGGACAGAGCTACTCCGTAGGTGGACTAAAATAGGACGGAGCTACTCCGTAGGTGGACTAAAATAGGACGGAGCTACTCCGTGGGTGGACTAAAATAGGACGGAGCTACTCCGTGGGTGGACTAAAATAGGACGGAGCTACTCCGTAGGTGGACTAAAATAGGACGGAGCTACTCCGTAGGTGGACTAAAATAGGACGGAGCTACTCCGTAGGTGGACTAAAATAGGACGGAGCTACTCCGTAGGTGGACTAAAATAGGACGGAGCTACTCCGTAGGTGGACTAAAATAGGACGGAGCTACTCCGTGGGTGGACTAAAATAGGACGGAGCTACTCCGTGGGTGGACCAAAATAGGACGGAGCTACTCCGTGGGTGGACCAAAATAGGACGGAGCTACGCCGTAGGCGGACTACAGTAGCTTATTACAGTATATATAGAACATATATTGGAGATTTCTACATTAATATACATAGACTCTAATGGTTAATTAACAATTCCAAATTGCCCGTAGTGTGTGTGTGTGTGAGAGCCTGCACACCCTGCAATGGATTGCCTCCCTGTCTGGGGTGTGGCCTGCCTTCTGCCCCAATTCCTGTGGGATAGGCTCCAGGCCCCCATGACTGTACAGGATAAGTGTTATAGAATATGAATGAAAACAATAAAATACTACTACAGCAGACGGAGACTTTAATAATAAACATAATGGATTACCTTAAAACTATACATAGACTATAATGGACTATGCCTCCAGTGGCCTGTTACTACATGGACATAGACTACTGTAGTATACTACGGTTTGTATAGACTACATTAGCCTGTTATTACAGTGTCCATAGTATATAGTAGACTCCTGAAACAGTATATATGGAAAATAATAGTATACTACACAACAGATTTCAATAAACTGCTATACAGTGTACATACGACAATAGATTGCTGCAACCTTATACGTGGACTACAATAGTAAATGACTCCACTGTACATGGAGTTCAAAAGCCTGCTATTACAGTGTACACAGACTACAATGGCATACAGCTACACCATGCATATACCATATACCTGCACATTTAAATGCTTTATGTGCAGGATCTGTTTACATGGCTTTCTGATCGAAATATTATAATAAACGTGACTATAGTGTAAGCTAGGGTTGGGTCGATAGACGATGCCATTGTCCATCGCCAATGGCCAATAGACATCATGATGCTGAGCCGGCATCGCGATCCTCTGCCCCCGCAGCTCGTGAAAAACACACACTTAATCACACTATATAGCCAAATGAAATGCATGCTGTCAATTTCCGCTTCTTTACTTATTTTATTATTATTATTATGAGGAAGAAATAACCAGGAAGTTGTTAGCGATCATAATACAAATTACAGTGAACTTCAACGAATTACACGAACTAGTTAGTTTACATTAATAAATGAGGCATACAAAAACAGCAGAAAAAAATCTAAATAATTGTTAAATAAACTACACCAAATAAGTCTTTTTTCATGGTTTTACCATAACGAACAGAGCTTGGAACAAAAAAACAAGTTTAAATATGAAGGTTTATGGACAAACTTACTAACGTGTTCACCTTTTCTGGCTTTAATAAGCTGTGAAGTGGAGTAACAACATTACCTGCTGTGCTGAACACACGTTCAGACGGAGCACTGGTAGCACATATGCACAAATATTCCGCGGGATGGTGAACACGCAAATGGTCATGTAAATTTGTCGTCTGTGCATCTTTTGCGCGGACAGCTTTACCGCAAATCCTACTCACCACTTCAGACGTATCTCGTGGCTGTTCTCTTTCATACGGTCTAAAGCCAAAGTATTGCCAGATAGGTGAATTTGCACCTTTTTTACCAACCAAGTTTGTCGACGCCATTATAACGACACAGATCACTTTGCCTGTTCATGCCAGAGTCCCGCGGAAAAAGTGATTGACAGGTGGAAACTGTAGGCTACAATTAATTCGTTATGAGTTAATTATTTAACAACAAACCCCCCGCCTACGACGACGATGCCATCGTCCATCGCAATGTTTCACATTAGACATCGTACAATGCCAAATTGGTCGCCATCGCCCAACCCTAGTGTAAGCAGGCTCCTGGAACGATGATCGTGATGAGTGCTTTGCTAATGAAACAGTAATTAAATTTTTTGTTTAGTTGTTGTAGTGTTTGCGGCTAATTGTCTTCACTAATACTAAGAGATCTAGACAATAGCTCATGCATAATTTTGTCCCAGTGTTCCCAGCAAGTGATATGTGAACTAAAATCAATTTCTTTCTTAGGGAGAAAAAGTGGGTCACGGTTGGAGACACATCTTTGAGAATCTACAAATGGGTGCCTGTGATGGAACCTAAACCCGATGATGTAAGTTGGAAGCATGCTCATCAATGTCCGCCTCATGTGACTGTAACTTCAGCGTTTTATGTTTATATTTTATTTCTCATTTGCACAACCGTGCAGTGAAATGTCTATACAACTTCCGTGACCTGAAATGGAAAGAACTGAAGAAATGAATGAAAAATAGAATATATATATATATATATATATATATATATACAGGTCCTTCTCAAAAAATTTGCATATTGTAATAAATTTCATTATTTTCTGTAATGTACTGATAAACATTAGACTTTCATATATTTTAGATTCATTTCACACAAACTGAAGTAACAAAAATATATTGTTTTAATATTGATGATTGTGGCATACAGCTCATGAAAACCCAAAATCCCTATCTCAAAAAATTAGCATATCATGAAAAGGTTCTCTAAACGAGCTATTAATCTAATCATCTGAATCAACTGAGGCTTTTAAAAACTCCCAGCCTGGTTCATTACTCAAAACCGCAATCATGGGTAAGACTGCCGACCTGACTGCTGTCCAGAAGGCCATCATTGACACCCTCAAGCGAGAGGGTAAGACACAGAAAGAAATTTCTAAATGAATAGGCTGTTCCCAGAGTGCTGTATCAAGGCACCTCAGTGGGAAGTCTGTGGGAAGGAAAAAGTGTGGCAGAAAACGCTGCACAACGAGAAGAGGTGACCGGGCCCTGAGGAAGATTGTGGAGAAGGACCGATTCCAGACCTTGGGGGACCTGCGGAAGCAGTGGACTGAGTCTGGAGTAGAAACATCCAGAGCCACCGTGTACAGGCGTGTGCAGGAAATGGGCTACAGGTTGGAAATTTTGCATGTCATTCGGAAATCAAGGTGCCAGAGTCTGGAGGAAGACTGGGGAGAGGGAAATGCCAAAATGCCTGAAGTCCAGTGTCAAGTACCCACAGTCAGTGATGGTCTGGGGTGCCATGTCAGCTGCTGGTGTTGGTCCACTGTGTTTTATCAAGGGCAGGGTCAATGCAGCTAGCTATCAGGAGATTTTGGAGCACTTCATGCTTCCATCTGCTGAAAAGCTTTATGGAGATGATTTCATTTTTCAGCAGGACCTGGCACCTGCTCACAGTGCCAAAACCACTGGTAAATGGTTTACTGACCATGGTATTACTGTGCTCAATTGGCCTGCCAACTCTCCTGACCTGAACCCCATAGAGAATCTGTGGGATATTGTGAAGAGAAAGTTGAGAGACACAAGAATCTGCAAAAGGATTCCCGACCAAGTATTGAGTGCAGAACTGAACATAATTATTTGAAGGTTGACTTTTTTGTATTAAAAACACTTTTCTTTTATTGGTTGGATGAAATATGCAAATTTGTTGAGATAGGGATTTTGGGTTTTCATGAGCTGTATGCCACAATCATCAATATTAAAACAATAAAAGGCTTGAACTACTTCAGTTGTGTGTAATGAATCTAAAATATATGAAAGTCTAATGTTTATCAGTACATTACAGAAAATAATGAACTTTATCACAATATGCAAATTTTTTGAGAAGGACCTGTGTGTATATGTGTGTATATATATACATTGACATATTCATTGTATAATAAAATTATAAAATAATATATAATTTACTATAAAAAGAACTGTAGAAATGCAAAAAGCCAATAGTCACAAATGTACTGTTATCTGCATTCGCTGAAAACCACAACAATCACTAAATGTAATATTCTACTGTTATTCACACCGTGTAATTTAAGCTAAACTACAGTAGCGCCATTTAACTAATCACTATTGCTCATGAGGTGATTGCGCAATGTGATGCTATCGAGTAGCAAGTGAACAGATCTAGTGCGACTGTCCCGAAGTTAGCAAACAGTTTAAACAAAAGTAGTTAAACTATACGACTTTTACACGATGAAGTGATGCAGTTTTAACGACCCCTGCTGATGTTTCGCCATCCGTAACACCAACATGTTTTCTTTTTAAGTGTTCGCGCATGACTGTTTTACTGCCATGCCATGAAAGCTCGGTCTTGCATAGCGCGTGCAGTTTACCGTCTTTTTAGAGGCGTTTAATGTAAATTGCTCCCATACCTTGGAGGACTTGGGGTGCGCGCTTTTTCCTGTAGAAGCTTCTGTAACCTCCATTGCTCGAGCGGCTGCGTTTCTGTGTGTGTCTGTGTGTATTTGTGCATCTTGTGGTCGCGCTCCTCAGTAACATGAGCAGCCCGTTGACAGCAAATTTCATTATCGATAATTATCAATTTTATCGATTAGTTGTTGCAGCCCTATACAGCACCAAACCCCATAGCAGTGCTTATAACACCAAACAGTGGTTGATGATGACGATCTTCTAACTCGCTTCATCCAATTATTCACATTCCTAAAAAGTACTTCTGAAGTTGGACAAAATTTATGAAAATAGGAGTATATTTTCTATCAAAAATTTCTTTTGGGTTTTTATGGTTCAAAATACCTCTGGTCAAACTGGACATGAATGGAGATGTCTGTAAGTAATAGAGCGTCTTATAGAAAGGCTTTGTAGTCTCAAACAAACACACATCCTCATGCTACATCACTAGGCTTGGACCAAAAGTAACATCAAGAACATTTTTTGTAAAAAAAAACATTGGTTTTTATCTTACTGGCATTAGTTAAAGAATATGAAAAGTAAAGACAGCGAGCCACCACAAACCAATAAAACAATTGATTCATGAACATAAGATGGGCTGATCTGTCTACTGTCCCAGTGTAAGTGTAAAACCAACCCCTCAGATTATTATATTTATATTTATTGAATATATCTTTTTGCCATAATATAATTTCTAATTCTGCATGCACTGAACTATTTTTTTTCCTTTGGTAGAAGAACAAAAACAAAAAGAAAGGCAAGGATGATAAGTATGGTTCAGAAGTGACTACACCAGAAAACAGTTCTTCTCCCGGGATGATGGACATGCACGGTAATCATACACAGCTGATCTCACAGCTTACTGCTTCCATACAGATACTAAAAGCTGAGCGAACATCGGTGCCTGTTATTGGCTGCTGTGATTCTGGTTGTTATTTAGGTTTGAAGAAACTCGCATGTGGACACGGACATCATTATTGCTTTTGATTGATCAGAAAATGTTGATAAATTTTCATTAACAGCAGCTCTAACAGTAGTACAGGCTTGGTAGATGCTCCTGAAGAACTGATTTATTTTGAAATGGTAAAACATTTACAGAGGAAATGGTGAAGGTTTATGGATGGAGTGTGTAGTGGAAGCAGTTTGTAACAGACAAAGTTATAGCAAAAAAAAATTCAACATTACATGTAGCTGTTTTGTGGATTAAAAAATGTAGTGTTCTTTAGTACATAACGGACTTGTTTCCAAATCGGTGTGGCGTATAAGAGGAGAAACACTTTAGGATGTTTTTGGAAAAATCATCTGCTTTGGGTAGAAATACAAAACATCACACCGTCGTACGTTATATAAGTTTTTAGATATTTTATATATTTGTAAGGAAATGCTGTAGTTATGTTCATCTGTCTTCCATTTCACAGATGACAACAGCAACCAGAGCTCCATCGCTGACTCCTCCCCTTTAAAGCAGGAGACCAGTAACAACACTAGCCCCACCCCTGAACCCATGGCAACAGCTCAGAATGACAGCGGTGAAGCCAAAAACGAGTTTCCCAGTAAACAGCCTTCGTCTGGTCAGGACAGCAAGACAGGTTGGTCTGTCAAATTATTGATTATTGATCGTGTTGACTGCTTTAACTCACTCACTCGTAGTCTATATCACCTAATCCTAAAAATATTTGCGGACCGGGCGGGGGAGGGAGGTGCAATCGAAATTGACCGGAGGGGGGGGGGGGGTGCTCTCATAATGGCGCGCGAGACGTAACCCAGAGAATAATCTGGTCATTTCTCCAAATACAAAGTTTTTCTAATTAAAATATCTTTCAGACATTTCCAACAATACATAAAATGGACATTTCTTTTTGGCGGCCCGGTAACAATTTAGTCCGCCGGTGGTTAAGGACCACTGGCCTGTTAATGGTCTGTTAATGCTTCTCCAGACTGGTTATTTATTTATTTATTTAAATACCTCACGTTCTTTCTCTCACTCCTGCAAGCATGCTGTTTCAGTGTCTATGTAAATGAGCACTGCTGAGCCACACCCCACTAGAGCAGAGCAGGAGAGGGAGAGGTTCACATATATGAGGTCATATTATTATATTACATATTACAGGGAGAATGTCATTGGTTTGTTTAAGTTCCGACCAATATAAAAATGCAAAAAAGACAAAAAAAAAAAACAGGGATTTTTTTTTTCCGCCTCATAATTTTTGTTTATACACACACCAGTGACTCATCTAAATGACTGAAAAGCTGAGCTTCAAACCACAGCTGCATTCATTCAGTGTTAATCTATAAATGATGCCTATTGTAATTATTACATCTCTTTTTATCATAGGACCAAATCATTCCTCATCAGAATCCACAACAGCTAAAAGGGACGGCAAATCACAGGCAGAGCAAAAACACTTCACAGACACCTCCAAAGCTGCTCAGGTAACACACAAAAGCACAACGCATCGGCTCTGTAACTGCTCTGAAACAGGATGTTGTTCCCCCCCCCCCCTATATTTGTTGTATTTTTGACCACCTTTGCATTCCGACCTGTTTGTGATCCTGACAGCTAAATCATGCATAATGATGGTGGATTTGTTTCCTCAGCAGGATATGGACGATGGTGCTCCTCCTATCAAGAAAGGCAAATTGGACTCCTCCTCAGAAGCCAACTAACCGTCTTTGCCAACTGTTACACTCTAGTGATCTCCCTTTCATCTCCCTGTATGCTTTTGAGTCATGTTTTTTTTTTTTTTTTTTTGTCTTTTACTCCGAACACCACATTGTACACCTATCTATCCATCAGTTTCACGTCACTCTCAGTCACACACACAAACTTATCCCTCACAGTTGCATTTCATTTCAAGAAGAGAGAGGAATCTGGAATTGAGAGATTCATAGTCAGGGGTTTCCGTTGCACTGATCCTAGAACAGCTTGCTCCGTCATCACATCACCACCTTTCTGTTAGTCCTTATTCTCCACTGCCACTTAACGTTTCAAAGCAAATGATCAGTTTTTTCTTTTGCTCAGGAGGGTCAACACACTGTTAGTCGCGCTGAAATCGATCGGTTCTGCTGCTGTAGTTCAAGTTTGTTTTTTGTTTTGTTTTTTAAGTCCATGAATAGCTAGTAAAATGGGCGATTACGGTCGTGAGTGAGTGGTACTAGTCACAGATTAAAGTCTGCTGTGAAGACTGTAGCTCGTAGCATACGTCCTGCTTGGTTGTGTGCCTTGTGATCCTGAAATAAGCTTGTTTAGTCTTTTTCTTTTTCGTTCTCAACGTCTCATGCATGAAGTATATTTTGCAATCTTTTCCCGGTAAAAGTTGTCTTTTTTTTTTTTTTCCCATTTTCACAAAAGTGCAGTCGAAAACTGTGATGGTGCAAACAAAGCTTTGAAATGCAGGTCACCATTTCAACAGCGCTACAACCTTAGACAAGATCATAATGACAATTCTGACCACGAACCCATCAGATTCATCAAGTATTCGTCTTTCTCTGGCAAGCGCCTGCCATCAAGACTTGGCTTGTGTGGCTGTCCGGAGGAGGGGGAAAGAAAGTGATTTTCATTAGACGTTAACAGGCAGGTTACGGATAGACAGCTGTGCAAATACCTCACACTCAGTCCAGCAGTGCTGGCATATTAACACTAAGTATGACTTTTAGAGAAACAAAAAAAAAAAACTCACTCGGATGTGTCTGCTTGCAAAATATGTATATATTTATACAATAACATTTTTGTTATTACACTTGATTTTTCTTTCTTTTTTCTTTGCCACAATATTTCGCCAAAATATTGCCTTCTCGTAGTTCAATCTTTGAACCTTTTAGCGAAAATGTACTCATTGGGACCATTATTTTTCACTCTGCTTCAGAAATGTCTTGTACAGAAGTATGGTTGTGTTTCATTTATTTATTCCACATGTAGTTTTTGGTTTTATAAAAAATAAATTTCCTTTAAATAACCTTGAATCTGGTTCTGTTCACTAGTGTGTCCAGCCCTTAACTTAAACACGAGGTCTGTGAGTCCGTCTCTTACACAGCACATCAACAGCACAGACATTAGCACTGAGCAGTGCACTGAATACAAATTGGAAAGCATTGCTGGAAACTTTTTCCACAGTTTGCATAAAGTTTAAAAAAAAAAGTAGAAATACAGTATTAGAATTTGTTTGTACTTAGAACAATGTTTTTTCTAATCGGAGTTTGTTTCCATGTAGTGTTATTTTTGGAAGATAAGGGGACATATGCATAACCCATAATAAATAATCTGTAAATACCAAATAATCTGTTTAGCTTAGTTCTGTTTCCCAAAACATTAACACGTTTTTAGCACCCTCTCACAACCACACATTTTGGTTTTGTAGCTACAATACACACATCAAATTTGTCATGTAATGACCCCACATGGTACCAAAAATTGTATGTACAATCTAGCAAAATCAGCTGCTTTCGGTTATTTTACAGACAGCGATTTTAACAAAACTTGAAATTCCTTACAGAATTTCATCTGTTCATCTGTACAACTTCTTCAGGCAAACAAATTTAAATTAGTCACATTTACAGAAAGTCACTCCTTTTTCCTTTTCTGTCAACCTTTAATAATGCGTCTGAAGGTAAGACTGATGCGCGGGGTCTTCACCTTTTTCCGCACTGGGACGCTGTGATACCAGTAGGTGTTAGTGGGAGGGTTCATAAGGAGGAGGCTTCCTTGGGCCAGTTCCAATTTTACTGGTTCTATATGAAATTTCTTTGGCTCCCTTCGAGCATCTTTATGCCTGAACACGAAGTCGCGTACAGCTCCGAGAGACACCCCGGCGATGGGACAAGAGAGATCCAACTCGTGCTCGTCGTCCCTGTGTTCCCCGATGTGATCCCGTCCGTCTTTATACCTGCGGAGCGCCAGAGCGTCAGTAACACATCATTAAAAACACTTAATTCCTCGCAAATCACATCCATAATCTGGTCCTCAGTCAGTCATCACCTGTTTATCAGGACGAAGTTGAAGGTGTGGCCAGTGGCGTTGGTCACGGCATCACGGATATATTCCACTGTCGGAGTCCAGACTCTGGCTGCAAGATGCACTCCAGAAAAAGAATACACCAGTCCTTCATCTCCATACGTCGCCTGCTTCCGGGGAATACTGTACATCTTCCCATACACCTGCACCTTCGCTTCGGCATCTCAAAGAACAAGAGGAGATAATAGCACATATGATGCAACCACGATGTCAGGCTAATGTTACAAAGATAGGAAACAATATGTCTAGGGTTTGGTTAAGCTTTGGCTACATTAAATACTTAGTACAAAGTGTATTTGTGGTTTTGTCTCGAAGAGAATTCCATAAAAACAGACATCTGTATGAATAAGAGAGGTTTTGTCTGTACATTGCTCAGAAGTTTCATACTGGAGGACCAGAAACCAGCCTTACAAAGAAAATTCTATCCAGAATTGAATTAAACTTTCCCTGTGCTTCGATATTTGCCTTGATAGTTAAAATGAAAGCAAAATGTTGAGTAGAAGGGACATTATGAGCCAAATTACATCACAGCATCTTGTGCTTTGATTTATTTTTTCTTTGAAGTGGGCTATATGCGTCACTCAACAGAGCCAATCAACTGTCAAAAACGGTACGTACACACTGAAAACTGAACCTTCAAAAATGAATGAATGACAAATGTTGAGTAAAACAATGTTATAAATAGTTATGTGGCGGATTTAATAATCTACCTTAAAATCAGCTACTTGCTCAACGTGAACACACACCTGCACCAATAGATATTAATTAGAAAAGCTAATCTGAAGATTTTCACTGGGATTACTTATTTATGGGATTTAATATTTTATATTTTCACCGCAGAAGCGACTTTTAATATGCTGGAGTCGTTTTAGGAAAAAACTTCATCTTTATCCAATCTACAGCAGTACTTTTCCGATTTCTCACCTGTGCTTTACTCTGATTACCGAACAGGGCGTGTATTTGGCTGACGACACAAGAAGTACAACTTACCGTAAACAAGGTGTAAGATAATACAAAGAAATAACATTTTGTACATTTGAGTAATAAGTTTGGCTGAGATTTCTGCTGTACAGAATGACAGAGAGACGTGTACGTGGGCTTCCATCTGAAATAATAATAATAATAATAATCTCACTGATTACATTAAAGCTGATCAGCTTATTTTTAGCTTTCTCTACAAACTCTTTACAATACGATAGTCGATAGTCAAAAATGAATTCAACTAATGAAAAATCTTCATTTCAGCTGAATTCTAGCTTTTATCTCAGCAATAAACCACTTGGGTGTGTTGTTCATTCATTTATTCATGCATTCATTTGTTCTCTATACTGCTTAATCTGTATATTGTACGATCGCAGGAGACCTCGAGCACAAGGTAGTGTACACCCTGGACTGGTGCCAAGCTGCACACACCACATACTGTACTCATTCACACTCAATGGGGAATTTGGGAACACTAATGGGATTAATTTGCATGTCTTTGGATTACTGTACTTGAAGGAAACATGCACGCAGACCCGAGGTACCATCAGCTCTGGGGGTGCGAGGGTGCTAAACACAGAGCCACAAATTGATACTTTTTTCAGTAACAGTATCACATAAACTTTTTTTATAATCAACATTTGGGCAACAACTACCATCCTTTAATTGTTACATACTGTACGATGTACCACAATTTCTATAGTTCAAGTTCCTGATACTGTAAATCAACCATAAACAGTCATGTCCAGGGTTACAGGATACCAACCACAGGATAGCAGATAAGGGAACGACGTGAAATACACTGTAGAATATATAGTTATTATATACAATGTAAATATATACACATCCTCAATCACGACTCTGGGACACGGGTCTGAGCCGCCCTCCTATTTGTGAGCTTGTGAAGGCCAGGCAGCAGCGGTTGTGTTCTGCTAGAACATCTTCATGTTAAGCTTAATTGGAGACCATGTTATGCTTGTAGTAGCGTATATCCCAACCAACGAGAGTGACGGTGTGAAGAAGAATACTGCTTGCAGAAACCATTCAATCCACATCTCAGCATGATGAACTTCTTGAACAGGAATACAGGCCCAATGGCCAATGAACCAATTTTACGTGTAGTTTAGATCTGATTACTTTAAATTGTTTTCATTAGCATCATTAATATAGTAATCATACACAGGCCTTTCATTTCTGGAACTAAACGCAGCACAGTTTGCATCATACAAATATGACATTCCTTTATGTGCCATCAGTACCTGTGAAGTACTCCACCTCTTCCTCTAGCTGCATGAACAGCCTGTTTGCTTCATCATTGGAGAAAAGCAGGCCATAGTCACAGTCGAGCTCCTGCGCCTCGATCTTTCGCCAGGGGATGGGACGTGGGAATCCATCCTCCTCATCTACAGCCTCACCTGGTGCTCCTGTGCACAGCTCTGTCTCAGGTGTGCTGCTATCCACACAGGTAGTGTCTTGTCTGCTCATATTGACTCCTGTTCGGATAAAGAAGAGATGATGATGATGATGATGACCACAATGCTGTGATTTCTTCAGACATACACCAGACTTTATGATCTTTATGTCTAAATTAAAAGCAATAAATAAACAAACAAATAATCTTGCATGTGTACCACTTTTCTAGGCATGCCTGTTCTGCTCTTCTTCTCTCTTTTCTATTCCAGCCATCACACTGAGTAAATAGTATGCGCCATCTAGTGGACATTTGGGGTACAGCATGTACAACATACTATTATCACTATTACTTTTTAAACTTCAATCTAAACTTTCAAACTATTTAAAAGTAAAACAATCAATATGGTTAATTACTTACTAGTAGAAAATAATGTGGAAAATTAAAAAAAATACAGAGTATTACATAGTGATGAAACACTGTTTGATGCTTTTAGGAGTACTTCAAGCTGACGTCATAAAAGACATTTTTCCCCCCACAAGTATTATTCAATGCAGTGGCACAGTGGCTTAGTGGTTAACACTGTGGCCTTGCACCTCAAGGGTCTGGGTTCGATTCCCGCCTCGGTGGGTTTCTGTCCCAGATACTCCGGTTTTCTCCCACTGTCCAAAGATGTGCAGGTTAGGCGTTGGCGTTCCCAAATTGCCTGTAGTGTGTGTGTGTGTCACAATGGATTGGTCCACTCCATCAAGCCCCAAATCTTCTGGGATAGGCTCCAGACCGCCTGGAACCCTATGAAGGATAAGCAGTATAGAAAATGAATGAATACTTAATGCACCTGTATGCAACAAAAAAAAACAAAAAGGTTGAACAAAAAGGTTTATCCTGGACAGTGTTGAAGATGAATAGGAACCAACAAATTAGTGGATCTCAGCCCTGATCTTGGCACAATCCCTGTCCTGTACATCTGAGTATATTCCTTGGTCTGTCTCTCACACATACACAGACTTTTTCTTTTCAGGAAAACTTTGTTAACTGGCTGATTAGTTAATGTGTGTGTACGAGGAAATGAGGAAATACTAAAATGTGCAGGGTGGGTAGTCCTTTAGGACCAGGGTTGAGAACCACTGCTCTAAGCAGTGTGAATATTCTTTAAACTATATAAAATATCACACCAGTGTTTTAGTCCATTCAATTAAATACAATTTAATTTTATTTGTATAGCGCTTTTAACTATGGTCAATGTCACAAAGCAGCTTTAAACAATCAAAAGGAAATTATGGAAATTTGTGTGAAATGTGAATGTGTATGAATCAAAATTATCAGATAGTCCCTGATGAACAAGCCGAGGGTGACGGTGGCAAGGAAAAACTCCCTGAGATGGTAATAGGAAGAAACCTTGAGAGGAACCAGACTGAACAGGGAACCCATCCTCATCTGGGTGATAACGGATAGCAGGGATTGTTTGTAGTCATAATGTGTGTTAGACAACTGGAAGTTTAGTATAACAGATGATGTGTTTAAGTTAATATGGAGTCCAGTTGGTTATTGGAGGCTCAGGTACAAAACTGTGAGAAACACTCCATGAATGTTTAAGCGATTGCAGTCACTAAAGTCTTTAAAGAGCAGCTGTTTGCATCAGTGGAGGCCAGGACTGTCTTCATGGTAAAGTGGATCCGTCTCCAGTCACTAGACTGAGGACCAGACATGTTTGTTCATAAGACGGTTCATAAGCGGGGCACCAGGATGATTCAGGCAGGTCAAAAGTGCAGAGGGGGTCTGGATCACTGGGAGCTCAGGAGTAGCGTGTGTAACTCAGCAGAGAGAAAACTAAAAGAAAGAGAGAAAACACCCACCACTTAAATAACAACTGTTCACAGAATATTTTATGGAGTTTTTATAGAGCCATGGTTTAGATTTTATATCTGTAACCATTTATGTTCATACTACTGTATGAATAGAAAAGCACAGTTTTGGTATAACTGCTGTTAAATTACCAGGTTATTACGTACACCTCATACCTCACACCTTCACTTACTTGCACCAGCAAAACACTCACTAATATGTTACTACAATGTCTGCATTCCTTGTATTAAAAGTAATTATAAAAACCCATCAGCATTAGGTTTTGGTGTTCATGACAAGAAACTTTTAATGTTTTATGGTGGATTTATTGAACTTTTGTGCAAGAAAATTACTCCAAATGGTATGAAGAAGTGAAAGCTGGGGCCGATTTCTCGCCAGACTGCACACAGACTGTATAAAGTCAATCAGAGACAGTTGTGTCAGGTGATTATACATAATGTAACACCTTCAGGATTAGATCTGACAAATACACAATTTAAAAAATATATATATAATCTTCTTGCTTTTCAAAACACTTTTTCCATCTGTCAAGATGCTTTCCTCATTAAAAAAATATCTTAGGCTGAGCTCTGAGCCAATGATTCTCTTTAAGAAACTTTCACCTCCCTTAATTTTCTTTGCAGATATCCAAAATTCTGTTTATGCTCTTTTATGACTTGTTTCATTACATTTACATTTTACATTTAGGCATTTGGCAGACGCTCTTATCCAGAGCGACTTACAATTTTATCTTTCACACAATTTTATCTTTCGGCACCAGGTACACCCTCAGCCCTCAAAAAAACTAATCACTGCACGCTGCTGTTGTTCCATGTACTGTAAATCACAAGGGGCATCCATTTTTGCTGACACGGCAGTTATAAATGATCTGATGTAACACGTTCACATCTCCACAACAGTAGTCTTGAACTGAAAGTGCTGATAAGACAGTACAACCAACAGTTTTAATATAACCAGACTGCTGATTTGTGACTAAATAGTTTTGCTGCATATCATTATTATGCCATATGTTTTGTGAATCCTTTATAATGTATTGTTAAATTACTGTTAGATATCAGATCTTAGGTTTGAGAGGGGGACTGGAGCGAGGGCAGCTCACAAATGAAGGAGGAACTAATAAAGTGGACACTGAGTATATTATACTGAGTATAATATGATTTATTAATATTATTTAAAATAAACATTATTTGTCGAAAACGCACTCACCACGCCAATAATTACAGTACCTCGCTTTTCTTTTTTATTTAATTTCATTTATTTGTATTAATTGTATTTCATATTAGATGACGTGGTCATCGTGCTGCTCTCCTATTGGCTGTCGCGGGGGTTTTTTTTTTGTTTGGCGGGAGTTGGGAAACTAAGCAGCAGAGTTTCGAAGGGCACTAAGATCACTGCGAACACAGGTTGAGGTTAATTTACGGTGCAGAATGATCGGACAGAAAAGCATCAAGTCATTTTTCTCCCCGAGCAGCAAGAAGAGAGAGCTCGAGGTGCTGAGCGGCTGCGAGGATGTGTGTGATGTGAGTAAATACAATGCTGTAGTCATGGTTACAGGCGCGTTAGTAACGCTTTTGTGAATTGAAACATTAGTGCATTAAAACTCTTAAAACAGATCAATGCAGGATTTTTACAGACAATTTCACACTTGTTGCAGAACCGTTTTTCTCTACACTGTCCGTTCATTTTAAAAAAAAGCGCTGAAAATTTCCCGCGAAATGTGACCCGGAAGTAGACGAAACGTCACACAAACAAATCCCACGTTAAATTATTAAAGTATTAAGCATTGTAATGAGAATATTATACGCGTAGATGCTCTTAGTATATTAACAATAAAGGCATTCAACGATAACGCACATATTATATAATACACTGTTGCATTTATTAATTTGTAGTTGGTTTATACGGTATGTACTGTTTTATATTTGCTGCAAAGATCCATGAAATCATACTATTGTTTATCTGTACATTATTTAAAATGTTTTTGACCTAGAAAGATTGTCATATTAATAAACTACGAACCACTTTTTTATTTAAATTTTAACGTTATTAAACAGTATTAAACGTTTTCACATTTTCAATCTTCCCGAAAAAAAGAATTTCAACGTTAAGTCAAAATAAGAAAGTGGAGGGGGGATATATATGTATAATAACCTCCCAAAGTCTTGGATATATATTAATTTTATCTTACGGATTGTATGTTGAATGTTCCAGTTAACCTCTCCTTTTAACAGTTGTTTGTAAATGTTCACCAAAACAACCGTTACTTTTATTAAAGGTTCTGCTTATAGCTTCCGGGTCGTTGGCGCACGTGCGCGCGTTGGTTCCTTATGTTTACATTGCGCGTGGGTTACATGGCGCTGAGGGTCGAGCGCACGTGCGATGGCGTCCGTGTTAGTGCGCGCGCGGTGTTCCAGAGTGTTGCGGGCGGGGTGTCGGAGCTGGAGTGCTGAACACACCGAGGTCTCCTCGCAGGTGAAGAAGCTGAAGACTGGCGATGATGTGAGTCCGCTGAGTCCGGAGCAGCTCGAGCGGATCGCCAGGAGCAAGGCGGCGGCTTTGGAGCGACTGTGCTCCCGCCGCGGGCCTCCGGAGGTCGGGGAGAGCTGGAGGAGAGCGCTGGGGCCGGAGTTCAACAAAAACTACTTCACATCGGTAACCAGGGCTCCTGGGTGTGGCTTACAGCTCAGTGTCTTTATTTGTCTTTAATCGTGTGTGTGTGTTTGTTTTTCTCTCCTTAGTTAATGAACTTCGTGGAAGCGGAGAGGCAGAAGCACACGGTGTATCCGCCCCCGGGGCAGCTGTTCACGTGGACACACGTGTGCCAGATCGAAGACGTGAGTTTTTCCAAACAGGGAGCAGAAGTGTGTGAAAGTCCTGTACTTCAGGGGCACATATCGTGTGTGTGTGTGTGTGTGTGTGTGTGTGTGTGTGTGTGTGGATAGAGCTATCTCATATAAACCTCAGATCCCTCCATCCATCCAGGGACCTGGTGGCCGTTGGTGACTGTTCTATTTAGTCACACACATTCACACACTCTGGGCAATTTGGTATCACCAGTTAACCTAATCTGCATGTCTTTGGACTTGGGGATAAAACCAGAGTACCAGGAGGAAACCCATGGAGACACCGAGGCGGGAATGAAACCGGGACCCTGGAGGAGCGAGGCGACAGTGTTAAACACTAACCCGCCTGCTGCTAAACCTCACCAGCTTTGAATATTTCATTTGCCAAAGAGTTACTGTTTAAAAAGAAAACAATAAAAGAATCTTAACATTCAGATTGACTGGATGTGCAGACAATTAGTGCAGTAAACCTAAAACACTAATTTTTTTTCATCTTGATAAAATGTGCTGTTGTACCCAGATGACTGTGAAAGAGCTTAAATCACTAGTGGACCCCCGTGTTGTGAACTCTTGGCCTTTCGAGATCCTTTTGATGATCCTCATTTTGAACGTGTCGAGCCATCACATTTTATGAGGTTGCGTTTATCATCGTGTCCCTCGGTTTATATCTAGCATTTTTGTCAGCATACAGAAAATGTCACACACAACACAAGCTAAAACTATAATATTATGCTACTGTCTGAGTAGACAGGGATGTACAGTTCTAATCTGTATATAACTGTATTAATTAATGAAACCTGACGCGTTTATTCCAGCTGTTACACAGAGACTCTGAAAACAGATTAAAAGCTGTGAGATTAGTTACAGAGAAGCACATTTTGCACTACTAACTTTTGTAACATTTACCTTATGCTATTAATAATGATATAAAATACCACATGTGATGAAGTACTGAAATACTGGTGAAGATCAGGCCCTTACAGATGTTCTCAGTGTTGCCCTGCGGCCCCAGCTTATGTGCTACAGGCATCTGGGTACAACAGCACATTTTATCAATGAAGGATGGCTTTAAACAAATTGACCTCACACAGCCCTAGTGTAAATGTTTGTGTGCAGTGAACCAAATTAAACATTTACGCCCAACTCAGGAACACAAATCGAATACAGTTTTCTGAATTTCCAGGATTTCAGAACGTACCAGGTTTTCTACGTAAAATGGTCATACAAAAGATTTACAAATAATTCTGACAAAAAGGCAATTTGTTCTATTACAGGAAAAAGTAAGCCTTAATTAGTCGGACTTGCATTACTGCACAGTGGAAGTCTTTCTTTGCATATCCCAGCTGGGGTCAGAGCGCAGGGTTAGCCATGATACCCCTGCAGCAGATTAGGATTAAGGGCCCTGCTCAAGAGACCAACAGTGGCAATGTGGTGGAGCTGGAGCTTAAATTGTTGGCCTTACGACCAGGACACAAGTGCTTCATTCAGAACATTCAGGTCGTCAGTTGATTGTTGCCACATAACGTTACTGAGCTTAGTCCAGAGCAGCTGAAGCAACCCCAGATCATAGCACTCCCTCTACTGTAAAGGCTTGTACAGTGGACACTATGCACTGTGGGTGCATCGCTTCATGATGTATCCATTGCTGGACCACATGACCTTTTTCCATTTCTACAAAGTCCAATGTTTATGCTCCTCAGCAAATTCAAGCCGTTTTTCTGATTTTGTCTCCAAGTGTATTATTTCAGGATGTTCCAGAAACCCGTAGCTGCAAGTTTTGAAACATGTTGAAAATCTTACCATTGCAAGATCGTTTGTATTGTTAATGTGTTTTCACCTGGAAAAGTGGATCTGATGTCCTTTTTTAAACTATTTCAGTGTGTTTAATATCTAATGGAGTTCTGTAGCTCACTGACATTATTAAGGTGTTAAGTATGTTTTATTTCCATTACCGCATATAAATTTAATATTGAAATTAAACACGCGTTCAACATCTAGCCTGTGAGCTGGAGAACTGCCAACCTAGCAGTTAGCTGAGACAAAACATTACATTCTGATGATATTATTATTATTATTGTGTTGTAGGTGAAGGTGGTTGTTCTCGGGCAGGATCCGTATCACGGACCGAATCAGGCTCACGGCTTGTGTTTCAGCGTGCAGAGACCCGTTCCACCACCACCAAGGTAAGTAGTTTTCGAAACTTTTTCTTATTTTAAGCCGAGTTCTCAACGCAAGCAACTGGGTTTAGTTGAGAAAAGACGCGAGTTAAACACCTTGAACACTTCTGAACAACTTCTTTGTCTTTCTGCTGTTCCCTTTCAGGGGTCGCCACAGTGAATCATATAAGTAATATTTATGATTTGCAACATTGCTTTGGTAAATGTTTTTACGTGGGATTCCCTTCCTGATACAACCCTCTGCATTTATCCAGACTTGGGACTGGCACAAGAAGACACTGGGTTGTGCCCCTCCGTAGTTGCAGTTCTGAACTTGTGGTCCATAATTAACGTTGTCGCATAACTCCTGATGTTAGAATCAGGTTTGTGATTAAAACGCAAGTGTTGTTGGGACAGTCCAAGGAATCCTGTATAACACATGCAAGTTGTCAGTTTGTGTACATAAACGTCATTCACTAATATGAAGTGTGTAATGTGTTGCAGTCTGGTGAACATGTATAAAGAACTGGAGTCAGACATTGAAGGCTTTCAGCGTCCTGGCCACGGCGATCTGACAGGATGGGCAAAGCAAGGTAACGGCTTCCTCCGATTCCTTCCTTTTTTTTTCTTTTTTCTTTTTTTTTACCAATAATACAGCATAGATAAAATTAAAAGTTAAAATTGTCTTCCTGTGTTACTTTTCATTTTCACTGGACGAGCCACTTGAAAAGTTAGATATTATTATTAAATAAAAACCAAAAAAAAATATCTTATTATTTTAAAAAATATATATATATATACAGTGAAACCTCGGATTGCGAGTAACACGGTTTGCGATCTGCAAGACGAGCAAAGATTTTTAACAAATTCTAACTTGGTTTACGAGTATCAGGCATGCACTTCTTGTTTTGACGCTGAGCGTCACATGATCACAACTGAGCCAATGGTTTTTCTGCACGATATATCGAAAAAATATCGTTATCGCGATAATGGCATGCACGATAACCATATCGCAAAGAGTTGCGATAAATAATTTGTGCCAAACATTTGTGTCCAAATTTGACCAATCAGATGGGCCCTTACTATGTTTATACCCGCTTATATCTATATATATATATATATATATATATATATACCCCGGATGATCAGAAGACTTAGCGATTAGCCGTTAGCCCTTTGTAGCGTGGACGGAAAACCCAAACGCGGAAGCAAGCGAGTAGGCAGGATAACCACGCGAATTAGTTTAAGGACTCTCACAGAAGGGGAGCAAGGGAAAAACACAAATTTAACCCGCGTCCTATAAACACACACTCGAATCAGAAAGTAAACAATCTGAACCGACATGCGCAAATTCAGTGACTGAGCTCTATGCGGTGGTTTGTTTACTCCTCTTATACTTCCTGGTTCGCGACCGCATTACTTCCAGGTCCTAGTGCCGGTTGCGGAGCGAGTGTGTGTGTGTGTGTGAGTGAGACAAATTCATTAATTTTTTTATTTTTATTTTTTTTGTTTAATATTTATTTTTATAAAAAAAAAAACCAGGTAAGCCAAAGAGAATAGTGGTGTGAAAAACTATTTGCCCCCTTCCTGATTTCTTATTCTTTTGCATGTTTGTCACACTTAAATGTTTCTGCTCATCAAAAACCGTTAACTATTAGTCAAAGATAACATAATTGAACACAAAATGCTGTTTTTAAATGAAGGTTTACGTTATTAAGGGAGAAAAAAAACTCCAAATCTACATGGCCCTGTGTGAAAAAGTGATTGCCCCCCTTGTTAAAAAATAACTTAACTGTGGTTTATCACACCTGAGTTCAATTTCTGTAGTCACCCCCAGGCCTGATTACTGCCACACCTGTTTCAATCAAGAAATCACTTAAATAGGAGCTACCTGACACAGAGAAGTAGACCAAAAGCACCTCAAAAGCTAGACATCATGCCAAGATCCAAAGAAATTCAGGAACAAATGAGAACAAAAGTAATTGAGATCTATCAGTCTGGTAAAGGTTATAAAGCCATTTCTAAAGCTTTGGGACTCCAGCGAACCACAGTGAGAGCCATTATCCACAAATGACAAAAACATGGAACAGTGGTGAACCTTCCCAGGAGTGGCCGGCCGACCGAAATTACCCCAAGAGCGCAGAGACAACTCATCCGAGAGGCCACAAAAGACCCCAGGACAACATCTAAAGAACTGCAGGCCTCACTTGCCTCAATTAAGGTCAGTGTTCACGACTCCACCATAAGAAAGAGACTGGGCAAAAACGACCTGCATGGCAGATTTCCAAGGCGCAAACCACTTTTAAGCAAAAAGAACATTAAGGCTCGTCTCAGTTTTGCTAAAAAACATCTCAATGATTGCCAAGACTTTTGGGAAAATACCTTGTGGACCGACGAGACAAAAGTTGAACTTTTTGGAAGGTGCGTGTCCCGTTACATTTGGCGTAAAAGTAACACAGCATTTCAGAAAAAGAACATCATACCAACAGTAAAATATGGTGGTGGTAGTGTGATGGTCTGGGGTTGTTTTGCTGCTTCAGGACCTGGAAGGCTTGCTGTGATAGATGGAACCATGAATTCTACTGTCTACCAAAAAATCCTGAAGGAGAATGTCCGGCCATCTGTTCGTCAACTCAAGCTGAAGCCATCTTGGGTGCTGCAGCAGGACAATGACCCAAAACACACCAGCAAATCCACCTCTGAATGGCTGAAGAAAAACAAAATGAAGACTTTGGAGTGGCCTAGTCAAAGTCCTGACCTGAATCCTATTGAGATGTTGTGGCATGACCTTAAAAAGGCGGTTCATGCTAGAAAACCCTCAAATAAAGCTGAATTACAACAATTCTGCAAAGATGAGTGGGCCAAAATTCCTCCAGAGCGCTGTAAAAGACTCGTTGCAAGTTATCACAAACGCTTGATTGCAGTTATTGCTGCTAAGGGTGGCCCAACCAGTTATTAGGTTCAGGGGGCAATTACTTTTTCACACAGGGCCATGTAGGTTTGGATTTTTTTTCTCCCTAAATAATAAAACCCCTCATTTAAAAACTGCATTTTGTGTTTACTTGTGTTATCTTTGACTAATAGTTAAATGTGTTTGATGATCAGAAACATTTTGTGTGACAAACATGCAAAAGAATAAGAAATCAGGAGGGGGGCAAATAGTTTTTCACACCACTGTATTTTGTTTAAAATATGCTCTTGTTTTAAAACACTATTGATGAGTGTATGGTTACACGTAAATAAAAAGTAATGTTTGAAAGTAATTCATCTTGTGTTGGCAGGTTTATAGTAACAGCAAACCAGAAGTCAGAATATCTGCTGAGGGTTTTAAGTCATTCATAGTGTTTTGAAGTCTAAATATTTGCAACTTCCTTGACGTATAGTTTCTTTTTACCCTGAATTAGATTTAATTACATCAGATGAATATCTATTACTTGTTTATTTTAGTATGATCATTACATATAAATAAATAATAAAAAAAAAATAGCAATAATAAAAAATGCATTTCTCTAGGGAAATGTTATATCGCAAGAAATATCGTTATCGCAATATTCAACAATATCGCATATTTTCCTAATATCGTGCAGCCCTACTGTTTACTATAACACTGTGACCATGTGCGTATGCGTAAAACATTTTATTTTGTGTCTGTATGCGTGTGTGTACAGCGCAGATGTAAAGCAAAAGCAAGTCTCATTAGAGAGGTTAAAGATCCATTTTCTCTCTCTGCTCAAGGCTCAGCCTGCTCTGTGTGTTTGTGTGTGCGCATCATTGGACACCATGCCCCACACGCACACACAGATCCCTCCTACTTTCGCCTTCACAGACACATACACTCTCTCTCTCTGCTCTACACAGAAACACTGCTCTGTTGCGATTCTTTTATAAGATAAAGTGCAGGTTAATTTGTTTTATTTTTACTTTATAGCAGTGATTGTTAGTGTGTCGCTCAATTGAGTGTCATTAGAGATTTATTTTATTTTTCAGATAAAACAGCGTTTCTGTTGTGTGCGGCAGGGTTTGACATTGGAACCTGCCCACCCGCCAAATGCGGGTAAAATTCGGCTGTGGTGGGTAATAACTTTAGTCTCGCTAGCCACTTTGGTTTATTCTTTGGTATGACAATATATTTTTTTGTAGTTTTCTCTAAAGTCATCTGATATAATAAACGCATTGCAACGTAATATTACGCGCATGAATCTAATGATGACATTTAATATCTCTCTCTACACATGTTTACACAAGCATTGTGCGCGCACACACACACACACACACACACTAGTGATGGGTCGTTCATGAACGATTTGTTCTTTTTGAATTAATCTTTAACATGACTCTCGGAGAGTGATTCGTTCATTTTGTATTGGGCGCGCATGCGCAAAGCATCGCAAAACCTCCGTATGTTATATACAGGAAACAGTATTGAATACTTGACTAGTACTATAGTGATACAGTGGATGCTGTCATTTATAAGTAAATCGAGATATAACAAACATTAACGTATCATGGAGAAGAAAAAACTGCAATTTTCTGGTAACAAAATTGTGGCTAGTAAAAAGCCTGAATGGCGAATGACTCCGGAAATCCACTAGCCACATTGGCCAGTGAGCAGAAAAGTTAATGTCAAACCTAGGGGTGGGCGATATACGCGGTTAACTGGTAGAAATTTGTCAACCGATATAGAGATTTTGGTCTATCGTCTTAATCGCGGTTGAGATCACGTGACGTTGCACGTTACGTAACCACGCAATACAGATTCACTTCTATGGGAAGCCAAACACATCTAAAGTGGGTCGAAACCATGGCACCCGATTGAGCCGGCGTGGGCAGAACAAATATCCAGACCCGGTGGATCGCGCAGCGCAGACCAACTTGAGCAGCGCTGCTCAAATCACAAACCTGCGTGATGCTGATAGAAATAGACTGCGCCGACAATCAAAATACATTTTACCCCGCTGGGATGCGCACGTACAAACCAGGCAGGGCAAGGCGGTAACAATATTAAACAGTCCTGACATTTTAAATAAATTGTATTTAAATAAAAAACAGTGGGTTGCGCAGGTTTGTGATTTGTGAAACCAGATCATCTCTGCGCTATCCAGATAGTCACGCTGCGCTGTCCACTGGGCCGCACAGATATTTGGTTCAATCGGGTGCCACGGTTTCTTCCCACTTTTGATGTGTGTGGCTTCACATACACTTCGACAATGGAAGAAGACGGTGCAGCAGCAGTGAGTTTGCTTACATGTAACAAAACCGACTACGAGGAGATTGTAAAGAAAAAAGGTGCCTCGTCTGTGGTGTGGAATTGGTTTGGGTATAAGAAAAGTGATACGAATGAGATGAACGTGATTTGCAAAGTGCACTGTTTTAACAAGTGGTGGAAACACGTCAAACCTTTTTCTATCATCTGAAATCCAAGCGTACAAACGAATATGGCCAAAGTAAAAAAAATAAATAAATGCAGCAAACCTCAGCAATTCACAGTTTAAATAAAATTACATTATGTAAAACAGTTTCTTTGTGTTTGAATTTTTATTCATGCATTTTCAGATACAAATTGCTATATTATGATGTATATCGTTATCGAGGTAGAACATTGCTTCTACCATCATAGAAGATTTTGGTTATATCGCCAATGGTATTCAATATGGTAGTCAAACCCTGGTGTGCAGATGTGAAAAGAGTGGTGGAAGGGTAACTGTAAGACGAGAAGGGGGAGAGGGGAGCTTACTTTAGATTCTCTCTCTCTCTCTCTCTCTCTCTCTCTCTCTCTCACACAAACACACACACACACACACACACACACACAATGCCTGCGCGCACAAACGGCAACACTTATCTGCCGGGATTTATTTTTTCTTTTATTTTTAAAGTGCAGTTTAATTTATTTAATTTTTACTTTATATTCTGTGTTTAATTATTTTTATGGATTTATTTCTTTGGATTGTGGAACGAATAATTTGAGTTTTCATCATTTCTTATGGGAAGATAATTGGAATTTGGTTTTCGAGTGTTTTGAAATAAGAGCCTGCTTCCGGAACGAATTATGCTCATAATCCAAGGTTCCAGTGTATATAAAGTATGTGTATATTGTCATGTCCAATCCCCTTCTGTCGTGGATATCCACGAGTCAGGGAGGGTGTTGCCTAACGTATGCGTCCTCTGACTCATCTTGTTCATTCACTATTAATCCTCAGCAGACTCGGGAGAAAGCACCGTCTGTTCCCTCCCTCTTGCGTGAGCTCAAAGACTCCCATGCTGGGAATGTGAGTGCACCATCCCTGCCCCCATTGGCCAATCTGCTCTCTCCAGCCTTCTGGCCTCCGCTGGGAACTGAACCTGTAATCTTTGCATGATGGTGCTGAGCACTTTACCGCTCTGGGTCAATCAGAAACCTGAAGACTGATTCATAGAGAATTTATTTATTTTATTATTTATTAAAATGTATAATTTCAACAAATTTCATTGAAGCTTATTTTTTGTTTACATAAAATTTTCCTTTTTAATAGGCTACGATCGACTGACATCAAGTAATCCAAAAAAAAAGTAATGCAGTATTGATTAGACTTGATCTTTTTTGCAATACAAATCCATCCATGCATGTGTTTAAACCATGCGGTATGAGATCTTTTTTCATTTAATGCTTCTCTATATTGCAAATTATATCTTAGTGGAGCTTATATATTCATGTGTGTGTGTGTGTGTAATTATTTATTTATAATTGCAGAAGAGGATAATTTAGCTTAAGTGTATATTTCTAGAATCAGATGTCAGTCTTAAGATTTTGCTTAAAACCAATGGAATAAGCAGAAATAGTTGAATTTTGCTAATTTAACTCATCTTTCTACTTTCTGTTTTAGTTTTTTTTAATTGCCTAACGCAGAGCCTCTTCATGACCTTACAGGTGTTCTGCTGTTGAACGCGGTGTTGACTGTACGAGCGCATCAGGCCAACTCGCACAAAGACAAAGGATGGGAGACGTTCACGGACGCTGTGGTGCTGTGGCTCAGCAATAACCTGGAGGGCCTGGTCTTCATGCTCTGGGGCTCGTACGCTCAGAAGAAAGGCGCCGCGATCAACCGAGTACGTTTTCAGAATGAATGTGTATAAGCTGTAGAAGCCCCTCATACACATCATTTGTCTATCAAATGAATAAATAGACATGAAGTATCCAGACTTGTGTTAATGCTTAGACACTGTAGTTCTACAGTGAGTTTCTGGGGATTGTTGAGGCCGTGTGAGTGCTTAATTACTAACTTGAATTTTGCTGTTTTGCTTTTTCCATCCATCGTTTGCAGAAAAGACACCACGTCCTCCAGGCTGTTCACCCGTCCCCTCTTTCTGCTCACCGTGGCTTCTTTGGGTGCAAACATTTCTCGAAGACCAATGAGCTGCTGCTGAAATCTGGGAAAAAACCCATAGACTGGAAAGCACTGTGAGTTCAGTGAATGTGGATGGAGAAGCTTAGCAAGCGCTCAGTTCGGAGTAAGCTGTAGGTTGTGTTGTTATCCTAAACAGTTCTACACTATTTTACACTGGAACTTGTCTCCAGGCCGTCTTCTGTTGTGAGTCCTTCATTTTTCTGTTTTGTGGATCTTTGGAAACACAGTGGACTGTTTTGTCTGTTCGTTTTTTGTTAGTTTTTTCCCCCCAAACGGCTACTTTATACATTTGCACTTTCTTTTAGAAAAAAACTTTTCTGTACATTTTAAAAAGAACATTTCTCTTAATAAAACTTAAAAGCCAAATGTTGAGTATGAATAGAATTAATTTAGTATTGGAGGAAAAACTGTCTGTTGATCTCCTGCTATGTTTTAAAAATCTGTAGATGTTGAAATCTTGAATGAGTCTTTAATTTGATCTCCCAGGTTTTATTTAAGGCTTCACAAAAAAATACGTCAGACATTTTAGCCTTAATGTTGCTACTCCGTCATCTCATCATGGCACACCAAGGTCACTTCCAGCTCGGCTCCCTTGCTATCAGTTCCTCGCTGTGTTCCAGGAGATACGCTTGAACTTTTATTCCTTTTGCCATAAAAAGAGCGAGACGGTAATCGCGGGTAAGGACTGAAGGTCTGGGTGAATTTACCTCAATTAGAGCTGAAGATCTTTGCCCGAACCCGATGAGTTCAGTCGGGTTCGGGCTTAATATAATTTCACACAGGCTCGGGCTAGCGCGGTAAATTAGCGGTCATGTGATGCGTTTTGATTAGTGCGAGAGAAATGCGAAAATGGATGCTGAGGAGGTTTTTTATTTTTTTTTCCAACTTTCAAGTTGCCTTGTCATGTATAAATGACTCATTCTTGACCAAAGGCAAAAGAGCTGTGCACTTGCACACATTTGAATAATGTCGGGCTGTAAACGGGTTCAGGCTTTTAAAAGGCTGTCAATCAAAATGTACTTGTCGTGCTCGGGCCGCAATCTGTCGGGCCTAACTTTTAAGGCCCGATTACAGCTCTAACCTCAACATCATTCTGCACTTCTTAATCCATCATCTGACCAGAAGTGAGTCGGAACAACGTGGGAATTCACATGCATTTAGATTATTACATTACCAATTCAAGATCGCTTGAGTTTTACATTATACTTCCCTAGCAACTAGGAAACGTAATTACAGTAAACACAATGTAACTAGCCCTCACTCATTCTCTATACCGCTTATCCTGTTCAGGGTTGTCGTCAGACATGGTGCCAATATTAGGGTTGGGTATCGATTTTTTTTTTTTTTTTTTTTCGATACCGGTGCCAAATCGATACTTTGAAAACGGTACCGGTGCCAAAACGGTGCCTGAACCGATACTTTTAAGCCACAAAATTATAGTGGATGACTCAAGAATGAATTTTTATTGAACAAAAAATTTTATGCTTAAAATTTAACAATATATTAAAAGTTTAAAATGTATATGAATAGCATATTTTAGCAATTCTTTTGCAGAAATTTCACCATATTCTTCTTTCCTTACTTATTGCCCTGCACAGGACATGAATGCAAGATTTGCATTTTGCTATTAACATTACATTATCCTACTACTAACATGCGGAAAGGCTGCTGTCGGCATCATAATCAGTGACTCCTTTTTGCTACAGTTGGTGTGACTGGGACTGGGGTCGTCCACACCGATAGCGCCAGCTGTTGTCCACAAGCTGTCAAACACGGTGCCTCCCTCTGCTTTTAACTTTATTCCGTGTATTTATTCTGCTTTTAACTTTATTCCGTCTGCCCTCGAATGTTTCTTTAGATTTGACGTGTTTCCGCCTTTACACGCAACTGCTGTAAAACATTTGCTGCACGTCGCGGTGCCGCAATCCTTTCTTGTGAAATACAGCCACACTTTCGACTGTTTAGTTTTAGGCATTTTAACGAAAGTTGTTTAATTTAGCATGCTAAGCTATCGGTAGACCGCCTGCTGACGTCAGAGCGAGTGTAACGTTAGTTACTGCATTCACGCGCATGTCAGATGGTCTCTCATTTCCGGATGATTTGTGCTTTTAATTTATTTATTTTTTTTAATCTAATAAACTATTAATCTACAAAAATATATGAATCTAGAGAACAAATATTTCAATCGACAGTTCAGGCATTTAAGTGGCACCGAAATTCGCATTCTGTTTCGGTCTGGTACATACCGGTTCTATAGGTACCCAACCCTAGCCAATATCGCAATAATAAAAAATGTTAACATATTTGGAAGTGATTGGTTGTGACCAGGTCTACAGCCATTGGTCGTTACGCACACACCCAAGTTGAAACCTTAATTTTGGTAAAGATGTCAGTCGGCGTACATGCAGTGCATATCCAGACCTGATTAAAAATAGCTTCAGATTCAGTTTTTTTAAAAGGAGAGACAGATTGTAAACAAAAAAAGGTATATCAATGAGTTGTGAATTTTAACTTTTGGTTATTAATCGGTGTATTTATGAAACGATACCTCACCAAATTACATTTTTGTGAATTTTTAAGAATTATTTCCTATGTACTGTATAAGGATGATGCGTTCCAGATATTATTGTCTTCTGTTTTAATGGAAAAAACATTGAGGAATAATTATGGTTATACAGGATTATCAATATTATATTATAAAGATGATTATGAAACTAGATGATGATACAGAATAAAACACAAACAACCTCAGGCCTTGAGGATCATTCATTTAGACATCTACACAAAATCTGTCTGTAAGACCACACCTGAAACTCCGCCTCAGTCTCTGCCTATTTCTGAAACATTTCCAGCTGTGTGAACTTTTCACACCCATCATGTCCGGGTTTAACTTCTTTGTGTTCCTGAAAGAATTCGACTGATCACATTCACTTATTTGTGTTTGTCCTCACCTGTAAGAGCTTTTAAGCATCATTGCTGTTTCTAGTTTTAAAATACAATTAATACTTAAAAAAAAAAAAAAAAGATCAACATGAAAACTTTGACTAAAAATACACATAGTAAACATGTTGCATCTAAAATGTTCCAAGTATATAACGTGGCCTTTCTTATACCTTGTTCTCCCGGCACACACTCACTATACACTAAAGTCTATACGACATGAATTAACATCATGGTCTATATAAGCATAGTACATCATCATAGATTTATTGTAAATGCATGACCATGTAGTTCCCAGATATGCAGGAATGTTTTGTAATACCATCATAAACCAAATGTAATTTTTAATCCACTTTATGACAATGAGTCACACGCCTTAGACATGACTTGGGCAATATCACTGCTCATGTGATCACAAACCTTTCCATCGGTGCTTTTTCTGAAGCTGAAATGTGAAATTTATATTAAGTTAATTTAGTAACATTCATAAAGTCCCATATCAAAACAACAAAATATAAAGGTCCTTCTACAATCCTTAAATTAAGGACTTTCATTAAATGTTTAGGGCTTATAAAAAAAAAAAAACACTTTTGGGGGTTCTTTTGGGCATACCGATAATTTTTTTTTGGGGGGGGGCACAGCATGTCAACCAGGATTGAATTTAAATTGCAAATGTAAGTATGCAGTTGTCATGCTGTGTTAATAAAGTAATAACATTTAACTAGAACATCAAGAGCAAAGCTAGGTCACGATAAAGATGTCGCCAACATTCAGGTAATAACAGGTGAAGAGTCTTTTCTGTTGAAATAAGTTTCACAAGGGCATCAGCAGCCACCAGAACAACCAGATTTACTCTGTAAGTCATAAGTGAGTTTATCGAAAGGCTGCTTCTGAGATGATGAGCAATAATGATGTACACCACAGTAAGGTCTAAAGACAGATTTGGAAATGTGTCATTACTAACAGGCAAATCTGATCCATTGAACACTCCACATAGCACTGACTGTAAACGTTACAGAATTCAGTTGATTATGTTTTGCCCAGAATCATGAATCAGCACTAAAACATTTCCCTTCAGCGTATAAAGTGATTCATTTTTACTTAACTGAATAAAAACATATAATATTAATCAACGATATTGTCATATGATGCACCCTGATATGAAACTGAGCTTCTCTTCCAACCCAGAAGGTTTTCCACTGATTCTATTTGCCAGTGATAATTTTTCATTTAGACTTATTTAATTTTGTGGTTTACTGTTTTTTTTTTTTTTTATCTATCATGCCATTAACTTGCACTACCTCAATCAACTATCACACCATATCACAGTATATTGCATTGTGTCATGTTTTGATGCTCCTGTTTGCACATTTGCACACATCCTTTTATAGTAATGCCTTTTGTATAGTACCCAAGATTTTTGATAATTTATGATAAAATTGGTTTGTCTTAGATAGTCAGCCAATTAGGTGTCCTAGTTAGTTAGTTTCTGTTAATTTATGTTGCACCTTGGTCCTGGAGGAACGCCATTTGTTTCACTGTGTACTGAACTGTTTATGGTTGAAATGACAATAAAAGCCTACTTGACTTGATTTGACTCTATCACTTCCATTATAGTAGCTATAAACAGTTGTTTGCTCCATAGCCTAGCTTGTTACTTGTTTTAGCTGTTTTCTTGTTTCTTGTCAGCAAACGTCTTTCCTGAAGACAGAAAACTTACTGATTATTACAAAATAACTTACATTGAAGGATCCATCCCTAAACATTAAATAATTAATCAATATAACACGAGAGGGAGTGCATGGAGGGTTACGCGCTTGTGCCTACTGTATGACCGCATCACAGCTGTGCTATACCCAGAAATACAGAATGACTTCGAGTGTGATATTGCTTTTATACAACAGGTCCACAAACACCATTTATTATCAAAAGATTATGATTTGTTTAGTTATTTAACCAATTATTTTATTCCTTCAACACAGATCCTTTAGTGATCCTTTAGGAACTTACCAACCGTGGGGAATGACCGTAATGAACAGGGGCAAATGTTCTTAATTTCTTACTGGTACTATGTAGCCAAAATGTGAAGAGAATAAACTATGGAGGTCACTGCTCACTAATATAAACCTAACAGACCTAACCTATAAACCTAACAGGCCACTCAGATCGTTAGGATCGAGTCGGTTAGAAATACCAAGGGTTCACACAAAACAAGGGGAGTCCGCCTTTAGCTATTATGCCGCCCGCAGTTGGAACCAGCTTCCAGAAGAGATCAGATGTGCTAAAACATTAGTCACATTTAAATCTAGACTTAAAACTCATCTGTTTAGCTGTGTATTTATTGAATGAGCACTGAGCTACGTCCGAACTGACTGCATTAGTTTATGTTTACGTAATATTTAAAACTTTTATGATTATTTTAAATAAAAATTTTAATTAGTTTCAATTAGTTTTCTATTTTTATTTTAAATAAAATTTTAATTAGTTTAAAGGTTTATTGCAAACTGTTTTTATTTTAATTTTAAATCAAATTTAAAAGTTTTCTTTAAAAAGTTTTGTTGCTATTATTTTCTATTAAATTTTATGATTATTGTCTTTTCTTTTATGTAAAGCACTTTGAATTACCATTGTGTATGAAATGTGCTATACAAATAAACTTGCCTTGCCTTGCAGGTGGTGGATAGTCGTTTAAATCTCAGAAATTTCTCTTTTAATTTCCATTTTAGAATATTAGCTCAGTTATCTTGCTGATGAAGGTACATCTGTGACTTGTTTTGAATGTTGTTTTTGCCAGGCAGCTGCTCTCTCTTCAGTACTTGCGGACAACAGTGACCTACTTTGACCCATGTTGGTGCCTGACAGTTAGTGAAATGAACAGTTAGAATACCTGGGACGTGGAGTGATGAATAGTTAAATGTCCCAGTGCTGTTACTGTCCATTATCACCAATCTGGAAAGCCTCTCGTCCAATCAGCCCCGAGAGTCCTCTACATACGAACGAGTTTCGTTCTGAGATATCATAGCCTGCTGCGTATGGGGCTTAACAGGCAAAGCAGTTCAAGGTTGTGGATCCAGCCGTTAACAGATTTGCTGCTAACGTCCTTGGGCTGCGGGACGTCCTGTGGTGACATGTCTCGAGGGGCATGTATACTGGGCTTAATGTTTTGTATCTTAATGTTATGGCTTATCGGTGTGTTAGTTATTGATTATACTTTGTTGTTTTTTTAATGTTGTTAAATTTGTTTATTATTAGCCTTTAATGACATAGAACTAATGCCAGAGCTGTAGTTATAGAAAGTAGATACATTTAATTAAACACAGTGCTTATGGGCTCGGCCATATCCATGTGTGATGTTCCTCTCCTCAGAGAAGTACAGTACACTTTAACAGTAGTCTAGGAGTCCTGACTTTGTTCTAGCTAAATCCTGTTGTTTTGTCAGTGGGTTAAGTGTGGTCCAACTTTAACCAATCACAAGCGACTCATCAGTGTTGCCAGATTGGTTGACATCCCTTATCACCGAGCACAAGTGTCACTTTTCTATTTGTAAATACAGTACTACAATTTTCTATTTTTAATATCTAATGATATTACAACTATTATTGTTAGTAGTATGTCTAGTAATAAGTCTAGTACTTAAGTGTCCTGTCTTATGTTATTCTATCATCCTCTCTGTACAGGTTTATCCACAGTGTCTTGTACTTTGTTGTTCACTGTTCACTTCCTCCCCCCCCCCCCCCAAATGTTGCACTACATGTTGTGTAATCACTGCTGTCACTTTCTGTAAAGTAGGCCTTCGAGAATAATATTTTGTACTATTGTATATGGTTAGAATTGCTCTAATCTAAGTAATCTAATGTTAAGTAATATGTAATTTCTTTTGACTTCATACAGTCAGTTCTATAAAGAATAATATTCATGTCATGAACTTCTGTAGTGAACTATTGCCTGCCAAAATACTAATTTTTTTCTGGTCATGTGCATTATGGCACTGGATCAGCCAGTCAAATATGAAGCTTACAGGTCAAAAAAGCAGGCCATATTCTTTAACAGAAGAGATTACTGGATGCTAAACCCCTGGGCCAGGTGTAGCTCATTGGCATTGGACTACGGTTCGGAAGATTCCAGGTTCAAACCCCACAACCACCAAGTTGCCACTGTTGGGCCCTTGAGCAAGGCCCTTAACCCTCAATTGCTCAGATGTGTAATGAGATAAAAAAAAAATGTAAGTCGCTCTGGATAAGAGCCTCTGCCAAATGCCTAAATGTAAATGTAATTTGACACATTGTGTAATGTTTTACAGCATTCATTTATTCACTTCATTCAACCTTAGTAAGTGCTTTATCCTGGGTAAGGTCGCTGTGGTTTAAATTATTTTAAACATTGTTTATAGCTGCTATAAGTGAAAACAGGAAATGTACCACATTTCACAGATGTTCAACAACATTTAATGTAACTATCAACTGATAGAAACTGCCGTGTTTATTTAAATAATAAAAACAAGTAGAACTGCATGCCAGGTGCATTGACAGGGATGTGCCGTCTGCCAAGAAATCTATTCTCTCTTGTTTTAATTGTGCCTGTAGCAATCACAATTAAATTCTCCCAGAAGGAAGCTTTTGTAGAAAAAATATTTTAGATTTCTGAACTTTTATGATCTTATTAGTTTGTCTGATGGTTACAATAAAAATAAATAAAAATAAAAAAACATATAAAAATTACACACACATCCAACCCTTTATTCATGAGACACCTTGTGAAAGAGAATCTTGAATGGATGGACAGAATAACTGAAGGATAACCTGAAAACAGAATGACGCAAATTAGCTGCGGCCTATTGTGTATGTACTTGACCATTATTCACCATACAGTATAGATAGAGCTCTGGAGAAAGCTGATATATACTATATGTCTACTGCCACAAAATTGGAAAAACACAAACGTATAGAATGAGGTCACATTACAAGAGCCCAAAACATGTTTCAGCATGGCAATTCCCCTGTGCACAAACCCCACAGCTACATGCCAGAGTCTAGTGGAAAGACTTAGTACTGACAAAACATCATAACATCATAACATTGCATCAATCATTAAATTTCTCAATTATCAATTACTCAATTTGGTTCCCGGGGCCAGCAGTACGTCCCCCAAGAATCATTCGACCCCCACAGACAGCAGAAAAACTACAGCATAATTTGAATAACAGATTTCTGCTTACCTTGTTCCTATTGCCGCGGCGGCGGTTCTGCTGACCGTGTACGGCCGCCGACCCCAAGGGGCAGCAACGACCAGCCGTGGGTATCCTATGCCGACAACGCCAATTATGTCTAAATAATTAAATAATGATTGTGTGTCCACGTACTATTTGCCAGTTTGGCCATACACGTATCATGAACATGAATGTCATTCTGCTTTCAGCATTTTCCCTGAACTGGCATTTTTCTGGGCAGAATGATTGTACAACATACATACATATTTAATAGGGAAACCCAACGACATGAAGCACAATCAACAAACAGTAAGAAATTCATGCACATACACTATTAATTTAGTCCTAAAGGTCCCAACAGTACTTTTATTGACAATGTCTGGTAACTTATCTGTATAATATAAAAAGGCTTTGTTTGTCAGCACTCGTTGGACACAGTACTGTGGGAAAGTCTAAAGAGCTCAGTGCAGATCTGAGAAAGGGGATGGTAGATACAGTAGTGTGAATAAGTATTTGCCCCTGTCTTGATATTTTTTTTTTGCATGTTTTCACAATGAAATGATTCACATGAATCAAGCAAATTTTAATATTATATAAAGATAACCAGAGTAAATACAAAATGCAGTATTTACAGTAAATGATGACTTCATTTATTAAGAAAAAAAAATAGCTGTCCAAACTTGCCCACGACCAACCATGGAGGACAAAAATAACTGAGTGAGAAGGGGGAGAGGCATTATATTTTTCCTGCTGGCTGTTACCAGCTGATCTTTGCATATTTCTTTTCACTTTAGTTTGCACTAATTTATCCAGCTTGCATCCTTGCACCATCCATAATTTATAATCATGGTACAGTAGTGCACTTGCAGCATTATAAATTATGCATGGTGCAAGGATGTACTTTACAGACATTCACATATACAAGTACATACAGTATTTTTATGCTTTATTTCCCAGTGAATTCTCATGTCTGTGTTTTCTTCTGGCTCTCACATTTAGTTATGCTGTCCTAGTTAGTCATGCTGTAGTCCCTGCTTGCATTTTGCACTAAATATACATTCACCTTATACATTATGTGACTATGACCAATCTGATCATTTTAATTCATACATATTTTCTCACACAGTTCCATAATTTTCTTTTGATTCTGTAAAGCTGCTTTGTTACAATGACCATGGCTTAAAACACTATACAAATAAAATTTAATTGAATATCTTATTTAACATGTGATCTTCTAGACCGTATATGCATATATTGCATGTACTGTACAGTATATCCTACTTATAATTCCATAATCTTATTTTTCATAAATAAGACCGCAGTCCTGATCCAGACCAAATGACAGTTCTACACAGGCCAATATCAAACCTCCCCTTTATCTCTAAGATTCTGGAAAAGATAGTAGCGGAGCAGCTATGCTCATATTACATAGAAATAGCATACATGAACTGTATCAGTAAGGCCTCATCACAGCACAGAAACTGCACTCGTTAAAGTAGTAAATGACTAAAGAACATGTCAGTACTTTATTATCTCACCAGACAGAAACAAATGTTTCATGAGTATCCGAGCATGTGAGTAGGGTGAAGTAGGTTCTTGATACTATACTCTAAGTATTGTGCTGCATAATAAGTTATTATGGCCCAGAATCTGTTTAAAGGGTATTCCAGAGTTGTACAGAATATATTCTGAATATTCTCAGTGTCTGGAGGTAGTCTTTGTCACGGTTTCTTGATTGAAATAAATGTATATACAGTGGTCTGAAAAACTATTTGCCCCCCTCCTGATTTCTTATTCTTTTGCATGTTTGTCACACAAAATGTTTCTGATCATCAAACACATTTAACTATTAGTCAAAGATAACACAAGTAAACACAAAATGCAGTTTTTAAATGAGGGGTTTTATTATTTAGGGAGAAAAAAAAATCCAAACCTACATGGCCCTGTGTGAAAAAGTAATTGCCCCCTGAACCTAATAAGTGGTTGGGCCACCCTTAGCAGCAATAACTGCAATCAAGCGTTTGCGATAACTTGCAACGAGTCTTTTACAGCGCTCTGGAGGAATTTTGGCCCACTCATCTTTGCAGAATTGTTGTAATTCAGCTTTGAGGGTTTTCTAGCATGAACCGCCTTTTTAAGGTCATGCCACAACATCTCAATAGGATTCAGGTCAGGACTTTGACTCGGCCACTCCAAAGTCTTCATTTTGTTTTTCTTCAGCCATTCAGAGGTGGATTTGCTGGTGTGTTTTGGGTCATTGTCCTGCTGCAGCACCCAAGATCGCTTCAGCTTGAGTTGACGAACAGATGGCCGGACATTCTCCTTCAGGATTTTTTGGTAGACAGTAGAATTCATGGTTCCATCTATCACAACAAGGCCTTCCAGGTCCTGAAGCAGCAAAACAACCCCAGACCATCACACTACCACCACCATATTTTACTGTTGGTATGATGTTCTTTTTCTGAAATGCTGTGTTACTTTTACGCCAGATGTAACGGGACACGCACCTTCCAAAAAGTTCAACTTTTGTCTCTTCGGTCCACAAGGTATTTTCCCAAAAGTCTTGGCAATCATTGAGATGTTTTTTAGCAAAATTGAGACGAGCCTTAATGTTCTTTTTGCTTAAAAGTGGTTTGCGCCTTGGAAATCTGCCATGCAGGCCGTTTTTGCCCAGTCTCTTTCTTATGGTGGAGTCGTGAACACTGACCTTAATTGAGGCAAGTGAGGCCTGCAGTTCTTTAGATGTTGTCCTGGGGTCTTTTGTGGCCTCTCGGATGAGTTGTCTCTGCGCTCTTGGGGTAATTTTGGTTCGCCGGCCACTCCTGGGAAGGTTCACCACTGTTCCATGTTTTTGCCATTTGTGGATAATGGCTCTCACTGTGGTTCGCTGGAGTCCCAAAGCTTTAGAAACGGCTTTATAACCTTTACCAGACTGATAGATCTCAATTACTTTTGTTCTCATTTGTTCCTAAATTTCTTTGGATCTTGGCATGATGTCTAGCTTTTGAGGTGCTTTTGGTCTACTTCTCTGTGTCAGGTAGCTCCTATTTAAGTGATTTCTTGATTGAAACAGGTGTGGCAGTAATCAGGCCTGGGGGTGACTACAGAAATTTAACTCAGGTGTGATAAAACACAGTTAAGTTATTTTTTAACAAGGGGGGCAATCACCTTTTCACACAGGGCCATGTAGATTTTGAGTTTTTTTTCTCCCTTAATAACATAAACCTTCATTTAAAAACTGCATTTTGTGTCCAATTATGTTATCTTTGACTAATAGTTAATGGTTTTTGATGAGCAGAAACATTTAAGTGTGACAAACATGCAAAAGAATAAGAAATCAGGAAGGGGGCAAATAGTTTTTCACACCACTGTATATAGTGTTGGTGGCTAAGCTGGATTAAAATGACTTAATGTTGCAATGATTGAGATACTGTGCATTTTTGTTATTAATGAATCTGCAGGGTTCCATCTTTTCTTTGGTTGCTAATCATGGGAGTGAGGAGTATGGATTGGCTTCAAGTCTGCACATAGTTTCACATCAACTAGGGATGTGAATATTGGTTGTGCTTATGGTGGGTGTTTGGTTTTTTGTTTGTTTTATGTTTGCTTGTTTTTTGTGTGTTTTGGTTTTGCTTTGTTTCACAGAAGGTATGAATACATCTTTGATTTTTTTTCAGTGGATTAGTGGAGCGAATGGCTAATTTTCCTGGTTCTTTGCCTAATCCAGTCTACTCCACAATTAGATTTTTAACGTGGAATGTTAAAGGCATGGGAAGTCCCATTAAAAGATCAAAGATCTTTTCGCATTTAAGGAGGCTAAATGCTGATATTGTTTTTTTGCAGGAGACACACTTAAGAAATCAGGACCAGATTAAATTGAAATGCCCCTGGGTCAGTGAAGTCTTTCACTCAAATTTCAATTCCAGAGCTAGAGAGGTTGCAATACTAGTTAACAAGAGGGTTCAGTTTATTTGTAATAAGGTAATAGCTGACAAAAATGGAAGATACTTGATCGTTGTTGGCTCACTGTTGCGGGAACCTGTGCTTCTTGCTAATGTTTATGCACCGAACTTTGATGATCCTGGCTTCATGAATAGATTATTTGGGATTCTACTGTCACTGAATAGCCACTCATTGATATTCGCTGGTGATCTGAACTGTGTAATGGATCCAGTTATAGACCGCTCTGGCTCTCAGGTAAGGGCTTTGTCATCGATGTTGAGGTCAGTTGCAGAGTTTATGTCCAGCAATGGATGTATTGACCCTTGGAGATTTTATAATCCTCAAGCTAAGGCATTTTCCTTTTTTTCCCCCAAGTTCATCAGTCATATTCCCGCATTGATTATTTTTTATAGATAGCTTATTACTTTCGAAAGTAACATCAGTTTCATATCACAGTATTGTTATTTCTGATCATGCTCCTCTCAGCGTTGATATGCAGTTATTTGTACAACCTCCATATTCTTCATCGTGGAGGTTTAATTCTCTGCTTTTGTCTGATGAAAAATGTATAGATTTCATTGCAACATCAATTGAATGTTAACTGACATATTTAACACCTCTCTGTCAACTGTGTCTGTTCCCACCTGCCTGAAGACTCGCACATTGTTCCAGTCCCTAAGTGTTCAACAGTGCCTGTCTGAATGACTACCAACCCATAGCTTTAACCCCGGTAGTCATGAAGTGCTTTGAGAGGTTGGTCATGACCCACATCAAAGCCTCCATCGATGCCACTGTGGACCCCCATCAGTATGCGTGTAAGACAAATTGCTTCGCAGATGACGCCATCTCATCAGTGATCCACACAGCCCTTACACACCTGGAGAATAAGAACTCCTATGTCCGCCTGCTTTTCCTGGATTTTTCCTCTGCCTTTAACACCATCTCTCCACAGACATTAGTTCTAAAGCTTTCCTCTCTTGGCTTAAGCCCTACAATGGGGAACTGGGTCCGAGATTTCCTGACCAACAGATCGCAAACTGTCGAGATCCAAGATACCATCTCCTCCTCCATCACCCTCAGCACAGGCTCGCCTCAAAGTTGCATGCTGAGCCCCCTCCTGTTCACTCTACTGACGTATGACTGCACGGCGAGACACTCCAGCTGCCATATAGTTAAATTCGCAGATGACTCAGCAGTAGTGGGACGCATCACTGATAATGATGAATCCTATTACAGAGAGGAGGTGGAACAACTGGTACAGTGGTGTAGAGAAAATAACCCCTGCGTCAATGTAAAAAAGACCAAAGAGATGGTGGTGGCCTTCAGAAAGGACAAGCGAACTCCTCTCCCCCTACACATTGATGGAGCTGCTGTCGAAGTGGTCCCCAGCTTTAAGTATCTGGGTGTCCACACAGCTAAGGACTTAACTTGGAGCGTCAACACTGCGGGCCTGATTAAAAAGGCCCACCAGCGCCTCTAATTCCTCAGAAAGCTAAAACGAGCTGGGCTTGGGAGCCTGGTTCTGAAAAGTTTCTATCGAGGAGCGATATCCTATATCATCACTGTGTGGCATGGCAATAGCAGGGAAAGCCCTGCAGAGGGTAGTTAAGGCTGCACAGAGGACAGTGGGGAGCAGGCTCCCCTCTATCACTGAACTGTACACTGCAAGATGCAGAGGAAGAGCCCTCCGTATTATTAAGGACTCCACACACCCTGCACATGCTCTACTTCAACCTCTTCCCTCAGGCAAGACCACTAGGCTTAAAAACGTTTCACTAAAGAGTGCTTAAATATTGTTGTATGTATTCCACACAAAAACAAGGAACTATGGAATTTATAAGGCAGGATAACTTTAAGCTTTTTTGAGACTAAAAAATCTATTGACTGGAATCAAAAATTAGGCCCATGCCAGGAAACCAACCAACTGAATTAAAGTGCCCCTATTATGCCATTTTAAAGGTTGCTAATATTGCTTAATGAGTCTCTTAAAACAGGTTTATATGTATGCAAAGTCAAAAAATACTTTAGTTTTCTAAATTTCTAAATGATTCGTAAACGACTCGTGTGAAGCAGGTCGAAGATTCAGTCTGTCTAAACCCCTCCTTTCCGTGAGCCCTCACTGCTGTGATTGGTCAGATGGCGCAGTCCTTTATCATTGGTCTACCGCTACAGTGTGTGTCTGGAAAACAAAACGCCCATTACCATAACTGAACGACCGCTCTGAAGACCCGTCAATACATTGAAAAGATAGCGTCATTTTACCGTGTAACAACCAGATAATTTAATATTAACTGTGGCTACAAAAATCGAGAGGTCTTTTATCTTTGTGTCAGTGTTGCGTTAAAAGGCCGGTGAGCAAAAAGGACAAACGTAGATAAAGCAAACGTGTATTATACAAAACTAAAAAAAGGAAACGAAAAAGGTGCACCACAAAAAACAAAGATATAAACAATATTTACAAACTACATATAATAAACGGTATGTGTATGTGTGTGTGAACGCGAGTGAGTGGAAAATGTCCGAAGTCCGTGTTTATTGTATGTTTGTTATCCGAGTATACCAAGTATTGTTCGGTCTCACCGGGGTTAATAAAGTCTGGGAGGCCGATGACGGAGGGTGAGAAGTCCGGGGAATATGTCCAGTCAAAGATAATCTGTTTGAAAAATCGTCGAAAGAAAATGATCCACAGCAATCTCTCCTTCTCTCGTCCAAACAAATAACGCCAGCGCTGGTCAACCATTACTACTCCTTCCTCCGCTCTTTCCCGGCTGTCCCTTTGAAGGCAGATCAGGGAAAGGGCACTTCGCAAGTGTGTGATGCACTTTTGCGCGTGCGCACTTCGCGTTTGTGATGCATTTTTTCCCCTAGGGGCTTGCCGTAGAAGGGCAAGGCGCATGCGCACTTCGGGAGTGTTAGAGTTCAGTTTTGGTGAATGGTGGAGAATAAACAGTTAAAAAGGATTTCATGTGCTTTAAAAGTGTTTAAGCGAACCCGGCATGAATGCTCGGTCACATTAACAAGAGTGTGGAATCCCCTTAGCCCATTGCTCTTTAACCTCGCCATTGAGCCACTAGCAATTGCATTCCGAAGCTGTAGAGATATATCTGGGATTTGGAGGCAGGGAGAAGAACATAAAGTTTCCCTTTATGCAGATGATCTTCTACTTTTTTTATCGAATCCAGTCTCCTCTCTGCCACCTGTGCTGTCATTGCTCAGGGAATTTAGCTATTTTTCAGGATATAAATTAAATTTGCACAAAAGTGAACTTTTTCTGCTAGATAATACAGCAGTAACAACTGGTATGCACAATTTTCCATTCAACATAGTGAAAAATCAGTTTACCTATCTTGGTATTACAATCACAAGGAAACATAAACACCTCTTTAAAGAAAATTTTATTAGGTTGTTGAACCAAACAAGAAAGGACTTGGGACGATGGTCACCACTGTCCATGTCCCTGGTGGGCCGCATTAATGCAATTAAAATGAGTATTCTCCCTAAATTTTTATATCTCTTTCAGTCTGTACCTGTTTTTATTCCCAAATCTTACTTTGGCGCGTTAGACTCAATTATATCTTCTTACCTTTGGAAAGGTAAACATCCACGATTGAATAAGTCCCTACTTCAAAGATCTAAAAGAGACGGTGGCATGGCTCTACCTAATTTTCGTTTCTACTACTGGGCAGCAAACATTCGATCTGTCATCTTTTGGTCATATTTTCATAACCAACCTAATCGGCCTGCCTGGGTGGAAATGGAGATAAAGTCTGTCAAAAATCTCTCTGTCTCTGCACTCCTTGGATCTGCTCTCCCCATCCCCTCAATTAAATTAATCAATAACTCAGTAGTGGTGCATACCTTGAGAGTATGGGCTCAGTTCAGAAAGCACAGCGGCCTTCTGGGCTTTTCTCTGTCCAGTCCTATCGTCTCTAACCATCTCTTCCAACCTTCTTTACATGACTCAGTGTTTCAGGAATGGTACAATAAGGGCATCAAGCTTTGCAAAAACCTGTTCGTTGACCATAAGTTTGCATCATTTGAACAGCTTTCCGAAAGGTTTAACTTACCCAATTCTCATTTTTTCAGATATCTGCAAGTAAGACACTTCATTCGCTCTTTAATACCAAATTTCCCTGAGGCTCCTGCTGCAAACATTCTAGATAATCTCCTCTGTTTGTCTCCGCTGCGTAAAGGCCTAATATCCACTATTTATGGTGGATTGATGGCTTCGAGTCACACCCCTCTGTGTAAAATTAAAACTGCTTGGGAGAACGATTTAAATCTGTCACTATCAGATGATACTTGGAATTCAATTCTTAAACTTATCAACTCAACCTCCTTATGTGCCCGCCACTCTTTATTACAGTTTAAGGTTGTACACAGGGCTCATTTCTCCAAACTTAAACTCTCCCGTTTCTACCCAGACATTGATCCTTGCTGTAATAAATGTAAAAGCGGAGAGGCGTCTCTTATTCATATGTACTGGACATGCCCGAATTTGGAAAAATTCTGGAGGGATGTTTTTAAGACCCTGTCCTTCATATTGAATTGCAATCTTGAACCAGACCCTCTGATTGCTCTTTTTGGTGTCACTGGAGAAGAGGGTAAGAGTCTAAGTCCAGCCAAAAAGAGATTGTTATCTTTTGCGACACTCCTGGCCAGGCGTTCTCTTTTATTCAAGTGGAAGGATGCCACGTCACCCACTCACGCCCAGTGGCTCAGAGATATCATGTCCTGTCTGTCCCTGGAGAAGATTCACTACTCAATTCATTACTCAGACTTTAAATTTCAACAGGTGTGGGGGCCCTTCCTTCACTTTTTTCATATACATTTATAGTTTGATTCCTGTCTTATTTAATTACTTGTTTGTTTGCTTTCTTTCCCCTTTTTATTCCTCTTTATTTATTTTTTTTTGCACGTAGAACCAAAAAACTTCCAGCTCCATATTCTTTTTTCTTTTTTGGTTTCTCTCAATGCCTGGCGTTTAGCCTTTCTTATGCTTGTAAAACTGGCTTGGAGTCGGGGAGGGACGGGGTGGGTGCTATAGGGTTTATAAGGGGATTATAAAACCTGCATTAAAATATTACATGTTTACCCTGTTTTATCCCTGTTAAAATCAATAAAAATATTGTTGAGACAACAAGAGTGTGGAAACGTTAATTGTAAGATGGCGGGCAAGTTGTTCGCGAAGTAGAACGTGGGCAGACATTATGCAAATATGTTATGTAGTGACGTGGATCAGTAACAGAGTAAAAATCGATTTGCTAATGACTCGTTTAGTTGAATGTGAGCCGACTCTTTTTTTAATAGACAAAAACTTCATTTATCGTGCACATTAGTTTATGTTCACACACAGCTACATGACACACTGCATGAAAGATAATATTTGAAAAAGCATAATAGGACCTCTTTAAGCACTAAAAGTTTTGCCAAGAAGAGCGGACAAGCTTGTTGACGGCTACCAAAAGGTGAAACTTTATAATGGACGTTTAAGTAAACATTGATGTACTGTATGTATATTTCCAACACTGTGTTGATTCCGGAAAAACTAAATAAATAAAAAATTGTGCTCCGAATTTTTGTTTTGCTCTATTCGTCATTTATGTTTTATAATCAGTCTGTATAAGATTTTTTTTAATGACAGTTAAAAATTAATATCAAGCTTAATATTGGCATGACATTCATGTGCTGTAGATGGTCTGTAGATGCTGTAGATTTGAGACAATGACCATTGTTAAAAGCGCTATATAAATAAAATTTAATTGAACTGAATTGAATGGTCTAAACACAAGCACGAATTTCAACCCATTCAGTTGAAGGGATAAACCTCACTCTGGCAACCCCCAAAAAAAAAAACCCGTTGCAGTCTCGAGGCTTTCCTCTCTACAGCATGTGTGTGTCGGTTTAGTGAAGTGAAGAAAACGGGTGTATTTTTAGCGTAAGGCGGAATTCAGCACAATGAGCTGTACGCGTGTTGTTTGCTTCCCCAGGACTTCGCGGGTCTCAGAAGGACATTAGTGAGACGGCGAGGGACAGTGAGACAGAAGAGTTTCAGAACAAAGGAGGAGTGAGAGAGTGTCATGGCTACCCGCGCACACAGGCGAGTCGCCCCGAGCATGAAGCGGGAGCAGCACGACGACGACTCGGACACGGAGGAGACACACCTCGGGTTTGGGCTCGGGCTCAGGAAACCCGACGGCAGGGAGCCGCAGATCATCCACAGCGGACACTTCATGGTGTCGACTCCTCACATCGAGCATCCGCCGAAGAAAGGCTACGACTTCGACACTGTGAATAAACAAACTTGTCAGACTTATCACTTCGGCAAGGCGAGCGCATCGCATCTGTCCATCGACGCGTCTCTCACCAAACTGTTCGAGTGCATGACGCTGGCGTACAGGCGAGTTCACCTACTTACAGCAGCTGTGTGTTAAAAAAAAAAAAGAACAAGCTATTTTACTCTCGTTGTTTTTACTTTTACTTATGGTCACAATTCGGGTGGAAAGTGAGACTCGTGCGTGCGTGTTCAGCCAGAGGATATGCGCGACAGTATTAAATTTCACCCCAAACAGATGATTAGCTCGACTAGCTTAGCCTCACCCCTGACCCTGTTTTCTCTCTAATAATCTGGAGCAGTAACACTGCGTGTACGTGTCACTGTTATTCTGAACACGATGTGTGTGTGTGTGTGTATCAGTCAGGACTGAAGTTTTGCTACCTCGGCTAATAAACGTTAACCGTGCCTTCAGCGCGAGAGTGACGCACGAGCCTCGCTCGAGCCTGCCAGTGCTTAAATTAATAAACAAAGCGCGTGCTGCGGAGTTCCTTCTCTACTGCAGCGCGGTAATGACTCTGTAGTGTAACTCGCTCTTTACTATTCCCCTTTCTGACTGAGCCACAGGCACATTGCTAACTCATTTCCTTAGCATGTGATATCAACACTGCTGTGTGTGTGCGGTTGTGGCAGAGCGCTTCTCTTTTTTTTGTTTGTGCACTTTGTTGACTTGTACGTTTGTAGTTTTATTTACTTATCTCACAGCGGATAGTCTTGCAGTTTAATGATAATGCAATTCTCATCTTGTTATTAAAGATAATACGCGCATTTGTGCATCATTTCTTTTCTTTCTCTCTCTCAGATTGGTTTGAGCTGATAGGATATGGTAGCGTGAGACAGATTAACCAGGCTGCACAACCTGTCAGCTCTTGAGGTGGATGAGGTGAAACTGCAAATAATCTATCAGCCAAGAGTCTCTACTTTGCCTACTGGAAAGAGCCAAGAGCCTACTTTGCACTGCAGGTCCCGAATCAGGATAGAATAGGGAGGGTTGTGTTAGGAAGGGCATCCAGTGAAAAACCTGTGCCAAGTCGTGGGCACTTTTGAAATTACTTAAGTAAACATACAAAACTCTAAATAGTCTAAAATTTAATAATAATAATAATAATAATAATAATAATAAGATAATAAGCAGTCATTGATCAGAGAAGGAAGTATTTAATGTTGTTTTTGAGGAAGACTGGATTGTAAAGTTGGCTTTAAAGGACAGGGAATCTGAGGAGAGTGAGATCTATTAGTGATGCAACCTACAGAACTCCAACTAGATGCTGAGAGGTACTGAAAGGGAAATGATTTGAAAAGTAATGGCGCTTTTCCACTGCATAGTACGGCACGGCACTGTTCAGTACAGCTCACTTTTGGGGGGTTTTCCACTGGGAACAGTACCTGGTACCTGGTCCTTTTTTTAGTACCACCTCAGCCGAGGTTCCAAGTGCGCCGAACCGTTACCAAAACGTGACGTGTAAACTCCGCTGGTCACTGATTGGCCGGAGAAAATCGTCATTACTGCGTCACTGGGCTTGCGACACGAGACACAACAGAACCGCTATTTATAACAGCCAGAGAAGGATCGGACACACCTTATTTAATTAACCAAAAATTTTTTTTGGCTGCCATCAGCCTCTTTTGAAACAAACTCCTTCGTCTTGCTGTGGAAAACATCCACATGCCGAGAATGAAGAACACCATTCCGTCGATATGCTCCATTGTTGTCTGGTTGTTTGTGGCGCGTTTACGATGATGTCACGGCAGTAGAGGCGCCGCAACTATAACGACACGTGAATAATCCCACCCACTCTAAAGCGGTACTAAACTGCAGTGGAAGCGCAAACTGAGCCGAACCAAAGTGAGCTGTACTGAACCGTGCTGTGCCGTACTATGCAGTGGAAAAGAGGCATAAGAGTGTGTGACAAGTGAAAGCAGACAAGAGTTCAAGACTCAACAAGACAAGATCGGGAAAGGATGCATTAGACGTTTTTAAGGGAGGCTGGTCCCTTAAAAACAGAATGAGACCTACACTTGGCGATAACGTAACTGGATTTCAACCACTGTTAAATGACAAAAAAGAAAAATAATGAGAAAAAACCCTCAGCTGTGGCAGAAAATTAGCTGCTCATATCTGCCAATATGGTACTTAAGTTTTGCAAGATTATTGCTTTTTTATCTTTGATTTTATTTTGCAACCTGCTAGACTTGAGTGTGGCGTAGAAGTTTGGCAGAGAAAAAAAATTGCATAAAACATGACATTCGATGTTTACTAGATACTTGTATACTTTTTTTTAGTACTTTACAACCTTTTGTTTGAGGCAAATCATACATTACACTTGAGCATAATTAAATTGAGTTGAATTTCATGTCTACCTGTGATTTACAGCTTTAGTCATTTCAGTGGAAAGAATTTGGACAGAGACTTGATTTCTGTCCAGGAATATGGCCATGCCTTAGGGGAAGAAAAAACTCCATGGATGTAATAACCTGGTTATTCAGTACATTCAGGTTGCTGACTTTACTTTTTTGCCACATAACGCTGCTAAGTCTAGACCTGACCAACTATAGCAACCCCAGATCATAACACTGCCTCCAGAGGCTTGTACAGTGGACACTATACATGATCTTCTTAACCTGACACACCCATCACTCTGGAATAGAGTCAATCTGGACTCATCAGACCACATGACGTTTCATTGCTCCAAAGTCCAATCTTTATGCTCCTAAGCAAACCAAAGCCAATCTCACTAACAAGTGGGTTTCTTATGGAAACCCAATCCTGTACGTTCTTATCACATTGTGTGTATATGGATTACACACACAAACTATAGTTACTGCAACTTTTTTATGATGTAACCTCACCAAGTGTTAAAGTGAACCCTCTTCTTGACTGTATTTCCAACCACATTTCTTCCAACCTATATTTCTTAACCCCTTATAGTTGATTGTTCAGCACTATTCTTTCAGGTGGTTTAATAATGTTTTGGGGTTCTTAGTTGTTTTCTTTGCTTTATGTAGGCCAATCATTTTAAAATCTCATAACGCTCTTGTGCCTGTTTATGGGGAAAATTATGACATTATGCTAGAGTCAGTTTAAAGAATAGAGTTTGTGCTTTAGAGGAAACAGCACAAGCACTCACACATGCAGTTCATCATGTGACGGGGGATGCTTTGTAAGGAAACCGGCTAAGACTGGAAGAAGAGATCAGGAAGTGTTTTAAAGGAAAAACAGTAGATGCTGTTTAGATCCAGGATTTAAAGTTTGAGACATACAGTTAAAACAAATGCTTTAGAAATAGATATGTTAAAGGTCTGAATATATTTATCTATACACATACGATATGGACACAAGCACGTGACCAAGGCTGCATTGACTTTGCATTCAAATACATATACTTCAATATGGAGTTGTCTCTCCCCCCCTCCCTTTTGCAGCTATAACAGATTCCAGAAGTGTTTCTGTGGGAATTCGTGCCTATTTATTCTGTAGAGCATTTATGAGGTCAGGAGGCACTGACGTTGAATGAGAAGGCCTGGCTCACAATCCTGGTTCCAGTTCATCCCAAAGCTGCTTGATAGGGTTGAGGTCAGGACTCAAGTTCTTCCACACTGAACTCATCACACCATGTCGTTATAGTCCTGGCTTTGGGCACTGGGTACAGTCATGTTGGAATAGAAAATGGATTTCCCCAAACTGCTGGAAGCATGACATTTTGCAAGATGTCTTGGTATGAAGCATTAAGATTGCCCTTTACTGGGGATAAGGGGTCTGATTGGAACCTGAATTCAGTAATCAACAGCTTTGGCTAAATACTTTTGTCCATATTTTATGTATACACGCACACACATGCAGAGGCGAAGGCAGAAATGTATTTTTTATTACTTATAGGACTCAAGTTTATATGTAAGGCATAACAGGATGATGCAATCAACTGTCCAACAAAACATGACAATAAGGAAAATGAGAAAATAATCACCTTTCAAAAGTTGGCACACCTTTTGTTCTTAATATTGTGTATTGCTCTTCTTATCATCTATGATGGCATGCAGCCTTTCGTAATAATTGTGCATCAGGTCCTTCGTTCTCTCAGGTGGTATAGCTGCCTTTTCTTCTTGGCAAAATGTCTCCAGTTCTTGTAAACATTTTTGGTTGTCTTGTATGAACTGCATGTTTGAGATCTCTGTAGCCATTGTAGGGTCCACTTGGCCTTGTTCTTTGGATCCTTGTCATGTTGGAACATCCAACAGCGTCTCATGAGTAGCTTTCGTGCTGTAGAATGCACAGATTTTGCCAGAATTTTAGGAAAACATTCTGCATTCATCTTGTCATCAATTTTGACTAAGTTCCCGCTGTGTGCCATTGATGCTCACACTGACCAAACCATAAGAGATCCACCACCGTGCTTTACAGTGGGGATGGTGTACTTTTCACCGTAGGCCTTGTTGACTTCTCTCCAAACATAAAGGTCAATTTTTGTCTCATCATTCCAAATGAGTCTAGAAGCTGTAAGACTTGTCTAGGTGCTGTCTGGCGTGCTCTAGGCGGGCCTTTTTGTGGTATGCAGTGGCTTTCTCTTGGCAACCCAACCACTTACTGGTTTATCTGCCCGTGGCTTAATATCAACAGAACGTTTTATTATTACCTCTTTTTCTGAGTTTTAACAGTACTGACTGGCATTTTCAAGGATGATGCATACTTATATTTTTACAAAGTTGCGTTTTCCTATTACGCAAGTCCATTGTTAGTTCTTTTGTTTTCCCCATGGTGTAGTATGCAGCCAAGTCAGTGCGTCACCTCGTGCGCTGAGACACTAATTACAATTACAATGAGTCACAGGTGTGAAAACCCCCTTTAAATATCTATTTACACCTGTGTGTGTGTGTGTGTGTGTGTGTGTGTGTGTGTGTGTGTGTCAATCTGTGTGTTTATAATATGGCCAAACATTCTAGGATACATAAACGTTTGATTAAGGTTGTTTGGGTGATTTCTTTATCGTTAGGTTTTAAAAAGGAGTCAAACAACTATGTAATAATTAATGACCTTATGTGACCTTAAATAAGAAAAAAAACTACAGTGAAACCTTGGATTACAAGCATAATTCGTTACGGAAGCAGGCTCGTATCTCGTAACACTCGTAAACCTAATTGAATTTTCCCATAAGAAATAATGGAATAATCGTTCCACAGCCCAAATAAATAAATGCATAAAAATAATTAACACAAAATATAAAGTAAAAATAAAACAAGTTAACCTGTACTTTACCTTTAAAAAAAGTTAAAATAAATCCCGAGGTGGGGGGGGGGAGGCCACGTTGTCCAGTGACGTGCAGGCTGATACAGAGAGAGAAAATAGATCTTTTACCACTCTAATGAGACTTGCTTTTGCTTTACACGCACGTATACAGACACAATATAAAATATGTATTACACGCACGCACACACACGGTCACAATGTTATAGTAAACAGTACACGCGTGCACGGATGTTGATTATACCAGTGAGAGACGCGAACTAAGACCCAGCAGGGGAGACGATTACCCACAATTCCGCAGCGCAAGAGAGAGAAAAAACGTTGGCTCACGTGTGATACATGATACTCGGTACTCGTAAAACCAAGACTTGTTCATTTTCCAAGTCAAAATTTCTTTTTTGCTCATCTTGCGGAACACTCAAACCGCGTTACCCGCAATCCGAGGATTCATTGTGTCTGCATTATCAGTCATATTTTCCAATAGATGGCAATGTTTTAACAATTTCTTTCATGATACTTTGGTGTACAATTTGGAGCACAACTGTATGCACATATCTGTGTGTGTATTTGTGCATGTATTTACTGGCCAAGCACAGATTTAAAGTTATTTTAAGCACTCCAGGAAAAACCTTTTCTAACACCAGTTGTGTGTTTCAGTGGGAGATTGGTGTCCCCAAAATGGAAAAACTTCAAAGGCCTGAAACTTCTCTGGAGAGACAAGATTCGCCTCAACAACGCCATCTGGAGGGCTTGGTACATTCAGTGTAAGGCCCACTGACCACATATTCACACCTTCTCAGCTTTGCCTCATCATTTCTTTTATCATTGCTTCTCATGAATTCATCTTGTGCAGATGTGGAGAAAAGAGAGAACCCAGTCTGTCATTTTGTTACGCCTTTGGATGGGACCATGGATTCAGGAGTCCATCGACCTGCAGAGGTGAGATGCCAAAGTAGAGATGCTTGAGTAGAGAGCTGGGTATGAACAGTTATTGCATTGTGTATAAAGACCGTCATAAGGTGTGACGTAATGACAAGAATATCACATTATGTATGATTTTTATCATAGACAATTTTGTGATATAGAATCTGCACCATGTTATATAGGTTCGCTCACAAGTTCTTCTCATTTGAACATTACAGTTTTAAGTATCGTCTGCTTCTAATATCCCATTATTTTACATGTAGAAATGGAACAAATGATGATAATACTAACCATGTATATTTACTGTGGGAGGTGGTGTGGCAGCAGCGTTGGTGATTAATGCACGTTTTACTGGCAGAGGGATCGGGCTCGCTATTACTAACGAATCCAACTGATGATTTTCATAAGATTCTTGTTTTTCCTGATTCTGGTTTGTCGCCCCTAAATGCAGAAAACGGTCAGCCGGGTCTCTCGAGGAAGGAACTGATAGATTCACGTGTAGGGGGGAGGGGTGGCTGCAATGAGTTGGCCCAAGCCACGCCCTTTCGAGACTCTCTGTCTCTCTCTTTCACACACACAGGCACAAAACCCTATAGGTCTCAGGCAATATCCAGACTTGTATCTTTGTAACCACATGGACTGTGTGCACCATTTGCATCCTTACCTCACAATTTCTATAGGAATTATATCTACATTTTTTAAATTATTAATTATAAAATTTATTATAAAAACGTTTTTATATTATTATTCTATATGTAAGCTGAGACATGCTTAGTGATCATAAAAAAATCACTTCCTTACTGCTTAGTGAAGCTGTCTGGTGAATATGGCAATTCTGTTCAGTAAGACGGTACGATACATCAGTGCTAAATAGGGTTGGGTACCAAGACGGCACCGGTACCTATAGAACCGGTATGTACCGGACCGAAACAGAACGCGAATTTCGGTGCCTCATTTCGGTGCCACTTAAATGCCTGAACTGTCGATTGAAATATTTGTTCTCTAGATTCATATATTTTTGTAGATTAATCGTTTATTAGATTCAATTAAAGAAATGAAAAGCACAAATCATCCGGAAATGAGAGACCATCCGAGATGCGCGTGAATGCAGTAACTAACGTTACACTCGCTCTGACGGCAGCAGGCGGTCTACCGATAGCTTAGCATGCTAAATTAAACAACTTTCGTTAAAATGCCTAAAACTAAACAGTCGAAAGTGTGGCTGTATTTCACAAGAAAGGATTCCGGCACCGCGACGTGCAGCGAATGTCTTACAACAGTTGCGTGTAAAGGCGGAAACACGTCAGATCTACAAAACAAAACATTCGAGGGCAGACGGAATAAAGTTAAAAGCAGAATAAATACACGGAATAAAGTTAAAAGCAGAGGGAGGCACCGTGTTTGACAGCTTGTGGACAACAGCTGGCGCTATCGGTGTGGACGACCCTCAGCCTCAGTCACACCAACTGTAGCAAAAAGGAGTCGCCGATTATGCCGACAGCAGCCTTTCCGCATGTTAGTAGTAGGATAATGTAATGTTAATAGCAAAATGCAAATCTTGCATTCATGCTAACAAATGGTCAAACGATTTGTAAAAAACTAATGTAACATGGATTCTGTTTATAATTGTGGCTTTCCAGCCTGTACTAGTAGTACTACAACAGTGTACAACTACAACAGTGATCCCATTTATCATTGCAAAGAAGGCTATGCATGTCCTATGAATTCAGTTTTATTTGTATAGCGCTTTTAACAATTGACATTGTCTCAAAACAGCTTTACACAATCAAAAGAATTATTTAAGTTGTATGGAATGTGTATGAATCAAAATGTTCAGATAGTCCCTGGTGAGCAAGACCGAGGGCGACAGTGGCAAGGAAAAACTCCCTGAGACGGTAATAGGAAGAAACCTTGAGAGGAACCAGACTCGACAGGGAACCCATCCTCATCTGGGTGAAACAGATAGCAGGAAATTATCTGCATTTATACAGTGTTAGGTTCAGCTATAATAGTTGATGTTAATTGATGTTATAATAGTTGATGTAAAATGGAGTCCAGTAGTTATTGGAGACTCAGATAGACTTGTAGAAAGTTCCAGTCCTGAACTATCGAATTGTCAAGTCCTCAGAGAAACAGCTGACAACACCAGTCGAGGCCAGAACCATCTTCTAATAATAATAATAATAATAATAATAATTCAGTTTTATATAGCGCCTTTCAAAATACCCAAGGTCGCTTTACAGTATGAGGCGTGTGTAATGTAATGATGTACGTGGGGGAGGGGGGGACTAGAGGCCAAAGGCCTCTGTGAAGAGATGTGTTTTCAGGTACTTTTTGAACAGGGGTAGTGAGGGGGCACACTGGACATGAGGGGGTAGCTTGTTCCAGAGATTGGGGGCAGCTACATTAAAGGCTCTGTCGCCAAAGGTCTTGAGTCTGCTGCGGGGGATGATCAGCTGGCCCTTAGAAGAGGATCGCAGGGACCTCAGAGGGGTGTAGGGGTGAAGGAGATCAGTAAGGTAGTGGGGAGCCAGTCCATGGAGAGATTTGTAGGTGAGGAGGAGGACTTTGTAACTGATGCGGGATTTGATGGGGAGCCAGTGAAGCTGTTTGAGAATGGGAGTGATATGGTGCCAGGGCCTAGTGCCTGTTAGAACCCTTGCAGCAGCATTCTGGACATATTGCAGTCTATCCAGGGCTTTGTTTGGCAGACCTGACAAGATGGCATTGCAATAGTCCAGACGGAAGGAGATGAAAGAGTGGATGAGGGTCTCTGTTACTGAAACAGAAAGTGAGGGCCTGAGTCTAGAGATGTTCCTTAGGTGATAGAAGGCAGTTTTGGTAATTCTTTTGATATGAGACTGAAATGATAGAGTAGGATCCAGGATGATGCCCAGATTGCAGACTTCAGGGGATGGAGTGATGGAACAGCCATCCACATCCAGGTGGAGGTCCCCAACCTTCCTAAGCAGTGGTGCCTGTTCTAAGTAGAGAGAATCATCCCCAGACACCAGACGCATCCTAAAGAGAGACACGGGGCATCCATGCGATGACACAGGGCAATAAGTCAGGAAGGGAGTCGTATTTTGACAGAAAAGGCAAATATGGTGAAATTTCTGCAAAAGAATTGCTAAAATTTGAAGCCTACATATTCATACTGTATATACTTTAAACTTTTAATATATTGTTCAATTTTAAGCATAAAATTTTTTGTTCAATAAAAATTAATTCTTGAGTCATCCACTATAATTTTGTGGCTTAAAAGTATCGGTTCATCAGGCACCGTTTTGGCACCGGTACCGTTTTCAAAGTATCGATTTGGCACCGGTATCGAAAAAAACCCAAACGATACCCAACCCTAGTGCTAAACATGATGGTTAGTAAATAACTAAGTATGCAGCCTAAGTAGAATTCTTTAGTATTAGTTATTGCTTTACTTAACAATAGAGCAGGGCAACTTTGATACTGTCCTCTTGCTCCGTTGTCCTGCTTCTGCACTCGTATCTCACCTCCTGCTTCTGTGGATTGTGAAAAACTGGCATTTCCCAAAAACAGTTTAGTAACTTCTTATAACTGCTGCTACAATCATAATAGACAACACACCTACTTCTTTCAACACACTTGAAATACTGTTTGTCTACATCTTTATGCTGTACTGATTAGTTCCTGAAGTGGTTCCTTTCTACGGTTGGGTATCGTTTGTTTTTTTTCCCAAAACGGTGCCAAATCGATACTTTGAAAACGATACCGGTGCCAAAACGGTGCCTGAACCGATACTTTTAAGTTGGTATGACTGGGACTGAGGGTCGTCCACACTGATAGCGCCAGCTGTTGTCCACAAGCTGTTAAACACGGTGCCTCCTTCTGCTTTTAACTTTATTCCGTGTGTTTATTCTGCTTTTAACTTTATTCCGTCTGCCCTCGAATGTTTCATTAGATTTGACGTGTTTCCCCCTTTACACGCAACTGCTGTAAGACATTTGCTGCACGTCGCGGTGTCGGAATCCTTTCTTGTGAAATACAGCCACACTTTCGACCGTTTAGTTTTAGGCATTTTAACGAAAGTTGTTTAATTTAGCATGCTAAGCTTCCGGATGATTTGTGCTTTTAATTTTTTTTATTTAATCTAATAAACTATTAATCTACAAAAATATATGAATCTAGAGAACAAATATTTCAATCGACAGTTCAGGCATTTAAGTGGCACCGAAATGAGGCACCGAAATTCGCGTTCTGTTTCGGTCCGGTACATAGGTACCGGTGCCGTATTGGCACCGGTTTTCGGTACCCAACCCTATTCCTTTCTCATTCCTCATGGACACTGTCCATGTGAGACAGAATGTAGGTATAGCTCGTGTTCTACCCAGTGTGATTTAACTCTTGAATTATGTCGTCTTGTACTGTAGCTGCCCGTCTTTATAAGGCCTTGTTCACACGGGCATTAAAATCGATAATTTTTCTGCCGTTCGTAGCGTCCGGTGAGCGCGGATGAAGCGCCGAGGGTTTCCTACACATAGGAGTCAATGACGGTGTTCACACGGGCTTTGGTGACGTGCGTTTGTCCGGCTGCGCGTTTATACGGTGTCAAAAAAAACGTTGCATGCAGCTTTTTTCTTGCCGTTCAAATCCCAACGAACGCAAGGAAAATACGACTAGTTCGTTTTCTCTGCGTTCATTTTACGCTTTGGAGGACCGGATATATCCCATGATCCTACATGCTATACATAGGGAAATGCGGGAAAAAAAGCAAAAAGAAAATGCTTAAAAAATAAAACTTGCACGGAAATGTTCGCATTTCTTCATAAACCACAAAAAACTTCCTTTAATCCGACGTTGTGCAGTCAGAGGGCGGCGATTTTTTTTCCTCTCCCTACGTCGCCATATTATTTAAAAAATATTTTTTATATATTATATAAAAATATAATAATTTCATTAGAATTTTTAAAACAATAAGATTAATGTCTAATATAGCAAAATGGTCCATATTAAAAGGAGGCACCTCAAATAAAATGACAAGGGCTTTCATATCCAGTTCCCGACACACTGCCCCCACAGGTTAAACACACAAACTACAGTTTGGGCTGCAGGCTGTCGTTAGACAGAGACAAACGAACGCCAGTGTAGAAGTCAATCGCGCGGCACTACAAAACGTATAGGACGTTCAGAGCTCGTTCGTTTATCCAAAAATTTAATGCCCGTGTGAACAAGGCTTTAAAGGAGCAGAGGAAACAGTGTTTGAAGATGCCGTGTTGAATATAGATTCAGCGCATCCTGAGTGGAATACGAGTTCATGCAGGTGTGCAAACATTTACACTCCCATTTAGAAGTCTGCACGATTCAGGAAAAACACGGACCAAGGGCATTTTAGATTTTATTCATAAGTGCAAAATGGTTGTATAGTTACTCTTGGGCAAACGAAAACAATCTAGAACAGATAAGGGAGACCTTCATGCAAATACACAGTGTAGGCTGGAGATGAAACCTGCAAGAGTTCAGACTGAACGTGAGCATGTTCATGGAGGGAAAGTCAGTTTGATGGCCATACAGCTCTTAACATCCCACGCTGGTTTTACTTCTCCCTGACCCACACTGGCTTTTTAATAAATAGATATGTGCTTTTAATGATACTTACTTTAAATAAGCTGAACACTGTTCAATAATATTATGACCACATGTCTTTTAAGGCAATAGCCACAGAAGGAAAATACTGGAAGAGAAGAATCGAAATCGTTCTACGAGAGTATCATAAATGGAGGACATACTTCAAGAAAAGGGTAGGCTTCCTCTTTAACAGTTTGTGTTACTTTGTGGCCCAGAAGTGACCCTGCTGTCTCTACTCCATTAAGCTGTATTTACTTAGATAACATGGATAATAGATATCATGTTTTTTCTTCAATAAATGAAATATAATATTTTTGCATTTTGGTACCAAAAGAAGTGCTGAATATTGAACGTTTTGATTTTTGAACCTACCCTAATTGAAATTACTTACTGTATTATTTTCCAGTTACAGAAGCACAAAGATGACGACCTTTCCAGCCTTCTCAAGGTAATTTTATCGATTTTCTGCAGTTCGGATGGAAACATTGTATTGCCCAGATGCCCGCTTCTGTGTGGCGCTTACAATGCACTTTACATTAATAGTCCCACATTAATATTTTATGTCATATGTTTTGGTTTCCTCTATATTTAATGCACTATACTTCCTAATCTTATACAATACTAGCGGGCGTGTATAGCAGTATGTACTGTACGGCCCGGTGTAATGGACATGACGGTGCTGTGGGTCTAATAGCATCCACATTACAAACTGAAAAGATTAACACATTTTTTTGAAATAACCTAACATTATTAGTATGCAGTAAGTTGCATTTTTAAATTGTTATACTTAAAAATGCTAATCTGTGTGTTTGCGAATCGCATCTTCTCTGGTAATGTGTGTAACTGCCTTTTTTTTGGCATTTAGGTTTTAGAGTTTGCAAGCACAAAGTACAAAAGTTTGAGATACCTGAAATTCTGACTAGTATTATTTGTTAGTTTATTGTAATGTAATTAAACATGCATGCTTTTTCTAATAAGTATCTGCTTGTGTTGTCATTTTTAAGTACCTAGCGTCTAATATAGCGATAATAGATAGAAGCTGAATAATAAATTTAACAGATGATTTTTTGCGGTTGACAGATTAACCTAAAGTGGGGTCCAGAAGCCTGAAGACATTTCCCTCTTTGTTTGAAAGGTTTCTTTCGAAAAATTCCTTTTAAGACCCATATTGTTAATGCGGCTTAATACTTTTGGACTCCACTGGATTTTTACTGTAACACATGAAAAGCTCCCATTTTAAAAGCTCTTCATGTTCTTTGTGAAGTTATTTTGCTTGCACTAACCTCGTTTGTCCACTAACCTGCCCTGCACTGTTGCTGAAGGGGGCAGAGGAGCAGTTCTCGCTTTTTGGCGAAGTGCATCCCGACATACTCCGTATGCCCTTCTGCCAGGATGACGAGGCAGCGGGTTGCCCTCGCCGCAGCTCCCGCAGGAGCCGGGAATCTCCCATACCAATGGAGATGGACACCATCTTCGACATGGACGTGCTCATGTCGGAGTTCTCTGACACACTCTTCTCTACGCTTTCCTCTCACCAACCCGTCGCTTGGCCTAATCCCAGAGAGATCGGTAAGAGCATAGTAACGAGAGCGTCTGCTGAGCTCCTCGACGCGGTGGACATAACATAATATAAGACATAATAATACAAATCAAGCTAAGCTTGTGTAATTAGTAAGGATCATCGCTGATCTGTCTCATCACTCCCAGCACATGCAGGTAATGCAGACATGATCCAGCCGGGCCTCATCCCACTGCAGCCCAACTTGGACTTCATGGACACTTTCGAGCCTCTTCAAGGTTGAGTCATCTCACATCTTCCTAGATCACTTCCTTGCATGTTTTATTAATTTTTTTCTGGTATTTTGCGGATAATTGACCAAGATCAAGATTGCAGGATTGCTTTATCTATATAGAAGAAACAATATATGTTATGAATCGAACAGCCTGCTTTGATTTCCATGAACATGTGGAGCTGAATCTTGTGTCTGATGTGATCAGATTACACTGTGGTTAGTATTTGTTGGAAGTATGGTTATTATTTTTGTTTTAAAGAGTGCTGAAATCACAGCACCAACCTGAGCATACCGCAGTGTAGTTTTGTGTGTTTTATTTTGCTCATCTTGCCGGATGATCAGGCATAATATTATGATCTGTGATTTTTGAATTGGGTAAAGCATCAGGAAACGATTGTTTGCAATCTAATTTCACTCTCTCTTGTATTAATTAAACAGTATCACACACCAGGGAGTGCTGTTGTGATGCGGTGGAGAGCATGACTGTGATATTATCAACATGTGTATCTTTATTTAACCAGTTTAACTGGCGAGCCAACCATTAGTTTAATTAACGGGTGAAAGTAGAGTTAAGTACCGGTGCTATGTAGCCAAAAGGAGGATAACTAAACGTCCCAGTGCTGATCTATATCACCACTTGTGTCTCTCTCGTCCCTGCGAACACGTCATTTCAGATAAGTCTTGGATTTTAGGAGTCCTTGTGTTAGATATTTTTGGTCATGTTGGACGTTTCTCTTTCCATATTATCCCAAAGGTAAGGTTTCTAACACGCTATCCGTGTCCGGATGCACTGATCAGGTTCTCAGTATGTCATAGTGTAGCGCAGCAGGTCTTTTGATAGATTAATTTTGTTCCTGTAGTCTGCAACATGATCTTTGTTTCTGAGCTCAGCACTCACTCTGGTTCGTTGTGCTAAATAAAATAATTGTTTCCTGCTTTAATGACTAAATCACCAACTTAAACTAGCCTTCTGCTTCACGTTCCTTATTGCTAGTCTTGTTAGTGCAGTTTATGATTATAGCTGCACAAGCTCCTCGTTATCTCACCGAGTCCTTCCCTCTTTTCTCCTCTTAACCAGATCTGTTTCACTCCCTGCGTCAGCCCTTCTACCCCACAACCTCACCCACTGCCCCAACCACCACCCCCTTATCCGGCAGCAGTAGCAGCACCCAAACACAGGTACCATTGCCGTTCCAGATCCACACACACACACACACACACCTCTCTCTCTCTCTCATAAACACAACCTGCTCCAGTCCTAATGAGTAAATTGATTAAAAGTGGGTCTAAAACGGGTGTTGGAGTTTATTGCTTTGTTTTGCTTCCTAGCAATTTAATTACAGTGGTGTGAAAAACTATTTGCCCCCCTCCTGATTTCTTATTCTTTTGCATGTTTGTCACACAAAATGTTTCTGATCATCAAACACATTTAACTATTAGTCAAAGATAACACAAGTAAACACAAAATGCAGTTTTTAAATAAGGGGTTTTATTATTTAGGGAGAAAAAAAAATCCAAACCTACATGGCCCTGTGTGAAAAAGTAATTGCCCCCTGAACCTAATAACTGGTTGGGCCACCCTTAGCAGCAATAACTGCAATCAAGCGTTTGCGATAACTTGCAACGAGTCTTTTACAGCGCTCTGGAGGAATTTTGGCCCACTCATCTTTGCAGAATTGTTGAAATTCAGCTTTATTTGAGGGTTTTCTAGCATGAACCGCCTTTTTAAGGTCATGCCACAACATCTCAATAGGATTCAGGTCAGGACTTTGACTAGGCCACTCCAAAGTCTTCATTTAGTTTTTCTTCAGCCATTCAGAGGTGGATTTGCTGGTGTGTTTTGGGTCATTGTCCTGCACCCAAGATCGCTTCAGCTTGAGTTGACGAACAGATGGCCGGACATTCTCCTTCAGGATTTTTTGGTAGACAGTAGAATTCATGGTTCCATCTATCACAGCAAGCCTTCCAGGTCCTCAACCAGCAAAACAACCCCAGACCATCACACTACCACCACCATATTTTACTGTTGGTATGATGTTCTTTTTCTGAAATGCTGTGTTACTTTTACGCCAGATGTAACGGGACACGCACCTTCCAAAAAGTTCAACTTTTGTCTCGTCGGTCCACAAGGTATTTTCCCAAAAGTCTTGGCAATCATTGAGATGTTTTTTAGCAAAATTGAGACGAGCCTTAATGTTCTTTTTGCTTAAAAGTGGTTTGCGCCTTGGAAATCTGCCATGCAGGCCGTTTTTGCCCAGTCTCTTTCTTATGGTGGAGTCGTGAACACTGACCTTAATTGAGGCAAGTGAGGCCTGCAGATCTTTAGATGTTGTCCTGGGGTCTTTTGTGGCCTCTCGGATGAGTTGTCTCTGCGCTCTTGGGGTAATTTTGGTCGGCCGGCCACTCCTGGGAAGGTTCACCACTGTTCCATGTTTTTGCCATTTGTGGATTTTGTGGTTCGCTGGAGTCCCAAAGCTTTAGAAATGGCTTTATAACCTTTACCAGACTGATAGATCTCAATTACTTTTGTTCTCATTTGTTCCTGAATTTCTTTGGATCTTGGCATGATGTCTAGCTTTTGAGGTGCTTTTGGTCTACTTCTCTGTGTCAGGTAGCTCCTATTTAAGTGATTTCTTGATTGAAACAGGTGTGGCAGTAATCAGGCCTGGGGGTGACTACTGAAATTGAACTCAGGTGTGATAAACCACAGTTAAGTTATTTTTTAACAAGGGGGGCAATCACTTTTTCACACAGGGCCATGTAGATTTGGAGTTTTTTTCCTCCCTTAATAACGTAAACCTTCATTTAAAAACTGCATTTTGCGTTCAATTATGTTATCTTTGACTAATAGTTAACGGTATTTGATGATCAGAAACATTTAAGTGTGACAAACATGCAAAAGAATAAGAAATCAGGAAGGGGGCAAATAGTTTTTCACACCACTGTATGTTCCAAAAAAACAATTTATATTAAGGACAAAAGTTCATTTCATTTATTTCTTTTGTATCAGGACAAGCTTGCCATATTTATTGAATGTAATATAATCCTCAGTATTTATAACGGCATTATAGATGCATGCATATTTCACAAACACGTTATTTACAGCGGGACTGCACTTTTCCCTTTAACCCTGCCTCGTTTTATTTGCCTCTTGAAAGTTGAAGTCCTTGTAATAAGAGACGGATTGGCAGGACTTTGGAGTGGATCAGCCACAGAGTTTAATGCCAGGAGAATTGAGCTGTGTTTTTACTGACTCACGGTTTATTTCTCTACCCAGACTTCGTTGTTATCTCCGATCAACTTGTCGTCAGAGCTGTCTATCTCACTGACCCCAAATCCTCCTTCTATACCCAGTCAGGACACCATAAACTCTGTAGGTCCTGCATACCAACAGGACTACATGCCCCTTTTCACAGAACAAATACCACCCCCGCCTGCCTCGGCCCCCATCATGCTACCCCCAGCGCCTCCCCCGCCCACTCATTCGCTGCAGTGCCAGCCTGTTGGCGCTCGCCCTAGGAGCTCGTCTCCATCTACAGCCACACACTCTGGCTCTTCCTCAGCGACACACAGGTCAACCTTTGCTCTTTCACCCCGGCCTTCTCGTCAAGATCAGGCTCTCCCATGTATCTCTCTGCCCCCTCAGCCTCAGAGCTTCGCCCTCCCGCGACCCATTCAGCCTGCCGGCTCTGTTAAAAAGAGTCGCCACGTGCCTATAGTCCCTGCGACTCCAGTTCAATCATCTCACCTCATACTGACAGGTGAGTGTCTTTTCCTACATCAAGGTCAAAATATACAGAATCTACAATGTGTAAATGAGAAGTTATTAGGACTTTTATTAAAGTTGTGTTAAAACCCTGGACAAGTTTTGCACCGCAGACGATCGAACACACCTGATCAAACATGGTGGGGTAAATCGGGACAAAAATCTAATTCTACTTAAAATTTTAATAAATTGAAAAAAATTATTTCCAGCCTTTTTTTAGTTGTCAATGCTGCTACACTAATGCACTTCAACCAGTGTTTCACTAGTGCTCGGATACCATCAATGTACAAAGCATTCTCAATATGTCAGAGCCATGATTGGACTTCCTGCTGCACATCTGAAACGCCGGCCTCCCGGAGCTCCCAGGAATTGGGACAGTGGTGGCTCAAATGGTAAAGGTTACTGGAATACTGATCGGAAGGTCGGGGGTTCAAGCCCAATACCTCCAGGCTTCCACTGTTGAACCCTTGAGCAAGGCTCTTAACTCTATTTTCAAGATTCAAAGATTCAAAGAACTTCATTAATCCCAGAGGGAAATTGCTTAAAAATGCTATTTGCTCCCTAATTGCACTGTATCCTCGCTGACCTCATGTTGTCCCCCCTGCTTCCTAACTGCGATAGGCAAAAAAGTAAATAATAATAATTTCACTTGTGACAAATAATTGAATTGTTTTTATTTTTTACTTTACTTTTATTTTAGTTTTAACTCTTTTAATCATGTGGAAATGGCGTGGAGAAAAGAGAATGTGGCTGAATGTTCGCAGGAACGACTGTTGGGCTCTGAGCCACTTCAGCCACGATTGTCATTCACTGACTCCTATAAAATGTTTTACTGTGGCCAAGAGTCTCGTCACTATACTGTGCTTGAAGTCTTCTGTACCCATCGATTAGTTTTATGCCTTTGTTATGGCTACCAGTTATGGTTTTACTTGAACGTCCCTCGTATAAACACTAAACATTAACAAAATATTTTAATATTTACATTTTTTCTTCTAGGTTTGTATATTATATATTGGGTTCATATACCCTCAGGTAAATATATTTTTCAACGGCGTCTTGTTATGCAGGCCAGGCTAGATCATGTTACGCTTATGTTGTCTCTGAAAATACCACAAAACCATTGAGATGAATCTCTTCAGTAGCCAAAATAGTGGTTAATGCTCAAATCATACTGAGCTTTGTAAAGCCTCACAGCTTGGATATCTGTAACAATTAGATTTTTCTCCAGGACAAGGTGCTGTTCTTGTCACGCCATCTGCTATTAAAACCGACGTTGCCTCTGCTGCTGGTGTGGTCATCACCTCCGCCAGTATTCCACGCGTAAGCCCCCTCTCTTGTCATCGCCTTTGTTGTTAAACCTTTTTAGGCCGAGTTTCTCTTAAAGTTTATCCAGTTTATCTTAAAGTGAATGTCCTTTTCACAGGGGCCTGGCTTCCATATTCTCCCATCAAGTCAGAATTCTGCTCAGCACATTGTGCCTAAAGAGGAAACCACCTTACCCAGTAACAAGAACTCATTTCAAGCAGTTTGCACAGGTGAGAACCAGTACTCCACTTCTCTTCCTTTTTTCAGGACGTCAGATGCTCTGGGACCTGACTTCAGGACAAACGATTTACTCTGTTCCACACCGTGTTCACACTGTTTTTCAGCAGCATTAGATGGACGGACTTCGGGTCAAGGCTCACCTTTAGGGACGGAGCAGGTGCCGAGCCCACAGTCGCCACACGGCAGCTGCACCTCAGGCCTGGCCAAGAACGAGCCCAATCAGGTCCATTTTATTAGAGTTCTTTAGATTTATTTACAATAAACATGTGCCATTAACCAGCATAAATTTCAGTGATCTGTTAGCCATATGTAGGGTTTTTCTTTCATATGGTAGTTGATTGGTGTAATGTGATATGAATCGTTAATTCTCAGCACATGGACATGGCTCTGACTGACCCTGGTTGTACAGAACCAGCATTTTAAAAGGTTTTAATACATGCTAGTATAGTCCAAATTCAAATACAACTGATGACTTGAAAGCAGAACCGAGGTTGATGAGTAGATAATTATATAAAAAACTAAGTTTGCTTTGGTTAATTCTGATTATCTGAAATCACAGTTTTAATCAGTGAGAGCTACATCCTGCCTACTTCTTCTAATTTTAGAAATTATGTACATAGATTTTTCTTCTTGTTGATGATTAGCTTGTTGCTTTTCATGGTGAATTTCAGTTCTTTCGGTCTTATTTGTTGTCGTTGTTTTTTCTTCTTCTTCTTTAAAAAAAAAAAAAAAATCAGAATCATCGTGTGAAACACAAATCAGCCGAGCAGAAAAGACGATCCAACATCAGCATCGGCTTCAAGACGCTGAGCAGCCTCGTTCCATCTGTCAAACCACAGTCCAATGTAAAAACAGCAGCCATTTCATTATTTCTGCCTACAAGTTGATATCGGTATTGTCCGTTTGTTTTGGGATCCATAAACACATTGGCTTACAGCAGTGGCATACCGAGTATGATACTTGAGCACTGACCTATGATATCGGTACCTTGATAACTCTGGTCAGATTTTTAACACACTAGATCAGCTTTCTCCGTTTCATTTAAATAAGACTGCTTCATTTCAGTCTAATCATAACACCAAATTGTTGAAGTTACCCCCTGTGATATTTACGTACCCACTGTTTTGCATGTTGGCTGAGTTATTTGCAGGTTATTATTAGGTTACTGCTCACAGATATTTATTGGACTTTAAATGAGGGTCGACGTTAAAGATTTAAACAGTCATCCAACCTCAACATTACAAAGTAACTGCTCTGGGCATTTCTGACTATAGAGTTATACCTCAAACCCCCACCAGGGTGCAGACCACAATCAGGGAGAACTATTTTTATTCATTACTTTCTCCATTTCTTCAACATGAGATATGATCGTGTGGAAAAAGCATGTTGTAAAGTAGGGGTTAACGACATGACGCAAATGTATATAAAGATATTTCCGTAACACTGTAAATATGCGTCACAGTGGATAGGGTTGATCACAAACCGACAGCTAAAACCTGTTAATTGATTTCTATAATATCTAACAAAATATCTAACAAAAAAAAAAAAGCTTCCAATGTATTTATATACAACTCAAGTTAACCAAATAAATAAATATATATATATATATATATATATATATATATATATGTTGAACCTGATATTTTACACAGTTTAGGACTGTTACATGATCTAATTAATTTGGAGGTAGGCAAATTGATCTTTAATTTAAAAAAGAAGCAAAAAAATCTAAATTTTCTTTTTTTATGTATTCATTAGATTCTGTCAAAGGTTTACAAATGTAATTGAATATTTTGGATTTTGTGTAATTAAAAAAAATACAATAGATCATAATTAAGGAAAACAATTGTACCATCATCTCCTCCCATTCAGTGGATAATGAAACCTATTTTATTAGAAAGAAAAGATGCGTACGTGCATACAGTACTGTGTAAAAAATTTGGGTCGCTTAAATTTCCTTCTATTAAAAGCCTCAGCAGCAACCTCATTTCCCTTCTCATCCGTTCCAACCACTCAGAATCAGCAGAATACTAATGACCAGCCTCATTACCTGTCATCGTCTGCACCTGTTTTTCACTGGTTCATGCCTTAAATGAGACGTTTTATGCTTAAATGATGCATCGATCACTGGAAAAAGCTTTCCTCTAAAACAGCTCAGGGACACGGACTGGACTGAAAAGGAGAACAAAAAGTTTTTCAGGACTACATTAACATTATTTCAAATCAAAATAAGAAGGAATAAAAGGATCTGTATGAAGTACTGTGTAAAGTTGTCATGTTGTTAATGAGTGTAAATGTAAAAGAGTTTTCAAACTAAGTCTTCCCCTATGTATTTGGTGTAGCAAGCCAGTTACGCTATAACCCTTCAGAAGACAGTGGATTACATCGGAAAGCTGCAGCAGGAGAGACACCAGATGCAGGAGGAGACGAAGAGACTGCGGGAGGAAATCGAAGAACTCAACGCATCTATAAAGTACGTGTGGAGTTATTTTAATTATCAGCATCGTCAATATCGATAATACCTTACCTTCCTTTAGCAGAGAAACATTTATTTCACAGATTTTTCACTAATTCCTAGGAACACACACGTTCAGTAAGGGTTAACACAAACTCAAGCTTGTCATAACATTTTTATTTTGGAAGATAAAATAACTAGAACCTAAAAAACTGTGACAATATATTATTACAAGTATGATACAAAATACAATAAAATAAAATTTACAATTTTACAATAAAAATGGAAAGTACAATCCTAAAATAAAAAGCAATGTAATATTTAAACTATTGTGCTGGTATAGTCTATGTGACAAACTTTAACATCACTATGAAATGTCCTTGACTAAAAAATACCGAATAAATGAACAGACTCTGGAGGTGAGTTCTTAAGGCGAAAACTTGTATTGTGAAACGCATTTTGCCATAGGAAAGAATATAAATGTCTCCCTGCAAAAAATATTACCAATTTCTATCACCTAACACTATAATTGTCACGAACTAACCTGAGCAGACCAGAAGACGTAGCTTTAGCGGTTATCCCTTTGTAGCGTGGATGGTAAACCCAAACGCGGAGTAACACGAGTAGGCAGGATAACCATGCGATTTGATTTAAGGACTCTCTCGAATGGGGAGCAAGGGATAGACACAATCTAACCCGCATCCTATAAACACGCACTCAATCGGAAAGTAAACCCAAGAAAGTGAGTACTCATGGATCGGCGAAAGGATCCGAAGCGGCATGGGCAAACTCAATGACTGAGCGATGTGCTACGCCATCTTGTCTCCTTTCATGCTTCCTGGTTCACGACCGCATTACTTCCGGGTCCTAGTGCCGGTCGCGGACCGAGTGTGCATGACGATCATATTTTTTGTATATCAAAACATTAAGAAGACCTGCTTCTGTAATATTTAAATTAGTTTTCTCACTTAAAAATTAAGTACAGTTTTGTATTATTTATTATTTAAATAATACAAAATAAATTTAATACAAAATAAAATTTAAAACAAGGGCTTAACGTTTCTTTTAAGCAGAACTTGTCTATGTCTTCCTCCATAATTGCTATTTCTATACAAACTTGGCAAATAATTCACTTGTACCACATGGGATGAAAATGTGTAGATAGTTTGCCTGTAGGATTATAAAGAAAGGGTGAAGTTTTACCTCCTCAAATGCCTCCAAAGTCCAAACAGTGAGCATACAGGTTAAGCGGCTGCGTGCGTACGGGCACATGGGTCTTCTAATTAGTGTTGTTTCGATTCCGATACTGGTATCGGAAATGCTGCCGATACCACAAAAAAAGCTGGCATCGGAATCGGCGAGTACTTGAGTCCACGTACCGATCCGATACCATTTTCCTAAACATAACCTATTTATGCCCGCTAGCTTAGCTTACTTACAGAGTGTCACGGCGTGCGCCCAAATTGATATCGCTCCTCGCTCACTAGTTAGGCGGCCTCCCCCCTCTTTAGGTATGTGAAGGAACAGGGCCGCAGAATCAGGCAACGGCCCATGAGCTATCGGCGCTGTAAAGCACGGCGGGGAGTGTAGCTCGGGGTCTAGCCCTTACCTTCCCCATTTTTCTAAATAAATGACCCTTTTTCCTGTAAGACCTCGCCTCGTGTCCGTGTTTCATGGTGTCGCCCGTGCACTTAGGGTCGAACCCGTTACACAGGGCTAGTAGTATTTTACTTAAAAAAGAAATTATATATATATATTTATATATATATAAAATGTGTGTGTGTGTGTGTGTGTGAAATATATATATTTTGTATGTATGTATGTATGTATGTGTGTATATGTGTGTGTGTATGTGTATATATATATATATATATATATATATATATATATATATATATATATATATATACACACATTATGTATGTGTGTGTGTGTGTATATATATATATATATATATATATATATATATATATATATATATACACACACATACACACACACAGTACAGATACACACCCAGGTATCGGATCGGTACTCAGTATCGGCCGATACCCTGAGCCCAAGTATCAGAATCGGTATCGGGAGGGAAAAAATGGTATCGGAACATCTCTACTTCTAATGCTAGTGATTTTTGACTAATTACACTTGCTGTGTTTTGAGACTAGTGTAAGTATGTGCAATTAATGGCTTTGAGATAAATTTTATTTATTTGCTCACCTTTTTTGGAGAAAAAGGCACATCGAAGGCTTTTGACATGCACGATTTTTGATAACATAACGGCATAAAAATGCCACGCTGTAGCTTCTGTGCTCGGTACAGAATCGTTTATATCTAAGACTGATCGACTCCAGCCCCAGCCAATTAAACTGAAAACCAGCCAATTAAGGTCTCAAACACAGCGTACCAACTGACTAAAATAATCAAAATTCTAATGGTCGTACAAAATAGACTTTCTTGACCTCGTTATAACCCTCCCTGTACATTTGATTCCTTTAAACTTAAAGTTTAAATGCATCCCTGCAGCTGCACGGTGGTGAAGTGACGGAGTTAAAACGGTACCTTCGCGTTAGACTTCATACACAGGAGAAACACACTTGTAATTTTTTTTACAAAAACGAGGATTTGTTGAAAAAGTATTTCACTGCAATAACTAAAATCGGGACTGGAAATCAAGAAATCAATGGAAGAAAAATCCCACAATATGCACTGCTCTAAAACAGCTACACAGCAAACACATTATCCTTATTTCAGAATATTTCAGCAGGGCTATATTAAAAAAGCTGATGGAAGGATTTAAATGGTGACATTGCAGTTTACATTTCATGCAGGCTTCAGGGGTAATTTGAAACACACTGTAAACTTTTGGAGTTTACAGCAGCTATACAGAAATCCAGACTTAGATTTTATCCATAATACATTCAGACACGACTAACTGACTGACTGACTGACTGACTGATTGACAAACCAGCTGCAGAACGTTGTTCATATCTGACTGTGTGCTCTTTACAGTTTATTCCAGGAGCAGCTTCCTGCCACAGGAGCCCCTGTTACACGTCACCGGATTGATCACATGAAGGAGACGTTTGATGAATATGTAAAAAACAGAACTCTGCAGAACTGGAAGTTTTGGATCGTATCCTTTTGCTCTACACCAGTCTAACTGAAAAGAAATTTATCAGAAAAAAACAAGCACAATAAAAATCATCTGAATGATGTTTTGTAAGGCTGGTTTTCAGCCAGAAGCCACAATCATAAAGCAGTGTATGAGATGGCAATGCAGTAAATGCCACTGTCCTGCAGCCATCTTTCCTTTTCATTCCGCCCATGGTTTATTTTGTCCGTTTCACATTTGATATATCACTCTGTCCATCTGACCTGCAGACATGATGCTTAGTGCTGCTGAGTCTATTGTTGGTTGGATTTTGTTAACATACGACACTCAGCCTAGAGTCGGGACTTTCCTTGGTCCCACACAGTTCTCCATAATTGTGAATTATGTGAATGCAAGTCACGCCAGCATTTAGCAAACATTATCATGCATGACAAACAGCTTAAATCAGACTGTTTAAGGATGTTAGGATTGTTTAACAGCAACTGTAAGTGTAGTTCCCCACAAACATTTTTTAGTCGCACAGTGCTTCAGTTCTTCACAACGTTGTTGCATTGGTTATCTAGGTGATTGTCACTTTTCTCGATGGCTAGCAACGGCTAGAATAGAATATGCATCACATTGGCAAAAGTGTGCAAACACTTTTTTTTTTTTTTTTTTAACTGCTGTAGCATTGCTATGCTACTGCGATGACCAAACCTGCTCTAGCCTGACCGTGCTCCTGTACACAAAGTGAGCTCCATGAACACATGGCTTGCTAAGGTTAAAGTGAAAGTACTCAAAAGTACCTGACCTCCACCCTACTTAACAACTTTTCTTCCTATCTGACATGCACACCGTCATGATCAGGCTGCACATTTAGACAAACACACTCTTGTTTCCTCAAGTCACTAAAACAGAATTACATTTATCTCTTGTATATATCAAAGTATTATCTTTAATAGTACTTCTTCAGTTCAGCATCATCATCAAACCTCTGTTTGAGTCCTTCAATGGGAGTGTGTCAACCACCAACAAGAGAGAGCTGTGTGAGACCACCATGCAGTGGCTGGACCGAGACTGTGCACTGCCCGTCCTCAGACCCAGTAAGTCATGATGGGAGTTTTAGATTGGAGTGGCGCTGGCCTGAATATTTTCAAGCAAAGCAAAATGCGTCCCTACAAAGAATGTTCTTTTTGCTTATTGGTTAAATGAATCTGAAGTTTCATAAGAAGTTTTTCAGTTTTCTGCATCTGGGAATATGAAAAAAAAAAGTAAAGTTGAAATTTAAAAATAATAAAACATCTTGAAAATTCTTCACAAATAATAAAGATGTGCAGCATCCATTCATCTAAATGAGTGAGTGAAGGTTGAGCAAGTACAAAGTGCTTCACATACACATACTTCACTTTGTTAACCTAAAGATGTTTCTGGTACTTGTACAAATATGCCAAGTATTAGGCTGCAAGTCCCCTACATACGAATACAATGAGTTCAAGCTGAGAGCTTGTTCGTAAGTCCAATTTGTTTGTAAGTCCAACAAACATTGTCTAGATACTAGGATACTAGTAGGATGTAGTGCAGAGGATGTACGCTGCACACATGTGGCAATGTATGCCGGACATGTGATCTAATTTCCGCAATGTTTTCAAGATCTAATCTTCGAAAGTTCATAACTCGAATGTTCGTATGTCGGGGACTTGGTGTACTCAGATTCAGATCAAATGATGTTCAACCGAATATGATTGCTGTGTTCAGACTTGCCCAAATGAACTGCACTAAGCAGGAAGGCAAATCAGATTTCTGTTCAACGGGACTAAACAATAGGGCAGGGAATCACCTGTCTCCCGATATACTGTATTATTATCTGATAATGGGTGCAGATTCGATTTATAATTCAATATAAATTTTTTAAAAAATTCTGATTTTGTTAAAATTTCAAGACCTCTAACAAAATGTCATAGGTCATATGAGTCATAGGTCCAAAATTTTATACCTTTTAACTTTATTCAAGAACTTCACAACTTAAAATTAAGTGTACCACAGCGTGTACAACCTGTAGGAGTATAAAGAAACGTTTTGAAAGTTTTACCGCTTCAAATGCCTCAAGTCTTGCACATGTTGACCAGTTGTGAGTATGTGGATGTGCAAGGCTTCTAACGCCTTGATGCAAGCGTGTGTAATAAGTTTGTTTTGAGACTAATTTGATTGAGTTTGGAGAAAAAAGGCACATCAAAGGCTTAGCATCAGTTAATCTCATTCTTATAAATGTAATAAGTCATTAAAAAATCTATTTTGGAGTCAGGGTGGCGATACATGGATTGGCACCATTTCTGAATAAATTTTTTCACCATCTCTACAAAACAAGGCAGGTGTGAAAACATCTTGAGCTAAACCAGAGAAGCAAAGTGTTAAATCGGGTTGAGGTTAGGGGTTTATTTATTTTATTATGTCTAAAAGACGTTTAGAAGATAAAGATGTGATATAAAATTGCAGCGTCAAAAAAAAAAACTCCCATGCATCCCTACTTAGATAGAAGAACTGCACAGTTTTGCAGATGGTATTTTGATAATCAAAATGATGAGCAATAATTTACACATTAATCATCAATAATATTCAGTCATCAAACAGCAAAGGAGCTGATAGTGATGCAAACTTCCACTAAATGATAAGAACCAAGTCTGAAGGCAGAATTACCGAGTAACTGTTGCTTGCGAATCCGCCACACCTTTTTACAAAGTTTATTTCTCTCCTCTCTTCTTCCTCTCTATCCTTTTACATTGCAGTGGTTTTAGGGACCCTGAGACAGCTAAGCACTACCACATCCATCTTGACTGACCCAGCACTCCTTCCCGAAGAAGCTAAGCAAGCCGTTGTTAACTCCAGACACCACTACATGAAATCCTAGCCTCTTAGTTCTGTACAATGTACTCAAGAGGCTCAGAGGGACTTGATGGCTTCATGTGCTGTGTGTCCATGATATTTCTCTACAGTCAGGTCAAGCTTAATAAATATGCTAGAGGAGTGTTCCTCCTTGCCATCCTCTCTGCTTTTATAGCAATAAGAGGACCCCATAGTTGTTTTTTTAAGTGTTAAAAGTGCTGCTATAGACACAATGGACTTTGCTTGAAAGGGAAACAGAATTAAAGAGCTAAAATCTTTAAAAGGTTCAAAAAGGGAAAAAGCCTTAACATAATCCTCCAGTTGTAGCAAGTAGATCAACATGTGTATGATGAATTAAAGACGGCTCTTTGGTTTATAGTCCCTAAAATTCATCCTTTTCTTCATTTTTATCAAAGCAATTAAAATTTTTTTTTTGAAGATTTAATACAAGCAGTTTGAAAGTGAAGTGCTTGGCTCAAGCAGTAACCGTCTTCCAGTCTGAGGATTTGACCTCTCAGTTTTCTGATTGCTGGCCTTGCAGTTGATTAAAAGTGACACTTGCACTACATTCTTACAGCAATTTGTTCATTTTAAGCCTTAGAGAAACTATTTAAGCACTATTAACAGGTGTATATATATTTTTTATTGTGTCTTCCAGCTTTGAGATTTCTCCTACGATTAAGCTTTTTTGTGTGTCTTATTCTGGATTTTAGAGCCTCAGTCATATAAGAATTATTCTGATTTGCCTGTTCACTAAAGGAAAGCAACAATAAGGCGCTAAGAGTAAACTCGCTAAAATATGTATTATATGCAACATTTTTATTTGTTTGCTTATTGTCATAATTCCAAGCTCATTGGTATTACAAAAAAAACAAAACAAAACAAAAAAAAACAACAGTATCCTATGCTGTTAAATTGAGTGTGGTGGAATCTTCTCTTTCAGAATTCCCAATGGGGCGGTACAATCCTGTATCATGTGTAGCAGCATTGAATTGCAGGTGTTACAATAACTCGCTGAAGTGTTAGTTGAAATTGATCAGTCATCATTTTTGGCTGCCTTTTGTGCAGTTTTTATAGTATGTGGTTTGCAGTTTTTCCCCCAATGGCATTATTGTGAAATGGGTTTAAAAATAAATATCACCAATATTATAATTGTCGTGGATCTCTTATTTGTAACAAAAAGCAGTGCATGTTGCTGTTTGTCTCAAGTATATTTTAGATTAATCATGCCATTATTGTGTCTGTTTTCTTGAATATTGTTCACGCAGATGTTTTTTTTAAAATAACCTGGATGTTTAATAGGCAAAAAAAACAACAAAAAACCACTACTTTAAATATCTTTTTTTTTTTTTTACTTTTTTAGTGCTTGAACAATTCGTTTTTAAAGATATGCTAATTAAAATCCAACAAACAATAAATAAATAATATAAATAACTAATGTGAATTCATAATCAGCAGGGGTCTTGAAGGTTTCAGTCCTAACTGAACAACCAGTGTGAGAGATGCTCTAAAAGGCTTGTCACCTTACAGACTTTCTCATAATCTCCATCACTCTTCTTAAAGGCCAAGCCACAGTGCTTCACCTCAGGCTTTGACTTGCAGAGTTCTTTTCCTAAGCTCTGAAGATACTGATCGATTATTTGAAGAGGTTCATGCAAAAGTTTTTGAAGTTTTAAGTCCGTTGCCTGTGTAAAGTAAGTGCCAAGGATGGAGACAAGCTCACAGTCAGAAGCACTGTTCTTGAGTTCGGCGAGACATCCGATGGTATGGACAACCTTGGAATCTTTGTGTTTACAAAGTGATTCATTCTGCTGTTAAAAAAATTATAATAATAATTATGTACATTTTGTTGTTAAATGGGATAATTTGTAATCTAGCCCCTAACCAACAATTCTTATCTTAACCTGATTTCCACAACATCAGCGTTTTATATACAATCTGTTAAAATAGTTACTCACCAGGTCTTTGAGTGCTTTATGAACCAATGGTTTCATTAAACGTTTTGTTTCTCTTATAGGTGAGGCATACACGGCTTCAGTTATGAGAAGTATTGTGAATAAACCTGTAAAAAGAAAGGGGGAAGTGGTGGGTTTTTTTTTCTTCAAACCAAAATCTACACCGCATCTTTTCTTTTCGGAGAAGATAACGTTTCAACATTAAACTACTTATCAGTTTATCCAACTTTTTTTTTTTTTTTTTTTTTTTAAAGAAAATTACACAATTATTATTAATTTTAACATGTGTACCAAAATTAATACTGCCATAAAACAAAAAGTTTAGCCAAATAATGTAGTAATGGACTATAACCTTGGCTAAATTGTGCAGCTACATGTTTATTATAATGCTTTTGAGATTTTCTAACTAAAAGCCATGCTTTAAATAGGAGTTTATAATCTCCCCCTCTTCTCCCTATGTTAATAATCTTCTCCTTCTCAGAAATTCAGTCAGACATGTCAGATTGCTGTGAAAAAGCATAACCTGTTGCAAAGTGTATTAGTGCACACTTACCAGTAGCTCGGAGATTATTTCTGTTGAACATTTTGAGAAGCAACGCCGGTGTGCTTTAGTCTGCTCAGTTGAGATTGAGGGGCTCTTCTCTGTATATAAGCTGTTTTCTTGCTCATCTCTTTGATAACATCTCCAGCGTGATGGATTTTTGGTTGCTTGGGGATTTTATTTTCAGTTTTTCACACATGAGCCACACTGCAAAAAATTTTTTCGGTTGTTCCAGATTATTTTGTAATAAGGTCAAAATTGTGAAGTTTTTCCAGAGCATAATTGTAAAATAAAAGGACATTAGTAAGCCAAAAAGTATACACTTAATTGAGATTTTTAAAATGTATTAATAATGATAAGAGTTTTAAAATAAATTCTGTGTAGTACAGGGTAATTCAAAAAGAGTATTTTATTAAGGAAACTTACAAGGATACAAAACTCCAGCCAAGTCACAATTTTATTTGCATAAAATATTTTCTTACAAGTGACACTGCCACATTCCATAACAATATTTGAGAACTGAAGCAATTAGTCATGATCCTTAATTCTAACTATCCATTGCAAAAAAAAAAAAAAAGTCTAATTAAACTAATAGTGTTTCAACAACAGATAAGTAGTATTTCAAAAGAAAAAGTGACACATGGCTGTTTTTTCACAAAAAATAAACTCCTTAACTAAACAGAATTTGAAATAATTTTCACACAATGCTTTGTTAATTATTGGGTTTATATGATCTACCTGTTTTTTGTACTTAAATGATTTAGAATAATAAATCTTTAATATTATACAAAGATAACCAGAGAAAATACAGAGAACAATGATTTTAGTTAAGTGAAAAAGCTACCTGGCCCTCTGTGAAAAAGTTATTGCCCCAGTTAGGTTTAAGAGGAAGAGTGTCCGAAATGTTATGTTTTAAGATGAATTAAAAGAAGACGAATTATTACATCTTGAGTAACCTCAAAACGTCCTGTCTGACGTTCTAATCAGGAGAGCATGATCTCTGAGGATCTCTGTTTATTCAAAGAGAGCATAATTAAGCTTTTGGCCAGGTGCCATGTGTCACGTATATCCTGGACATCAAAAGAACCAGTCATTAATAAGTCATAGATATATCTAGAGACGATCGGAAATACATTTCTATTTTCCCAGGGTTCCAGCAGATATGAGCTGTTTGGATGTATATTCGTTTGGATACGGGCTATAGGAAGTGTTACAACATAAGGAGTCAGGAAGCACAATGAAGGGATTCTCCTCATATTACCTTACACTCCCTAAAACTTATACCTTTCACATCGCATGGACCAATTCGAGGAACTTTGGCCCACTCTGCAGAATTGTTTTAATTCAGGTACATTAGGGGTTTAACCTGTTTAATGTCATGCCACAGCATCTCTATCAGATTCAAGTCCAGATTCTTATTAGGCCACTCCAAAACCTTCTTTTTTTTTTTTTTTTTTTTAAGCTTAAATATATTTTACGCCATTCAGTGGTGGATTTGCTGGTGTGTTTTGGATCATTTTCCTGCTACATAACCCGAGTGAGGAATATGAAGCCTCCAGTTCTTTAGATGTTGTTCTAGGTTCTTTAGGAGCTTGTGGATGAGTCGCATTGTGCTCTTGGAGTAATTTTGGTAGGCCCGATACAGTGTAGTCCCAAAGCCTTAGAAATGGCTTGGTAACACTTTCCATACTGATATATTAATTACTAGAATTTCTTTAGATTGTGCTGCTTTTTTTTTTTTTTTAGATATTTTAGAGTGAATTACTTTTCTATACTTAAGTTCTATTTAAGTGATTTATTGATTTAAATGATGTGGCAGCAGTAGGGCCTGGGATTGGCAAGTAAAATGTATGATTTAGCAAGGGGAAATTACTTGTTTTCACAGGGCCAGGTAGGTTTGGACAGCTTTTTTTCTATAATAAATGAAATCATCATTTAAAAACTGCATTTTGTGACTACATGGGTTATCTTTGTGTAATATTAAAATCTGTTTAATTATCCCAATTAGTGTTTGACAAATATGCCAAAAAAGGAAGGGGACAAATACATTTTCATGGCTTAGACTAATAAAGGCAGGGTTAACTGTCAAAAAGCTGGTGAGAGTGATAGCACTATTCTCTATAGCACTGATATACAGTACAGGGTTACAGGACTCCTGGAGACCTACTGTATCCCAAGGGGCTAGGAGGACATCACAGACTAAATGCCAATCCACTGCCAGGCACACAAGCACGCACACGCTCCAGGCAATTTGGAAAGACCAATTTTAGTGCGCTTCTGTTTGTATGCAACTGTATATAAAAAAAAATCATAGATCTGAGCAACCAGACACCAGGTTCAGTCCAATCCAATGAGTTGTTCCTCCTGTTCTCATAAACACTTTTATATTACATGTCTTAATGGACAGTGGGTGGCATGGTGGCCCAGCAGGAAGCATTCCAGGGTTATTAAGTTGATCATGAGCTCAATTTATTGTCTATGTTTCTGTGCCTGTGGATTTAATCAGGTTTCTTTGATTTCCACATCTATTATTTTAGTATACTAATTGTGAATTTACATGTGGCAAGAAAATCACATGGATACTGGTTGAGAAGTTCAAGTAAGGTTTGCATCGAACATTGTGACTGAAGACGACTGAACATGGTTGGTTGTGCCAGATGGTGATTAGATTCAGAAACTGCTAATTTGCTGTGATTTTTGCACATAAGCCTTTAGAAGGTACAGTACACATCATATAGATGCAAACATCAACAAAAACCAACATCTAGGGAGTACCAGCTCTGCGATGACAGGAAGTGCGTGTTTTAAAGTTTGTCTATTTTGAATTATTGTCCACTGGTAAGGTATGTTTTTGACTTTTGTATTCAGTTTTGGACTAATATATACACACACACACACACCCTGACAAAAGTCTTGTTTCCTATCCAAGTTGTAGGAACAACAAAGAATAACTTCTAGCTGATCATTTGGAATCAGAAGTGGCATGTATGAAATGCAAAGGCCTTTTATTTTACCAAAATAAAATCTCATTACGTGATTTTTAGTTATTTAATTGAGACAAAAAGGTCAGAGTTTGCTTAGACAAAAGTCTTGTCACTTAACAGAAATAATGTACAGTACAGAACAAAGTCAAAGTGCAGTGGAAAAATGATTAATATTGTGTATCGGTCCAATGAGTTTGGAGGACTGCATCCATACAACTAGGCAATGACTCAAATAACTTATTAATAAAGTCATCTGACCTTTCTGTCCTAATTAAAAATGATATTTTATTTTGGTAAAATAAGCATAATCTAGACCCCATTGCCTTTTATATAAGCCACTTCTAATTCCAAATAATTAACTAGAAGTGAGGTTATTATTTTTTGTTCCTACAACTTGGATAAGCAACAAGACTTTTGTCAGGGTGTACACTGTGTTCCAAATTGGATGTAAGTGTCATAAACATTAAATGTTTAGTTTTTAAATTAAACTCATGGATGGTATTGTGTCTCAGGGCTCTTTTGATCACTGAAATGAATCTCAGACACGTGTGATAATTAGTTTGCCAGATGAGCCCAATTAAAGAAAAAGTACTGAAGAAGGTTGTTCCACATTATTAAGCAGGCCACAGGTTTCAAGCAGTATGGGAAAGAAAAAGGATCTCTCTGCTGCCGAAATTAGACAAGGTATGAAAACATTAGATATTTCACCAAAATTCATCATACAGACAGGTTCGTGCAGATGAAGGCAGAATGAAGAAGGTTTCTGCAAGACAAATTCATCAGATTAAGAGAGCAGCTGCTGAAATGCCATTGCAAAGCAGCAAACATGTATTTAAAGCTGCTGGTGCCTCTGGAGTCCCACGAACCTCAAGGTGTAGGATCCTTTAAAGGCTTACAGTTGGGCATAAACCTACTATTTGGCCACCCCTAACCAATGCTCATAAGCAGAAACAGTTGCAGTGGGCCTAGCCCAGTGGTTCTCAAACTTTTTCTGTCATTCCCCACTTAAGGGGGTGAGCGAATTTTCAAGCCCCACTTGTCAACAAAATAATAACGAAATCGGCCAAGTTTACTGTTTATTGAAATATCAATTTCTAAACCAATAAGATCAAACAACACCAAGTTCAAAAAAGATAAAATACATGTGCAATTGTTATAAAAGGCTTACGTTGTCACTTATCATTGCATAATTGACCCCATGTTTATTAACTGCTCAGCAATCGTTTGTAGTTTTTTTTTTGCATTGGCCAATTCTGTATGCAACTTTGAATGAAGCCATTTGTGCTTTGCTGTCCACTGATTCAGATGTTACCATGCGATTCTCCTGCTGTCTGTATTCTGCCAGCTTTCTTTCAAAGACGTCCAGTGGTTTATTAACGTGATTGGAGTGTGTTGTCTCCAAGTGTCCTCCTAATTTGTTGGGTCTCATGCGGTCTGCTGCCAGCAGTTTAAGACACAAAACACACACGAGCCTCTCCTCTGCCCCCACCATCACCACTATGAATCCAAGCTCAAGATAGGCTTCATTAGGGGTGGGCGATATAACCAAAATCTTCTATCACGGTAGAAGCAATTTTCTAACTCAATAACGATATATATCACAATATAGCAATTTGTATCTGAAAATGCATAAATAAAAATGAAAACACAAAGAAATTGTTTTACATAATTTAATTTTTTTATGTAATTTTATTTAAACTGTGAATTGCTGAGGTTTGCTGCATTTTTTTACTTTGGCCATATTCGTTTGGAAGCTTGGATTTCAGATGATAGAAAAGGTTTGACGTGTTTCCACCACTTGTTAAAACAGTGCACTTGTGTACCTTCTAAATCACGTTCATCTCATTCGTATCACTTTTCTTCTACCCAAACCAATTCCACACCACAGACGATGCACTTTTTTTCTTTACAATCTCCTCGTTGTTGGTTTCGTCACATATAAGCAAACTCACTGCTGCTGCACCGTCTTCTTCCATTGTCGAAGTGTACGTGAAGCCAAACACATCAAAAGTGGGACGAAACCGCGGCACCCGATTGAACCAAATATCTGCGCAAATACAGCGCAGCGCGACTATCTGGATAGCGCAGTGATGATCTGGTTTATTTGCGCAGCCCGGTGGATCGCGCAGCGCCGCTCGAATCACAAACCTGCGTGACTCAATTTATTTAAAATGTCAGGACTGTTTAATATTGTTTCCACCTTGCCATGCCTGGATTGTACGTGCGCATCCCAGCGGGGTAAAATGTATTTTGATGGTCGGCGCGGTTTAGAGTCGCGCAGCGCTGCACAGTGGGTCGCGCAGGTTTGTGATTCGAGCAGCGCAGCTCAAGTTTGTCCGACGTTAAACCATTATTGTTCCACTATGGTTCCACTTTTTCTCCCGGTCCCCAACTGATGTTATTTTAAATTTACTTGTATTACTGATCCATTTATTTGTGTGTGATTGTTTAGTTTTGAGTGTACGCTCTTCATTATCAATAAAGAAAAGCATGAATTAGAATAGGTACTTTCCTGTTATTTTCCACTAATTTCCTCCCGTTCATTGCGCCCCACCTGTCATGTTTGTATTCCCCACTAGTGGGGCCGCCCCACACTTTGAGAACCACTGGCCTAGACATACATGAAGACTAATTTTCAAACAGTCTTGTTTACTGATGAGTGTCATGCAACCCTGGATGGTCCAGATGGATGGAGTAGTGGACGGTTGGTGGGTGGCCACCATGTCCCAACAAGGCTGCGACTTCAACAAGGAGGTGCCGGAGTCATGTTTTGGGCCGGAATCACGGGGAGAGAGCTGGTAGGCCGCTTTAGGGTCCCTGAAGGTGTGAAAATGACCTCTGCAACGTATATTGACTGACCACTTTCTTCCATGGTACAAAAAGAAGAACCGTGCCTTCCGTAACAAAATCATCTTCATGCACGACAATGCACCATCTCATGCTGCAAAAAATACCTCTGTGTCATTGGCTGCTATGGGCATAAAAGATGAGAAACTCATGGTGTGGCCACCATCCTCCCCTGACCTCAACCCCATGGAGCACCTTTGGAGAATCCTCAAAAGATCTATGAGGGTGGGAGGCAGTTTGATAAACAAAAGTAGCTCTGGGAGGCTATTCTGAAATCCCGCAAAGAAATTCAAGCAGAAACTGTCCAAAAACTCAATGGATGCAAGAATTGTGAAGGTGATATTAAAGAAGGGGTCCTATGTTAAGATGTAACATGCCCTGTTAGGATGTTTTTGATTGAAATAGTTTTTGATTTCAGTAAATATGACCTCCTAATGCTGCAAATTCAACAAAAGCCCATTTTCAGTTCTTTACAACCTATAAAATGTTTTAACTCTGTTGTGAATAATAATTTGGAACAGTGGGTTTTCAGTTATTTATTCTTTAAATAAATATTATCATTAGGAACTTTGTTCAATAATAAAATTAAAATTATACCCTAATTGTTGATGACCAGAAAATTATACTGACTGTCATTTGCATTAACTAATTATGAAAATCAGAGAAATATATAATTTGCGTAATAATTTGGAATGCAGTGTATATATACAGGTCCTTCTAAAAAAATTTGCATATTGTGATAAAGTTCATTATTTTCTGTAATGTACTGATAAACATTAGACTTTCATATATTTTAGATTCATTACACACAACTGAAGTAGTTCAAGCCTTTTATTGTTTTAATATTGATGATTGTGGCATACAGCTCATGAAAACCCAAAATTCCTAACTCAAAAAATTAGCATATCATGAAAAGGTTCTCTAAGCGAGCTATTAACCTAATCATCTGAATCAACTAATTAACTCTAAACACCTGCAACAGATTCCTGAGGCTTTTAAAAACTCCCAGCCTGGTTCATTACTCAAAACTGCAATCATGGGTAAGACTGCCGACCTGACTGCTGTCCAGAAGGCCATCATTGACACCCTCAAGCAAGAGGGTAAGACACAAAGAAATTTCTGAACGAATAGGCTGTTCCCAGAGTGCTGTATCAAGGCACCTCAGTGGGAAGTCTGTGGGAAGGAAAAAGTGTGGCAGAAAACGCTGCACAACGAGAAGAGGTGACTGGGCCCTGAGGAAGATTGTGGAGAAGGACCAATTCCAGACCTTGGGGGACCTGCGGAAGCAGTGGACTGAGTCTGGAGTAGAAACATCCAGAGCCACCGTGTACAGGCGTGTGCAGGAAATGGGCTACAGGTGCCGCATTGCCCAGGTCAAGCCACTTTTGAACCAGAAACAGCGGCAGAAGCGCCTGACCTGGGCTACAGAGAAGCAGCACTGAACTGTTGCTCAGTGGTCCAAAGTACTTTTCTCGGATGAAAGCAAATTTTGCATGTCATTCGGAATATCAAGGTGCCAGAGTCTGGAGGAAAACGGGAGAGGGAAATGCCAAAATGCCTGAAGTCCAGTGTCAAGTACCCACAGTCAGTGATGGTCTGGGGTGCCATGTCAGCTGCTGGTGTTGTCCACTGTGTTTTATCAAGGGCAGGGTCAATGCAGCTAGCTATCAGGAGATTTTGGAGCACTTCATGCTTCCATCTGCTGAAAAGCTTTATGGAGATGAAGATTTCATTTTTCAGCAGGACCTGGCACCTGCTCACAGTGCCAAAACCACTGGTAAATGGTTTACTGACCATGGTATTACTGTGCTCAATTGGCCTGCCAACTCTCCTGACCTGAACCCCATAGAGAATCTGTGGGATATTGTGAAGAGAAAGTTGAGAGACACAAGAATCTGGATGAGCTTAAGGCCGCTATCAAAGCATCCTGGGCCTCCATAACACCTCAGCAGTGCCACAGGCTGATTGCCTCCATGCCACTCCGCATTGAAGCAGTCATTTCTGCAAAAGGATTCCCGACCAAGTATTGAGTGCATAACTGAACATAATTATTTGAAGGTTGACTTTTTTTTGTATTAAAAACACTTTTCTTTTATTGGTCGGATGAAATATGCAAATTTGTTGAGATAGGGATTTTGGGTTTTCATGAGCTGTATGCCACAATCATCAATATTAAAACAATAAAAGGCTTGAACTACTTCAGTTGTGTGTAATGAATCTAAACTATATGAAAGTCTAATGTTTATCAGTACATTACAGAAAATAATGAACTTTATCACAATATGCTAATTTTTTGAGAAGGACCTGTATATTAATTGCGTATCTAGTATCATTGTTCCATAGTGTTGATTGAAGGAGGTCTAATTTGTTCTTTCAGTTGAATAATCAAGAGTAATTACAGTCTCCCTTAAGGTCTGAAATGTGGGAAGGGCTTGAATCCTGACCTTGTTCTTGACTAGGTTGTTGTCATGTTCATTCATCTCTGTAAGTAAATTCTCACAGACCAAGACTGGTGGAAGGTGGGCTCAGGAACAGCGAATCTACTGTAATGAAAGCAGATTTTCTCTAATCCCCAGCTAATATTTTGATTTTCTAGCACTTTCGCCAGAGAACTCAGCTACAACCTGGCCTATCCTCTGTGTATGTGTTCTCCCACACTCCATGAGAAACTGGAGGTACAGGTCTGCTGTTGTCTAAAAGATGGTCCTTCACATCAACCTCCACATCATTGTTATCTAGGAGACTTTCTTTATGAAGAAATAAAAGTTGTCACTCTCATCACTGATGGAAGGTGGGCTCAGGAACAGCCTTTATTCTTCATAAAGAATTGTTATTCTTTATGAAATGGACATGCTTTTTAGTCTTTTCCCTTCTGACAACACTCTTACTGTTATCGGAGGCCTCAACCTCCCCTTTGACAAACTCCCTCTTTTTAATTCCTTCTCACTTATAAAATATTTAACAGCTGCCCCGGCACATAAGAGAAAGAATCCCATTGACCTGTTTTTTTGCCACCCTCTCCGGCTATAGATATCACTGCCATCCTACTTCATACCTCTGATCATTACCTCGAATCCTTCACCTTCACCCTTCCTATTCTGCCTAAAACCACCATACAAATCCCAAGGCTCCCGAGGTCTATGAGAAAAACATTACTGAACATGAGAGAAATTATGAGGGAAATGAGCTACAACAAGAGAGGACCAAAATCGAGTTCCACACCAGTTACCCAAGAACAGCAATTTGTTGCACAAATCGATGGGGACAAAGGCCTGGTTGCCTCCTGTCTTCTAAGTTATCATTATGTATAACGAGATGTTCTGTAATGGTGCGTGGTATCATTATACAACATATTATTATACAAGTCTCTGTTAAGTAGTCCTACATTTCTTCTAATGTATCTCATCCACATTACACTGTGAGTCTGTTGGTCCTAAACTCCCCTTGTCCATTGTTTAGTGACCTATGGGTTACATTACCTCAATTAGAGTGTCAAATAAAAAAGTGTTTCCGGTTTACTCTTATAACATTAAGAGTAAACCTGTTCAGTGATATCACTGTTCCGGTTTTTATTAGTGTTCGGAAGGGTGATTGGGGTTTCCTAGGGGAATTCCCCAGCTTTACATTTTACCTTTGATTTAACTGGTGAATTCATAGAACCATTATCTGATTCATACGATTTGGTAGTATTGATTTCTGGTGAACCCAATGATGTCACAAAGTGTACAGCAATATTATGTCACTTCCTTAAATGCTTTAAGAATTTCAGTCTAAGACTTCCTAAGTATAGAAAACAGATTTTAAAGAATAGAATATATAAGCCATATTCAGATGATTTTATAATTGTTATTTTAAATGTTGCATGGTTATTGTAGGAATATTATACACAAAATATTTAGCTCCACAAGTCACAACATGGAAAGGAACAGATCTTGTCTAAAAAATAAAAAAAAAAATTCCCCTCTTGTATTTGAGCACCTGATTACTGAGATAAGATCGATCTGTCATGCATAACGGCATTAGAATTAATATTGCGCAATAAAGTCCTAACAAGTGCTCTGCCAAAAGACAAAGTTCTGGGGAATTTTTATACTTCATATTATCTTATACGCCATCTCTTGGTTTTATGCCAAAAGCATTACCAAAAAAAGGAGGTAATATCAACGACAAGCCTTGAAGTAAACCAACAAGCTTTATAAGTAGTATATGCAAATAAAATGCTAATATAATAGATTTGTTAACACATTTGTACAATACACTTTAATGTACTTACTTTCATTGTTCTAGATGAATTCAAGAATTTCACTGTTCCATTTCACCAAAAGAAACGTTCCTATTTGCTTCCATCAGTACTGTTTCACAACATTTTGCAGTGCAAATAGTCATCCACATCCACGTGTGGAAAAGCTGGCTCAGCAAGCATGGATGGCACAAGCCAAATGGGCGTAATCTATTTCATATAACAATAAACAAAAATCACCATTAAAAAAAATGCAAAATTTCCCCAAAGTCCTTAAAAAATTTTTTTTTTAAAGAATAATTAAGCATGCTCAAAGAATAATAAAAATAAAAAAGTAGCTAGTTTCAGGTTGTATGACCATAATTGTGTTTAGAATGTTGCATAAAATTATATTTTTCCAGACAATCTGGGCTGATCAAATGGTTTGTTCAGGTTTACTGATTATATTTAATATGAATTATTGTTACAAGAAAATAATTAGAAATAATTTTAATGCAATATTGAAGTACTTTAAATGAACAATTGAATGATAACATGACTGCCAATGTGCAGGTGAACTCAGTGTTGGGTGTAACATTTATTTTTCTTTTTTTGCATTTCTGTCTGTATCTTATAGTTCTTTTAAGATAGGGCATTTAAATGTGACTTTTTAAGTATTTTAACTTCAACAAACTACTGTATGAAGTTACAATTGCCACATACTACCGGTTAGTTGCAACATAGCCTGGGGTTAATTGTACAGTTGTGGTCAGAAGTTAACTTACGCTCAGCATATACATGAAACTCATGGCACTTTTGGGCTTGCAATTTCTGCACTGAAATGAATTATTCCGGCACGAGATATCCGAGTTGTCAGTGAAAGTGTAACCGGTCACTCCAGTTAAACTTTTCTCTGCGTTGTGTTAATCAGACACGGGACACAGGTGGCGGTTCACTGGAAGCATTTAATCTGACACATAAAGGAACAAACACAGCCTGAGTGAGAATTGCCCTTGTTTTCTCTTCCATACAGTTCCATCAGGAAAAGGGCCAGAATAACAGCATGAATAATTCAACATATGTAAATACATTTAAATATTAAGAAATAAAAAAATAAATTAATATAAAGAAACATGGAAAACATCCCAGATAGCAGAACAACATTGAATCATCATTGAATCTACATTAAAGCATCAACCAACTTGTCATTGAATCAATGTTGAAATTAAAATGTTAAATGTTGATTTTTCATCAGGTTTGCACCTTGAAATAATGTTATTTCAATGATGAAAAATAGATCAAGATGGGCATAAAATCAATGTTTGTTCAACTTAAATTCAATCACTTATTTTACATTGAATCAACATTGAAGCAATTATAATTTAGTCTTGCTTTATGTACAGCAAGATTCTATGACAGTAAATCATGTCCGTTTTGATTTATTTCTTTAAATCAGAGACCATGTAGGGCTGAAAAGCTTTTTTTTTTTTTTTTTTTTTTAAACAAAAAGTCAGTAACTCAACATCCTTCAGTTTACATGTAAATGTGTTTATTTATTTATGCTCCATACCCATTTAAACAGGAAGTAACATCACAATTACAATAAAACAACTATATAATAAAACACACTACAACTTACATACAAATTATTATAAACTGGATGACAAAATGACTTTGTAGAAGAAAACTATTAGAAGAGATTGTTAATTCTGAATTCATAAAACAGAATCTAACTGCCAAGAGAAGAGACTGGAAAACCATAATATAAAAATGGCAGCCTGCCTCAGCAAAATTCAGTCAAATGCAAATAGAAACAACCAAGTCAGAAACACAACAGATGACTGAAACATTATTCGTGAGTTGAAATGTATTTACTCAGCAAAACAGATAATAAGACACAAGTCTGAACTTATTGTTTTCCACCACGAGCAATTCCCCCCCCAGCCGTTCTGGGGCATGAAGCCATTTCTGAACTGTTGAAGCAAAGAAACTCTGTGGCCTCCTTTTTTTCAGCTTTCAGCTGTTGTTGTTGTTGTAGTGCATCTAAAGAATGAAAAACAAACAAAAGGTTAGAACTATACAATGCTCTAAAAACTTGGAGTGGTAGCTGTTTATGAATGACAGAAGGTGGGTCTTAAATTTTTGGAAATGTGACTTTTACAAATGTACAGATATGTAACATATGTTTTGAAATGTCCTACAATCTTCCATAGATACAATGCACACATTAGATTTTTTTTTTATATACAGGTCATTCTAAAAAAATTAGTATATTGTGATAAAGTTCATTATTTTCTGTAATGTACTGATAAACATTAGACTTTCATATATTTTAGATTCATTACACACAAACTGAAGTAGTTCAAGCCTTTTATTGTTTTAATATTGATGATTGTGACATACAGCTCATGAAAACCCAAAATCCCTATCTCAAAAAATTAGCATATTTCATCTGACCAATAAAAGAAAAGTGTTTTTAATACAAAAAAATTCAACCTTCAAATAATTATGTTCAGTTCTGCACTCAATACTTGGTCGGGAATCCTTTTGCAGATTCTTGTGTCTTGTGTCTCTCAACTTTCTCTTCACAATATCCCACAGATTCTCTATGGGGTTCAGGTCAGGAGAGTTGGCAGGCCAATTGAGCACAGTAATACCATGGTCAGTAAACCATTTAGCAGTGGTTTTGGCACTGTGAGCAGGTGCCAGGTCGTGCTGAACAATGAAATCTTCATCTCCATAAAGCTTTTCAGCAGATGGAAGCATGAAGTGCTCCAAAATCTCCTGATAGCTAGCTGCATTGACCCTGCCCTTGATAAAACACAGTGGACCAACACCAGCAGCTGACATGGCACCCCAGACCATCACTGACTGTGGGTACTTGACACTGGACTTCAGACACTTTGGCATTTCCCGCTCCCCAGTCTTCCTCCAGACTCTGGCACCTTGATTTCCGAATGACATGCAAAATTTGCAACCTGTAGCCCATTTCCTGCACACGCCTGTACACGGTGGCTCTGGATGTTTCTACTCCAGACTCAGTTCACTGCTTCCGCAGGTCCCCCAAGGTCTGGAATCGGTCCTTCTCCACAATCTTCCTCAGGGCCCGGTCACCTCTTCTCGTTGTGCAGCGTTTTCTGCCACACTTGTTCCTTCCCACAGACTTCCCACCGAGGTGCCTTGATACAGCACTCTGGGAACAGCCTGTTCGTTCAGAAATTTCTTTCTGTGTCTTACCCTCTTGCTTGAGGGTGTCAATGATGGCCTTCTGGACAGCAGTCAGGTCGGCAGTCTTACCCATGATTGCGGTTTTGAGTAATGAACCAGGCTGGGAGTTTTTAAAAGCCTCAGGAATCTTTTGCAGGTGTTTAGAGTTAATTGATTCAGATGATTAGGTTAATAGCTCGTTTGGAGAACCTGACACAAAGACACAAGAATCTGCAAAAGGATTCCCGACCAAGTATTGAGTGCATAACTGAACATAATTATTTGAAGGTTGACTTTTTTTGTATTAAAAACACTTTTCTTTTATTGGTCGGATGAAATATGCTAATTTTTTGAGATTTGGGGTTTTCATGAGCTGTATGCCACAATCATCAATATTAAAATAATAAAAGGCTTGAAGTACTTCAGTTGTGTGTAATGAATCTAAAATATATGAAAGTCTAATGTTTATCAGTACATTACAGAAAATAATGAACTTCATCACAATATGCTAATTTTTTGAGAAGGACCTGTACGTATGTGTTATTTCACAATCTGCAAATGTTGTCCTACAATGTACATATTCAATGCTATGAAAACAAATATACTTAATGTAACAATGTAGTCTTTTATGTGCAAAAAAAAAAAAAAAAAAAACCTGTAGGACCAAAAAAAAAAAAAAAAAAAAAATCAATCCGTGGCGATGGTTTTGCAATTTGTCCCCTTAGTTTATAAACCGCACTCACAAATACTTAAACTGTTCCCTCAGTTTAACAAATCGTGGCCACGGATTAACAAACTGTATGCACAAATTTCCAATCCGTACGCTCAGATACCTACTGTTTGCATATTTATTAACATGAAGACTTATTTTGGTGATTTTATTATAAGCTTTTTACCTAGAGTTAGATGCATGCTGCACTGTTAATGTTATTATTAAATAACCCCTATTATTACATTGCAATTAGTTTGAGAGCAACGTAATGACAACATAAACTGTACATTATTTGTTTTGCATTGCAGTTTACCTTCTCCTCAAACTCACACTGCATGATTTTCAAAGTCATCGGATCACCATTGTTTTCACACTGTACTATCTGTGGTAGCATTTAGTTGCTGCTGTGTTCACACTGCACAATGAATTGGCGACAGGAGATTACACACTGCATGACTTTACAATAGGAAGAATCGCCAACAACTCTGTCTGGTGTGCAAGCTACAGCCAAACGCACACAAGAAGTGATAAGGAAACAACGCAAGATCATGCTGACATTGTGGTCTATAATTCCTCCCCGAACAAACAATAATTAAAAAAAGATGACGTCCTTGTTTAAGATACCATATGGTCAAAACTGAAATTTCATGGCTTTTTTCATGGTAACTGAGGCCTAGGGGCTATGTAACTACCATACAAGTTTCAAAACAGTCAATCCACAGTAGAATGCACACAGCCTACATAACGTAGCTCTGCCTTTTCACGAGCTGCTGTGACGTCCAATCTACTCAGTCACCGCTTTCAGTCACCATCAACCACCATCCCACCCTTCTTTTGCCAAAACATCACGTCCATGCCATTGCTGAACAACAATAACATGAAAACAAGTCGAAAAAAACGCTGTTCAGTCGATAGATGTCGAAACTACATCATTACACAGGCTTCCGAACAACATTAATATAAAAGACCAGTGGCACGTCAGCTTCAGCATCTTTCAAACAGCCATTCCATTAAACTTTAAAAATTTACATTTAAAATTATTTCGTTAATAGAAGTTAATTGATAAAGAAAATCTATTTATGACATTATTTTTGACAGCATTATGATTATTTATTAAAACTTCAGACAACAACAATTAGTGCCACGAGGTTATTTGCAACACTATATGTTCTACAAAATAGAGGACTACACACCTTACAGCGCAATATAATGTGGCTTTAGAAGAGGAAAGGTAGGATTAAGAAGTGAGCAAGTGATGAATTAGTATTATAGGTCCCAAGCAGATGCAGTAACAATAATGGGTGCCCTACCTTATGCAGTCTCCATTGATGGATAATAAACATTGATACAAGTAGGCTATGGTTAAAGTGGTGAACTTATAAAGTCTTAAATGTTTTGTTTTCCCTTCTCAACGCATTATGCATTTACTCACCAATAATGGCTACCTTTTTAACCCTGGAGAACCCATGGGGTCATATTTGACCCAGACTTTTATTTCATCGTCATATTCAACCCACACACCAAAGTAAAGATTTCTTTTTGCATTACAACCCAGTGTGCCCTATGTGAACCCATAACACTGACATTTAGTGGTAACTGACTGAACTAACCTGATTTTTTTCACATCAAACATGGCTGCTACTGTGCTTTTTATTTGGTGATATAAAAGCTGATGCCAGTGTTTTTAGTTCCTGCCTTAGAATAAAGTTTTATGTGCATAGTCATTGATGAAAAGTTAAAATCAATAAATATATTTTGAAATGAGACTCTGGTCTTTCCTTACTAAGAAAGAACTCCTGCCTTTATGTCATGAGTGAAAGTTACCAGTTGGTCAAACATACTGGATATCCCAAGGGGTCATATATGACCCATGTCATTACATGTAGTAGGAAAGGGTTAATTTAAAAAAAACACCTGTTTTAGGGTTCACTGGGTCTGTATCATCATTTCAGCCAAAGGAGATAGATTTCCTATTAGGATAAGGTGGTCTGGGTTTTCCAGGGTTAATTTGGTCAAGTCTCCAAGTCGAAGGTGCCCAGCAGCAGATTCCGTACCATGGCAGTAGCAGAGGTGGCAAGGCGGGCTGCTCTCCACGCTTCTGCCTGGCAAAACACCCCAGAGCCCTTTATAACTTAAATTTAAAAAATTATTTCACATCACAATATTAATTTATTGGCAACTTTTAGAAACTTTTCATGTTTCATACGGGTTCTTATGTTTAGCTTCCCAATAGTTAATAGGATTTTATGTATAAATGCAGATTAATGATAAAGATACATGCAAGGTAAAACTGCAACAGGAACAGTACAAAATAAAAACTGAAAAAAGACGGACATTCAGAGTAAAACAGTGCAAGATAAAAAATAAAAAAAAATGTACAAAACATACATGCAGGGTAAGCATTGGTGGGAGCAAAGTCCAAGCAGTGTAGAGAAATATTTCTGTACGGCTTCATTGTTTTGTGCTGTGTAGTATAGTATTGTAATAGCTGATCAGAGTGATCAACTCCCCATGTGCTGGTTGTACAGTCACAGGAAATGTCCTACATAAGGCAGTATTTTAGCCACCTGGAACTAGCTTGTTTGTGCTAAATAACATTACCGATAGCAGTGTTATAAGCTAACCAAAATGGAGCCAAATACACATTAGCAACCATAATCTAAAGCTATCCAAAACAAGGTGAATATAAACATCTGTAAACTCCATAAGGCATTAGCTTAGCCACCGGGAAATATCATGTTTGTGCTACATGAGGCAGCATGTTAGCATGATTTACCTCAGTGGTTCTCAAACTTTTTCTGTCATTCCCCACTTAAGGGGCTGAGCGAATTTTCAAGCCCCACTTGTCAACAAAATAATAACGAAATCTGCCAAGTTTACTGTTTATTGAAATATCAATTTCTAAACCAATAAGATCAAACAACACCAAGTTAAAAACAGATAAAATACACGTGCAATTGTTATAAAAGGCTTACGTTGTCACTTATCTTTGCATAACTGACCCCATGTTTATTAGCTGCTCAGCAATCGTTTGTAGTTTTTTTGCACTGGCCAATTCTGTATGAAACTTTGAATGAAGCCATTTGTGCTTTGCTGTCCACTGATTCAGATGTTACCATGCGATTCTCCTGCTGTCTGTATTCTGCCAGCTTTCTTTGAAAGAAGTCGAGTGGCTTATTAACGTGTGTTGTCTCTAAGTGTCTTCCTAATTTGTTGGGTCTCATGCGGTCTGCTGCCAGCGGTATAAGACACAAAACACACACAGGTCTCTCCTCTGCCCCCACCATCCCCACCATGAAGCAAGTTAGGCTTCATTAGTGGTGGGCGATATAACCAAAATCTTCTATCACAGTAGAAGCTATTTTCTACCTCGGTAACAATATATATATCACAATATAGCAATTTGTATCTGAAAATGCATAAATAAAAATTCAAACACAAAGAAACTGTTTTACATAATGTAATTTTATATAAACTGTGAATTGCTGAGGTTTGCCGCATTTTTTTTTACTTTGGCCATATTCGTTTGGATGCTTGGATTTCAGATGATAGAAAAGGTTTAACGTGTTTCCACCACTTGTTAAAACAGTGAACTTGCGTACCTTCCAAATCAAATTCAAAAATTCTATTTAATTCAAACCTTAAAATAAAAGACTATGAATAGGAAATAAATATGAAAAATAAAATAGGGGGTAAATTTAACTAGGAAAGAATAAAATAAAATATAAAAACTAAAGTTAAAATAAAATAACTGTACAACAATACACAATATAGAAAATATATGAAGAATATGTGAACAATAAGAGCAGCTGTACGAGTAGGAAAAGAATGGTAATGTCCAGAGTTGTGCAATCCACATGTTTAAAGTGGATCACGTTCATCTCATTCGTATCACTTTTCTTCTACCCAAACTAATTCCACACCACAGACGAGGCACCATTTTTCTTTACAATCTCCTCGTTGTTGGTTTTGTCACATATAAGCAAGCTCACTGCTCGTCTTCTTCCATTGTCGAAGTGTATGTGAAGCCAAACACATCAAAAGTGGGACGAAACCGCGGCACCCGATTGAACCAAATATCTGCGCAAATACAGCGCAGCTCGACTGAATAGCGCAGTGATGATCTGGTTTATTTGCGCAGCCCGGTGGATCGCGCAGCGCCGCTCGAATGCGACCCACTATGTTTTTATTTACAAACTATTTAAAATGTCAGGACTGTTTAATATTGTTTCCGCCTTGCCATGCCTGGTTTGTATGTGCGCATCCCAGAAAATTTAATTTGATGGTCGGCGCGGTTTATTTCTGTCAGAGTCGCGCAGCGCTGCCCAGTGGCTCGCGCAGGTTTGTGATTCGAGCAGCGCTGCTGAAGTTGGCCCGAAGTTATTGTTCCCCTATGGTTCCACTTTTTCTCCCGGCCCACAACTGATGTTATTTTAAATTTACTTGTATTAATGATCCATTTATTTGTGTGTGATTGTTTAGTTTTGAGCGTACGCTCTTCATTATCAATAAAGAAAAGCATGAATTAGAATAGGTACTTTCCTGTTATTTCCTCCCGTTCATTGCGCCCCACCTGTCATGTCTGTATTCCCCACTAGTGGGGCGCGCCCCACAGTTTGAGAACCACTGATTTACCTAAACTATATAAATGGCATTGAAAGCCAATGTGTCACACAAGCTGACAAGAGCTAGCTGTAGTGAGGAAAATATTTACTAATATTAGTTTAATATTATCAGAAAAAGAGTTATATAAGACTTAATAGCTTACCCAGTGTAGCATGGGTGTATTCTCTGTTCAAAATGCTCCCGTTCGTCGTCGGAGTCACACAGTCTTCTTCTGAGGTAAATGTAAACTCTTCCAACTTTCAAGAACATTCTGAAGTGTTTCCTCGGATGTATAAGCGCGTGCCATCTTCCAAAACATGCAGAAAACTCACTGAATCGCCTGTCTCTTTGTGTTCGGTTTTCATGAGGGTGTCCGGGCGTGGCCTAGTATGTAAATTACCCGGACTGATTTTCGTGTGATTGGCGTGTGGGCGTGTCCTGCCTCTGGTCATTAGCATATAAGTGTGACAGAAATTCTGTGCCTCTCCTTGGTTTCATACGGATTACATAAACAGAGAATATTTGTTTTCAATGTGACTTGCATCATTTAAAAGTAGACACTTTAAGCTTTCTATAGATATATTTCTCATTTCAGTTAATTTTAGTGACGTGTTTCAAATAGATTTTCACGGAGACTGAGGTTTCATATATGTGCATACTGTATATCCTCATATACTGTATGTGGGTAATTAGGATTAGTTTTTTGCATTTTTTTTGTTAGTTCTTAGTTATTGCCTTGATAATAGAAAATATAAGCTCGGCATCATGTATGACAGTTGCCGAAGTGAGATATGAGCTAAAATGACCAGATCCTGCCATAGGAGACATATCTTGTATGTACATATAGGGCTTATATGTGGATATAAAGAAGCAATACAGGAGACCTATATGGCCTGTATATGCACATATATGCACCTCAATGTTGCCTACATGTGGCATATATACGCATATATGCAGCATATATATGCATATATACTGCATATACAGTAGGTTTCATATATGCGCATACAGTGGTGTGAAAAACTATTTGCCCCCTTCCTGATTTCTTATTATTTTGCATGTTTGTCACACTTAAATGTTTCTGCTCATCAAAAACCGTTAACTATTAGTCAAAGATAACATAATTGAACACAAAATGCAGTTTTTAAATGAAGGTTTACGTTATTAAGGGAGAAAAAAAACTCCAAATCTACATGGCCCTGTGTGAAAAAGTGATTGCCCCCCTTGTTCAAAAATAACTTAACTGTGGTTTATCACACCTGAGTTAAATTTCTGTAGTCACCCCCAGGCCTGATTACTGCCACACCTGTTTCAATCAAGAAATCACTTAAATAGGAGCTACCTGACACAGAGAAGTAGACCAAAAGCACCTCAAAAGCTAGACATCATGCCAAGATCCAAAGAAATTCAGGAACAAATGAGAACAAAAGTAATTGAGATCTATCAGTCTGGTAAAGGTTATAAAGCCATTTCTAAAGCTTTGGGACTCCAGCGAACCACAGTGAGAGCCATTATCCACAAATGGCAAAAACATGGAACAGTGGTGAACCTTCCCAGGAGTGGCCGGACGACCGAAATTACCCCAAGAGCGCAGAGACGACTCATCCGAGAGGCCACAAAAGACCCCAGGACAACATCTAAAGAACTGCAGGCCTCACTTGCCTCAAATAAGGTCAGTGTTCACGACTCCACCATAAGAAAGAGACTGGGCAAAAACGGCCTGCATGGCAGATTTCCAAGGCGCAAACCACTTTTAAGCAAAAAGAACATTAAGGCTTGTCTCAATTTTGATTGCCAAGACTTTTGGGAAAATACCTTGTTGACCGACGAGTCAAAAGTTTAACTTTTTGGAAGGTGCGTGTCCCGTTACATCTGGCGTAAAAGTAACACAGCATTTCAGAAAAAGAACATCATACCAACAGTAAAATATGGTGGTGGTAGTGTGATGGTCTGGGGTTGTTTTGCTGCTTCAGGACCTGGAAGGCTTGCTGTGATAAATGGAACCATGAATTCTACTGTCTACCAAAAAATCCTGAAGGAGAATGTCCGGCCATCTGTTCGTCAACTCAAGCTGAAGCAATCTTGGGTGCTGCAGCAGGACAATGACCCAAAACACACCAGCAAATCCACCTCTGAATGGCTGAAGAAAAACAAAATGAAGACTTTGGAGTGGCCTAGTCAAAGTCCTGACCTGAATCCTATTGAGATGTTGTGGCAAGACCTTAAAAAGGCGGTTCATGCTAGAAAACCCTCAAATAAACCTGAATTACAACAATTCTGCAAAGATGAGTGGGCCAAAATTCCTCCAGAGCGCTGTAAAAGACTCGTTGCAAGTTATCGCAAACGCTTGATTGCAGTTATTGCTGCTAAGGGTGGCCCAACCAGATATTAGGTTCAGGGGGCAATTACTTTTTCACACAGGGCCATGTAGGTTTGGATTTTTTTTCTCCATAAATAATAAAACCCCTCATTTAAAAACTGCATTTTGTGTTTACTTGTGTTATCTTTGACTAATAGTTAAATGTGTTTGATGATCAGAAACATTTTGTGTGACAAACATGCAAAAGAACAAGAAATCAGGAAGGGGGCAAATAGTTTTTCACACCACTGTATATCCTCATATAGGTGCGGATATATGCGCATATATACTGCATATAGGTTTCATATATGCGCATATGTCCTCATATACTGTAGGTGCGGTTATATGCGCATATATACTGCATATGGGTTTAATATATGCGCATATATCCTCATATAGGTGCGGATATATGCGCATATATACTGCATATAGGTTTCATAGATGCGCATATATCCTCATATAGGTTCTTTCCATGTGGGGCCCGCACACTGCTCTGGGTCAGACACAGACAACGGGAAACAGGAACTAAGCTCTCAAACAAATGCTTCCCAACAGAATACCGTAGGTCGAATCGCCAAAATTCTTTCACCGTGAGTGGCAGGAACTTCCAGACTACAACATATTGAATTCTCATGCCTGTAGAGTGTATTATACTGATGTGGCGACAGTGTAAAAACACCCTCCGATGTTAAATGCGAGCCGAAAATTGAGTACAGTACTTTTGAACGGCAAACAGGAATTAAGCTCTCAAGTGAGTAAACTAGACAGCAAGGTAAATACACAAAACTTACCGTCAAATAATTTTTTCCCTCAATAACAATATATATATATATATATATATATATATATATATATATATATATATATATATATATATTATTTTTTTTTTAAACCTCTTTTTAAAACCTGTGTTAAACACATACACACATGCATACACATTTTATAGAAATGCACTTAGTTAATTTAATTTGCCTTACATTGTTGAATGAGGATGGGTTCCAAAACCAAAAATCAACATTGATTCAATGTTTGTCTTTTCAACACAGAAAAGCATTGAATTATCAACATTGATTCAACATTATTTAGCATTGAATAATCAACCTCAACCAAAATGATGATTCTGATGAAATTTCAACATTGAATCAATGTCACCTTGCTATCTGGGATACCTGGCACATAAAGGAACAAACACAGCCTGAGTGAGAATTGCCCTTGTTTTCTATAAAATAAAATGTGATTTACATCAAGCCAAAATTATTAATATAACTAAAAAAAAGAAAAATGCCATAAAATAATCATGCAAATACATAAAATAACATTATACACAAATTGGAGTGAAGATATGGAAATAAAATGATTAATAAAAATAAAGATTAAATTCAGAAATAACATACCTCTTCCATACAGTTCCATCAGGAAAAGGGAAGAGGAGGGGACAAAACAGGAAATTGTGCTGGCTTTAGGTGACATCACAGGATTTAAAGGGGAAAGGACTCATCTCAGGTATATGAAATGAACAATTTTGTGTAAATTCTATCAATTTAACAGGTTAATTTCTATACCTGTTACACTCACCCCCCAGAATTTATACAAAATTCACAGAGTATATAAACATATAAAAACACACACAAAAAAAACAACAGACGGATCACTTGGTCCGCATTACAGAACAAAACACAGACTATCAGCATAGGAAGCTACCCAACAAAGGGATGCAAATATGAATGAAGTTGGCCAAACCTCAACACATGTTGCAGACACATACAAAGTGCCCATTACACTTAGGAATATCCAGACCTTATGCAAAAACAGAGCTTATGAACATGTGAGAAAACACAATAATTAACTCAGCATGTAATACAATGCATGTAAAAAAAATACAATGTAATACAATGCACAGCTCTAAATATTCATAACTGGAGATCTAGGCTCACTACCTAGGAAGGACTCAATTTGAACCATTGACTCAATTAGTCTACGGACAGGCCTAATTACTCTACCAAGCCTGGTGGTGTACCGATTGCTGTAATGACTGGTAACCACAGGGTCACATGAACTGTTAGAAACAGGTATAACAGGTAAAGGGGCGTCTGCACCAGCGTCATGATCTACAACTGATAAATCATCACATGCCTCAGGAAGAGTTTGAGAGGAATGGGATGAAACCCAAGAGGCAACAGGGTCGTCATCATCATCATCATCACAGACAGCCCTATGAGAAATGACAGACAGAGAGTCTGCATGTGACAAATCATCAGTACCTGGTACTGCAGATTCAGCTAGATCACGTGCAGATTGAGAAGGTGCGGAACAGTGATCAATATCAACACTCCAACTGTCAGAAAAGTCAGACCTATCTGTGGGCAAAGGAAGAAAGTTAACTGGCAACAATAGATTCCGATGCACCACTCTCTCGTGACCAGAGTTCCTGCGGATCTTATAAATGTGCAAGGATGGGTTAGAGGAAACAATGGAATACAATACATGGTGGGCTCCCATTTATCGGCAAGCTTCCGTTTACCCCTACAGCCTTTGTTGGCAAACTTGATCACCAACTAACAAAGGTAGACCCTTGACCTTTTTGTTGTATTGGTCAGATTGATGCTTTTGTTCTGCAGTAGAGTTCATTTGAGCCAGCCCCATAGCAGACTGCAGGTCTCTGACGAGAGATTGGACATAGTCATTATAATTACAGATGGACTCATCACGGAGAACACTTTGGAACATCAGGTCAACAGGCAATCTCGGGAACCCTACCAAACATCAGATAAAATGGGGCAAACCCAGTTGTTTCATGGGCAGTGCAGTTATACACAAAAGTCATAGTTTGCACTAACTGTGGCCACTTTTGTTTTGATCTATGAGGAAGTGATCTTAGCATGTTACCCAATGTTCTGTTAAACCTTTCAGTTCCACCGTTCCCCATTGGATGGTATGGAGAAGTTTGTGATTTGTCGACACCGGTAAGAAGCAGCAGCTCCGCTATAAGCTCACTCTCAAAACTAGCTTCCTGGTCTGAATGGATACGCTTGGGGAAGCCATAAACGCAGAAGAAGCCATCCCAAAGTTTCTTTGCAACAGTCTTAGCAGATTGGTTTTGACAAGGAAAAGTGTGTGCTAGCTTGGTGAAGTGATCTGTGGTTACAAGAACGTCAACAGATTTATTGTGCCTATTTTCAGCAGCCCAGAAATCAATACAAACAAGCTCCAAGGGTGCAGTGGTCTTAATGCTCTCCAGGGGTGCCCTTGCTGCTGGTTCCGAAGTTTTATTCAGGACACAACGGGTACATGTCCTGACGTAATCACGCACATCCCGTTCCATCCCGGACCAATAGAACCTCTGGCGGGCTAAAGACAGAGTACGTGGTTGCCCTTGGTGACCAGCCAAATCATGAACACCAGAGAGAGCTCTCTGTTTTAGGGAATCAGGCAAGACGAACTGAAATTTCTTGTGTCTTGTGAGAGGATTTTTGATTGCTCTGTACAGGATACCATTAAGCAAAAAGAGTTTGTCCCACTGCCTCAACAATCTCAAAACTATGTCTGCGCTTCCTACTGACATAGAAAGTCACCCTTGAAACGACTGGATCTTTGTGTTGATGACTTTGCAGTTCAGACAATGAAAAAGTGTGGATGACATCTTGGCATTCAGGAACAAAGGAGCTCACATGATCAGCCAGAGATGTTGCTCTGGAGACAGCACCTGAATCCCAATCACCACAAGATGACAAAATGGATGACACATCCTCAGCAGTCATGGAAACATCTGTTTCACAGCTTTGTTCGAGTTCAGTGTCAAGTGTTTGCGGCTGGCATGTCAGATGGAACGTCTTCTGCACAGAATCATCTCCCACTGTTTACCTGCTCCAACAATGCAGAATAAGGCTCAGACAAGAAACGTTGGCTTACTGGTTTGGTGAACGGGTCGCGACTGAGTGCATCACAACATTTGATCTACCAGGAACGTACTTGATCTTAAAATTGTAAGGAGCAAGTTTTGAAACCCAGCGCTGCTCACACGCGTGTAATTTAGGTTTTGTCATGATATATGTGAGCGGATTGTTATCAGTCCATACAGTGAAATCGTGGCCCTTAAGCCAGTGGCTGAACTTGTCACAAATGGACCATTTGAGAGCCAAGAAGTCCAGTCTGTGTGCAGGGTAATTGGCTTGGCTGCGGTTCAAGGTCTTGCTAGCAAAGGCTATTGGACGTGCCTTATCCTCACCAGGAGGAACTTGAGAAAGCACCGCACTTAGGCCATCCAATGACGCGTCAGTACAAAGAATAAAGGGGCACTTAAAGTCAGGGTGAACAAGTACTATGCTCTCAAAAAGGGCTCTTGTCAACCCCTCAAAGGCGACATCACAGTTGGGAGTCCAGTCTTGGGGAGACAACACACAGAAAGTTCCAGCTCGCTTTCGACTAAACGGACCTTTCACCAAACGTTTTTGGTCAGCTGTCAGATTAAACAGTGGCTTCGCAATTCGTGAACATCCAGGGATAAAGCTTTGGTAGTAAAGGGCCATGCCCAGAAATGATCTTATTTTCTTTGGAGAAGGTGTGGAGCCATCCTCTTTCATCAGGTCTTTCTTCTGAAAAGCAGAAATGACCGCTACCTTGTCTTCATCTACGGACACACCAGAACCGCTGATCACATGGCCAAGAAATTTGATAGAGCGCCTGAGAAAGTGACACTTTTTCGAAGCCAACTTCAAATTACTTATCTGCAACCGTGAAAACACCACTTCCAAGCGTGTTAAGGCCTCCTGTTCAGAACGGGCGAAAATCAGTAAGTCGTCAAGATAACAAAGGAGGCTGGAAAAGTTGACATCACCAAATATGCTGAGCATCATGCGCATAAAAGATGCTGGACTGTTACACAGGCCTTGCGCAAGACGATTATGTTCATATAGGCCCATGGGTGTTGTGAACGCTGTGTAATGCCGATCAGCCACATGGAGAGGAATGGTGTAAAATCCTGATGTTAAATCCATGGAGCTAAACAGAAGATTGCCGCCAAGAGCAGCTAGGCAATCTGCCTGATGAGGTAAAGGATGAGCATCCTTGACAGTTTTCGCATTAAGCCAGCGAAAGTCAGTACAAACCCTCAGAGAGCCATCTTTCTTCCAGACCAATACCAAGGGAGACGCGTACTCACTGATAGACTTACTAATGATTCCCTTCTCCTCCATGTCAGAAAGAACCTCTCTTAACTTCTGATAGTGGGCAGGGGGAATTCTGCGATAGGGCAGACGGAAAGGGCGCTCATCGCACAGTTGGATCCTGTGGACAAAGTCTTTCACCTCTCCACAGTCAAGCCTGTCTCTAGAGAAAACATCACAATAGGACACAATAAGACTTGCTAACTCCTCCTTACATGACGTTGAGACCTCACACCCATTGATGTCAATGTCTCCAAACCATACTCGCGCAGTAATTGCATTGGGTCTACAGAAGGAAAGGGCTTGGTGAAAGCTGAATCAGTAATGTTTTGAGATCTGCACAGACCTTGTGTGACAGTAACATCCTCCACCGCCAAGCAAGGGGACACATCAGCCAGTTTTGTGTTACGACAGAGAGTTATTGGAGACTGGGTGGGATTTAGTACTTTCATTGGCACCCACCGATCGCCTCATAAAGGAGACACCACACGCCCAACAAGAACATGACGGGGCGCTGAACGCGACGTAGTGGGTTCAACAATGACTGTGCTACCAGGGGAAATATGAGTGTTAACAGGCAGTTTTCCCCAGACAAGGTGCTCAACACCTGGGAAGTAAAGTGACTGCTTGACGAAGCTTAATGGAGCCAAGTTTTTCAGGTCGAGTTAACCCAGACCAACGAGAAGTACAGCTCAATAGCTCAAGAAACTCTTAACACTCAGGGTTGCCGCTCCCAGTATTTCTTTTCATCTTTCAAAGCACATGTTTGATGACATTACTACCAATAATGAACTCATCTTTCTGCCCAGGTACTACCAAAGTAGGCACAATGAACCTAAACCTAAACGATTTCATACGTCCATTTAGGATGAACAGTAAGACCACCACAGCCAACTAGGACCATGTTACTGGGAATCGCAGAGGGTTCTGGGAGAACGCCATCAGCACGTAACTTGGATTCACCTTCTGTACTCAGGGTGCAAGCCATACTGCCAGAATCAAGCAAACCATTAAGTACGGACTGGCCCCCGACAGTCAAAGGAGCATAAAACAGATCACTAGCACCATCAATTTTCTTAGATCCCACATACAACACTGTTTTGTCAGGTGGCAACAATTTACAACTATTCACAAAAATTTCTTTTGGGTCGAACGCATCTTTAAGGGGAAGTTCGTCAATGCCCATGGGCTGTTTAGTTTAACTGCGTGAGAGGAGGAAGTGGGTCAGGGCCAGCTGCGTTGTACAGTTACTCTTAAAGTGTCCAGGTTTGAAGCAGTTACGACACAGCCTCTGACGCATACAGTGAGTATACGTTGTGTGCTCCTTAGACTGACATACTCTACATGCTGGACTAACGTCGGGCTTAAAACCTGAAGCCCTGCTAGGACCCGCTGGGTTGGACGTTGACAGTGAGGCAGTACATAGCGCTAAAACTTTACCCTTCATATCAAGTAGCTGTTGCGTATCAGTATTTGAAACAAAAGGGGCGGCGATGGGGTTTAACAGAACATTGGAGCTTGGTGACTGACCTGACTGGAGTTCAGGTTGTTTCGGAGGACTGCATACTGGATCATCACAAAATGTCACCGTATTCTGACGACAAGCAGACACAGATGGGTAACGTGGATCTCTAATAGAAGCTCTTTTCGAGTCCCTACAGTGACAATCCAGCCGCTCTTGAACCTTGGCCGCACTCCACTGTTCAGCAGGTTTGAACTGAAAAGACAACACAAGTCCAGGATCTGGACAGTGAGAGACAAACATAACAGCTTCAGCTGCTGGGTCTTCAACGCATTTGTTCCGCCCACGCAAACACTCGTCAGCCACATCGATTGCCTTATTTAGCCTTATCCAATAATCCATTGGACTCTCATTTACTTTGGGAAGTGTGTTATAAAAGTCAGCGATAGGCATGTTAGTATACGTTGACTCGCTGAAATTACGCTTTAGAATATCAAACACTCTGCTAGGGGGCACTGCAGCAGTTGGTCCAGAAAAGCTGCGCAGGGATACTTTGACTACATCCCTTGCTTTTCCTGCTAACCTAGCTAAAATGAACTCACAGACCTCAGCATCATCAGCGCATTTCCTACTGTTCAAATAAATGCGCATCATGTCTTCCCATTCATGCACAGTAAATGAATCACTATTATCACCTCTGAAGAATGGTGGAGGCATAACATCATGTTGCACAATAACTTTCAGCTTAGAAGCATCAACACATCCACTTGGATGTTGCACATTTGACATGGATTGCATGAGGGCCGGCGGTTGTGTTAAATTGAGACTGGTCGAAATGCTCTCACCAATTTTCTGTGCCAAATCAGAGATAATACCACCCAAAGGCTCAGTAATAACACAACCAGTATTTGGGCACGTAAAAGGAGTGGAACAAGCAGCTGGGTCAACGGAGGCACCAATACCTGAATCAGATGCATACGCTTGGTCAGTTTCAGCATTAAAGAAAAATCTTCCCCTACCAAAACATTGAGGTGAAATTTCGGACAAATTGTCAGTACGATGAACTATAGTCCCTCTACCCCTACCTACTGAGAACGTAGCACTGGGCTGCCGCAGCGGGCTAATATTATCCTGACTAATGGTGTTCTCAAACATGACTTAATTGAAGTAGAGATCACAGAGAAATGCAATAACTATCTAAAAAGACAAGAAAAAAGAATAATAAATTAAATCACAATCTTACATACAGTACATGAATGTACTGTATATGCACTTGCAGAAACAACCATGTACTAGCACTCTTACAAAATAATCAGAAGTTCAGTATAACGCTGTAGAGTAGGAAAAAGAAAAAAAAGTTACACACGTGACAATCACTAAAACAGCAGCGCGAGCACAGTACAAAAACGGTTTAAAAAAATCAATAATGAGCGTGCAGCAGCGCAGACAGTTAAACTCAGTCACGTTAAATGTGCTGCTAACAGTTCAATGCCTTTCAAAGATAAATAAGATGCCGAATAATCGTTGATAAAAGCCGAAACAGTTTTCCACCATACCTCACCAGAGGTGTCAAGTAACGAAGTACAAATACTAAGTAGAAATTTTGGGTATCTATACTTTACTGGAGTAAATATTTTTCAGGCGACTTTTTACTTCTACTCCTTACATTTTTAAGCAATTATCTGTACTTTCTACTCCTTACTTTTTAAAAAGAGCCTCGTTACTCTATTTTTATGATCAGAACACGCAACCCCCCCCCCCCCCCCCCTCGGTCGCATGACAAGAACGCGCACAACGCCCATAACCCCCCGTCCCCGTCCCCCCCGGTCGCATGATTAAAAACGCGCACAAGCCCCCCCCCCCCCCCCCCCCCCATGATCAGAAAGCGAGACCTTAATGCTTTTTTACCCCCCCGCACGGTATTTTTACTTGTATACTTTAAGTAGTTTTGAAACCAGTACTTTTAAACTTTTACTTAAGTAAAAAGCTTGGGTTGATACTTCAACTTCTAAAGAAGTATTTTTGAACCCTAGTATCTATACTTCTACTCAAGTAATGAATGTGAATACTTTTGACACCACTGTACCTCACCAAGTGCAAGTGTTCGAGTGAAACTATCCAACAATGAGCAACGGACAAGATGAAATCAGGAGACGAGACCAAAACGCGAGGCGGCTTCTGCGATTGGCGAACCACTTCTCCGGCGTCCCTGAAGAGATGCGCATTCGCAGTTTGTCCGAAGCAGCGGCTGCTCGCCCGGTGAGCGGCGAGCAGCCGATCACGTAAAATCCAAAGAGTTCACGGCACCACATGTAACCGGTCACTCCAGTTAAACTTTTCTCTGCGTTGTGTTAATCAGACACGGGACACAGGTGGCGGTTCACTGGAAGCATTTAATCTGACACATAAAGGAACAAACACAGCCTGAGTGCGAATTGCCCTTGTTTTCTATAAAATAAAATGTGATGAACATCATGTGCTTGATTTCCACATGTTAAAGCCAAAATAATTACTATAACTAAAAAAATGAAAAAATGCCATAAAATAATCATGCAAATACATAAAATAACATTATACACACAAATTGGAGTGAAGATATGGAAATAAAATGATTAATAAAAATAAAGATTAAATTGGATTAAAAGGAGTTAGAAATAACATACCTCTTCCATACAGTTCCATCAGGAAAAGGGAAGAAGAGGGGATAAAACGGGACATTGTGCTGGCTTTAGTTGACATTACAGGATTTAAAGGGGAAAGGACTCATCTCAGGCACTTATATCAGGTATATGAAATGAACAATTTTGTGTAAATTCTATCAATTTAACAGGTTAATTTCTATACCTGTTACAAAAGCACTCTGAACTGTCTTTAATTGTACCTCATACAATCGTACATATTTAATAGAAAGGATTTTGGCACACAGGTTTACATTTTTTCTATAATCAACACAGAGTAAAAATATACATACAGCAAACATTACACAGTGGAACCTTGGATTACAAGCATAATTCGTTCTGGAAGCGGGCTCATATTCCAAAACACTCGTAAACCAAATCTAATGTTCCCATAAAAAAATTATTAAATTCAAATTATTCGTTCCACAGCCCAAAAAATAAATGCATAAAAATAATTAATACAAAAAATTAAGTAAAAATAAAGCAAATTAACCTGCACTTTATCTTTAAGAAAAAAAAATCCACATGGACAAGGCGCTGTGTGTGTGTGTGTGTGTGTGTGTGTGTGTGTGTGTGTGTGTGTGTGTGTGTGTGTGTGTGTGTATGTGAGAGAGGCTGGAGCAGTGGTTCTCAAACTTTTTCTGTCATTCCCCACTTAAGGGGGTGAGTGAATTTTCAAGCCCCACTTGTCAACAAAATAATAACGAAATCTGCCATGTTTACTGTTTATTGAAATATCAATTTCTAAATCAATATAATCAAACAACACCAAGTTAAAAACATAAAATACACGTGCAATTGTTATAAAAGGCTTACGTTGTCACTTATCTTTGCATAATTGACCCCATGTTTATTAGCTGCTCAGCAATCGTTTGTAGTTTTTTTGCACTGGCCAATTCTGTATGCAACTTTGAATGAAGCCATTTGTGCTTTGCTGTCCACTGATTCAGATGTTACCATGCGATTATCCTGCTGTCTGTATTCTGCCAGCTTTCTTTGAAAGAAGTCAAGTGGCTTATTAACGTGTGTTGTCTCTAAGTGTCTTCCTAATTTGTTGGGTCTCATGCGGTCTGCTGCCAGCAGTATAAGACACAAAACACACACGGGTCTCTCCTCTGCCCCCACTATCCCCACCATGAAGCAAGTTAGGCTTCATTAGGGGTGGGCGATATATAACCAAAATCTTCTATCACGGTAGAAGCTATTTTCTACCTCAGTAACAATATATATATCACAATATAGCAATTTGTATCTGAAAATGCATAAATAAAAATTCAAACACAAAGAAACTGTTTTACATAATGTAATTTTATATAAACTGTGAATTGCTGGGGTTTGCCACATTTTTTTAATATACTTTGGCCATATTAATTTGGATGCTTGGATTTCAGATGATAGAAAAGGTTTGACGTGTACCTTGCAAATCAAATTAAAAAATTTTAATTCAAATTTAATTTGTCACATACACAGTCATACACAGTACGATATGCAGTGAAATGCTTAGACAACTGCTCGTGACCTTAAAATAAAAGACTATGAATAGGAAATAAATATGAAAAATAAAATAGTGGGTAAATTTAACTAGGAAAGAATAAAATAAAATATAAAATTTAAAGTTAAAATAAAATAACTGTAAAACAATACACAATATAGAAAATATATGAAGAATATGTGAACAATAAGAGCAGCTGTACGAGTAGGAAAAGAATGGTAATGTCCAGGGTTGTGCAATCCACATGTTTAAAGTGGATCACGTTCGTCTCATTCGTCTCACTTTTCTTCTATCCAAACCAATTCCACACCACAGATGAGGCAGCTTTTTTCTTTACAATCTCCTCGTTGTTGGTTTCATCACATGTAAGTAAACTCACTGCTGCACCGTCTTCTTCCATTGTCGAAGTGTATGTGAAGCCAAACACATCAAAAGTGGGACGAAACCGCGGCACCCGATTGAACCAAATATCTGCGCAAATACAGCGCAGCGCGACTATCTGGATAGCGCAGTGATGATCTGGTTTATTTGCGCAGCCCGGTGGATCACGCAGCGCCGCTCGAATCACAAACCTGCGCGACCCCCTGTGTTTTATTTACAAACTATTTAAAATGTCAGGACTGTTTATTATTGTTTCCGCCTTGCCATGCCTGGTTTGTATGTGCGCATCCCAGAAAATGTAATTTGATGGTCGGCGCGGTTTATTTCTGTCAGAGTCGCGCAGCACTGCCCAGTGGGTCACGCAGGTTTGTGATTCGAGCAGCGCTGCTCAAGTTTGTCCGACGTTAAACCGTTATTGTTCCACTATTCAATTCAATTCAATTCAGTTTTATTTGTATAGCGCTTTTAACAATTGACATTGTCTCAAAACAGCTTTACACAATCAAGAGAATTATTTAAGTTTGTATGGAATGTGAATGTGTATGAATCAATGTTCAGATAGTCCCTGGTGAGCAAGCCCGAGGGCGACAGTGGCAAGGAAAAACTCCCTGAGATGGTAATAGGAAGAAACCTTGAGAGGAACCAGACTCAACAGGGAACCCATCCTCATCTGGGTGAAACAGATAGCAGGAAATTATCTGCATTTATACAGTGTTAGGTTCAGCTATAATAGTTGATGTTAATTGATGTTATAATAGTTGATGTAAAATGGAGTCCAGTAGTTATTGGAGACTCAGATAGACTTGTAGAAAGTCCTGAACTATCGAATTGTCAAGTCCTCAGAGAAACAGGTGACAACACCAGTCGAGGCCAGAACCATCTTCTAAGTAGATAGAATCATCCCCAGACACCAGATGCATCCCAAAGAGACACACGGGGCATCCATGCGACGAGACCGCCAACCAGAAACGGGGCACCAGGATGGATCAGACAGGTCCGGAGGGCAGAGGGAGTCTGGATCACTGGCAGCTCAGGAACGACATGTGTAGCTCGACAGAGAGAGAGAGAGAGAAAGAGTGAAAGGGGGAGACAGGGGGAGAGAGGAAAGAGAAAGAGGGGGAGGAAGAGAAGAGGAGGAGAGATTGCAATTAGGTATGGTCACAGTCACAATGTATAATGTGAATCTATATTTACTGTAGAGTCCAAGCAGGGACTCCGGCAGGAATAACTATGACAGCATAACTAAAAGGGAGAGCCAGAAGGAAACACAAACATGAGGGGGAACTGAGATGTAAAGCAAAAATCACCTCACCGTCAACGAACCTGAGTGATCAAATGAGACTGAGGAAGACAGCATCTAAACATACTAGTTCACCATAATACTCTACGTCCATGAGTCCCCCAGATCTGCTCCTTTACCTTATGGCAAATCTATTTATAAAAATGCTTGGCTAAATAAATAGGTTTTGAGCCTAGACTTAAACACTGATACTGTGTCTGAGTCCCGAACACTATTTGGAAGACTATTCCATAATTTTGGGGCTTTGTAAGAAAAAACTCTGCCCCCAGCTGTAGTTTTCATAATACGCGGTACTGACAAGCAGCCTGCATCCTTTGACCGAAGTAGGCATGGCGGATCGTAAGACACTAGCAGTTCGCTCAGATACTGCGGCGCGAGACCATTTAATGCTTTATATGTCAAGAGTAGTATTTTAAAATCAATGCGAAATTTCACAGGGAGCCAGTGTAGTGAAGATAGGATTGGGGTGATGTGCTCATATCTTCTGGTTCTAGTGAGGACTCTCGCTGCTGCATTCTGGACTAGCTGAAGCTTGTTTATGCACCTAACTGAACAACCAGACAGTAAGGCATTACAATAGTCCAACCTAGAAGTGATAAAAGCATGAACTAGTTTTTCTGCATCGTTTAGCGACAATATATTTCTTATCTTGGCAATATTTCTGAGGTGAAAGAATGCTATCCTGGTGATATTATCTACATGAGCTTCAAATGAAAGGCTGGAATCTATAATCACGCCGAGGTCTTTTACTGTTGCACTTGATGGAACAGAAAGGCCATCTAAAGTTACGGTGTGATCTAAGATTTTACTTCTAGCTGTATGCGGTCCTATGACTAGAACTTCTGTCTTATCCGGATTAAGCAGACGGAAGTTAATTAGCATCCAATTTCTTATGTCCTGCACACATTGCTCAACTTTAGTAAGATGGTTTTTCTCATCAGGTTTTGTTGAGACGTATAGCTGTGTGTCATCAGCATAACAATGAAAACTAATACCATGCTTACGGATTATGTTGCCCAGAGGAAGCATGTAAAGGGAAAAAAGCAGTGGGCCTAAAACTGAACCCTGCGGAACGCCAAACTCCACTAGAGAACATGGAGAATAATCACCATTTAAGTCTACATACTGATAACGATCGGTCAAATAGGATCTGAGCCAGGAGAGGGCTGTACCCTTAATTCCTACTACATTTTCTAATCTGTGAAGAAGAATAGCATGATCAATGGTGTCAAAAGCTGCACTGAGGTCGAGTAATACAAGCATAGTTACACAACCCTGATCAGAGGCCAATAGGAGGTCATTTACTACTTTAACGAGTGCTGTTTCTGTGCTGTGATGAGGCCTAAATCCTGACTGATACAGTTCATGTATGCCATTTCTATGTAGATATGAGCATAGCTGCTCTGTTATTATCTTTTCCAGAATCTCAGAGATAAAGGGGAGGTTTGATATTGGCTTGTAATTGGACAGCTGACAGGGGTCGAGGTCAGGTTTCTTAATTATTGGTTTGATAACTGCTAATTTAAAAGATTTTGGAACATAACCAATGCTGAGTGAGGAATTAATTATTCTCAACAGCGGTTCTGATATTACTGGTACTATCTGTTTAAGGAAATGGGTCGGTATAGGATCTAATATACAGGTTGATGAATTTGCAGAAGAGATGAGTGAAATTAGTTCATTCTCTTCAAGGGGAGTAAAGTATTCTAGGTTTGAATCTGACATGGCTAGGTTAACATCTGTACAGTATCAATTACATTGTTCGGTTTCAAAGCCTCAATTTTATGCCTGATATTTATAATTTTATTATTAAAAAAGTTCATGAAGTCCTTACTATTGCATGATGTTGTTGTGGAGATTTCTGTAGTGGTCTTATTTCTGGTTAATTTTGCTACGGTATTAAATAAAAATCTAGGATTATTTTAATTTTTTTCTATAAGAGTGGAGAGATACGTTGATCTAGCTACACTAAGAGCTTTCCTATAGTTTAGGATGCTCTCTTTCCATGCTATTTGAAATACTAACAATTTAGTTTGACGCCATTTACGCTCTAATTTCCGAGCGGTCTGTTTTAAAGTGCGCGTGTGATCGTTATACCAGGGAGCGAGTTTCTTATCTCTAATAATTTTTCTTTTAGCTGGAGCTACATTATCTAAGGTACAACGAAATGTCGACTCTAAATATTCAGTCGCCTGATCGAGTTCTGTGGGGTCAGACGGTGACCTAATCGAAGTTGGTAACTCTGGGAGATTACTGATAAAACTCTGTGTGGTAGTTGATGTGAAAGTACGTTTAATACGGTAGCGCGGTGCTGTGCGTACATTATCACTGTGACACACTTGAATGGAGACAAGATAGTGATCTGAGATAATTTCAGACAGTGGAATTGTGAATACATTTCTTATACTTAATCCGAAAAATATTATTAAGTCTAAAGTGTGACCTGTTTTATGAGTGGGTCCTACTACACACTGATTTACGCCTACGGAGTCCAGTATGGACATAAATGCTGTTCTCAGAGTGTCTTCTGTATTCTCAAAATGAATGTTAAAATCTCCGGCAATTAACGCTTTGTCTACAGAAACGACCAGGTCTGAGATGAAATCCGCAAATTCACTAAGAACTTCAGAATACGGCCCTGGAGGTCTGTAAATTATAATTAGTGGAATCAACTGAGCTGACTTAAGTACGCTTATGTTACTATAAAGAATTTCAAATGAGTTAAATTTGTGTCCGTGTTTTTGTACGATAGACAGATTATCATTATGAATAACTGCGACGCCTCCTCCTCTACCAGTTAACCGAGGCTGGTGTATGTAGCTGTATCCAGGAGGACTAGCTTCATTTAGAGCTACATACTCGTCCTGTTTAACCCATGTTTCAGTTAAACAGAGTATATCAAACGCCTGATCTGTGATAATTTCATTAACAATAACCGCTTTTGATGCGAGAGATCTAATATTTAACAATCCTAGCTTCAGATCAGAGGTGCCGGCTGCGCATTCAGTATGATCTGAGTTTGTGGTCTTTATGTTAACTAAATTATTAAAACAGATTTAATAATAGCGACCATAACCTGCTGTAAGCTATGTCGCCACGTCTCATTGGGATGGGACCAGAGCATATTACTTCATCGGACATCGCCTTCGCTAATTTAAACACCTCTGTAAAGTTACTCTTACTAACCTCTGACTGACGAAGGCGTATATCGTTAGCTCCAGCATGTACCACTATCTTGGAGAACCTGTGCTGTCCTAGAGCCCTAAGATTACCTGCTATGTCCGGTGCTCTGGCTCCTGGGATACACCTAACCACTGCCGCTGGCGCCCCTAAAGGTCTAGCTAATGTCACGTGTCTCAGTATAGAGTCTCCTATAACCAGAGCTCTTTCAGGTTTCTCAGCGGGTGTATCACTGAGGAGAGCAAACCTGTTGGACACGTGAAGCGCAGAGGAGGTGTGCTCCGGTGGGCTAGCCTTAGCGTTAGCTTTGGCTGAACGAGTATGCCGCCGAGTCGTCACCCACTCGCCCCGCTGTGAGGGCTCTAATGCCGGAGTCGGGGGCTGACTATCTCCGCCTGTGGCACCCAAACTGTCCGCTACAGGAATAACGCTGCTCTCACACTGTCTAACACTCTCTAAAGTCTGGATGCGCTCCTCTAACGCTGATATCTTCTCCGTCAGAGTGCTCACTAACACACACCTATCACAAATAAAATTATCACTAATGACGGAGGAAGAATGTCTAAACATCCTGCACTCCACACACTGAACAAGCTGAATGGTAGACATGAAAACGTACCTGAGTCGGAGTTTTAGTTGTTTGGAGATGAATTCCGTTTGTTGTTCTTAGACGAGGAAACTCGCGTGTTCTTCGAACCTTTCGCGGCAACGATACGAAAACAGGAAGCACTATGGTTCCACTTTTTCTCCCGGCCCACAACTGATGTTATTTTAAATTTACTTGTATTAATGATCCATTTATTTGTGTGTGATTGTTTAGTTTTGAGAGTACACTCTTCATTATCAATAAAGAAAAGCATGAATTAGAATAGGTACTTTCCTGTTATTTTCCACTAATTTCCTCCTGTTCATTGCGCCCCACCTGTCATGTCTGTATTCCCCACTAGTGGGGCGCGCCCCACACTTTGAGAACCACTGGGCTAGAGTAAGAGGAGACTCCATTAATGGAAAATTAGCAAGGAACATCACTAATGACACTTGTGTGAGCGCATACTTACTGTATCACTGCAGTTAAGTAAAACAAACAAACAAATGAACCTGAACTTTATCTTTTGCGTTTGAATCTACTTCCGAGTTTTTCGCGATTCCGTCTACGTCATTGACCAAGCGCCTCCACGTCATTGGGGAGTACCCTCTGATCCCGGAAGTCTCCAAATGCTCACCAAACCTCCACACTGCCAGCTCTGCTAGGACTACCAGGTGTTTTATTTTACACATTAAAAGAAACATAAACTGCTTTTTGTGTCTTGAGTCTGCTTTTGTGTTCAGTTATTCTGCAGCTCCTGACAGCATACTGTACATGGGCCATGACGAACCCAGAGATTTGGAACAACTCAGACAGGCACTTCCACAGCAAGGAGCCCTGCTAGGCTCCCACCAACAGAGCATCCAACAAGTAATTCAAACACTCTCCTCCATCTCCTCACAATTGGAACGACTCCCAGCTACATCTCCTCCAACTCCTCGCTGCTGGGATCATCCACCTGTCTTATATATTATTTTCTCCCACTCCCGCCCGCAGTATTCAAGTTTTGTCCCGCTCCCACCTGCAAAATCCCGCAGGTAAACATATAAGTAGTTTTATTTTTACTGCTTCTTCCCGCTACTCTGTTATTTGTTTCAATTGCTTCCCTTTTGAGAATATATAAAAAAAGAAACGGAAAATAAATGTTTCATTTTATTTGAGTTTGATTAAATGGAATGATGAACATGGACACGAGCGAGGAGCTTTTCAGAACAAAGAAATACACTCAGAACTGTTAGAAATAGGCTAATAATTTTGCAATGAAACAAAATAATAAACATTGATTTCTCAAGTGGTCAAACAGAAAAGCATTTGGCCTAATACTGCTTCAGAATGTTAGGCTTTTTTGCCTTCAGCAATGTCCAAACATTGAACATAAGTTATCCTTCATCCATCCATCCATCCATCCATTTTCTTCCGCTTATCCTGAGGTCGGGTCGTGGGGGCAGCAGCTTCAGCAGGGACGCCCAGACTTCCCTCTCCTTGGCCACTTCTTCCAGCTCTTCCGGGGGGATCCCAAGGCGTTCCCAGGCCAGCCGAGAGACATTGTCCCTCCAGCGTGTCCTGGGTCTTCCCCGGGGTCTCTTTCCGGTGGGGCGTGTCCGGAACACCTCACAAGGGAGGCGTCCAGGGGGCATCCTAAATAGATGCCCAAGCCACCTCATCTGGCTCCTCTCGATGCGGAGGAGCAACGGCTCTACTCTGAGCCCCTCCCGGATGACCGAGCTTCTCACCCTATCTCTAAGGGAGAGCCGAGACACCCGGCGGAGGAAACTCATTTCGGCCGCTTGTATTCGCGATCTTGTTCTTTCGGTCACTACCCACAGCTCATGACCATAGGTGAGGGTAGGAACGTAGATCGACCGGTAAATTGAGAGCTTTGCCTTTTGGCTCAGCTCCTTCTTCACTACGACGGACCGATACAGAGCCCGCATCACTGCAGACGCTGCGCCGATCCGCCTGTCGATCTCCCGTTCCATTTTACCCTCACTCGTGAACAAGACCCCGAGATACTTAAACTCCTCCACTTGGGGCAGGATCTCACTCCCAACCCTGAGAGGGCACTCCACCCTTTTCCGGCTGAGGACCATGGCCTCAGATTTGGAGGTGCTGATTCTCATCCCAGCCGCTTCACACTCGGCTGCGAACCAATCCAGTGAGAGCTGTAGGTCGCAGGATGATGAGGCCAACAGAACAACGTCATCTGCAAAAACCAGTGACCCAATCCTGAGCCCACCAAACTGTACCCCCTCAACGCCCTGGCTGCGCCTAGAAATCCTGTCCATAAAATTTTTTAACAGGATCGGTGACAAAGGGCAGCCATGTCGGAGTCCTACTCTCACCGGAAACAGGTCCGACCTACTACCGGCAATGCAAACCAAGCTCCGACACCGGTTGTACAGGGACCGGACAGCCCTTAACAGGGAATCCGATATCCCATACTCCTGGAGTACCCCCCACAGGACTCCCCGAGGGACACGGTCGAATGCCTTCTCCAAGACCACAAAGCACATGTAGACTGGTTGGGCAAACTCCCATGCCCCCTCCAGGACCCTGCTAAGGGTGTAGAGCTGGTCCACTGTTCCGCGACCTGGACGAAAACCACACTGCTCCTCCTGAATCCGAGGTTCGACTATCCGACGGACCCTTCTTTCCAGGACCCCTGAATAGACTTTCCCGGGGAGGCTGATGAGTGTGATCCCTCTGTAGTTGGAACACACTCTCCGGTCCCCCTTCTTGAAGAGGGGGACCACCACCCCGGTTTGCCAGTCCAGAGGCACTGTCCCCGATGTCCATGCAATGTTGCAGAGACGTGTCAACCATGACAGCCCTACAACATCCAGAGCCTTGAGGAACTCCGGGCGGATCTCATCCACCCCCGGGGCCTCGCCACCACGCAGCCTTTTGATCACCTCGGCGACCTCGGCCCCAGAGATGGAAGAGTCCACCTCCATGTCCCCAGACTCTGCTTCCTCATCGGAAGGCATGTTGGCGGAATTAAGGAGGTCTTCAAAGTACTCCCCCCACCGACCCACAACGTCCCGGATCGAGGTCAGCAGCGCACCATCCCCACTATACACTGTGTTGACCGTGCACTGCTTTCCCCTTCTGAGACGCCGAATGGTGGACCAGAATCTCTTCGAAGCTGTCTGGAAGTCATTCTCCATGGCCTCCCCAAACTCCTCCCACGCCCGGGTTTTTGCCTCAGCAACCACTGAAGCTGCATTCCCCTTGGCCTGCCGGTACCTATCAGCTGCCTCCGGAGTGCTACCAGCCAAAAAGGCCCGGTAAGACTCCTTCTTCAGCTTGATGGCATCCCTCACCGCCGGTGTCCACCAACGGGTTCTTGGGTTGCCACCGCGACAGGCACCGACCACCTTATGGCCACAGCTCCGGTTGGCCGTCTCGACAATGGAGGCGTGGAACATAGTCCATTCGGACTCAATGTCCCCCACCTCCCCCAGGACGTGGTTGAAGCTTTGTCGGAGGTGGGAGTTGAAGCTCGTCCTGACAGGGAACTCTGCCAGACGTTCCCAGCAGACCCTCACAATATGTTTGGGTCTACCAGGCCTGACCGGCATCCTACCCCGCCAACGAAGCCAACTCACTACCAGTCGGTGATCAGTTGACAGCTCCGCCCCTCTCTTCACCCGAGTGTCCAAGACATGTGGCCTCAAGTCCGAAGACACGACCACAAAGTCGATCATCGAACTGCGGCCTAGGGTGTCCTGGTGCCAGGTGCACATATGGACACCCTTATGCCTGAACATGGTGTTCGTTATGGACAATCCGTGACGAGCACAGAAGTCCAATAACAAAACACCGCTCTGGTTCAGATCGGGGGGGCCGTTCATCCCAATCACGTCCTTCCAGGTCTCACTGTCATTGCCCACGTGAGCATTGAAGTCCCCCAACAGAATGATGGAGTCCCCAGGAGGGACGTTCTCTAGCGCCCCCTCCAGAGACCCCAAAAAGGGCGCGTACTCCAAACTGCTGTTCGGCGCATAAGCGCAAACAACAGTAAGGATCCGTCCCCCTACCCGAAGGCGGAGGGAGGCCGCCCTCTCATCCACTGCGGTGAACCCCAATGTACAGGCCCCGAGCCGGGGGGCAATAAGTATGACCACACCTGCTCGTCGCCTCTCACCGGTGGCAACTCCAGAGTAGAAGAGAGTCCAGCCCCTCTCAAGAAGACTGGTTCCAGAGTCCAAGCTGTGCGTCGAGGTGAGTCCAACTATATCTAGCCGGAACTTCTCAACCTCACGCACTAGCTCAGGCTCCTTCCCCGCCAGAGAGGTGACATTCCACATCCCTAGAGCCAGCAACTGCAGCCGAGGATCAGACCGCCAAGGCCCCTGTCTTCGGCCACCGCCCAGCTCACACTGCACTCGACCTCTTTGGCCCCTCCTACAGGTGGTGAGCCCATGGGAAGAGGGACCCACGTTGCCTCTTCGGGCTGTGCCCGGCCGGGCCCCATGGGTGCAGGCCCGACCACCAGGCGCTCGCCATCGGGCCCCACCTCCAGGCCTGGCTCCAGAGGGAGGCCCCAGTGACCCACGTCCGGGCGAGGGAAAACGTTTTCCAAGGTTTTTACTCATCATAAGAGGTCTTTTGAACCACTCTTTGTCTGTTCCATCACCTAGGACCAGATTGCCATGGGTGACCCTGCCGGGGGCATGAAGCCCCCGACAACATAGCTCCCAGGATCATTGGGACATGCAAACTCCTCCACTACGATAAGTTATCCTTATTTCTCAATAAATAAAAATAAGTTCCGACCTTGCGCCTGTAAACACAAACATGAGGGTTCCCTGAGATGTAAAGCAAACAATCACCTCACCGTCAACAAACCTGAGTGATCAATGAGAGTGGGGAAGACAGCATCTAGACATACCAGTTCACCACTCTACGTCCATGAGTCCCCCAGATCTGCTCCTTTACCTAAGGTTAATACAGTATATTTATAAAAATGCTTGGCTAAATAAATAGGTTTTTAGCCTGGACTTAAACACTGAGACTGTGTATGAGTCCCGAACACTTTGGAAGTCTATTCCATAATTTTGGGGTTTTGTAAGAAAAAGCTCTGCCCCCAGCTGTAGTTTTCATAATATGCGGTCCTGACAAGCAGCCTGCATCCTTTGATCAAAGTAGGCGTGGCGGATCGTAAGACACTAGCAGTTCGCTCAGATACTGTGGCGCATTTAATGCTTTATATGTCAAGAGTAGTATTTTAAAACCAATGCGGAATTTCACAGGGAGCCAATGCAGTGAAAGGGGTGATGTGCTCATATCTTCTGGTTCTAGTGAGGACTCTCGTTGCTGCATTCTGGACTAGCTGAAGCTTGTTTATGCACCTAGCTGAACAACCAGACAGTAAGGCATTACAATAGTCCAACCTAGAGGTGATAAAAGCATGAACTAGTTTTTCTGCATCGTTTAGCGACAATATATTTCTTATCTTGGCAATATTTCTGAGGTGAAAGAATGCTATCCTGGTAATATTATCTACATGAGCTTCAAATGAAAGGCTGGAATCTATAATCACACCGAGGTCTTTTGGAACAGAAAGGCCATCTAAAGTTACAGTGTGATCTAAAATTTTACTCCTAGCTGTATGCGGTCCTATGACTAGAACTTCTGTCTTACCAGGATTAAGCAGAAGGAAGTTAGAAACTCCACTAGAGAACATGCAGAATAATCACCATTTAAGTCTACATACTGATAACGATCGGTCAAATAGGATCTGAGCCAGGAGAGGGCTGTACCCTTAATTCCTACTACATTTTCTAATCTGTGAAGAAGAATACTATGATCAATGGTGTTAAAAGCTGCACTGAGGTCGAGTAATACAAGCATAGTTACACAACCCTGATCAGAGGCCAATAGGAGGTCATTTACTACTTTAACAAGTGCTGTTTCTGTGCTATGATGAGGCCTAAATCCTGACTGATACAGTTCATGTATGACATTTCTATGTAGATATAAGCATAGTTGCTCCACTACTATCTTTTCCAGAATCTTAGAGATAAAGGGGAGGTTTGATATTGGCCTGTAATTGGACAGCTGACAGGGGTCGAGGTCAGGTTTCTTAATTATTGGTTTGATAACTGCTAATTTAAAAAATTTTGGAACATAACCAATGCTGAGTGAGGAATTAATTATTCTCAACAGGTATTCTATTATTGCTGGTGCTATCTGTTTAAGAAAATGTGTCGGTATAGGGTCTAGTATACAGGTTGATGAATTTGCAGAAGAGATGAGTGAAATTAGTTCATTCTCTTCAAGGGGAGTAAAGTATTCTAGGTTCCGATCTGACATGGCCAGATTAACATCTGCATCAATTACATTGTTCAGTTTCAAAGCCTCAATTTTATGCCTAATATTTAAAAAAAATTTTATTAAAAAGGTCATGAAGTCCTCACTATTGCATGGTGTTTTTGTGGAGATTTCTGCAGTGGTCTTATTTCTGGTTAATTTTGCTATGGTTATTTTTAAGAGCTGAGAGTACCATAAGAATATCATACCATAAGAATCTTGAGTACCTCAAGTCGGCCAAGCGATTGAACTCCCACCAACCTAGGTGGTGACTGTTTTTCTCCCACTTTAATTTCTCCCTGTCCTAGTGACTGAGTAACAAGAACACCAAGCCTGACGCCCTCTCACATCAATTAGCCTTGGTTACAGACGACTCTCCCATACCGACCATTTTGCCACCCCAGTGCCTTGTTGGAGTAACTTCCTTAGACATCGAGACCCTAGTCAAGTAGGCATTGAATCAGGACCCCGGCCCACCAGAGACACCACCAGACCGGCTCTTTCTTCCACTCATGGCATGCTCCCAGGTCTTAGAATAGGGCCATAACTCATGATTGGCCGGTCATCCCGGTGGGGCCTGGACCTTAGCGCACTCTGACAACGCTTCAGTTGGCCTTCCATCAGAGAATATACACACCAGTTTGTTAGCGCTTGTGACATCTGCACCTGCAACAAAACTAGTAATAAACCACCAACCTCCTCAGACCACTCCCGGTTCAACACAGACCATGGTCTCATATTGTGTTAGACTTTGTCACAGGACTCCGAGAGTCCGAGGGCCACATCTGCATCCTAACTGTCATTGATTGCTTCTCTAAGGCTGCTCACTTTGTTCCCCAGTACAAGCTCCCCTCAGCCAAAGAGATGGCTGAGCTGTTCATCCGCCATGTCTTTCACCTACACAGCCTGCCCACAGACATCATCTCTGATCGCAGTCCCCAGTTCTCTGCCCAGTTCTGAGGAGCATTCTGTAGAATTACCGGGGGCCACTCCTAGCCTTTCATCTGGCTACCACCCCCAGACTAATGGTCAAACTGAGAGAGCCAACCAAGATCTTGTAATGACCATTCGCTGTATGATCTCCCAAGATCCACGATCCTGGAGTTTTATCATAGACTGAGTATGCACACAACTCGTTACCTACAGCCTCCACAGGGCTCTCACCATTCCAGTGCAGTCTGGGTTATCAACCCCCCTATTCTCCATCCAAGAAGAAGAGGTGGCAGTTCCCTCACCCCAGGCCTTTGTTTGATGTTGCAAAAAGACCTGGTTGCGGGCTAGTTCTCCGCCACTCATTATCCCTCTTTAAACTTTGTGCGGATCGCCGACGCTCGGGCTGCCCCGAACTGCCGTGTTGGGCAAAGAGTCATGCTTTCCCCCCGCAACGTCCGCATTAACACAGTCTCCCATTAGAACTCCCCCAGATTCATCAGACCATTCACCATATCTAAGGTCATCAACCCATGCACGGTCAGACTACTCCTACCATCCACCATTGACCCATCATCCATTCGTTTCACATCTCCCAGATAAAACCTTTAGTCTCATGCCCATTGTAGGAGGGAGGGGGTACTTTCATGAGCAGGTCTGATCAACTTGGTACTTCCAGGTCATAACCCCCATCCATGCTGCTTCCCGCTCTCCCAGCCAATTACCTGAGCACAACTAATCATGCTACTCTCTTGCATCTTAAAAAGGAAGCCGGAAACTTCACTCCATGCCGATGTATCTTACTCGCGTGCCTTCTGTCCTGTCTTGGTATTTTTTTCTAGTTATCTGTATTTTGACTCCCCTGCCCATTTTCTGGATTTCGTCTTTGTGTCTCGCCCTTTGGATTATCGCTTGCTTTCGGATTTTGTTTACCGACCTTTGATCTTGGACCGCGCTTCCGCATTTGATCACTCTTGCTGATTGATTAAGATTCACATCTGTGTGTGTGCGCATGTATGCTTGCGGCACTTCCGCGTTTGCGGACGACGGACAAGTCACTGACAACTCGGATCTCTTTGCCTCGTGCCAGAATAATCAACCGAGGATCAGACGCTGCAGCTGCTCAAAGACACAATCATCATGAGAGATTCTCCGTCAGACTCTACTTCATGGTTTCGGGATTCCATCTACGTCATCGACCAAGCCCCTCCACGTCATCGGGGAGGACATCACGTTATTACCCTCTGATCCCGGAAGTCTCCAAACGCTCACCAAGCCACCAGAGCAACACTCTGCCAGGATTACCAGGTGTTTTATTTTACACATTAGAATAAACTGCTTTTTGTGTCTTCAGTCTGCATTTGGGTTCAATTATCCTCCAGCTCCAGACACTGGTTATGACTTTGTGTAAGCCAGAAATTTTCATATAAATACTTTGTGAATTTTAGAAATATCATTGTCTTGATCACAAAAACAAAGTTTGAGGGAAATTTTACCCATTTTACAATGTTTCCAGGTGTAAGCTAATATGAAATAATTACTATTCAAGGACAAAAATTGGGTTACATTGTGTTTTCATAGCCTAAATATTCTTACACTTAGACTGTGGAACTGATGAACAAGATTATTTCATAGTTAACCGCAGTAACACTGGCATTAACAGCCTTCATGGAAGATATTTGCATAGAATTCAACATTAATATGATTTAAATATGATGAATGTAATGATAACTGAGGTAATACTGGCCAAAAAATGACTGCAGAAAATTTTATAAATCTGGCGGTGTTTGCTACATGTTGGCGGTTTCTCAAAATAATTAGAATTTTTTTTTTTTCACTCTGTGAAGAGGGACTGGTACTGTAGCTTGCTCATAAATAAAGCGGTACGCCTATTTAGTGTTACAACCGTCCACAATCACTCGATCGCCACAATCTTTGCCTACACAAACAAACAAAGGAAGTCTTTAACTGTAAAATACATTTTATTAACATATTGTCATATAATTTGTCATTTTGATATGTAAAAAAGCATGTAGCTGTTTTTTATTCTGTAAACTTACCACTCACAGAAAACATTTTCATTCCAAATTGTCCAAAAAAAAAAGGAAAGTCCCTCTGTATAAGGGTGTCTGCCAAATGCCAAAATGTAAATGTAGCTTTGATATTGGTGAGTTTATAAGAATGTTCACCATTGTTAACAAAATGAAAACAAAATTGAAAATCATTTTAATCATTTGCCTATGCTTCACCAACAACAGAAGAGCCCTGGAACTCACTGTGAGATGTTTTGATCTGTGCTGCAGAAAATAACTGAAATATCTTGAGTATGAAATTACTCTAATTCTCATAATCAGATTATTGTCAATGATATAAGATTAGTAAAGCTTACCATTCTATAGACAGATAATAATGCATCTTTTGAGAATGCCAAGCAGCAAAGATGCCATCAGTTGTGTGTTAATTTAGCAGGCAGACAATTTTATATTGTAAACAATGTTGTCACCAGAAACAGGCAGAAGGCCAGGTGATCACCAGAACTGAAAGAAAAACAGGATCCTAAAGAAGATTATTCACCAGATTATCATTCATGGAAAAACAGGGCATGTTTCCTGTGTTTAAGTATATATACTTAATAGATATACATGTACACTGTGTGTGTGGGTATCAAAATGGTTCTGAAATTTATTTACGCAACTTCACATGTAAACATAATTTGACTCATGCATGTAGTGGTCAAACTTTTAGAAAAAATTTTAATTAGCCACACCTGGTGAATATGTGGAGAATTACAACGCAACACCTTAACAACTGCATATAATCTATTTCAGCATGAGAAGCATGTTTATGAGTTTATTTATTTATGTAGACTAGTTAATTAGTCTTTCTTCATGTATTGTTATATATTGCTTCAATATTGCTTTAATTCCCTCTTTGAATTAAAAGATCTCATTATATTCTGTTAATAGTTGTGGACATTTGCATAGAGATGTACTAACCTATTAATAAGCTTTAGATACAGGTCTAAACCAAACAGTCTAGAGAAAGGGGACAAATTAAGTTTCCATGAAACATTCTTTTGGAGCTATGTACTAAGTTGTCCCAAAATATATCGAGACCAACAACCAATACTTGTCAAGAACTAACCTGAGCAGACCAGAAGACGTAGCTTTAGCGGTTATCCCTTTGTAGCGTGGATGGTAAACCCAAACGCGGAGTAACACGAGTAGGCAGGATTCAGTTTTGTTTTAAGGAGTGTCATATGTTGATTGTGAATAGATGAGACCAGTGCATAGTGTATATTTATTTTAATGTACTGTAACTGGTCTTTTAGTTTATTTCTGAAGTGTTACATAAAGGTAATTGTCAATTTTTTATTTTTTTTATTACACACGAGACAATGAGAAAAGCACTGTCGCCTTGCACCTCCAGGGTCCGGGTTCGATTCCCGGCCAGGCTCGATTCCCGTCTCTGTGTGCATGGAGTTTGCATGTTCTTTCCGTGCTTGGTGGGTTTCCTCCGGGTACTCCGGTTTCCTCCCACAGTCCAAAGACATGCAGATTAGGCTAATTGGCGTTCCCAAATTGACCATAGTGTGTGACTGAGTGTGTGTGTGTGTGTGTGTGTGTGTGTGTGTGTGTGTGTGTGTGTGTGTGTGCGCTCTGCGATGGATTGGCACGCTGTCCAGGGTGTATCCTGCCTCGTGCCCAGAGTCTCCTGGGATAGGCTCCAGGTCTCCGCGACCCTAAATAAAGCGGTATAGAAGATGAATGAAGGATGAACAATGAGAAAAATATTACCATTAAAAAAAAATAAAGGACATAACAGGCCTTCAATGGAAAAAAAAAATGGCCACAGGTTACTGTTTGTGCCATCACCATAGGGTCAAAAGCTACAACAAAACAAAGAATAATATTAACAGTGGGTAATGCAAATAAGAAGATCAGCCCCCTGAAACAAATTCGATTTGACTCATTCCCCTCTATTGTGGTACCAGTACAGTATTGGCCTGGGGGAACTAAGGCCACATCCAAACAAGGGTTTGACATTTAACTTTTTTGCTCACTGGCCAATGTGGCTAGTGGATTTCCGGAGTCATTCGCCATTCAGCCTTTTTACTAGCCACAATTTTGTTACCAGAAAATCACATTATTTTCTTCACCATGATACTTTAATGTTTGTTATATCTAGATTTACTTATAAATGACAGCATACACTGTATCACTATAGTACTGTAATAGTCAAGTATTCAGTACTGTTAAGATAACTCCCAATATAAAAACATGCAAACATGAACAGTATATTCTGCTTATTGACCTTAAATTCAAGCCTCTTACGACATGAAATTGAAAAATAACAGATTCAGTGCAACTGACCTCATTCTGATATTAAAAATACAGCAACCCAGAACATTTATCATTTTAGTGTTATTATGTGTACTATTACCAGGTATTAGTATTCATTATGTATTATTATATCAGAATTCTGAGTTAGGACAATGGACTCTGCTCAATCTTGTTGTGTTGCCTCTTTAAAGTGTGAGGTAATTCAATCAACTGATGATTTTTCTATCATTCAACATGAAATCTAAATACATTTTAATAGTGATTACTTTTGTATATACAGTGGCTTGCAAAAGTATTCGGCACCCTTGAACTTTTCCACATTTTGTCACATTACAGCCATAAACATGAATCAATTTTATTGGAATTCCATGTGAAAGACCAATACAAAGTGGTGTACACGTGAGAAGTGGAACGAAAATCATACATGATTCCAAACATTTTTTACAAATAAATAACTGCAAAGTGGGATGTGCGTAATTATTCAGCCCCCTTTGGTCTGATAGGCCTTTTCAACAATTATTCATTCTTGTATGTGTACCGTATGGATGGGTTTACTTACATTCTGTTGAAAGAAAAGCTATGCAAGATGTAAAACCTTGAAAGGAAGGCATTAATGCGTGGTTACTGTGTACAAACTTGAAAAGCCGAAAATATGAAACTGATGTTTTCACTACTGTTGATATTTAGACTCAAATACATCATGTGTGGGAAGCCATGAAGATCATGGAGAATGCAGCGCATCTTCAGCTTTAAGCGAAGCTTTCTCTTCTACAGAACCACGGAGGAAAGGTAAGAATTGTTTTGTTGCTCAGTAAAGACAAAATGTATTACAAATTCAATATAACTATCGTGTATTAATAATCAGGCAATTTGCTTATTGTAGTATTTGTGTCATTACACAGCTAAGAGAAAGACGAGAGAATGGGACAATGAGGAACTACTTGCTTATTTGGAGAGATCAGATGAGCAGTTTCTACAGCACAGTAGAGAGATGAATGAGGCCATTCTTAATAAGATGGATGAGACATCAGGTGCTATGCTGGGCCTTTTGGAACGAATGGTTAATGTTATGGAGAAAAACCAGACAACACACAGCTAATGTTTTTTTTTTTTTTTCATTTTTTAAAATTTATTATTGTAATCACCGTTTAATTTACAAAAACATGCTTGCACTTTTTTACTTTGTTGCCTTTTGGCTAAATGTTCTTCAATTGCCTGCACTGTTGCATTTCAATAAAACACTACAGATTTATTGGTCCTGTCTGTTGAAGTAGTCCATTAATGCCGCTCTTACATCAGCTCCTTGCCGTGATGGCAACATCCACATCACGGGCGATTTACGGCGCACACAAAGTTTTGAGGCGATCTGAAAATGTAAATGTTAAATGTTATTTACTGCATAAATTACGTGTTGAAAAAGAAAAACAACAGTATAGTTAGATAGCATTACCATTAGCATTTGAGCTAATGCTAATCTCGGTAAAAAAACAAACACATTGTAAGTTAACGGGGTGTCAACTTACCAGTCGTCTTGCACGTAATCGTTGTCTATGTCGCTCTGTTTCAGCGGTTATAACACGTCGAATAAGCTGCCTTTGGATACTGAAATACATTTTAATAGTCTGGAGAATAACCAGTAAACTGACTTCGGCCATGTTGGTTTCTGTTTAGTGGCTGTGACGTATTATCATGCAGCTCCCGCTGAGCTCCTGTCTAGTGTAAATGCGGGCCGGTTCTCTCGGTTCACCGGCCGGGCACCGGCACCGGCACCGGGCACCAGCACCAGTGTAGTGGAAATGAGGCGTGCAGTCAGTTGCCCATAGACATTGCCTGATGAGTGCTAATGACTAAATAGAGTGCACCTGTGTGTAATCTAATGTCAGTAGAAATACAGCTGCTCTGTGACGGCCTCAGAGGTTGTCTAAGAGAATATTGGGAGCAACAACACCATGAAGTCCAAAGAACACACCAGACAGGTCAGGGATAAAGTTATTGAGAAATTAAAAGCAGGCTTAGGCTACAAAAAGATTTCTAAAGACTTGAACATCCCATGGAGCACTGTTCAAGCGACCATTCAGAAATGGAAGGAGTATGGCACAACTGTAAACCTACCAAGACAAGGCTGTCCACCTAAACTCACAGGCCGAACAAGGAGAGTGCTGATCAGAAATGCAGCCAAGAGGCCCATGGTGACTCTGGACGAGCTGCAGAGATCTACAGCTCAGGTGGGGGAATCTGTCCATAGGCCAACTATTAGTCATGCACTGCACAAAGTTGGCCTTTATGGAAGAGTGGCAAGAAGAAAGCCATTGTTAACAGAAAACCATAAGAAGTCCCGTTTGCAGTTTGCCACAAGCCATGTGGGGGACACAGCAAACATGTGGAAGAAGGTGCTCTGGTCAGATGAGACCAAAATGGAACTTTTTGGCCAAAATGTCACTATTTCGTTATGTGTGGCGGAAAACTAACACTGCACATCACTCTGAACACACCATCCCCACTGTCAAATATGGTGGTGGCAGCATCATGCTCTGCGGGTGCTTCTCTTCATCAGGGACAGGGAAGCCGGTCAGAGTTGATGGGAAGATGGATGGAGCCAAATACAGGGCAATCTTGGAAGAAAACCTCTTGGAGTCTGCAAAAGACTTGAGACTGGGGCGGAGGTTCACCTTCCAGCAGGACAACGACCCTAAACATAAAGCCAGGGCAACAATGGAATGGTTTTAAACAAAACATATCCATGTGTTAGAATGGCCCAGTCAAAGTCCAGATCTAAATCAAATCGAGAATCTGTGGAAAGATCTGAAAACTGCTGTTCACAAACGCTGTCCATCTAATCTGATTGAGCTGGAGCTGTTTTGCAAAGAAGAATGGGTAAGGATTTCAGTCTCTAGATGTGCAAACTGGTAGAGACATACCCTAAAAGACTGGCAGCTGTAATTGCAGCAAAAGGTGGTTCTACAAAATATTGACTCAGGGGGCTGAATAATTACACACACCCCACTTTGCAGTTATTTATTTGTAAAAAATGTTTGGAATCATGTATGATTTTCGTTCCATTTCTGACGTGTACTCCAATAAAATGTACACGTGAATTCCAATAAAATTGATTCATGTTTGTGGCTGTAATGTGACAAAATGTGGAAAAGTTCAAGGGGGCTGAATACTTTTGCAAGCCACTATATAATCAGTAAATAACCTATGCGAAAGGGGCAAACATTATCATCCTGTTGAAAAGCAATAGCCCTTTAAGGAAATGATACAAACACACCAAACAGGAAGTAAAAGTGTGTGTGTGTGTGCGCGCAATGCATGTGTTAACATGTGTAGAGAGAGGTATTAAATGTCCTCATTACATTCATGCGCGTTTTATGCGTGTAATATTACGTTGCAATGCGTTTATTACAGTGGTGTGAAAAACTATTTGCCCCCCTCCTGATTTCTTATTCTTTTGCATGTTTGTCACAATTAAATGTTTCTGATCATCAAACACATTTAACTATTAGTCAAAGATAACAGAAGTAAACACAAAATGCAGTTTTTAAATGAGGGGGTTTTATTATTTAGGGAGGAAAAAAATCCAAACCTACATGGCCCTGTGTGAAAAAGTAATTGCCCCCTGAACCTAATAACTGGTTGGGCCACCCTTAGCAGCAATAACTGCAATCAAGCGTTTGCGATAACTTGCAACGAGTCTTTTACAGCGCTCTGGAGGAATTTTGGCCCACTCATCTTTGCAGAATTGTTGTAATTCAGCTTTATTTGAGGGTTTTCTAGCATGAACCGCCTTTTTAAGGTCATGCCACAACATCTCAATAGGATTCAGGTCAGGACTTTGACTAGGCCACTCCAAAGTCTTCATTTTGTTTTTCTTCAGCCATTCAGAGGTGGATTTGCTGGTGTGTTTGGGGTCATTGTCCTGCTGCAGCACCCAAGATCGCTTCAGCTTGAGTTGACGAACAGATGGCCGGACATTCTCCTTCAGGATTTTTTGGTAGACAGTAGAATTCATGGTTCCATCTATCACAGCAAGCCTTCCAGGTCCTGAAGCAGCAAAACAACCCCAGACCATCACACTACCACCACCATATTTTACTGTTGGTATGATGTTCTTTTTCTGAAATGCTGTGTTACTTTTACGCCAGATGTTACGGGACACGCACCTTCCAAAAAGTTCAACTTTTGTCTCGTCGGTCCACAAGGTATTTTCCCAAAAGTCTTGGCAATCATTGAGATGTTTTTTAGCATAATTGAGACGAGCCTTAATGTTCTTTTTGCTTTAAAGTGGTTTGCGCCTTGGAAATCTGCTATGCAGGCCGTTTTTGCCCAGTCTCTTTCTTATGGTGGAGTCGTGAACACTGACCTTAATTGAGGCAAGTGAGGCCTGCAGTTCTTTAGATGTTGTCCTGGGGTCTTTTGTGGCCTCTCGGATGAGTCGTCTCTGCACTCTTGGGGTAATTTTGGTCGGCCGGCCACTCCTGGGAAGGTTCACCACTGTTCCATGTTTTTGCCATTTGTGGATAATGGCTCTCACTGTGGTTCGCTGGAGTCCCAAAGCTTTAGAAATGGCTTTATAACCTTTACCAGACTGATAGATCTCAATTACTTTTGTTCTCATTTGTTCCTGAATTTCTTTGGATCTTGGCATGATGTCTAGCTTTTGAGGTGCTTTTGGTCTACTTCTCTGTGTCAGGTAGCTCCTATTTAAGTGATTTCTTGATTGAAACAGGTGTGGCAGTAATCAGGCCTGGGGGTGACTACAGAAATTGAACTCAGGTGTGATAAACCACAGTTAAGTTATTTTTTAACAAGGGGGGCAATCACTTTTTCACACAGGGCCATGTAGATTTGGAGTTTTTTTTCTCCCTTAATAACGTAAACCTTCATTTAAAAACTGCATTTTGTGTTCAATTATGTTATCTTTGACTAATAGTTAACGGTTTTTGATGAGCAGAAACATTTAAGTGTGACAAACATGCAAAAGAATAAGAAATCAGGAAGGGGGCAAATAGTTTTTCACACCACTGTATATTGCCAAATAAACACTAAAATAAACAGTAATTCTGCCTCCCTTTAAGGGAAAACACAACTCATTACAATATAAAAGAAACCATAACATAGAAAACTTCCTTTTATAAATGATTTTTTGACAAAAATAAATAACTATCCGTTATTTAGTTTTGTGACATCTCATTACAATCTAAAGCTGAGACTGATGGGATTTGTACTGTAGGTCCCAAAACGCATCACATTACAGAATGAAAGACTCACTCACTCACTCATCATCTATACCGTGTTATTCTGCTTTCAGGATCGCGGGGGCGTGGAGCATATCCCAGGAGACTTAGGGCTCGAGGTGGGGTACACCCTGGATAGGGTGCCAATTCGTCACAGGGCACACACACACACAAACACATTCACACACTATGGACAATTAGCCTAATCTTGCTGGTTTTTGGACTGTGGGAGGAAACTGAAGTACCCGGAGGAAACCCGCCAAGCACAGGAAGAACATGCATACTCCATGCACACAGAGACGGGAATCAAGCCTGGCCAGGTTAGTGGGTAGTAGGAGCAGCCACAGGGATGTGGAGATTCTGTCTGTGATGAACATGATGACAGTGTTATCTTGGGTAACCGTGGTGTCTGTGATGAAGTCAACTGCCAGTCATGACGATGGTGCAATAAGGGCACTGGGAGCAACACGGGTTAGTTTGATCCACCCCAGAAATAATGTTATCACATTTATTTATACACTGTAAGTTTGTAAATTGCAAATTTGTGGCATCTGTTTGCAATAACTGTTTCCACTGTGCAGGCTTTTCTTGTTACTTCATACAATTTTGGTATTAGTCACTTGACAATTAATACCTAATTCACTAAAATGAGTTGTTAAAGACATTTACTGTGTGAGAAGGAATACTCTGAGAGGACCTTTCTTTCTGAAATTACGAAAATCCAAGCACTGTTTTGGTCAGTACTGGTGCTATCTCTGAAGTAGCACAAACTCAGATTATTAGGCTCTTGTAATGCAGTCATTAAAGAGATGTAATGCAGGTTGTGTGTAAAGTTGAAGCAGGAGAAGCCGAGTGGGGAGTAAGTCATAAACAGAGCTGTTAACACGAAATGTGGACTAAACTGGCAAGTATATAAAAAGATGTTGGAGGAACCAGAATTTAGTTACTACTCTAAAATATGAACTTAAAAAAAGAAAACATAATTATAGATATTTAAAGTATTGTGATTTTAATTATTATTATTATTTTTTTTACATTTTTGTACAAATAATTACAAAGTGTAATGGATTTTCTTTAAATGGAATTGTAAATCGAACTTTCATCTAGTGACCTTTTTGAGCATCGCTTTTATGCATCAACATGTGATGTCACAATAGGGAAAACACTGGCCATTCACAACATCAACCAACTGTCATGGAAAAATCTTTGAATCACCTTTACAGTAGGTCAGTTTTGAAAGCCACTGTTCATTACTAAGGCGTCTTTGTTCCTCTTTTGCTCATTCTTAAGTGTGTAAGTTTGTGGAGCAATGTGTAGAAGGAGATAAGTAAAATATGTGCATAGACCTAAACGGTAGGTCCTGAAAGTATGAGAAGTTTAATAACCATCTTTTAATTAAATAGAAATTAATTTGAATATCCTAAACACAACTCAGTTTTTGGTTTAATTTGATTGCTTTGATTGCTAATATAGTAACATTCTATTATTACAAATCGCTTTGCACCTCCAGGATCCGGATTCGATTCCTGCCTCTGTGTGATTGAAATTTGTATGTTATCCTGGTGCTTGGTGGGTTGTCTGGGTACTCTAGTTTAGTTTCAGTGGCGTTCCCAAATTGCCCATAGTGTGTGAATGACAATTGGGTGTCGCGCTAGCAACCCAACCCCTGATTACCTGCTACAGAATCAATACATATAATCTCAAAGTCAGTAGCCATTGCACGATGTGCCGAATGGCGAATGAATGAACCAAAATACACCCCTTAAAAAGGTACTACACTACACTAGATGTCGGATTATAAATTATAATAAGTGTAAGTGTATGTAAAAAATAAAGTATACTATATTAAGTATCAATAATGGGAATGTCACCAATGCCACTGTACCAGCATTACAAGAATTTGCTGATTTTTATTGCCATGAAACACTTCAGGGTGAATTTTTAAAGCATTGTAAACCAGTTCTTTCAACTACTGTATAGCAAAGGTAAGAAAATAATCAGCCACATACTTTGCGCTGTAATAGAATTACATTACATACTTGCCTGGTAAAAAGAAAAAAAAAAACACTCAGGATGCTGGCCTCAGCATGAACTGCTTAGCAAGCAGTGCATCAATGGTGAGTGTTGCAACTTTTTTCAGAGGAAACGGTAGAGCTCATTGACCCAGCCCTATTTAGCTCGATGACAAAGATGAACAGAAATCCTCCTGCATTTTTCTACTGTTTTTAACAGAAGCATTTTCTTTTAATAAATGTGAATTAGACATGTGTCTACACACACTTCCTCTATTAAAGATTTACCATTTTAGGTTTTCTTAAAAGCTTTTTTCCGTGAAAACTGTAAACCATTGTTGGAAGATACTGTAGTTAGATGCTTTTGAATATAAACATTTATTTTAAATCAATGTAACATATTTGAGTAGTTTACATTTCCACTTGAAATCTGAGTTTGAACCAGAACTGGAAGGAACTAGAGAAACATATTTGAATTGATGCAAGATCATTTGCCAAAATTAGCAAAAGAAGTATTGACTGGGCTGAACAAGACATGCATAAAGTAAACAAATTTAAACTGTTGGCTTGGCGGAACGGTGGAGTAGTGATTTGCTCTGTCGCCTCACACCTCCAAGGTTAAGGGTTTGATTCCCACCTCAGGTCTGTGTGCATGGGGTGTGCATGTGTTCCCTGTCATTGGTGGGTTTCCTCTGGGTACTCTCGTTTCCTCCCACAGTCCAAAAACATGCATGTTATGCTAAATGGCAATCCCAAATTGCCTGTAGTGTGTGTGCATGGCCTGTGATGGATTGGCGCCTTGTACCTTAAGTGTTCTGACTTTAGGCTCCCATGACCCGGTACAAGATGATATGTAAATTAATACAGAAAGGTCTTAATTTTGTGACAGGATGCTTATGTTCAAAACTCTTCTTCTTCTGGGCGGGAAACCCATCGCTCTCGCGTGTGAATGAAACAGCGCCGGCTTTGCTTTGAATATAGTGTTTATTGCAGAGGGGTAATTTTTTAACAATTTACACATCGACTAGCGCGACCATTTAGAAACCGGAGAGAGACGCGGGAAAGATGAAAGAGGTTGTGATTTTGGCGTTTTGATATTTGGTTGTGTATTCCGGTTTTGACTTTTTGCCTCCAATTGACTTTGATTATTGCTTTGTCCCTTTGGTTTGGTTGGTCTTTGTATATATTTGTAGATAATTTCACTGTTTTTGGTTTAGGGAGTCCTGGAAGGTACCTGTATTTTTAATTTATTTATTTATTTTTTTTTTGCAGGTAATCTAGCTACTAAATATAAATACCATTTTGTTTATTATTTTGGCCTGGGTCCATCCTGAATCTGATCCTCCTCCTGGTGTGTGTGTGTGTGTGTGTGTGTGTGTATTTTTTTTTGTATATACAAACCTCATTATTTCATCAGTTAATGATTGGATCTAGTTCTTTCTGCCATATACCACCATTTCCATACAGTTTAAAATAGAACCCTGAACCATTCTTTTGCTGTATGGCCCTAGACTGGGACGTAACACCATATTTAAGTGACCACTTTGATTTTTAAGCACAACAAAGACAACAGCTTTATTATGCAAAGGTGTTCCTTCAGTTAAAAACAACTAGTTTGAGATTTATATCTGCTCATCTTTTTTTGAACTATGCTAGAATGCCTCATCCCACCCCGCTGTTAAAAAAATAAAAAAGTAACTCGGTAACTTTTACTATGAGTAAATTTTTTAATGAGCTACTTTTTACTTTTACTTGAGTAGACTTCTATAATGGTAACTTTACTTGTACTTAAGTAAAATTTCACTGAAGTAACAGTACTTGTACTTGAGTACAAAATTTTATTACTCTTTCCACCTCTGCTTACACGTCATGAACCTGTCATATTTAAATAGCAAAATCAATCACCACGTTTGCTTTTTCACTTTCTCTGCGCCGCGCGTCAAGCCAGCCAAAATTTAAACGCAATCACTAATCCATTTGCAATTGCATTTCCAACAAGTTACACGTGGCGGGTCTATACTGTGGGGCGGGATTGTATGGGGAGTGACGTCACTCGCAGTCGCCGACCAAGAGATTATCTCATTTGTTTATCAAGAAATAAAGACACAAAAATGACAAATTGCATATTTTCTTGCTCTGGAGTGGACAGAGAAGTTTTTACAATTAAAAATATTTTTAGATCTTCTCCTGTTACAGCCTGCTGGAGCTAAATATTTCAGAAAAAGCTGCGTACCGGCGCTTTATACCGATGGAGTCACTAAGGGACCGTCTAAAAAGTGCATGACCAAGACCCAAGCGTTTATTTACAGAAGAATACACAAGATTACAGAGAAATACCTCAGAGGACATCAAATATATTACACTGTTAGGCTACAGTATGGATTATTTGTTTATTTATTTGTTTGTTTAATTGATTAATAATTATTTCAATGTACATTTTAAAATAAATGATTACACAGACAATTCTTGTGGTAATAAAACAGGGCCTGGTTTCTCGATAACGCACACTATTCGCGCGCTAAGAAGACTCTTAAGATATATCTTACGTTAAGTGATAACTTTTCTAAGTGTATTTCTCGAACTGTCTCTTAGGAGTCTTCTTAAGTCGCTACCTCTTATGTCCGACGTTACGCGGCGCTGTCTACAGTGAAGGTCCTGAATTAGCTGACATCGGTTGCTCAGGAATCGATTTTTCACTCCTTTTGCGTGACAGTGTTAAGAAAGACGGCACTTTCTATGCAAATTAAACACTGCACTAAATTCTTTTAATAGCGTTTACTTCGACATGGGTTAACTTATCAATAACATGCCATAATAGACAAATAAACACTCTTCACCAGCTTCAGAAACAATGTAAAGTATGTCAGTTGTTGGGGTTGTATAGCGCACTATGGAATGAATACGATGAGATGACAGAGTGGAGGTTTAATACCCCTATCTCACCTACGCGGTTTCGCGCAGGGGCCATAAGTGCGGTTCATTATGATTCAGCACGAGTTTTGGTGCCGTGGTTACGTTTCCATTTTACCACGCAGAAAAAATTTATCATGTTTAACATGTGGAAGCTCGCGGACCTTGTAGATCTTTGCGGACCGTCGGGCGCCGGTCACTCAAGGTGGATCGTGGTGCCTAATACCCCTCTCTCACCTGTGTGGCCGGACTCATCTCCGTGAGCTGCTGCGATTGCCCGCGACGTTCCTTTAACGTTCCGCGAAGTTCTGCAAGGTCTGCAAGCTTCCGCGAGGACCAGCAAAAAAATTTTACGTTTAATTTTGCACACGGAAAGATGGAAACGGAATCCCAGCGCAAAAACGGGGTGAATCATGATGAACCCTACGTACGGCCACAGCGCGAGACCGCGCAGGTGAGATAGGGGTATAACTCCGCACCTCACAGCGAGTCAAACCGCATAAGTGAATAGGGGTATTAAGCATTACAATCACTCAGAACAATGAATGGATGCGGGGAAACTGTCATGGTTATTTTCTCATTTAACTAAATCAAATTTCATAAAAATAAAACGTGTCCATAAAGAAAAGTCCATAAAGTTATGGATAATGGCTAATGATCAATGAAACCTATTTTAAACAAAAAGCAGAGAGCAGCTGCACTGTAAAAATCTGACCTAGGGTTTACTCAAAAAAATTATGGCAACAAAGTAACACCTAATATATTTAAGTAAGTTTTACTACTATAATAATCAGTAAGAAACATATAATAAATTATTTAAATGTAAGACAATATATATATTTATTTGTAAATTAAATCAAGTCTTTTATTGTGTTGGATTTAATATTAACTGTCAAAAATATAATGTATTCAGCATAAATATTTTAAGCTAAATTAAATAATTTTAAGGAAAACAGTTTTACGTTTACTAAAAAAATGTGTTACATTCAATGAATATCTGAGAGAAATCTGGAAGAGATTTATTTTTATTGAATATTGGAGAGAAATTGAGAAGAGAAAAGAGAGAAAAATCACTCTATTAGTTCTGATATCAAATAACGTAACATTCTTCAACAGGTCTACAGTATATTCCATCATTAATACGACTTTGATAACGTGCCATAATGTGCTTCCATACACCGCTGGTTTATAAGGACTGCAGCTCAGTGGCGGCCACTAGCGTCTTGTAGTGATGGGAAGTTCGAATCATTTTAGTGACTCGGTTCTTTGAATCTCGTTCATCAAAATGAACGAATCTTTTTTTTTGTAATTTCGTTCTTTTGATCAGAAATAAATTAAAATGTTGCGTTTTCAATAAAAAATACCCCCAATACGTTTACATACACAAATTTTGGCTATAGTTCCAGTTATGGAAATATTACAATGTAAACTAAGGACATATTATAATAAACAGAATGAGAAACTCACCTCTTATATCTTCTCTGAGTCGTTCTTTCTTTTGAATCTATTGCACTGCATAGCGTCTATGGGAGTCACGTGTTAAAAGAACGAACGACTCGAGTCTTGAAAACTTATTGCCGAGAATCGTTCAATACTGTTTCCTGTATATAACATACTGAGATTTTGCAATGCTTTGCGCACCCAATACAAAATGAACGAATCACTCTCCGAGACGACTCGTTCATCTGAGTCATGTTAAAGAATCGTTCAAAAAGAACGAATTGTTCATGAACGACCCATCACTAGCGTCTTGAGCTGAAACTACGCTAAGACTGAGTTAAGGTTGGTCCAGACCAACCTTACGAACGTGTGACTTACTTAAGATATACTTAGCGTAAGAACGTTTCGGGAAATGTGCCATAACGTTAAGAGAGAGGTTAAATGTTGTATGCTTTGTTTGTCTGATTAGTAATAATGCACGCACAACAGAGTTCGCTCATAGACTCCTCACTTTAATCAGTACAGTGAGTACACATGAACTTCAACATGAACAGGTGGTGCATGCGCAGTACATCTGTGGGCGTACCCACTACATAAACTATGTGGGGTGACCTAGGCTGAACCATCCACTGCATATACTACATTAAGGTACAACTTAAGAACTACTTAGCGATAAGAAGCTTTCGAGAAACCGGGCGCTGGGTTCTTTTATGAGCTCCTGGATGAGGGTCATTGTGGTCTTGGTGTAATATTGATAGGCACAGCTCCAAGTTTTCTTAATTTGTGGATAATAGCTCTCATCATGGTTCACTGGAGTCCCAAAACTTTAGAAATGGCTTTGTAACCCTTTCCAGACGGATACATGTCAATTAATTCGTTCCTCACCTGCTCTTGAATGTCTTTAGATTGTGTTGTTGTTTTTATTTATTAATTAATTTTTTAGGTCTTTTAGCATGGTGAGACAAATACTATTTAAGTGATTTCGCAATTCAACAGATCTGGTAGTAATTATGTCTGGGTCTGGCAAGAGAAGTTTAACTCCAAAAATCCCAGTTCATTCATGATTTATTTAGCATTGTTCAATTACTTTTCAAACAGGGCCAGGTAGGTTAATAAAAAAATGCATTTTGAATTTACTTGGGTAATCATTAATAATAAAAAAAAATCAGGAGGGCTATATTTTTTCCACAGCACTGTATATTTAGCCATTTGCTTTGATGTGTTTAAGTATCCTAATGGGTATAAATATAGAATGTATATAAACTAAACTATAAATGTAATAAAATTATCTAATGCGTTAAATGTACACACATTATTCAAATGTTCCACTTAAAAACAAGCGGATTCGAGAGGTGTTCAAGAGGATATAGCCTAGGCATCGAGGTCACAAAGTGACTTTTATTCTGAAGTTAAATGAACTAAAGAAACTCGTAATGTTTCGGTTGTTCACACTTCCGGGTGTTGTGTCGGCATCCGCATCTTGTCCTGTCTTGTCTTGTCTTAAGTTTTGTAATCGGCTGCTATGAGCGATTTTTATATTAAACCAGGTAAAAACAATCATTATACTCATGTGCGAGAACTAATAGTTTAGGATGTGCGGCTGTTGTTCGCTGTAAATTAATCAGCAGTATATCTGTGACCGGTCCACGTAGCGGTTGTTTTTTTTTTATATATATATTTATACCCGTATTCTGAGAGACACTCTGCGATTGGATATTGCTAATCCCGCCTCCTGACTCCGATTGGCTCGTTTGTCGCGTTCTGCTCTAGGACTGGCTCTAGTCATTGTTTACTGTGGGCACAGAGGCGGAAGTTGTCGGAATGCAGTTGGGGGAAAAAAAAACTGTCAACAGCACCGAATTAAAGTCTGTAGTAATATACATTTGTGCTTTGTTTAGGGAATCAGGATCGGGGCTGGAATGACCCGCCTCAGTTTTCATACGGCTTGCAGACCAACACTGGTGGACAGAAGCGGAATCTTCTCAACAAGAGGGTTCCTCCTCCCCAACAGTCAGCTCAGAGTGAGTCAGGTCCATACTTACAGTTTGATCCATGTGCTTAAGATCTGCTTAAGATATTCAAACTTGATTAAGGTTGTAAATAACATGTTTATCATGGTTTACTGTGGTGTGTGTGTGTGTGTGTGAGAGAGAGAGAGAAATATAAGAACTTCATCCTTAGTCACTGATATGTCTAATTTATTCTCCATTTCACAGAACCATAATAACAACAACAATAATAATATTACATCATCTACCATGTATAATGTGAAGGAGGAGGAGGAGGGGGGGGTGGATCAACTGCAGTGACCTGCAGTTTTGGAGTTGCTCTGACCGAGTATTCTAGCCATCACAATTTGTCCCTTGTCAGTGTCACTCAAATCCTTATGCTTACCCATTTTTTCTGCTTTCAGCACATTTATTTCAGGAAAAAGGTTCACTTGCTGCCTAATATATCCCAACCTCTTCTAGCTGCCATTGTAAAAAGATATTTAAAAATGTAGGTACTGTGAGAAGGGGAAGACTGTAAATGGCTAGCCAACTGGCAACCCCAAAACTGCAGATCTTGTGGGATTCTTGCAGGCTGCAGTGGTCAGGACATACCGAAAGGTGATCCAAGATAGGAAAAATGGGCAACAGGGTCATGGGTCTTGCCCGTGTAGTCCGATCCAAATAGAAGAGCTAGTGTAGATTAAGAAAAACAGGTTAATGCTGGTTCCAGTAGAAAGGTGTATAGAACACACAGATAATTCCAATTTTAACTACTCAATATTAGGCAAGTGGTTATAATGTTATGGCTGGTCAGTGTATGCTTAAAATGAAAAATGGTAATATGTTGCAGTTCCTTTATAATCCTGCTGGTGCATAAAATATTCACACATCATAGCATCCTGGACAGTAGGAGCAAATTATTTTCTAGGATTGTTTAGATTTGTATCAAAATCCGAAAAAAAGCTCTATATAACATCAGGATACTTACAGAATCGCAATACAAATCGAATCGGCACCGAGTTATCGTAATAATATCGTATTGGGTGATCCCTTGTGATTACCATACCTGGTGTAAAATAGTTCATCCATCAATCCTCCCACCAGATTTCTTTCTTTATGTTTCCCCATATTTCTTTCTTTGGTAACTGCTTTATCTTTAAAACTTTTAAATGTAATATCCATCACTGCTTTATTGCTCAATATCAGCACAGTCAGTTGCCTGATACTTTCGCTAACTGTTTCAAATGCCTTCTTGATGTTTTCCTTACCACCCAGACTGTTTTATTTATCTGAGCTAGTGCTGTAGTCAAGACCATCTCATCTGAGATCAAGACACTACTAGGGCTGTCATTGAGTATCAGAGCACTGTTGAAAATACTTACAATACTGTATGTTGGCAGTGGCACGGTGGTGTAGTGGTTAGCACTGTTGCCATACACCTCCAGGGTCCGGGTTCAATTCCCGGCCTGGCTCGATTCCCGTCTCTGTGTGCATGGAGTTTGCATGTTCTCTCTGTGCTTGGTGGGTTTCCTCGAGGTACTCTGGTTACTTCCCACAGTCCAAAAATATGCATGTTAGGCTAATTAGTGTTCCCAATTAGCCCATAGTGTGTGAATGAGTGTGTGCATGTGTGTATGCCCTACGATGGATTGGCCCCCTGTCCAGGGTGTACCCCGCCTCGTGCCCCAAGTCTCCTGGTCAACGTGACCCTGAAAACAGGATTAAGCTGTATAGAAGATGAGTGAGTGAGTGTATGTTGGCAACTACACCATTATCAGTCTTATCCACAAAGGATTAGATAGCTGCATGTTTTATTCCAGCATAACAGGAGATATACAGTACATTAGTCAAAAGTTTAGACGCACCTTCTAACTCCATGTTCTTTGTTGATTTTTATTTCTTTCTACACTGTAAATCAATGCTGAAGGGGTCCAAAATATGCAGTAATCTCATTTGAACAGTTGAAATTAAGACGTGTCTGCTACTTATGCTCTGTATAGCCTTCAAACCCGAGGTGCTGTTTCTTAATTGGTTATTTCTGAAGCTGGTAACTATAAATTAACTTTTTAAAATTTGGTCTTGTTGGTTTTGGTTTCATCATGGTGCTTGATGGGTTTTGCAGATGCACTTGACAATACTGTTCTTGCAAGAACTATTCCAGAACAGCTGACCTTCATGTCTTAAAATAACAATAGACAGTTGCTGTTGTTACTTAATTACCTAATGCCATATGTGTTCTTTCATAGTTTTGAAAAAACAAAACAGTTTTGTTCTAGAATGTAGAAAATAAATCACTACACAAAAAACAACAACATTGAATTAGAAGGTGTTTGGTTGGAAGAACTGATAGAATGGAAGAAATAGTGGTGGTGTTAGTATACTTTCCAGTGCAGTAGACAAGGGCTGACCTTGAGCACATCTCCAGTGATCACTCCACTACTGGCTCCAATTTGTATGTTTCATGACGCATCCCTCAGTTCAGAAGCAGATGTGGTGGAGAGATGACTGTTCCTCAGCTGAGTGGTGAAATTATTGTAAGACAGATTTTTTTCCCCTACATGTGTTGGCAGGTCCTGAATCCGGGTTATGTTCCTCTCCAGCAATTAGTTCAATTCCTCCAAGTAATTCAGTACCCCCGCCTGTGGCTGGATTTACGCCACCTCCCAAGAGTAAAATTCTTTCAGGTGGAGCAGCAGATTCACACCAGGGTTCTCCAAAGGTCCAGAGTGACTCGATTGTACAGCTGGAGAACGAACCAAACTTTAACAGTGTTCAAGCACCGCTTCTCTGGGCACTGACGGCGTGTCGACAAACTGTAAAGGTAATAAAATAAAAACAAATATTACAGATTAATATAATCTGACCAATCTAATCCGCTTTTGTGGTGCCAAGTGTTCAGATGTTTACTTTGAACATTTAGTTTTTTAAATGAACACTTAGTTTTTTAGATTTTTAGTTTTGGAAATCTGAATTGAATTCTAAATTTAATGTGCATATGGCTCAGTTGGACCTAATACCAGTGACGCCAAACTAGTAGAAGAAGAAGAAGAAGAATATTCAATTATTGTCACATGTACTTTTTACAGCACAGCGAAATTTCTTCTTCGCATATCCCAATTAGGAAACTGGGGTCAGAGCGCAGGGTCAGCCAGCTTACAATTATACAATTTGCAATTATAGTAACTCTCATAATTGCATTGCCATAAGCTTTAACAGACAATTCAAGTCAGTTTCAACTTCTTTTTATTGCTGAAATCAATTTTCATTCCAGCTGTTTGCATCAGCCTGCATTCTGTGTATTTTGGCTGATATTTCTTTAGTCTGTGTGTAATAGGAATGTTTATGTCTGAAACTGAAGCTGTTTTAAATACAGGAGCATTGAATCCAACCTTGCTTCTTCTGTCTTTCCAGAAACAGGTGTGTGATGAAGTCGAGAGGCGACTTAAGGTGTTTGAGGAGATGTGGAGAAGTGGAAAACTCTCTCTGCCGGTCAAATGTAGAATGAATGGACTTTCCCAAGGTGAGTCGAAGAATCATAAGGTTAGAATATGAATTTATAGCTAGCTTTAAATTCTAGAATTCCAATTTTTTTCCAATTTTCTCCCTAATTTAGTCGTGTCCAATTCCTCCCCCTCACTAGGGGGCTACCACATTAAGGCTACTACTACCACTCAGTCTACTACTACCACTTTTCGAACTGCTCACTTACTGTTGGGGGCGGCGTAACACACTCGGAGGATAGCGCTATCCTCTCCTGCTTGCATGAGCTCACAAACCCCCCGATTGGCTGTAGAACCGTGATTAATGTGAGAGCACAAAGTACCTCTCATCCCTCCCCTCTGAGAGAGCTCGGCCAATCAGCTCTCTAGCCCTCCAGATGAGAGAGGTTGCAGCATCACCCGGGAATCAAACTTGCCGCAAAATTCCAAATTTGTCTCTTTTCTAAAAATAAGTGTTAGGGTTTTTCCCCGTTTGATCTCAAGGTTTATGGTACTACTTCCTTTGGCTCACCATAATTACAGACTTGTTTCCCTGTATTTCTATACATTGTGGCTTTGATGTAGTAGAGCAGAAAATGGATTAGTGCTTATATGCCACTTTTTCTGTAAATAAACCAAAGAGAACGTTCAGACACCATCATACGTTCCCTGGCAAGCACATGTGCTTAAGAACTTGTCGTGAATATGCACATGTATGCCTAGAGTTGAATGTCATGGCAATATTGGGCATACAATGTTTTATTATTTATTTTTTAACTGATTGATTGTACAACATTTATCTTTAATTGAAGAAAACTATTATTTTTTAATTATTTATTTTTATTTCAATTAGCATATACCCACTTAGATTATTAATTCACTGTTACTGAAATCCTGAAATGTCTTCTAATTTTCCAAGCCCAAGGCCTCTCATGGCTCTGTTTGTGATCATGCATAGCATATTCAGAATAGTTAATGCATGACCATCACTCACTTTCACATTTATTTTTTTATATTTTATAACATTAATGAAACTAAGTTGGGTTTCATTAATGTTATAAAATTGATTATACTCAAAACCATATGTTATTAGAGAGGCGGGGGAAATGATTCAGGTATAGATTGCGATTCTTTTGTGTGGCAGTTTATACTCTAAATTTATATACTTAAAAAAAAATTTAATTACGTTTTTAATGTATATTTGCTTACATGTAAGATATTGCTGTACCGCTATAATCCAACAGGTGGGGCAATCTAGACTATTCACATATTGGCAGGCAGCACAACATCCTGTGTAGTAGGAGCAAGTTATTTCTGAAGTTTGTTTAGGATTGTAAAGAAATTTTTTACATTTTTGTTTATTATTATTTTTCCAATTTTCTCCCTAATTTAGTCGTGGCCAATTCCTCCCCGTCATTAGGGGGCTCCCACATTAAGGCTACCACTATTTTAAACATTTTTAAACATTTTTACACCAGGTGATCCCTGGTGATTCTTATCCAACACTGTTCACACTAGCTTACCCTGTATTAAACTGGATTAATTCTGCTTTAAGATGTTGTTCCTGATAAAATGTAAATAATTACACATTTCTTTTCTTAGAGATGAGCAATAAGAATTGGGACAAAGCGGATGAGATACACCGAGCCCTGATGGTGGACTATGTTAACGAAGTGAGCCAGTGGATGGTGGGTGTCAAGCGCCTCATTGCGGAAACTCGCAACCTGAGCCCGGAACTGCTGACCACCGAAGTGACGACTCAAAGTGACGCCTCTGCTGATTAATGAGGATGCGTTTTAGGCTTTTATCCACTTCTTCAGAGCCTTACTGATCACAGGACACTACTCATTAAACCCTTTTTTTCTAGAGCTGCTATGATTACGGGAGCGAGATTTTGTGTTAATGCTGCAATACTGCAGCGCTATTAATATAATAATAATAGTGTATGATGTGGTTTTTATCTTCTTTATCTTTATTTGACTGATTATTTGAACAGAAATAACTAAATGAGCGTTAATGTCAGTGAAAGACTTAATGAGTTTTCACATTTAGTCTTAGTGTGTAATTTTGAAATCTACAGTCTTATCAAATGAAATTGCAATACAAAGTTATGAGAGGGCAATGTTAAGTTTACATTTTTTTTCTATGCAACCACATACTGTATTTCATCTGTTCATGTTAAATTCCATGAACCTGTGTGTTGGAGTGTTTCTACAAAATGTTCCATCCTTCATTCGTTCATCCTTTATTTACTTTGTTGAATATGTAATGTATAATTAAATTACTCTATACAGAAAGCTACAGCTTCACAGTCTCATTTATTTAGTATTGGAAAGACAAGACTAAATTATTTATTTTTGCTCCAGGGTAAATAAATTTGTGTTTAAGATCAAAAGATAAATATGAAATTTACATCTATAGATCTGTTAAACAAATATGTGTTGGCATCTTTTATTTGAACACATGCCTTTTTCCATTGATAAAAAATAATGGAAGCTATGAGTGACACGTATTTCATGTTGTCCAGGTGTGCTCTGCTAAGATTGACTATTTAAGCAGTTAATCGTTCTTAATGTCTACTGTTGATTTGAGCCCTTGTTTTTGGCTGTGAAAAATGCATTTGTTGTTAAAAAGTTTAAACCATCATCAATACCAGAAAACTGTCTATGGAGAAAAACAAGCCATACTCAAGCTGAGAAAAGAGGGAAAATCATCGGGCTAAATCAATAAAAAAAATTTGGAATGTGCTGAAAAAGTAAGAAAGCGCTGTAATACTGGTGCAGTCTAAAATTTGCTTATACAGTGGCAATGCGAAAGTTTGGGAACCCTTGGGCAAAGTTTCTATTAACATGTACAGTTAATTAAGTGAAAGATTATATATATATATATATATATATATATATATATATATATATTACATATATATACATATATGTAATATGCTCTGGTCCCATCCAAATGAGATGTGGCGACATCTTACAGCAGGTTATGGTCGCTGAACCGCTGGATGTCCAGGTGGTGCTCTGAAAATAATGTGGGCTACATAGATAATTGGAAGACCTTTGAGGGCAAAGCTGGCCTGTTAGGGCGGGGGACGGTGTCCATCCCACTCGGGAAGGTGCTACTTTCATTTCCTGTAGTATAGCTCATAGTCTCAGTAGAGGTCTAGTATCAGTGACAATCCAGAGCCCAGGCCAGGCAGCAGACAGACAGGCTAAACCAACCGTCTGCTAGCTGCATAGAGTCGTCACTCAGGGTTCACCATATTGAGACTTTATTGTGTCTGTTCCCCTAGCTAAGCAAAACTGTAGAAAGACTCAGAAAGTCTGTTTTAATAATTTAATTAACATACAGTTCACAAACTCCGATTACACTGAATGCGCAGCCGGCACCTCTGATCTGAAGCTGGGATTGTTAAATATTAGATATCTCGCATCAAAAGCGGTTATTGTTAATGAAATTATCACAGATCAGGCGTTTGATATACTCTGTTTAACTGAAACATGGGTTAAACAGGACGAGTATGTAGCTCTAAATGAAGCTAGTCCTCCTGGATACAGCTACATACACCAGCCTCGGTTAACTGGTAGAGGAGGAGGCGTCGCAGTTATTCATAATGATAATCTGTCTATCGTACAAAAACACGGACACAAATTTAAATCATTTGAAATTCTTTATAGTAACTTAAGTGCATTTAAGCATATTAAGTCAGCTCAGTCGATTCCACTAATTATAATTTACAGACCTCCAGGGCCGTATTCTGAATTTCTTAGTGAATTTGCAGATTTCATCTAAAACCTAGTCGTTTCTGTAGACGAAGTGTTAATTGATGGAGATTTTTATATTCATTTTGAGAATCCAGAAGACCCTTTGAGAACAGCATTTATGTCCATACTGGACTCAGTAGGAGTAAATCAGTGTGTAGTAGGACCCACTCATAAAGCAGGTCACACTTTAGATTTAACAATATTCTTCGGATTAAGTATGAAAAATGTATTCACAATTCCACTGTCTGAAATTATCTCAGATCACTATCTTGTCTCAATTCAAGTGTCTCACAGTGATAATGTACGCACAGCGCCATGCTACCATATTAAACGTACATTCACATCAACTATCACACAGAGTTTTATCAGTAATCTCCCAGAGTTACCTACTTCGATTAGGTCACCGTCTGACCCCACAGAACTCAATCAGGCGACTGAATATTTAGAGTCGACATTTCGTTATACCTTACATAATGTAGCTCCAGCTAAAAGAGAAATTATTAGAGATAAGAAACTCGCTCCCTGGTATAACGATCACACGCGCACTCTAAAACAGACCGCTCGGAAATTAGAGCGTAAATAAAAATAATCCTAGATTTTTATTTAATAATGAGGCGAAATTAACTAGAAATAAAACCACTGCAGAAATCTCCACAACATCATGCAATAGTGAGGACTTCATGAACTTTTTAAATAAAATTGTAAATATTAGGAATATAATAGAGGCTTTGAAACCGAACAATGTAATTGATGCAGAGGTTAATCTACTGTAACTATGTCAGATCGGAACCTAGAATACTTTACTCCCCTTGAAGAAAATGAACTAATTTCACTCATCTCTTCTGCAAATTCATTAACCTGTATACTAGATCCTATACTATCACATTTTCTTAAACAGATAACAGAACCCCTGTTGAGAATAATTAATTCCTTACTCAGCATTGGTTATGTTCCAAAATCTTTTAAAGTAGTAAAATATCAAATAGTAGCAGAGCAGCTATGGTCATATCTACATAGAAATGGCATACATGAACTGTATCAGTCAGGATTTAGGCCTCATCATAGCACAGAAACAGCACTTGTTAAAGTAGTAAATGACCTCCTATTGGCCTCTGATCAGGGTTGTGTAACTATGCTTGCATTACTCGACCTCAGCTTTTGACACCATTGATCATAGTATTCTTCTTCACAGATTAGAAAATGTAGTAGGAATTAAGGGTACAGCCCTCTCCTGGCTCAGATCCTATTTGACCGATCGTTATCAGTACGTAGAGTTAAATGGTGATTATACTGCATGTTCTCTAGTGGAGTTTGGCGTTCCACAGGGTTCAGTTTTAGGCCCACTGCTTTTTTCCCTTTACATGCTTCCTCTGGGCAACATAATCCGCAAGCATGGTATTAGTTTTCATTGTTATGCTGACGACACACGGTTATACAGTATGTCTCAGCAAAACCAGATGAGAAAAAACAACTTACTATAGTTGAGCAATGTGTGCAGGACATAAGAAATTGGATGCGAATTAACTTCCTTCTGCTTAATCCTGATAAGACAGAAGTTCTAGTCATACTAGGACCGCATACAGCTAGGAGTAAAATTTTAGGTCACACTGTACGTAACTTTAGATGGCCTTTCTGTTCCATCAAGTGCAACAGTAAAAGATCTCGGTGTGATTATAGATTCAAGCCTTTCATTTGAAGCTCATGTAGATAATATTACCAGGATAGCAATCTTTCACCTCAGAAATATTGCCAAGATAAGAAATATACTGTCGCTAAACGATGCAGAAAAAGTAGTTCATGCTTTTATCACCTCTAGGTTGGACTATTGCAGTGGTTCTCAAACTTTTTCTGTCATTCCCCACTTAAGGGGGTGAGCGAATTTTCAAGCCCCACTTGTCAACAAAATAATAATGAAATCAGCCAAGTTTACTGTTTATTGAAATATCAATTTCTAAACCAGTAAGATCAAACACCACCAAGTTCAAAATAGATAAAATACACGTGCAATTGTTATACAAGGCTTACGTTGTCACATATCTTTGCATAATTGACCCCATGTTTATTAGCTGCTCAGCAATCGTTTGTAGTTTTTTTGCACGGGGCAATTCTGTATGCAACTTTGAATGAAGCCATTTGTGCTTTGCTGTCCACTGATTCAGATTTTACCATGCGATTATCCTGCTGTCTGTATTCTGCCAGCTTTCTTTGAAAGAAGTCGAGTGGCTTATTAACGTGACTGGAGTGTGTTGTCTCTAAGTGTCTTCCTAATTTGTTGGGCCTCATGCTGTCTGCTGACACAAAACACACACGGGTCTCTCTTCTGCCCCCACCATTCCCACCATGAATCCAAGCTCAAGATAGGCTTCATTAGGGGTGGGCGATATAACCAAAATCTTCAATCACGGTAGAAGCAATTTTCTACCTCGATAACGATATATATCACAATATACAGTAGCAATTTGTATCTGAAAATGCATAAATAAAAATTAAAACACAAAGAAACTGTTTTACATAATGTAATTTTTTTAAAACTGTGTATTGCTGAGGTTTGCTGCATTTTTTTACTTTGGCCATATTCGTTTGGATGCTTGGATTTCAGATGATAGAAGAGGTTTGACGTGTTTCCACCACTTGTTAAAACAGTGCACTTGCGTACCTTCCAAATCATGTTCGTCTCATTCGTATCACTTTTCTTCTACCCAAACCAATTCCACACCACAGACGAGGCACCTTTTTTCTCTACAATCTCCTCGTTGTTGGTTTTGTCACAAATAAGCAAACTCACTGCTGCTGCACCGTCTTCTTCCAGTGTCAAAGTGTATGTGAAGCCAAACACATCAAAAGTGGGACGAAACCGCGGCACCCGATTGAACCAAATATCTGCGCAAATACAGCGCAGCGCGACTATCTGGATAGCGCAGTGATGATCTGGTTTATTTGCGCAGCCCGGTGGATCGCGCAGCGCCGCTCGAATCACAAACCTGTGCGACTCAATTTATTTAAAATGTCAGGACTGTTTAATATTGTTTCCGCCTTGTCATGCCTGGTTTGTACGTGCGCATCCCAGCGGGGTAAAATGTATTTTGATGGTCGGCACGGTCTATTTCTGTCAGAGTCGCGCAGCACTGCCCAGTGGGTCGCGCAGGTTTCAATTCAATTTACTTGTATTAATGATCCATTTATTTGTGTGAGATTGTTTAGTTTTGAGTGTACTCTCTTCATTATCAATAAAGAAAAGCATGAATTAGAATAGGTACTTTCCTATTATTTTCCACTAATTTCCTCCCGTTCATTGCGCCCCACCTGTCATGTTTGTATTCCCCACTAGTGGGGCCGCCCCACACTTTGAGAACCACTGGACTATTGTAATGCCTTACTGTCTGGTTGTTCAGCTAGATGTATTAACAAGCTTTAGCTAGTCCAGAATGCAGCAGCGAGAGTCCTCACTAGAACCAGAAGATATGAGCCCTATCTTATCTTCACTGCATTGGCTCCCTGTGAAATTTCGAAATTAATTTTAAAGTACTACTCTTGACATATAAAGCATTAAATGGTCTCGCGCCGCAGTATCTGAGTGAACTGCTAGTGTCTTACGATCCGCCACGCCTACTTCGATCAAAGGATGCAGGCTGCTTGTCAGTCTTAATTATGGAATAGTCTTCCAAATAGTGTTCGGAACTCAGACACAGTCTCAGTGTTTAAGTCTAGTCTAAGCATTTTTATGAATAGATTTGCCATAGGTAAAGGAGCAGATCTGGGGGACTCATGGACGTAGAGTATTATGGTGAACTGGTATGTCTAGATGCTGTCTTCCTCACTCTCATTTGATCACTCAGGTTTGTTGACGGTGAGGTGATTGTTTGCTTTACATCTCAGGTAACCCTCATGTTTGTGTTTCCTTCTGGCTCTCCCTTTTAGTTATGCTGTCATAGTTAGTCCTGCACACATTACAAATGCAACCATGGGGGGCGGGGGGGCGCAATCCAGTGTCTTCTTGTGCCAGTCCCAAGTCTGGATAAATGCAGAGGGTTGTGTCAGGAAGGGCATTTGACGTAAAACATTTGCCAATCAATGATACGAATCACAAATATAATTCCCATACCGGATGGGTCGTGGCCCGGGTTAACAACGACCGCCACTGGTGCTGTTGACCTACAGGGTGCCGGTGGAAATTGGGCTACTGTTGGTCGAAAAAGGAGAGGAGGAAGGCGTGTTCAAAAGCAGAGAGAGAAGAGGAAAGGCAAGAGTTTAGGAGTGATAGTAGGGACCTTGAATGTTGGGACCATGACAGGGAAGGGAAGAGAGTTGGTTGATATGATGCAACGAAGGAAGGTGGATATACTGTGTGTACAGGAGACCAGGTGGAAAGGTAGCAAGGCCAGAAGCTTAGGATCAGGGTGTCAATTGTTTTACCATGGTGTGGATAGGAAAAGAAATGGAGTAGGAGTTATTCTGAAAGAGGAGTTTGTAAGGAATGTCCTAGAGGTGAAGAGAGTATCAGATAGGGTGATGAGTCTGAAGCTGGAAATTGATGGTGTGATGTTCAATGTTGTTAGTGGTTATGCTCCACAGGTAGGATGTGTGTTAGAAGAGAAGGAGAAATTCTGGAGTGAGTTAGATGAAGTGATGCAGAGCATCCCCAGAGGTGAGAGAGTTGTGATTGGTGCAGACTTCAATGGACATGTTGGGTAAGGGAACAGAGGGGATGAAAATGTGATGGGCAGGTTTGGTCTTCAGGACAGGAATGTAGAAGGACAGATGGTGGTGAACTTTGCAAAGAGGATGGAAATGGCAGTAGTAAATACTTTCTTCCAGAAGAGGCAGGAACATAGGGTGACATATAAGAGTGGAGGCAGAAGCACTCAGGTGGACTACATCTGGTGTCAACGTTGTAATCTGAAAGAGATCAGTGACTGCAAAGTGTTGGTAGGGGAGAGTGTAGCCAGACAACACAGGATGGTGGTGTGTAAAATAACCCTGGTGGTGAGGAAAGTGAAAAGGACAAAGGCAGAGCAGAGGACAAAGTGGTGGAAGCTGAGAAAGGAAGAATGTTGTGTATTCTTTAGAGAAGAGTTGAGACAGGCTATGGGTGGTCAAGAGGTGCTTTCAGTTGACTGGACAGCTACAGCCAATGTGATCAGGGCGAGACAGAAAGATAGAGATGGGAAGGATGTGCAGCAGAGCAGGTTAGAGTGATTAAAGATAGAGATGGAAATGTACTGACAGATGCTAGGAGGGTGATGGCAAGATGGAAGGAGTACTTTGAGGAGTTGATGAATGAGGAAAATGAAAGAAAACAAAGAATAGAAGAGGTGACTGTTGTGGAACAGGAAGTAGCAAATATTAGTAAAAGTGAGGTGAGAAGGGTTTTGAAGAGGATGAAGAGTGGAAAGGCTGTTGGTCCTGATGACATGCCTGTGGAGGTATGGAAGTGCTTAGGAGAGGTGGCAGTAGAGTTTCTGACTAGTTTGTTTAACAAGATCTTGGAGAGTGAGAGGATTCCAGAGGAATGGAGGAGAAGTGTATTGGAGCCAATTTTTAAGAACAAGGGAGATGTGCAAAGCTGTGGCAATTACAGAGGTACAGTATAAAGCTAATGAGCCATACAATGAAGCTGTGGGAAAGAGTAGTGGAAGCTGTTAAGGGCAGAGGTGAGCATTTGTGAGCAGCAATATGGTTTATCGCATAGAGAGAGTACATCAGATGCAGTATTTGCTTTGATGATGCTGGTGGAAAAGTACAGAGAAGGTAATAAAGAGTTGCATTGTGTCTTTGTAGATTTAGAGAAAGCGTACGACAGGGTGCTGAGAGCAGAGCTGTGGTGTTATATGAGGAAGTCTGGAGTGGCAGAGAAGTATGTTAGAGTGGTGCAGGACATGTATGAGAGCACTAAGACAGTGATGAGATGTGCTGTAGGTGGGTCTGCATCAAGGATAGACTCTAAGCCCCTTTTTGTCTGCTCTGGTGATGGACAGGATGACAGATGAGGTAAGACAGGAGTCTCCATGGACTATGATGTTTGCAGATGACATTGTGCTTTGTAGCGAGAGCAGGGAACAGGTGGAGGAAAATTTGGAGAGGTGGAGGTATGCTCTGGAAAGCAGAGGAATGAAGGTTAGCTGCAGCAAGACGGAATACATGTGTGTGAATGAGAGGGACCCAAGAGGAACGGTGAGGCTACAGGGAGCAGAGGTAAAGAAGGTGCAGGATTTTAAGTACTTAGGGTCAACGGTCCAGAGCAACGGAGAGTGTGGAAAGGAGATGAAGAGGTGGGTACAGACAGGTTGGAATGGGTGGAGAAAAGTGTCAGGTGTGTTGTGCGATAAAAGAGTATCAGCAAGAATGAAAGGAAAGGTGTACAGGACAGTGGTGAGACCAGCGATGCTCTACGGCTTAGAGACCGTGGCACTGAAGAAAAGACAGGAGGCAGAGCTGGAGGTAGCAGAGCTGAAGGTGTTGAGGTTCTCTCTGGGAATGACAAGGATGGATAGGATCAAGAATGAGTTCATCAGAGGGACAACCCATATTAGATGTTTTGGAGATAAAGTCAGAGAGGCCAGATTGAGGTGGTTTGGACATGTTCAGAGGAGAGATTGTGAATATATCGGTAGAAGGATGCTGAGGTTGGAACTGCCAGGCAGGAGGTCTAGAGGAAGACCAAAGAGGAGATTTATGGAAGCAGTGAGAGAGGACATGAAGTTACAGTAGTTGGTGTGAGAGAAGAGAATGCAGAGGATAGGGTTAGATGGAGTCACATCATTCGCTGTGGCGACCCCTAAAAGGGAACAGCTGAAAGACAAAGAAGAAGTCATAGTTAGTCCTGCTGGAGTAATATACAGTTATATACATAAATATACATTCACATTATACATTATGTGACTGTGACCATACCTAACTGCCAACTCTCCTCTTCTGCTCTCTCTCCTCCTCTTTCCTCTCTCCCCCTATCTCTCTCTCTGTCAAGCTACACATGCCATCCTGGTGCCCATCCTGGTGCCCTGCTTCTGCTGGGAGATCTCGTCACAAGGGTGCCCCGTGTGTCTCTTTGGGATGTGTCTGGTGTCTGGGGATGATTCTCTCTACTTAGAAGACGGTTCTGGCCTCGACTGGTGTTAGCAGATGTTTCTCTGAGGACTGGACAGTTCGATAGTTCAGGACTCGAACTTTCTACAAGTCTACCTGAGTCTCCAATAACTACCTGGACTCCATACTAACATCAATTAACATCAACTATTATAGCTGAACTGCCTGCCACCTAACACACTGTATAAATGCAGATCAATTCCTGCTTTCTGTTTCACCCAGAAGAGGATGGGTTCCCTGTTGAGTCTGGTTCCTCTCAAGGTTTCTTCCTATTACCATCTCAGGGAGTTTTTCCTTGCAACTCTCGCCCTCGCCTTGCTCACCAGGGACGATCTGACCATTTTGATTCATACATATTCACATTCCATACAAACTTAAATAATTCTTTTGATTGTTAAACGCGCTATACAAATAAAATCTATCCATTATTCAAGATTGAATAATCTCCAAAAGGCATAAAGTTGAACATGAAACACCAAGCACCTTAATTAGCATGTTAGGGTAATGGCTTTATCACATTGTTAGGAAAGACCAGGTGGTGCAAATTTAAAAGCTTTCTAAATACCCAGACTCCTTGTCCCAACAATCTGCAGCCATACTGTAGGTTCCTCTAAGCAGCTGCCTAGCACCCTGAAAATGAAAATCATTCATGCTCACAAAGCAGGGGAGGCCTATAAAAAGAAGTGTTTTCAACTACCTATTTTCTCAGTTCGGGATGTAATTAAGAAGTGGCAGTTAACAGGAACAGTGGATGTCAAGATAAGGTCTGGAAGAACAAGAAAAATATCAGAGGGAACTGATTGATTACAAAAGACCTATAGGAAGATTTGGCAGTGTAAAAATGTCCTGGGGGCAGATGAGGTTAAAGTAGAACTCTTTGGTTGCAATGATCAAAGGGATGTTTGGAGAACATAGGGTACAGAACGTCATGAAAAGAACACAGTGTAACTGTGTTAAGCATGGGCGTGGATCATGCTTTGGGCGTGGATCATGCTTTGGGGTTGTATTGCAGCCAAGGCTATGCAGAACATTTCATGGGTAGAGAGAAGAATAGAAATTCGGTAAGCAAACATAACACCTTGTGTAAAAAAGCTTAAGTTGAAAAGAGGATGGCTTCTACAATTGGATATTTATCATAAACACATCTCAAAATCTCACACACCCTCACAGTCTCCTGAGCTAAATATCATTGTAAATCTGTGGATAGGCCTCAAAAGAGCAGTGCATGCAAGACAGCCCAGGAATCTCACAGAACTGATAGATTGTTGTAAGGAAGAACGCGTGAAAATCCCTCAAACAAGAACTGAAGGACTCCTGGCTGGCTACAAAAAGCATTTACAGGCTTTGATACTTGCCTAAGGGGTGCTATTATGTACTAACTTTGCAGGGTGCCCAACCTTTTGCTGTGGGCCCTTTCCTTTTTCTGGTATTTAAAAAAATGTAAAAGATGAAAACTCGTTGGTCAGTTATGTGCATAAAGGCTACGTTTACACTGCCAGGTAAATGTGACCCAATTCCGATTTTTTGCTCATATGCGACACATATCGGATATGTTCTATGTCCGGGGGGGGGCGGTTTGCAGAGAGGGGTGCGAGCGGAGAGGGGAGGGAGGGAGGGAGGGAGGGGAGGGGGGGGAGGGGCGTCGCAGAGTACAGTTCTATTAAATACTACAAAGTTAAAGCACAAAATTATGCTTTGCAGCAAGACTGCTGCAAGTACAGTTATTTATTTCCATTGTTTATTATGTTAATGTTGGCTATAGCCAATATATTTACAATATATTTACAGTATACTGTAAATAGCCAGTTTAATTTACATATGTGTAGATAGTTTAAAAGACATTATATAGACATTATATGTAAAATATTGTTATAACTCGGGAGAAACGCAGGAGAAATTTGACCGCAGAGTAAATTACTAGCTGGTGAAAAACGGGAGGGTTAGCAGGTCTGTATATTTGTGAGAGGGTCAGTGTTTTGTTGCACCCCAGCATTTTATTGTCTCAAGCAGTGAGATTAATAAAGTTCTAAAGTGGTTGCTAACGCTAGCAAACTAACTAAATGCCTGCGTCATGCTAGCCCTACAGTTAACAGTTTAGCGTTCATTCATCACTTCACCTTCTTCGTAACCCTGCAAACATTCTACAGAGAAAGCTAAAAAGCTCGGACATCTTAGCCGTTTCTTTCATACACAGGTGGGGAGGCTAGCAGCTATTCTCAGCTAAATTATCATCCAGTACCTCAGACCAGTCGGAAAGTTTGTGTGTAACCTTAACATGGTAACAGTAATAAATGTTACATATAGTAATAATTTTTCAGTCATAAGTGAATTAGGTGAGTGAACATGTGTATACAGACCTTGTATTTAACGTCATTTTCCCTTAAATGTCCGAGGAGGATGAACCGTCATCAGCGGTGTGGGAGCTCAAGAGACACGAAGCTGAGTCACAGCCGCTGAATCCACCTGTGAACTTTGGGGGAGGGGCCAAGCAAACTTCAACCCAGCAGCTGGGTTACACAAAAACTACCCAACTCTCTGAAAATAACCCAGAAAAATGACCCAACAGCGGCAACCCAGCGTTTGGATAGAAAAAACAACCCAGCATTTTTTAGAGTGTATTAAAGCTCCTTCAATAAATGAGGGAGATGATGTTAATAGGGAATCTATTCATAGTATCAATGTACAGGTAACAACTTAATTTTGTGTGCTTAATTTTTTGCCTTGTTAAAATCATTAAACTCATTACTTTTTAATATGTGAGGCAACTCACATCATTACTAATGGTGAAGCAAAATGGCCAGGATCTGTGCATGATGACAGAATTTTCCACAAGTCATCATTATGCCAGACATTTCAGAGGAGAGAGCCACCTTCCTTGTATTGAAGAAGATGGCCCAGAGGAACCTCTACAGATTTTTGCACACAACAGAGATGGAAGACAGTATTTGTCAAAATTACTTTTATTAAATAGTTTGCACTGGTCTGCTGCACAGTTCATTTCTTTACTTCCTGAAAAACAATGAAAGTAAAATTTAATAAAATGTGTTATTTTAATGACATTGCTTTATATACACACAGCACTTTTAACATGCAACAGATCAATATACGCACAAGTTCTCACCTTAAGGTGATGCTCCAGTAATTCAATTTCTAGTGTTGCTTTTTTAATGGGTAGCCTTTTCTCTTCCATTTAAGGTCCATCTCTATGTCAATTTTTCATATTTGTTTTTGAAGATGGACCTTATACAGCTCCTTTGCTGGCAACTGAAGGAAACTAGGATTTATTATTAAAAATAATAAAATAAATAAGATTCTGTCAGACAATAAAATTAAAATATGGGCATCTGCACAAATATTCTTACATTGATTAGATTGTGCATTGAGGTTGAAGGACCTTCATTCATGGAGAAATCCCCAGGTATGTACTGTGAAAGAATAATGACAGTTTATTACTCTAATGTAAAAGGGGGCATGCATTATAATAGTATGCATCCTACAGTACCTCAGTGGATCTACTAGCATTGTCCACTTCTGTCACAGCAGATGTGGTCTCTTCATCTTCATTCTTCAGTGAAAATATGCAAGTATACGTTATCTGGCAAAAAAATTAAATAAAAGTAACTAAAGTACAACAAAACACTTACAACTGTGACAGACTGTGTTCTTTCTGTAGCGTCCAATAATACAATCCCACTATTAGTATCTATAAGAAAATACAACCTATAGAATTCTCAATATTATCAAAGAAAAAAACAATAATGCAGGAAAACATTTCAAAGTAATACAACTAAGATCACAGTAGCCTACAGTATACATCATATGCAGTTAAATAAAGTAAGCCTGCATAAAAACATAAAGCATGTTCAAAAGCCTTTAAGTGACAGAGATAGTATTTTATTAAGTCGTATAATGAAAATAAATCATAGTGGTAAACTTACATTTCACCATGTTAGTGTAACTGGTCGCCCTTTATTAAGGGACAGAGATTAAAGATGGGGTGAGGGGAGGTGGTGCTGGGCCCCTGCCAGTCAAATGGGCTTCAGCCTTCTTTCTATTAGTTACATGACAGAAAGAATATACTAAACCGTGTTTAATAAATAGTTCAGTGAAAGTGTAATCAAATATTACCTTTTTGCAGAACGTTTTTGTGTTTCATTGTCACTTGGCTTCTGCCTCCAGAAGGATTAAACCATATTAAATAAGAAACCATAAATTCCTAGTCAGTATACATTGGTATTTTAACCTAAAGAAATTAATGGCAGGAAAAGTAAATGCTTTCATTTAACAGCTAAAAGGATGCGGAAGGGGTGTTTAATTATTTTAGCATTATAATAAAAGGGGAGGCAATGTCAAATTTGCAATTTAATACACTCACACATTTACTGTCTTTTATTTTTTGACAAGTCAACTCTCTTTCTTTAGCCGATGCAGCCGTATTGCTTTTTTTTTTCATTATTATTGACTTAAATTCCTCATATGTGTGCATTAAAACCTCTGTGAAGTATGCCGCTCTGTTTTTTCACTTTGATTTAACATTTTGACTCGTGAAATCGTCGATCCATTGAAAATTTCTTTATGAATGCACCGTGCACGCGCACTAACTCTGGGTAACCAGTAGAGGGTTGATTAAACTTAATCTTATCAGGTGTTTTGGAACCGACATACTCGCGGTATGTGGGTTTGGGGTTAATCAACCCAGAGGTTAAGATTAACCAAATGGTAAGTTAACCAAGCTTTCTGGAACACCCCAGGTTCAAGCTTACGGACATGTTGCTATGACAACAAGTGCGAGAAGCGCATCGAAGAATGAAACAATCCAAGATCAGGACAAATCCACAACAATCAAATCCAGCTAACTGAGTTAGCGACGTACGAAGAATGGACCCCTGTACGTTATTAAAACTGCGACTTCTTCGCGGTTTAATGACGTAATGTTATTCTCCGGTGGAAGCGCGTGTTGAATTACAACATCGCAGGTGACATGGAAAAGGAAAAGAACAACGCCCCCTCCCCCCCAACACACACACACACCGCCTTGTGTTAATGCTTATTTGGGCTAAATAACATTAAGTCGGGCGGCGGCACTGTGGTGTAGTGGTTAGCACTGTCGCCTTGCATCTCCAGGGTCTGGGTTCGATTCCCCGGCCAGGCTCGATTCCTGTCTCTGTGTGCATGGAGTTTGCATGTTCTCCCCGTGCTTGGTGGGTTTCCTCCGGGTACACCGGTTTCCTCCCACAGTCCAAAGATATGCAGATTAGCTAATTGGCCTAAATTGCGTGTGTGATTGGGTGTGTGAATGTGTGTATGTGTGTGTGCCCTGCGATGGATTGGCACCCTGTCCAGGGTGTACCCCGCCTAGTGCCCGAAGTCTCCTGGGATAGGCTCCAGGTCCCCCGCAACCCTGAACACAGGATTAAGCGGTATAGAAAATGAATGAATGAATGAACATTAAGTCCGTATTTGATGAATAAAGCATATGTGCAGGCTGCAATTATGCTGTTTTTTTTCTCTTCCTCCGTTTTAAAACCATGGTGCACGAACTTTGCATATATAGCAGAGCGTTAAGCATATTTCACCGTCTTCTATCTTGGCTACTGTGCAGCGCAAGAACCTCCCTTTAAGTATGCGCGATGTTTCAGATGGTATGGCAAGTGTAAACATGTGAATCGTCTATGAGTCATAGTTAAAAGAACGTGTAAACAGACGGTCATAAAAAATCAGATATAGGCAACAAATCGGAATTAAGCATCGAGACCTGGCAGTGTAAACGTAGCCCTGACTGCCTTAAATCTCTCTTTATTTAGATCTGCAAATTTCTCTGACTTTCATGGATGGTGGGTTTTGCAAATGAAATGAATAAGCATATGTGTGTGTGTGTGTGTGTGTGTGTATGTGTGTGTGTGTGTGTTTGTGTGTGTGTATAACACTTTACCAGTGATCATGTTGTACAGTAGTGGTATGAAGAGAAAATCCAATTTTCCTCATTCAACACGCCTACTCAGTCAGAAGCAGAGGATTTCGGTTAGCAGCCAATCATAAGGCAGATACAAAAATGTATAAATACTCTAGCATGAAATCAGATTGGAATTATTACACAGCTCCCAGAGAAGTGGGTAGATGAGACTGAGCACTGTGCACTTCTACTGTATCGTCTATTATTTAATACATATTCTTCATCTGTTCAAAGCGTACTCTAATATACATTGGAAATGAAGAAGGTGATTTATTTTGCTCCAGGACCAGCGAAACTTCCACAACCGGTAAGTTTGACCCCTACTAAGTTTATTGTAAATTTGAAGGTGCTGTTTTTCTTTAGCTGTTGTCTTCCTTTTACACTTCACATTCAAAACAAATCTGAGTTCATAACACAGTTAAAACAGTTGGAAATAAGATAAAATTTACAATTGTTAAAATTGTGAAAATGTGCGTTTCAACCCGGATCAGGACGCTAGTCCAGTAAAATACAAGATTAACTGATTAAACAGGTCGAATCAGATGTAGTTCCTGCTTGGTTAAAATGAAAACCTGCACCGATTTTTTTTTTAAGGCTAGCTCTGCTATATAACCCAAGACAACATTGTACAATGACCAAAAATAATCTTACCTTAATTGGACAGCTGCACTCCAAATGTGAAAAATGCAACAACTACACAATGTTTTTATTTTTTAAATATTTATTTTATTTTTATAAAATTTTTCATCTATACCACTTTAACAAAAAAATGTGTCATTGTGTCTGCTTGTATTCACAAAGACCTTCTGCATAATCAGATTAAGACATTCATCTGAACTGTGGTATAATAGATTATAATATACAGAGTGTTACTCCATGTACAGTACAGTATACCATATGGATTTGACAATGATTAAAATGTATTAATGATCAACATGTCACAGTAATCTTTACATTAAACAGGAATGTCAAAGGACAGGTTAATATCTGTTATTGCTTCTGTTATAGCAGTTATAATATAAAGAGTTACTTGCTTGCTGTTACTTATTTATTTTTTTTAATTGCTGTCACCAAGAAACCATAATGTGTAAAGTCCTCTGTCCTGAAGACTGTGACATATTTGCAAACTGACTGTGCTGACTGAACTGAAATCTTTGGCATATCACTAATCATACACCGCCTGTTCCAAAACAAGGTGTAATTTGGATTTAAATGAGCAAATACTTATCCAACTTACAGTGACATGCGAAAGTTTGGGCACCCCTGGTCAAAAAATCTGTTAAACAAGATGAAAATGAAATGATCTCCAAAAGATATAAAGTTACAGATGACATATTCCCTTTATATTTTAAACAAAAACATTTCTTTGATTTTCACCTTTTAAATAATAAAAAAAATACCAGAAAAAGAAAAGGGCCCGCAACAAAAGTTTGGGCATCCGGCAAAGTTACCTAGTAAACTAGGAGTCAGTCAGCCAGGAGTCTTTCAGTTCTTGTTTAAAGGAGTTCCACCCATTCTTCCTTATAACAGGTTTACAGTTCTGTGAGATTCCTGAGCCGTCTTGCACGCACTGCTTTTTTGAGGTCTATCCACAGATTTACTTTTATGTTTAGCTCGTGAAGGTCGCGGCAAAACCTTCAGCTTGTGCCTCTTGAGGTAGTCCATAGTCGATTAGGGGTGTGTATAGGATTCAATTGTAGAAGCTATGTTTGAGAATTTATCTTTCAGAATTTAATTGAATCTATTCTTCTCTCTACCTGTGAAATGTTCTGCATACCATTGGATACAATATAGCCCAAAAGTATGATCCACGCCCTTGCTTAACACAATTGGACTGTAAGTTCTGTACGCCTTGTTCTCCAAACATGCCTTTGATTATTGCTGCCAAAGAGTTCTCATCTGCCCCCAGGAAGTTTTTTAAAAATGCCTTGTGTCTTTTTTTTTTTTTTAATTCAGATGAATTTGGTGGTGTGGACACAGGAGATGGTTTTTTTTCTGATGACTCTTCCATGAATGCATATTTGTGCAGGTATCACTGAACTGTTTACACAGTGTACTACAACTCTTAACTAAACTTAACTTAGTGTAACTAAATCTTTCTGGAGGTCTTTTGCAGTCAAACAGGGCTATTGATTTATTTAGCTTTATGACTTTTGGAGATCATTCAATCTTCCACTTCCTTAACTGTTCACATTAACAGAAATTTTGACCAAGGGTGCCCACACTTTCTCATGCCACTGTATTGCACAAACCTTTAATTGAATAATTACTGCAGTGATTAATTGGTTTATGGTACACTATAATATGTTATGGAAAAGATGTACAGTATTATAAAATAATTTCCATGTCTCAAAAAAAAACAATTAAGGAAAATATAAAAATTACTGGAAATGAGTTAAGAAATTTCCAACACATGTCACGTTCTGTTATGATGTTGGACTGTGGGCTTGGTGTTGAGGCATAGATGCAGAGGGGATGCAGTGAAACAAGAGAGTCTTTAATGATAGAACAAACAAAACATGAACTAAGGAAGTTGGCTTAAACTTGGAGCATAAGAAACAGAACTCATAAACACTTAGACATCAGACTAGGGCAGTGGTTCTCAAACTTTTTCTGTCATCCCCCACTTAAGGGGGTGAGCGAATTTTCAAGCCCCACTTGTCAACAAAATAATAACGAAATCGGCCAAGTTTACTGTTTATTGAAATATCAATTTCTAAACCAATAAGATCAAACAACACCAAGTTCAAAACAGATAAAATACACGTGCAATTGTTATAAAAGGCTTACGTTGTCACTTATCTTTGCATAATTGACCTCATGTTTATTAGCTGCTCAACAATTGTTTGTAGTTCTTTTGTACTGGCAAATTCTGTATGCAACTTTGAATGGTCGGACTGATCACCAACAATGATGAGTCGGACTACCTGGAGGAGATTGGAAATCTGGAGAACTGGTGCCAGAGGAACAATCTCCTCCTGAACGTCAGTAAGACAAAGGAGCTGATAGTGGACTTTAGTACAAAGCAGGAGAGGAACTACCAGACCCCCGTCATCAACAGGAGCCCAGTGGAGAGAGTGGACAGCTTCAGATACCTCGGTGTTCACATCACGCAGGACCTGTCATGGTCCTGTCACATCAACACCGTGGTGAAAAAAGCCCGGCAGCGTCTCTACCACCTCAGACGCTTGAGAGACTTTAGACTGCCCTCCAAGGTGCTCAGGAACTTCTACTCCTGCACCATAGAGAGCATCCTGACGGGAAACATCACGACCTGGTTCGGGAACAGCACCATGCAGGACAGACTAGCTCTACAGAGGGTGGTGCGATCAGCCGAGCGCATCATCCGCACTGAGCTCCCTGACCTGCACTCCATCTACAGCAAGCGGTGCTGGACTAAGGCCAGGAAGATCATGAAGGATTTGTTGCGGTCTGGGAAGAGATTCCGCTCCCTAAAGGCCAACACAGAGAGGCTGAGGAGGAGCTTCTTCCCGCAGGCGATAAGGTCTCTCAATCACACCTCCACACAGGACTAATAACATCTTTTAAGCTCACAACACTGACTGGACAATCATGGACACATTCATACACACTTGCACTAAATACTCATACATCTGGACAATTGCACATGTCACCTTTCATGCATATTTGCACAACCACTGACACTTTAACTCTATATACATATATACTCTATCTAGCCTATATTTCTATATTTTTGCAATATTTTATTACGCCCTTATTGTACAGTTAATTTTACTAGTTAAAATTATTTCTTTAGTATTTCCTTTTTATTGATTATTTATTTTACGTACAAGCTTTTATTTTATTTTTTTAAGGTCACTGGCGGTCGTATAAGCATTTCACTACATATTATACTGTGTATGACTGTGTATGTGACTAATAAAATTTGAATTTGAATGAAACCATTTGTGCTTTGCTCTCCACTGATTCAGATGTTACCATGCGATTCTCCTGCTGTCTGTATTCTGCCAGCTTTCTTTGAAAGAAGTCGAGTGGCTTATTAACGTGACTGGAGTGTGTTGTCACCAGAGGTGGAAAGAGTAATAAAATTTTGTACTCAAGTACAAGTACTGTTACTTCAGTGAAATTTTACTTAAGTACAAGTAAAGTTACCATTATAAAAATCTACTCAAGTAAAAGTAAAAAGTAGCTCATTAAAAAATTTACTCAGAGTAAAAGTTACCTAGTTACTTATTTATTTTTTTAACAGCGGGGGTGGGATGAGGCATTCTAGCGTAGTTCAAAAAAGATGAGCAGATATAAATCTCAAACTAGTTGTTTTTAACTGAAGGAACACCTTTGCATAATAAAGCTGTTGTCTTTCTTGTGCTTGAAAATCAAAGTGGTCACTTAAATATGGTGTTACGTCCCAGTCTAGGGTCATACAGCAAAAGAATGGTTCAGGGTTCTATTTTAAACTGTATGGAAATGGTGGTATATGGCAGAAAGAACTAGATCCAATCATTAACTGATGAAATAATGAGGTTTGTATACACACACACACACCAGGAGGAGGATCAGATTCAGCGTGGACCCAGGCCAAAATAATAAACAAAATGGTGTTTATATTTAGTAGCTAGATTACCTGCAAAACAAACAAAAAAAACACACAAACAAAAATGCAGGTACCTTCCCGGACTCCCTAAACCAAAAACAGTGAAATTATCTACAAATATATACAAAGACCAACCAAACCAAAGGGACAAAGCAATAATCATAGTCAATTGGAGGCAAAAAGTAAAAACCAGAATACACAACCAAATATCAAAACGTCAATATCTTTCATCTTTCCCGCGTCTCTCTCCGGTTTATAGATGGTCACGCTAGTCGATGACGTCACTCAAGGCGGAAGCGACCGTGTGGAAGGTCAGGAAGATGCCGATGTCAGAAAACCTGGAGTCGAGTCTGGAGCGGCGCGCGACCAGGACATGATACACACACGCGAGCGCAACGGGGCATTTATACAAAGCATAATATTTTTATTATTTTATCATTTTCATTCATTTATTTTTTTTACTCAGTAGCGAATATGATTTAAAATGTAGCGAATTACAATACTTCAAACAAAACGTACTTAAGTAAAAGTAAAATTACAGATTTTTAAAACTACTTTAAAAAGTAGAAAAACACAAAAAAGCTACTCAATTAAATTCAAATTCAAATTTTATTAGTCACATACACAATCATTACAGTAACGCGAGTAAATGTAATTCGTTACTTTCCACCTCTGGTTGTCACACGTGTCTCACTTCTGCCCACACCATCCCCACCATGAATCCAAGCTCAAGATAGACTTCATTAGGGGTGGACGATATAACCAAAATCTTCTAACACAGGAGAAGCAATTTTCTACCTCGATAACGATCACAATCACAATTGCTATATCACAATATAGCAATTTGTGTCTGAAAATACATAAATAAAAATTCAAACACAAAAACTGTTTTACATAATGTCATTTTATTTAAACTGTGAATTGCTGAGGTTTGACGGATTTTTTTTTACTCTGGCCATATTCGTTTGGATTTCAGATGATAGAAAAGGTTTGACGTGTTTCCACCACTTGTTAAAACAGTGCACTTGCGTACCTTGCAAATCACGTTCATCTTATACCCAAACCAATTCCACACCACAGATGATGCACATTTTTTCTTTACAATCTCATCCTTGTTGGTTTCGTCACATGTAAGTAAACTCACTGCTGCTGCAGCGTCTTCTTCCATTGTCGAAGTGTATGTGAAGCCAAACACATCAAAAGTGGGACGAAACCGCGGCACCCGATTGAACCAAATATCTGCGCAAATAGAGCGCAGCGCGACTATCTGGATAGCGCAGTGATGATCTGGTTTATTTGCGCAGCCCGGTGGATCGCGCAGCGCCGCTCGAATCACAAACCTGCGCGACCCACTGTGTTTTTATTTTAAAACAATTTAAAATGTCAGGACTGTTTAATATTGTTTCCGCCTTGCCATGCCTGGTTTGTACGTGCGCATCCCAGCGGGGTAAAATGTAATTTGATGGTCGGCGCGGTTTATTTCTGTCAGAGTCGCGCAGCGCTGCCCTGTGGCTCGCGCAGGTTTGTGATTCAAGCGGCGCTGCTTAAGTTGGCCCGACGTTAAACCATTATTGTTGAACTATGGTTCCACTTTTTCTCCTGGCCCACAACTGATGTTATTTTAAATTTACTTGTATTAATGATCCATTTATTTGTGTGTGATTGTTTAGTTTTTTCCTATTATTTTCCACTAATTCCCTCCCGTTCATTGCACCCCACCTGTCATGTCTGTATTCCCCACTGGTGGGGCGCACCCCACACTTTGAGAACCACTGAACTTAATTATTAGTTGCACAACTAATATACAATACAGACATGGGGATCCAAACTGGACGAGACAAGACATACTAAACAGCCTAGAGGACTAAAAACAAGGGACTATACATGCAAGGGATAAACAAACACAAGACAGGCTTGGCTAGGTCTACTGGCTGTGCTGCACATTAGCTGCTAAGCTAGCTCATAGCTAATCAGACTAATGGCTACACAGGCCAGTAGCCTGAGACCCAAGGGAATGAACAGACAAGGTACACAGCAGACTAGGTATGAAACAGACTAAGAACTCTAAAGGTTAGTGGCTAAAGATGTTAGTACCTAAACAGACTAAGAGCTAAGCAGACAAGGAGACTAGACAGACTCAAAGACTAGACAGACTAAGATCTAAACATGTTAGTATCACCCTCATTATTATTTAAACAGACTAATAGCTAAACATGCAATGGGGGTTACTTACACAAAAGGGTAAACACAAAAGGCTAATTCTCCTAGAGGCTAATCCTGCTAGGAGACACAGAGACAAAGAGACATAAACTAAATCAAAGCAAATACAAACTTAAAGAGCTCCAGAAACTAAATGCCAACTATAATGAAACCAAACTAAAACAAGGAAACAAAACCCACATAACAGAAATTAATGCTCGACCCAGTTTCCCAGAACAAACAGGTATTTATAACAGTGCTAATGAGCCTCGGCACCTGACTGAGGAGCCTTCTGGGAAACTGAGTCTAGGAACCAAACTACAAACTAAAAACACTGCCCTTTAGTGGGCAACCCTCACAACACATTATTAAAACCTGAAAGAATCAAGCTGAATCGTCAATTTTGTGAAACAAATGTGGCCTGAAAAAGAATAATTCAATTCAATTCAATTTTATTTGTCTCAAAGCAGCTTCACAAAAATGAAAGAAAAGTTACAAAAAAAATAATAATTTTTTTAGAAAAGAAAATAATTGGAAGTGTGTATGTGTGAGAAAAATGTGTCTAGATAAAAATTAGATGAATGAATGATGAATGAAATGTCTCTGATGAGCAAGCCAAGGGTGACGGCGACGGTGCCAAGGAAAAACTCCCTGAGATGGCATTAGGAAGAAACCTTGAGAGGAACCAGACTCAACAGGGAACTTCAAATGAGCTGGTTCTTCTCTGGATGCCTCAGGAACCTCGCAGGGTCGGCCTTTGTCTACTGAAGCTGACACAATCTCCCGATGCCTCGGGATGGGTAGAAAAATACAGAACAGATGGGGAGAATTAGCGTAGTTGCCATTCGGGATAGGTGTACTGGAGTATGAGGTTATGGGATGAGTTATGTGTATGCCAGATTAAAAAGATGCGTCTTGAGTCTACTTTTGAACTGGGAAACCGTGTCTGCTCCCCGAACATTGTCTGGAAGGCTATTCCAAAGCTTTGGAGCTAAATATGAAAATGCCCCGCCCCCTTTTGTAGATTTTGAAATTCTGGGAATTACCAGAAGTCCGAAGTTTTGTGTGTGGTGGATTGTAGTGTATCAGAAGACTGGTTATGTACTGTATGTGGGAGCTAAACCAGTGGTTCTCAAAGTGTGGGGCGCCCCACTAGTGGGGAATACAGACATGACAGGTGGGGCGCAATGAACGGGAGGAAATTAGTGGAAAGTAATAGGAAAAAACTAAACAATCACACACAAATAAATGGATCATTAATACAAGTAAATTTAAAATAACTTCAGTTGTGGGCCGGAAGAAAAAGTGGAACCATATAGTGCAACAATAATGGTTTAACGTCGGGCCAACTTGAGCAGCGCTGCTCGACTCTGACAGAAATAGACCGCGCCGACCATCAAAATACATTTTACCCCGCTGGGATGCGCACGTACAAAACAGGCATGGCAAGGCGGAAACAATATTAAACAGTTCTGACATTTTAAATTGTTTTAAAATAAAAACACAGTGAGTCGCGCAGGTTTGTGATTCGAGCGGCGCTGCGCGATCCACCGGGCTGCACAAATAAACCAGATCATCACTGCGCTATTCAGATAGTCACACTGCGCTGTATTTGCGCAGATATTCGGTTCAATCGGGTGCCACGGTTTCGTCCCACTTTTGATGTGTTTGGCTTCACATACACTTCGACAATGGAAGAAGACGCTGCAGCAGCAGTGAGTTTGCTTACATGTGACGAAACCAAGAACGAGGAGATTGTAAAGAAAAAAGGTGCCTCGTCTGTGGTGTGGAATTGGTTTGGGTATAAGAAAAGTGATATGAATGAGATGAACGTGATTTGGAAGGTACGCAAGTGCACTATTTTAACAAGTGGTGGAAACACGTCAAACCTTTTCTATCAGCTGAAATACAAGCATCCAAACGAATATGGCCAAAGTAAGAAAATGTGGCAAACCTCAGCAATTCACAGTTTAAATAAAATTACATTATGTAAAACAGTTTCTTTGTGTTTGAATTTTCATTTATGTATTTTCAGATACAAATTGCTATATTGTGATATAGCAATTGTGATTGTGATCGTTATTGAGGTAGAAAATTGCTTCTCCTGTGTTAGAAGATTTTGGTTATATCGCCCACCACTAATGAAGCCTACTGTATCTTGAGCTTGGATTCATGGTGGGGATGGTGGGGGCAGAGGAGAGGCTCGTGTGTGTTTTGTGTCTTAAGCCGCTGGCAGCAGACAGCATGAGACCTAACAAATTAGGAAGACACTTAGAGACAACACACTCCAGTCACGTTAATAAGCCACTCGACTTCTGTCAAAGAAAGCTGGCAGAATACAGACAGCAGGAGAATCGCATGGTAAAATCTGAATCAGTGGACAGCAAAGCACAAATGGCTTCATTCAAAGTTGCATACAGAATTGGCCAGTGCAAAAAAACTACAAATGATTGCTGAGCAGCTAATAAACATGGGGTCAATTATGCAAAGATAAGTGACAACGTAAGCCATTTATAAAAATTGCACGTGTATTTTAGCTGTTTTGAACTTGGTGTTGTTTGATCTTATTGGTTTAGAAATTGATATTTCAATAAATAGTAAACTTGGCCGATTTCGTTATTATTTTGTTGACAAGTGGGGCTTGAAAATTCGCTCACTCCCTTAAGTGGGGAATGACAGAAAAGTTTGAGAACCACTGAGCTAATCCATTTAAGGCCTTGTATGTAAGTAATACTATTTTGTAATTAATTCTAAACTGAACAGGTAGCCCGTGCAGGGATGATAATATTGGGATTATTTATGATCATATTTTCTGGATCTAGTGAGAACCCTGGCGGCTGCATTTTGTCACTAACTGAAGCTTGTTTATTGAGGATGCAGGACAACCACCTAGTAATGCATTACAATAGTCCAGTCTGGAGGTCATGAATGCATGAACTAGCTTTTCTGCATCAGACACGGATAAGATGCTCCTAAGTTTGGCAATATTTCTAAGATGGAAAAAGGCTGTTTTTGTGATATTTGAAATGTGATTTTCAAAGGACAAGTTACTGTCTAATATTACGCCCAGGTCTTTTACTGCTGAGCTGGTAGTAACAGTACATCCTTCTAAACGCAGGCTGAATTGTGAAAGCTGTGGTGTGCTGGTTTTTATAATGAATTACCATGATTAGAGATTTTTTAAATGTTTGGTAAATTTGCATCATGAAAATCAACAGCAGAAATTTAATCCATGTTTAAAAGAAACAGCATTTTTATGCACAAAGAAATAGACATTTATCTGATTGACTTGATATCATTCTGTCGAGGCTGTATTGCACTACTTGATATACAGTAATCAATTCTTTGACTTTCCTTCAGGTTTTGAGCCAGGCCCAGAGAGAACTGCTGGACTACAATGATCTCGGGATTAGTGTCCTTGGTAAGTAGCATAGCGTTTATATAAAATAAAGTTGCACAGCCTGTGTGTGTGATGTGTGCTAACCTTAATGATTCTTGTTACTTAGAAATGAGCCACAGGTCATCAGATTTTTCCAATATAATCAACTCAGCTGAAACTCTACTTCGTGAACTTGTGTAAGTTTTTAAACCCCAGAAAAAATGTAGATGCATGTGCATGTTCCATAAACTAGGATATTTAACATGTGACATGATATCACAAAGACATCACAGTATATTGACTTTCTGATTTGAATTTTTTTAATATAGTTATGAAGTTGATCTCATATTGATTCATTTACATGTTTTCAAACACTTTCCAACACCAGATACAGTAAGTGATTTTGTGATTATTTGTCCTCTTAATAAGGAATATTCTAATATCTAAAGAGTATATATATCTAGTTAATTATGTGCGCACATTAAACCCAAAACGTAGCCTTAGTTAAATTTTTATCTCGATTATGCTTTTGGCTTCCCACAGTTACAGTGGTGTGAAAAATTATTTGCCCCCCTCCTGATTTCTTATTCTTTTGCATGTTTGTCACACAAAATGTTTCTGATCATCAAACACATTTAACTATTAGTCAAAGATAACACAAGTAAACACAAAATGCAGTTTTTAAATGAGGGGTTTTATTATTTAGGGAGGAAAAAAATCCAAACCTACATGGCCCTGTGGGAAAAAGTAATTGCCCCCTGAACCTAATAACTGGTTGGGCCACCCTTAGCAGCAATAACTGCAATCAAGCGTTTGCGATAACTTGCAACGAGTCTTTTACAGCGCTCTGGAGGAATTTTGGGCCACTCATCTTTGCAGAATTGTTGTAATTCAGCTTTATTTGAGGGTTTTCTAGCATGAACCGCCTTTTTAAGGTCATGCCACAACAGCTCAATAGGATTCAGGTCAGGACTTTGACTAGGCCACTCCAAAGTCTTCATTTTGTTTTTCTTCAGCCATTCAGAGGTGGATTTGCTGGTGTGTTTTGGGTCATTGTCCTGCTGCAGCACCCAAGATCGCTTCAGCTTGAGTTGACGAACAGATGGCCGGACATTCTCCTTCAGGATTTTTTGGTAGACAGTAGAATTCATGGTTCCATCTATCACAGCAAGCCTTCCAGGTCCTGAAGCAGCAAAACAACCCCAGACCATCACACTACCACCACCATATTTTACTGTTGGTATGGTGTTCTTTTTCTGAAATGCTGTGTTACTTTTACGCCAGATGTAACGGGACACGCACCTTCCAAAAAGTTCAACTTTTGTCTCGTCGGTCCACAAGGTATTTTCCCAAAAGTCTTGGCAATCATTGAGATGTTTTTTAGCAAAATTGAGACGAGCCTTAATGTTCTTTTTGCTTAAAAGTGGTTTGCGCCTTGGAAATCTGCCATGCAGGCCGTTTTTGCCCAGTCTCTTTCTCATGGTGGAGTCGTGAACACTGACCTTAATTGAGGCAAGTGAGGCCTGCAGTTCTTTAGATGTTGTCCTGGGGTCTTTCGTGGCCTCTCGGATGAGTTGTCTCTGCGCTCTTGGGGTAATTTTGGTCGGCCGGCCACTCCTGGGAAGGTTCACCACTGTTCCATGTTTTTGCCATTTGTGGATAATGGCTCTCACTGTGGTTCGCTGGAGTCCCAAAGCTTTAGAAATGGCTTTTTAATCTTTACCAGACTGATAGATCTCAATTACTTTTGTTCTCATTTGTTCCTGAATTTCTTTGGATCTTGGCATGATGTCTAGCTTTTGAGGTGCTTTTGGTCTACTTCTCTGTGTCAGGTAGCTCCGATTTAAGTGATTTCTTGATTGAAACAGGTGTGGCAGTAATCAGGCCTGGGGGTGACTACAGAAATTGAACTCAGGTGTGATAAACCACAATTAAGTTATTTTTTAACAAGGGGGGCAATCACTTTTTCACACAGGGCCATGTAGATTTGGAGTTTTTTTCTCCCTTAATAACGTAAACCTTCATTTAAAAACTGCATTTTGTGTTCAATTATGTTATCTTTGACTAATAGTTAACGGTTTTTGATGAGCAGAAACATTTAAGTGTGACAAACATGCAAAAGAATAAGAAATCAGGAAGGGGGCAAATAGTTTTTCACACCACTGTAAATGTACAGTACATAATTGACTGATATCGAAAAATTTATGTTCCGCCAATAGAATGCAAAGCATATAATATTTGAATACAGCTAAAATCAGCGATCTTAAATGAGAAATACCTGCAAGGACTTAGAAGAGTACAGTAGCTAACAAGACTGGGCCCGGTTTCTCGATAACGCACACTATTCGCGCGCTAAGAAAACTCTTAAGATATATCTTACGTTAAGTGATAACTTTTCTAAGTGTATTTCTCGAACTGTCTCTTAGGAGTCTTCTTAAGTCGCTGCCTCTTACGTCCGACGTTACGCGGCGCTGTCTACAGTGAAGGTCCTGAATTAGCGGACATCGGTGGCTCAGGAATCGATTTTTCACTCCTTTTGCATGACAGTGTTAAGAAAGACGGCACTTTCTATGCAAATTAAACATTGCACTAAATTCTTTTAATAGCGTTTATTTCGACATGTGTTAACTTAACAATAACATGCCATAATAGACAAATATATAAATTAATATTAATTAATATAATAATATAATATATAATATTTTCATGTAACATGTGGCCGTGAAACGAACCGGGTATCCAATCATAGTTGATGGACAAACAGCTGATAACACTCTTCAGCAGCTTCAGAAACAATGTGAAGTGTCAGTTGTTGGGGTTGTATAGCGCACTATGGAATGAATACGATGAGATGACAGAGTGGAGGTTTAATACCTCTATCTCACACGCGGGGCCGTAAGTGCGGTTCATTATGATTCGGCGCGAGTTTTGGTGCTGTTATTACGTTTCCATCTTACCACGCAAAAAAAATAAACATGTTTAACATGTGGAAGCTCGCGGACCTTGTAGTTCTTCGCGGACCGTCGGGCGCCGGTCACTCGAGGCGGATCACGGTGCCTAATACCCCTCTCTCACCTGTGTGGTGCCTAATACCCCTCTCTCACCTGTGTGGCCGGACTCATCTCCGTGAGCTGCCGCGATTGCCCACGACGTTCCTTTAACGTTCCGCGAAGTTCTACAAAGTCTGCAAGCTTCCGCGAGGACCAGCAAAAAATTAAACGTTGAATTTTTCACGCGGAAAGATGGAAACGGAATCACAGCGCAAAAACTCGGGGTGAATCATGATCAAGCCTACGGCCACAGCGCGAGCCCGTGCAGGTGAGATGGGGGTATAACACACCGCATCTCACAGCGAGTCAAACCGCATAAGTAAATATTGTAGGGGTATTAAACATTACAATCACCCAGAAAAAATGAATGGATGCGGGGTTTGAATCTCCCAAGGTTATTTTCTCATTTAACTAAATCAAATTTCATAAAAATAAAACGTGTCAAAAGAAAAACTCATAAAGTCATGGATAATGGCTAATGATCAATGAAACATATTTTAAACAAAAAGCAGCGAGCAGCTGGACATCGGGACGGGGAGTGTACAGTAAGTATGACGCGTTGGTCTGGCACGCGCAGGTCTGAGCAGCTCAAGAAGCTCCATAATCTGTTGCCTTGGAAGGCAAAACTTTTATTTATATATATATTTTTAATAACGACCACGGGGAAAATATGAAAAGGGCTGAAGTTTTGTCTAAAGGAAACATGTACATGACTCACACGGCTCCACGGACCGCGCCGTCTTCAGTTTAACACAACACCACGCTCGCTGCCTAATTGTTCGCCACCTGTTTAATATTAATTGTGATTGGCAATTTTAATGCGTTAGTCACATTATGAAATAGGCTAATTAAAAGGCACTCTATTAGTTCTGATATAAAATAAAATAAAATTCTTAAACAGGTCTACAGTATATTCCATCATTAATACGACTTTGATAACGTGCCATAATGTGTTTGCATACTCCGCTGATTTATAAAGACTGCTGCTCAGTGGCGGCGACTAGCGTCTAGAGCTGAAACTACGCTAAGTATGAGTTAAGGTTGGTCCAGACCAACCTTACGAACGTCTGACGTAGCTAAGAGATACTTAGCGTAAGAACGTTTCGGGAAATGCGCCATTAAGTTAAGAGAGAGGTTAAGGTACGACTTAAGAACTACTTAGAGATAAGAAGCTTTCGAGAAACCGGGCCCTGGTCTGTAAGCAAATACGAGTAAATGAAAGAACAAAATTAATTTGAATAATTTATTTGTTTTGAATATAATGAAAGCAATTTTTTTCTGAATAAAAAGTACTATACGTTTACATTACTCAACCAATTTTAAACAATAGTTTTAGTTTTTTCTAGTGTTTATGGGTAGTTAAAAACATTTTTATCTTTTTCTTTATGAGGGATCTTAAAAAGGATATTGTCGGTGCTAAACAATGGGATGTCAGTTCTGTTTCAAAATGTTTTCGCTCCCATACCCCTCTTTTGTAATGGATAAATATGCTGTTATTAAATAATAATTATTATTATTATTATTATTACTAATACATATATTTATATTGTATCAAAAATATTATTATGTGTATTATGTGATATTATTATTATTATTATTATTATTATTATTATTGTTATTATTGTTATTATTATGGGCATACTGCATGTGATTTGCGTCACTGATTTTGACATTATTTTAGTATAATCATTTTATTTTGTTGCAAATATGTAGTGTTATGTATATGACAATGTAATAAAAATATTTTTGTTACTAATCATTGTAATAAATACTCATGATGAATTATTGTTAAAAAATTATTGTGGCCATAACCATGCATTTTGGACATAATCATATACAACATAGTCAATAGTAAAAAAAAAGTTCAGCCATACTGTTAAACTAAATATGCACACAAGTGCATAGTAACTGTAGTAACTGTTTTAAATCAAATGAGCTTTAACACCCACATTTATTCTTCCTGTAACTCTGTATGCAGGAATATCCCTGAAAACTACAAGGTTCTGTTTCTGCAAGGCGGTGGTTCAGGCCAGTTCAGTGCTATTCCTCTGAATCTGATCGGTCTGAAGGAGGACAGATGTGCTGATTATATTGTAACAGGAAAGTGGTCCGCAACTGCTGCCGAAGAGGCGGAGAAGTACGGCAAAGTGAACGTGGTAAATCAAAAAGTGGACCGATACACTGGTGAGTTATTCAGAAACTAAAAGCTATTGTGAGCTACAGTAAATGACATATTTACATGACAAGAAATAAACACAGCAAATTGTTTTAAAAAATCTAGAAATATTGATGTTACTTTACAGTTAGGTTACATTTGATGAACATAAATAGAGAAACAGGTGCAAAAGGACACTACAGGTTTCAGCTACAGTCATTAGTTTCAGTGAAGGGAAATCATCAGAGGTGGAAAGTAACGAATTACATTTACTCGCGTTACTGTAATTGAGTAGCTTTTTTGTGTATTTCTACTTTTTAAAGTAGTTTTAAAAATCTGTAATTTTACTTTTACTTAAGTACGTTTTGTTTGAAGTATTGTAATTCGCTACATTTTAAATCATATTCGCTACTGAGTAAAAAATAAATGAATAAAAATGCTAAAATAATGAAAATGTTATGCTTTGTATAAATGCTCCGTTGCGCCGCGCGTGTGTGTATCATGTCCTGGTCGCGCGCCGCTCCAGACTCCACTCCGGGTTTTCTGACATCGGCATCTTCCTGACCTTCCACACGTTCACTTCCGCCCTGAGTGACGTCATCGACTAGCGCGACCATGTACAGTATAACCCGGAGAGAGACGCGGGAAAGATGAAAGAGGTTGTGATTTTGGCGTTTTGATATTTGGTTGTGTATTCCGGTTTTGACTTTTTGCCTCCAATTGACTTTGATTATTGCTTTGTCCCTTTGGTTTGGTTGGTCTTTGTATATATTTGTAGATAATTTCACTGTTTTTGGTTTAGGGAGTCCGGGAAGGTACCTGTATTTTTGTTTCTGTGTTTTTTTTGTTGTTGTTTCTTTTTGCAGGTAATCTAGCTACTAAATATAAATACCATTTTGTTTGTTATTTTGGCCTGGGTCCATCCTGAATCTGATCCTCCTCCTGGTGTGTGTGTGTGTGTGTATACAAACCTCATTATTTCATCAGTTAATGATTGGATCTAGTTCTTTCTGCCATATACCACCATTTCCATACAGTTTAAAATAGAACCCTGAACCATTCTTTTGCTGTTTGGCCCTAGACTGGGACGTAACACCATATTTAAGTGACCACTTTATTATGCAAAGGTGTTCCTTCAGTTAAAAACAACTAGTTTGAGATTTATATCTGCTCATCTTTTTTGAACTATGCTAGAATGCCTCATCCCACCCCCGCTGTGTGTGTGTGTGTGTTTTTTTTTTTTTTTATTTAACAAAAAAAAAAAAATAAAGCAGAGCCAGATCAATATACAATCGACACCCACAGCAAACATTTAAAAACAAACAATAATCTGTTAATATAAGAGTGAACATGGAAACACCCAAGGGCAAAACAATTCAGCAAAAGAATCACCCCCACTGTTAAAAAAATTAAAATAAAAAAGTAACTCGGTAACTTTTACTCTGAGTAAATTTTTTAATGAGCTACTTTTTACTTTTATTTGAGTAGATTTTTATAAGAGTAGCTTTACTTGTACTTAAGTAAAATTTCACTGAAGTAACAGTACTTGTACTTGAGTACAAAATTTTATTACTCTTTCCACCTCTGGAAATCATGCTCTGTACAATCGTGTGCTTCTCAGTTTGTGACAGGAATTTGGGAAAGACTCTCTGACATCTTTAAAAATGTCCACATACTTTTGGGCAAAAAGTTGAGAAAGTAGAGCTCTCAGTGCTGATTAATACAGAGTTTCATGATTTTCATTAAAATTTATGACAGTTGGCATATGGCCCTTATTCAGAGCGATTTAGGTTTTTCATAATCAAAGAATGTTTCGCATCACTTCAGGGATCCCAGACAGCAGCAGCTGGTCACTGAACCCTTCAGCATCATATGTCTATTACTGCTGCAATGAAACAATCCATGGCATTGAGTTTAACTTCATTCCTGACACCAAGGATGTGATTCTTGTCAGTGATATGTCATCAAATTTCCTATCACGACCAGTAGATGTGTCAAAGGTGGGATATATTTTACACTGGTTAGGTTTTAAATTTGCAGGTTTATGTTATTGTTGTCTTGTTTCAGTGGTTTCATTTGTGTTATTTTTTTCTTCTTTCAAGTTCGGGCTCATATTTGCAGGTACACATAAAAATTCAGGATGTGCAGGAGCCACTATTGTGATCGTACGGGAAGATCTGTTAGGAAAAGCTTTGAAGGAGACTCCTGCTATATTAAATTACCAAGTGCAAGCTGAACATAATTCCCTCTACAACACCCCACCTACATTCAGGTAAAACCAGAATGCTCTTGTTTTTGTCTGCCGTTAATCTTTAGGCTAACTGCTTTTATTATCAAATGCTTTGTGACTTTTTAAATACACTTCGCAACTGTAGCAAAATTAATCTTAAGATAATGTTAGAGTGATTGGGTATTAAAGTCCATTCCTCATACAGTGCTCCCTCCACCTGCGCACAACCGTAACAAAGCAACCTCCCAGTATACGGTACACATGAGGCCACATCCCACAGTGTTCACACACTGCTTAAAATTAACATCGATCTGCTGTATTTTCTGCTGTATCATATTTTTTTTCTTGTTTGAATATAGATTTGGGATGAATGCTGGTTCTTCAAAGCCTAACCATTTCAAATGTTAAAATTGTCAGATGTTCTTGTTGTATGTTCTCTGAAGGCAAAATTCATAAGAATATTACTGGATCTGTATGACTGACTCATATACTGTATGTGTCCCCAGTAGGGAATATGCTACCTAAGACATCACCCCCTAGCACATTTTATGGTACTTATTTTCATTGGTAAATTAGAAGCATTTTCAATGAATAAAGTTTGGACATAGGGTCATTTAGAATGGCAGCCATGGCAGACTCCCAGAGTCTGATGAGTATTACTTGACAAATAACAGTATTGGATAGGGATGTAATGGTATTGTACCGTTGTACCGCAATAACACTTTATTTCAATAATACCGTGGTCGCATGACGGTAGAATTACAGGTTTTCTGAGAAAAGTTAGCTCAGGCGGATGGAGCCAATGGGAGGTAGCGGGAACTACAATTCCCATCAGCCCAGGCGTCATGCATCATCCTTTGCAGTCTGTTGTCACTACAGATCCAGTAATGCGCACATCCTATTTAAAACCCGCTTACTCCGTAATGATTAATTACTCTTTCCATCTCTTTTCCTTCGCCGCTAATAGCAGCACCCGCCATTTCCGCATTACTGGATCTGTAGCAGACCGCAAAGTATGATGGCCACGCCTGGGCTGATGGGAATTGTAGTTCCCGCTACCGCCCGTTCGCTCCATTCGCCTGAGTAAATTTTTCTCAGAAGACCTATAGTTTTATCGAGTAATTTCGGTTTCTCTCTGAAAAGAAACAGGAAAGGAAAAAAAAAAAATCCTGTCTCTGTCTGAATAAGTGAGTGAATGACTTGAGTGTTCTCAAATACTCATTCAGCACATGGGCCAGCTGCAATAAGTAGGCTGCTATTTTTATTTTTTCTGAGTTTTCAAGAATACTAAATTACTAAATGGTTTAATAATTTTGTTATTAAAATTATTAAAAAGTTTATGTTTCAAAGTTTACAGATAGATGGCTAATTTGTATGCCATTGATATGTTCAGTGTTCATGTATACTGTTTAATAAACACTTCTGGCACTTTTTTCGAGTCTCTTCATTAGTTTTGTTTTTCCTGTAAATGATTCAATAAATACCGTACCGTGCCATTCATACCGAGGTATTACCGTACCGTGAAGTTTTGATACCGTTACATCCCTAGTATTGGAGTATCCTCATTAAGATACTGTAGAACTGCAGTAATTATTTATCTCTCCAAGAACAACAGTTGAGCTGCCTGCTTTGTTGATAAGTAATAATAAACAAAATAATAATTTGAAAAGAAAATACTCATAAATAATTTCTCAATTAAAGATTTGATAAAATAGTTCTAGACATTTTTCTTTTATTTAGCTTTTTATTTTTTATAGCATCTACATCACAAAGCTGGTTCTGGAATGGATGAAAAATAATGGAGACCTCGATGCCATGGATAAACTGAGCATGCAGAAATCTGCTTTGATTTATGACACCATTAACAGTTCCAATGGATTTTATATGTGAGTAAAAAAAAGAAGTGTGTTGCATTTTTATGCATAATGTATGATTTACATTTGCTTAACTAACAATTTCCAATGACCATTGTAAGATTAACATTGTCTCTCAAATTGTGGAACATTTTGATGTGCATTATTGAGAGCATTTGGCTGCCACGTTTCTACATCTATATCTTTCTACAGATCTTCGATTGATGTCGAGTGCCGGAGTCGCATGAACATTCCATTCCGCATTGGAAACACTGAGGGAGATGATGCCCTGGAAAAACAGTTTCTAGAAGGCGCTTCCAAGCTTGGACTTATGTCATTAGAAGGACACAGGTATTACCTATCATGCACAAATGTAATATAAAATAAAATCACTTTTTACATTCAGTGTTTTTTTTGAGTATGTTGAGGCCCGAACGTCATTTACAGTATTATGGTTCTTTCGGTGTGATGTGGATATAGCATCAATCTGTATTTTTTAAATGTAAAAAAAAAATGATCATGATAACTGCTGTTTATATTCCACCAGATGCTAAGGCTAGCTCAGCCATAGGACAGTTTATATAGATTCAAGATTCAAAGAACTTTATTAATCCCAAAGGGAAATTGCTTATGCTCGGTTACAGGTGCTCACAGTTGTTAACTAAGGAAAGGTAATAAAGGTAATAAATAATAATAATAATATAATTTTAAAAAAGTTCCTAAAACATTAAGTACCAACAAAATATGACTCAAGACCACTTGTAAGTATTGCACAGTAATCATGTATGTAATATTGTATTATTATATGCAATCATGTATTACACATTCTATTGGGAGGTAGTGTTGCAGTTATCATATTATTAATATGGGTAAGTATTAATGTCCTGTTGTATACCAGTCAGTGAAAAAATCCACATACATGTGTGTATGAGTTACAGAGAAGAGTTGTAAAGTTTTATGGCCGTAGGGAGAAAGGATCTCCTGTGACGCTCGGTGGAACACTTGATAGTAATCAGTCTCTGGCTGAAACTGCTCCTCTGTTCAGCCAAAACACTGTATAGCGGGTGAGAAGGATTGTTCACAGTGGATTCTACTTTGGACAGAATCCTCCTCTTTGCTACTACATCCACAGAGTCAAGCTCCATGCTTAGCACAGATCCGGCCTTTTTAATTGACTTGTCCAGTTTGTTCTTATCAGACACCTTAATGTTACCACCCCAACAGACCACAGCGTAAAAAATGACACTCGCCACAACGGTTTCATAGAACATCCGTAGAATGGTGTTACAGACGTTAAAAGACCTGAGCCTTCGAAGAAAGTACAATCGACTCTGACCTTTCTTGTAGAGTGCCGTTGTGTTGAGTGACCAGTCAAGTTTGTTGTCCAGATGAACTCCCAGATATTTGTAATCAGAGACAATATCCACTATCTCCCCCTTGACAGATAAAGGAGTCACTGGGGTCTTGCTTCTCCTAAAGTCTACCACCATCTCCTTTGTTTTCCTGATGTTGAGTTGTAGGTGATTACGCTCACACCAGGAAACGAAGTCATCCACAACAGACTGGTACTCCGAGGTGTCACCCTCCTTTATACACCCAACAACCACAGAGTCGTCAGAGAACTTCTGCAGGTAGCATGACTCTGAGTTATATCTAAAGTCGGATGTATAGAGGATGAAAAGAAACGGAGACAGTACAGTCCCCTGGGGAGCTCCAGTGCTGCAGATCAAAGTGTCTGACACACAGTTCTGTAGTCACACCAAGCTGCTGCACGCTCGCGCATGCGCAGTAAATATATATATAGTATACAGTGGTGTGAAAAACTATTTGCCCCCCTCTTGATTTCTTATTCTTTTGCATGTTTGTCACACAAAATGTTTCTGATCATCAAACACATTTAACTATTAGTCAAAGATAACACAAGTAAACACAAAATGCAGTTTTTAAATGAGGGGTTTTATTATTTAGGAAGAAAAAAAATCCAAACCTACATGGCCCTGTGTGAAAAAGTAATTGCCCCCTGAACCTAATAACTGGTTGGGCCATCCTTAGCAGCAATAACTGCAATCAAGCGTTTGCGATAACTTGCAACGAGTCTTTTACAGCGCTCTGGAGGAATTTTGGCCCACTCATCTTTGCAGAATTGTTGTAATTCAGCTTTATTTGAGGGTTTTCTAGCATGAACCGCCTTTTTAAGGTCATGCCACAACATCTCAATAGGATTCAGGTCAGGACTTTGACTAGGCCACTCCAAAGTCTTCATTTTGTTTTTCTTCAGCCATTCAGAGGTGGATTTGCTGGTGTGTTTTGGGTCATTGTCCTGCTGCAGCACCCAAGATCGCTTCAGCTTGAGTTGACGAACAGATGGCCGGATATTCTCCTTCAGGATTTTTTGGTAGACAGTAGAATTCATGGTTCCATCTATCACAGCAAGCCTTCCAGGTCCTGAAGCAGCAAAACAACCCCAGACCATCACACTACCACCACCATATTTTACTGTTGGTATGATGTTCTTTTTCTGAAATGCTGTGTTACTGTTACGGCAGATGTAACGGGACACGCACCTTCCAAAAAGTTCAACTTTTGTCTCATCGGTCCACAAGGTATTTTCCCAAAAGTCTTGGCAATCATTGAGATGTTTTTTAGCAAAATTGAGACGAGCCTTAATGTTCTTTTTGCTTAAAAGGTTTGCGCCTTGGAAATCTGCCATGCAGGCCGTTTTTGCCCAGTCTCTTTCTTTTGGTGGAGTCGTGAACACTGACCTTAATTGAGGCAAGTGAGGCCTGCAGTTCTTTAGATGTTGTCCTGGGGTCTTTTGTGGCCTCTCGGATGAGTTGTCTCTGCGCTCTTGGGGTAATTTTGGTCGGCCGGCCACTCCTGGGAAGGTTCACCACTGTTCCATGTTTTTGCCATTTGTGGATAATGGCTCTCACTGTGGTTCGCTGGAGTCCCAAAGCTTTAGAAATGGCTTTATAACCTTTACCAGACTGATAGATCTCAATTACTTTTGTTCTCATTTGTTCCTGAATTTCTTTGGATCTTGGCATGATGTCTAGCTTTTGAGGTGCTTTTGGTCTACTTCTCTGTGTCAGGTAGCTCCTATTTAAGTGATTTCTTGATTGAAACAGGTGTGGCAGTAATCAGGCCTGGGGGTGACTACAGAAATTGAACTCATGTGTGATAAACCACAGATAAGTTATTTTTTAACAAGGGGGCAATCACTTTTTCACACAGTGCCATGTAGATTTGGAGGTTTTTTTCTCCCTTAATAGCGTAAACCTTCATTTAAAAACTGCATTTTGTGTTCAATTATGTTATCTTTGACTAATAGTTAACGGTTTTTGATGAGCAGAAACATTTAAGTGTGACAAACATGCAAAAGAATAAGAAATCAGGAAGGGGGCAAATAGTTTTTCACACCACTGTATATATAGTAGCATTAGCAGATGGCAGAGCACGTATCCTGATGCCGTACACATCGTAGCAGGGGACTTTTATCAGGTAGACTTAAAGTCTGCGCTCCCGGAATTTCACCGGCATGTAAAATGTGCTACTAGGGGAGCAAACACACTGGACAAGGTCTACTCAAACATCAAGCTAGGCTACAGGGCAAGATCACTACCACACCTGGGCCAGTCTGACCACATGTCCTTACTTTTAGTCCCTGCATATGCTCCCCTCAGGTAAACTGCTCTTATAATTACAAAGACTGCAGCAGCTGCAGGACTGTTTTGACAGGACGAATTGGGATGTCTTTGAAGATTCAGGCCTGGAGGTGTTCACAGACAGTGTCCTCTGATACATTAAGAACTGCATAGACACTGTCACATTGGACAAACGCATACGGATCTATCCCAATCAAAAGCCCTGGAGATATATATATATATATGCAATGTAGATAGATAGATAGATAGATAGATAGATAGATAGATAGATACTTTATTCATCCCTGTGGGGAAATTTATTTGCCAAGTTCAGACCACTTACAATGCATCAGTGAATTCATAACTTTATTTTTTTGTATAAAATCACTGTACTAATCTTTTATCACTGAGCTTTATTCCTAAGCTCTTTAATCGAGCTCTTTAACTGAGCTCTTTAATTGATCTTTAATCTCATACTAATGGTACATGTGCATCGAAACATATATTTTACACCATTTTTACCTCCTCAAATTACTGTATAGACAATGTATCAGTGTACAGTGTTTTTCTTTTTACTTTACCATTTTCTCATTGTGATTTTTGCTTGTTGCTTATTTGTTGTATAATCTATCTATCTATCTATCTATCTATCTATCTATCTATCTATCTATCTATCTATCTATCTATCTATCTATAAATACCTGATACACCTTGTTGTTATATTTTGATAGGATTCTTGGTGGATTACGAGCTTCTCTCTACAATGGAGTGAGTCTGGAAGATACTCAAGTTCTTGCTGCCTTCATGAAAGAGTTTCTAAAGAAGCATTATCCTAATAAAACACATCTCTAACCTACAAGTCATTTTAGAGAGTCTAACACTTTAGCACTGTTGAGATTTACAGTAGTATCATATAATGTCTTTTGATTAATAAAACAGTTAAAATCTGTAATATTGTGATTTAATAATCTCATATTAAATTTATTTGTGGTATAACAATAGAAAAATGCAGATTTAATATACAAAATTTGTATGAACTATTAAAATATGGAAATAAAATTTATTGCAAATCCTCTCATCATGTATAAACTATTTATTCTTTGACTGACTTTACTAGTTAAGAGTTAAAAATAAAAAAAAGATTATTCACACTACCATTCAAAAAGTTTGGACACATTATAATTTCATGGTCTTTCATGATTTTGATTTCTTTTGGCTGAAGCTGTTTAAATTATGCAATACTGTCCTTTTAACAGTTAATGCAACCATGGGGGGGGGGGGCGCAATCCAGTGTCTTCTTGTGCCAGTCCCAAGTCTGGATAAATGCAGAGGGTTGTGTCAGGAAGGGCATCCGACGGAAAACATTTGCCAAATCAATGATGCGAATCAGAAATATCATTTCCATACCGGATCGGTCGCAGCCCGTGTTAACAACGACCGCCACTGGTGCTGTTGACCTACAGGGTGGCGGTGGAAATTGGGCTACTGTTAGTCGAAGAAGGAGAGGAGGAAGGCGTGTTCAAAAGCAGAGAGAGAAGAGGAAAGGCAAGAGTTTAGGAGTGAAAGTAGGGACCTTGAATGTTGGGACCATGACAGGGAAGGGAAGAGAGTTGGTTGATATGATGCAGAGAAGGATGGTGGATATACTGTGTGTCCAGGAGACCAGGTGGAAAGGTAGCAAAGCAAGAAGCTTAGGATCAGGGTTCAAATTGTTTTACTGTACCATGGTGTGGATAGGAAAAGAAATGGAGTAGGAGTTATTCTGAAAGAGGAGTTTGTAAGGGATGTTCTAGAGGTGAAGAGAGTATCAGATAGGGTGATGAGTCTGAAGCTGGAAATTGATGGTGTGATGTTCAATGTTGTTAGTGGTTATGCTCCACAGGTAGGATGTGTGTTAGAAGAGAAGGAGAAATTCTGGAGTGAGATAGATGAAGTGATGCAGAACATCCCCAGAGGTGAGAGAGTTGTGATTGGTGCAGACTTCAATGGACATGTTGGGTAAGGGAACAGAGGGGATGAAAATGTTATGGGCAGGTTTGGTCTTCAGGACAGGAATGTAGAAGGACAGATGGTGGTGAACTTTGCAAAGAGGATGGAAATGGCAGTAGTAAATACGTTCTTCCAGAAGAGGCAGGAACATAGGGTGACATTTAAGAGCGGAGGCAGAAGCACTCAGGTGGACTACATCTTGTGTCGACGTTGTAATCTGAAAGAGATCAGTGACTGCAAAGTGTTGGTAGGGGAGAGTGTAGCCAGACAACACAGAATGGAGGTGTGTAAAATAACCCTGGTGGACAACTACAGCCAATGTGACCAGGGAGACAGGTAAGAGGGTATTTGGTGTATCATCAGATAAGGGAAAACGGGACAAGGAAACTTGGTGGTGGAATGAGGAAGTCCAGGAGTGTATACAGGGAAAGGAGCTACAGTAGCTAAGAAGAAGTGGGACACTGAGAGGACTGAAGAGAGTAGACAGGAGTACAGGGAGATGCACCGTAAGGTGAAGGTAGAGGTGGCAAAGGCCAAACAAAGAGCATATGAGGACTTGTATGCTAGGCTGGACAGTAAGGAGGGAGAGGTGGATCTGTATAGGTAGGTGAGGCAAAGAGATAGAGATGGGAAGGATGTGCAGCAGGTTAGAGTGATTAAAGATAGAGATGGAAATGTACTGACAGATGCCAGAAGGGTGATGGGAAGATGGAAGGAGTACTTTAAAGAGCTGATGAATGAGGAAAACGAAAGAGAACAAAGAGTAGAAGAGGTGACTGTTGTGGAGTAGGAAGTAGCAAATATTAGTAAAAGTGAGGTGAGAAGGGCGTTGAAGAGGATGAAGAGTGGAAAGGCTGTTGGTCCTGATGACATACCTGTGGAGGTATGGAAGTGCTTAGGAGAGGTGGCAGTAGAGTTTCTGACTAGTTTGTTTAACGAGATCTTGGAGAGGGAGAGGATTCCAGAGGAATGGAGGAGAAGTGTATTGGAGCCAATTTTTAAGAACAAGGGAGATGTGCAAAGCTGTGGCAATTACAGAGGTACAGTGTAAAGCTAATGAGCCATACAATGAAGCTGTGGGAAAGAGTAGTGGAAGCTGTTAAGGGCAGAGGTGAGCATTTGTGAGCAGCAATATGGTTTATTGCATAGAGAGAGTACATCAGATGCAGTATTTGCTTTGATGATGCTGGTGGAAAAGTACAGAGAAGGTAATAAAGAGTTGCATTGTGTCTTTGTAGATTTAGAGAAAGCTTCAAGGCCCTGGTTGAACCCAATGGCAGACAAGCAGTGATTAACTGGCAGAAAATAATGTTTAATCTTTATTTTACATACACTAAGATCAGTCCGACAATGACAGAAGTACCAGGAGGGGCGTAGGCGAGAGAGAAGTCCGAGAAACAGGCAGGGTCGATAACAGGCTAGGGTAAACTGAGAACTACTTGACAAAATAAACACGAGGCACACGAATAAGATACTGCGGCACTGAATGGTCTTCTCAGCGTGTTTAAAAAGCCTAGAGATGATTGCATGATCAGGTTCAGGTGTGCTCGAGCGGCAGGTGAGCTTGCTGGAGGAAAAACCTGGAGTGGAGTTTTAGGGTTTGGAGGTGCTGGGTTGATCTGGCTGGCATGTGACAGTACCCCCCCTCCTACGAACGCCGACCGGCGTTCTGGCCGGTGCATTAGGATGTTGCTGGTGGAAGTCCTCAATGAGGGATGGGTCCAAAATGAATCTTGACGGAATCCAGCTTCTTTCCTCTGGGCCATAGCCCTCCCAATCTACTAGGTACTGGAGGCCCCTGCCTCGTCATCGAGCCTTCAACAGTCTTCGTACGGTGAATGCTTCACCGCCATCGATGACTTGGGGAGGAGGAGCTGGGCGGGTGGGTGGACTTAGTGGGCAGGAGACCAGAGGTTTGATCTGGGAGACGTGAAATGAGGGGTTTATCCGGCGCATAGTGGAGGGAAGATGGAGTCTGACAGTGCAGGGGTTGATGACTTTAATTATCGTAAATGGGCCAAGAAACCTGGGGGACAATTTCCGAGAGATGGTCTTGAGGGGGATATTACGAGCGGACAGCATGACCCTTTGGCCCACTCGATAGGGCGGTGCTCGGGAACGTCGCCGGTCGGCTTGTTGTTTGAAGGTTGAGACAGTCCGGCGGATCTTTGATATTGCGTTTAGCCAAGTTCTCCGGCATCTGTGGATGAAGGCTTGAGCCGACGGGACCAAAACCTCCGCCTCCTGAGAGGGGAACAGGGGAGGCTGGTAACCGAGAGAGCACTGGAAAGGCGAGAGGCCGGTAGCTGACGTGGGCAAGGAGTTGTGGGCATATTCGATCCATGGGAGCATCCGGCTCCAAGAACGCGGCTCTTTGGAGGTCATACACCGGATGGCTGTTTCAAGGTCCTGGTTGGCCCGCTCTGTCTGCCCATTAGTCTGTGGGTGATACCCTGAAGACAAACTGGGCGTAGCACCGATCAGCTTACAGAAGGCAGACCAGAATTGTGCCGCAAATTGGGGTCCACGGTCCGATACAATGTCTATCGGGAGCCCATGAAGCTGGAAAACATGAGTGACTAGCAGTTCCGCTGTCCCTTTGGCTGTAGGGAGGCTTGATAGGGGAACAAAGTGAGCTGACTTGGAAAAACGGTCCACGATAGTGAGAACACAGGTGTGGCCTTCGGACTCGGGCAGTCCGGTGACAAAATCAAGGGCTATGTGGGACCAGGGCCTGTGCGGGATTGGAAGAGGTCTAAGGTGTCCAGCAGGCGGCTTGTTGCTGGCTTTATTCCTTGCGCAGTCATCGCAGGCACTCACGAAGCGGCGGATGTCATCTCTCATGGTGGGCCACCAGAAGCGTTGCTGGACCAGATCTAGAGTGCGTGCCGCCCCCGGGTGACAGGCCAGCCTTGAGTCATGCCCCCATTCCAGGACACGAGGTCGTTCTGCCTCCGGGACAAAGAGTTTGCCTGTTGGTGTCTCTGGGGGACCGGGTGCCTGGTTGAGTGCCGTTCTGACTCGTGACTCGACGTCTAGCAGTGCTGCCCCTACCAGGCATTGAGGAGGCAAAATGGTGGCATCGGATGCTTGATCTTGGGCTGGTGAGAACTGACGGGAAAGAGCGTCTGGTTTAGTGTTCTTCGAGCCCGGTCGGTAGGACAAGGAGAAATTGAAACGAGAAAAAAAAGGGACCACCTTGCTTGTCGGGAATTGAGGCGTTTGGCCGTTCTTAGATATTCCAGGTTTTTGTGGTCCGTCCAGACCAGGAACGGGGTCTCGGTTCCCTCCAGCCAGTGTCGCCACTCCTCTAATGCCAGTTTTACAGCTAGTAGCTCTCGATCCCCAATGCCGTAGTTCCTTTCAGTGGGTGAGAGTCGGCGGGAGAAAAAACAGCAGGGGTGCAGTTTGTTGTCCTTGGGAGACCTTTGCGATAGAACCGCCCCTACTCCGGAGTCTGAGGCGTCCACCTCGACAACGAACTGAAGGGAAGGATCAGGCTGTTGGAGAATCGGAGCTGAAGTAAAACGCCTCTTCAGTTCCCGGAATGCCTCGGCTGCTTGTCCCGTCCAAGTAAATGGGCACTTTATTGAGGTCATGGAGGTGAGTGGCATGGCTACTGAGCTATAGTCACGGATAAATCGCCTGTAAAAATTGGCGAAACCCAAGAAACGCTGGAGGTCCTTACGGGTGGTTGGGAGGGGCCAGTCAGTAACGGCTCGTAGCTTGGTGGGGTCCATCTGGATCTTGGAAGGAGCAATGATGAAGCCCAGAAAAGAAACAGTGTTACGGTGAAATTCACATTTTTCGGCCTTGATGAAGAGCTGGTTTTCAAGAAGCCTCTGAAGCACCTGGCGAACATGTCTTGTATGTTCCTCCATGGAGCGGGAGAAGATGAGAATGTCATCCAGATAGACAAAGGGAGATACATCGATGAAATCCCTAAGGACATCGTTGACCAAGGCTTGGAAGACTGCCGGGGCGTTGGCCAACCCGAAGGGCATTACAAGATATTCATAATGACCAGATGAGGTGTTAAAAGCGGTCTTCCACTCGTCTCCCTCCCTAATTCTAACGAGGTGATAGGCACTGCGGAGGTCCAACTTGGTAAAGATCTGGGCCCCCTGCAGGAGGTCAAAGGCTGTTGACATCAGGGGTAGGGGATACCGGTTTTTAACGGTAATGTCGTTAAGCCCTCTATAGTCGATACAGGGGCGCAGGGACCCATCTTTTTTGGACACGAAGAAGAAGCCTGCCCCGGCGGGAGATGATGATGGTCGGATAATACCGGCGGCTAATGATTCTGAGATGTATTTATCCATGGCCTTTCTTTCGTGTTGGGAGAGTGAGTAGAGACGTCCTCGTGGTGGAGTCGTACCAGGAAGGAGGTCAATGGCACAGTCATAGGGTCGGTGTGGTGGTAGAGAAGTCGCCCGGGACTTGCTGAAGACCATTCTGAGATCCGCGTAATCACTTGGGACAGAGGAGAGGTCAGGAAACTCCTCAGAAGAGATTATTACTGGAGAGGGACTGAGCGCAGACTTGAGGCATGATGCTAGGCAGAGAGGATGGCGTTGGTCTGCCAGTCTATTTGTGGGTTATGGCGGATGAGCCAGGGGCGTCCAAGAACGAGCTGGGCTTGAGCCTTGGGCATGATTAGGAACGATATCTCCTCTGAATGGTTCCCAGATGTCCCCAGGGTCACTGGAGTGGTCCGCCGGGTAATTGGGGGAAGGAGCGTCCCATCTAGAGCTCGAACTGACAAGGGCGGCCCCAATGGAACGGTGGGCAAGTGCAGTTCCTCGACTTTTGAAGCACTGATTAAATTCTGGTCCGAGCCAGAGTCAACAAGAGCATGAAGAACGTGGGAGAAATTATTCCAAAGGAGCAGGACGGGGAGAAGTGAGCGGTCCCTAGGCGACTGTTTTTGGCTCGCCCCATCCAGCATGCCTAGGTTCACTGGGGGGGCCTTGCCTTTTAATGGGCACTGGAGGCGTAGATGTCCGAACTGCCCACAGTAAAGGCACGCTCCCGTCTGAACCCGACGTAGTCTCTCCTCCGGTGAGATCCGGGTTCGCCCAATCTGCATGGGTTCGGCCGGAGAGCCGGTGGAGGTGGTTAGAACAGGAGCATTGTAGGTCTTGGGCTGGGGTGGGGTAGGGACGCGGTGCCTTTGTCGGAGGCGTGCATCCACTCGCCCTGCTAGATCCATTAGACCATTGAGGTCTTCAGGGAGCTGCTGGGAGACTATTTGATCCTTGACTGACTCCAAAAGTCCATTCAAGAAGGTGTCATACAAGGCCTGGGCATCCCATTCAGTAGCAGCCGCCAAGGTTCGGAACTCGATGGCATAGTCATAAGTAGATCTAGAACTCTGACGAAGCTTCAGCAGTTGCCTCGCGGCCTCCCTACCTACGTACGAGCGATCAAAGACCCTCTTCATCTCCTCAGTGAAAGCGCTGAAGGTAGCACAGCAAGGTTTGTTAGCATCCCAGATGGCAGTCCCCCACTCACGGGCTCTGTCTGTGAGGAGGGTGATGATATAAGCCACCTTAGAGCGTTCGTTAGGGAAGGTTGAGGGTTGGAGCTCCAGTGACAGAGAACACTGAGACAGGAAGGAACGACATGTTCCGGGATCGCCATTGTATGGTTGAGGGTTGGGCAGGCGAGGTTCGTGCCGGGCCGGGGGTGTCGAAGTAGAAGGAAGAGCAGTGCATACCTGTTGAAACTGGGTCGACAGCTGAGACAAAGTCTGGGAGATCTACTGGAGACTTTGCCGTTGGGAATTAATCAAAGCTCCTTGCTGGGCGACCGTCTGACGCAATCGGGCATCAGAACGTGCACTAGACCTGAGCTGAAGCCTGGTTTGAGGGCTAGGTCTGGGGCGAAAGTAAAGAAGGTGCAGGATTTTAAGTACTTAGGGTCAACGGTCGAGAGCAACGGAGAGTGTTCAAAGGAGGTGAAGAGACGAGTACAGGCAGGTTGGAATGGGTGGAGAAAAGTGTCAGGTGTGTTGTGCGATAAAAGAGTATCAGCGAGAATGAAAGGAAAGGTGTACAGCACAGTGGTGAGACCGGCAATGCTCTACGGCTTAGAGACAGTGGCACTGAAGAAAAGACATGAGGCAGAGCTAGAGGTAGCAGAGCTGAAGATGTTGAGGTTCTCTTTGGGAGTGACAAGGATGGATAGGATCAAGAATGAGTTCATCAGAGGGACAACTCATGTTAGATGTTTTGGAGAGAAGGTCAGAGAGGCCAGATTGAGGTGGTTTGGACATGTTCAGAGGAGAGAGTGTGAATATATATATATCGGTAGAAGGATGCTGAGGTTGGAACTGCCAGGCAGGAGGTCTAGAGGAAGACCAAAGAGGAGATTTATGGATGCAGTGAGAGAGGACATGAAGTTAGTTGGTGTGAGAGAAGAGGATGCAGAGGATAGGGTTACAGTAGATGGAGGCAGATGATTCGCTGTGGCGACCCCTGAAAGGGAACAGCCGAAAGACAAAGAAGAAGAAGTCCTTTTAACAGTTGATGTTGATATGTGTCTGTTACTTATTCTATGTAAATCCTTGATATGGGCTCTAATCTCAACAATGGACTGTTCTCTTTGTTGTGGTCAGGAAAACGCTTCCGCTCCCTGAAGACCAACACAGAGACTGAGGAGAAGTTTCTTCCCGTAGGCTATATGGACTCTAAACCACAACACCATACAGGACTAAACACTGCTCCTAATCATATAACACATTGCACATCAATGCAGATTTGCACATTTAACCCATTTGCACACACTTTGCACACTGTTATGCTGCTATGCTCATGACTGGCCATTTCCTTTTCAATTCTATTTTTTTGTTTTATTACTTGTACATAATGTATAGGTTTCTATATTTTCTATACTGTAATATTCTTTATTCAGAATATAAAATTATTCTTTAAATGCTTAGGTCAAGGGAGGTTATTAAAACATTTCACTGCATATCATACTGTGTATGGCCGAGTATATGACATATAAAATTTTAATTTGAATTCAATCTGAGGCTGGTAACTCGAAATTAACTTCTCCTCTGTAGCACAGGTACAGTAGGGTTTGGTTTTGCTTTCCTGTGATGGTCTTCATGAGAGCCAGTTGGGTTTTGTAAATGCATGAATCATGTTTAACAAAGAAAGATAATTTTATATAATCAGGGCTAATTAGTACGCACATTCACTGATGTCATATATATATATATTATTAAATACACATTAATTATATATATATATATATATATATATATATATATATATATATATATATATATATATATATATATATAAATTATAATAATACACATATTATTAAAATATTTATACACATTTTATTACATTTATTTATAATTTCTTTTCTTTCATAATGAGCTTTTGCATATGACAGAAAATATACTGTACTAAAATGCTTGCTGAAATGAGAGGGGATCATGCGCGCCTATGCGACGTGGTAGATCAGCATGCCGTGCTCATTAACCAGCTAACCGCGGAGCTCGCTACTCTGCGCCAGGGTGTCCAAGACGTCGCGGCCTTGCGCCGCGAGGTTGCGGAGCTCAGGCGGGAGAACGCGGATCTGCGGGCGCCCGTTGAGGCGCACCAACCCCCCCCCCCCACCTACTGATGTTTTTCTTGCACTTCCAGAAAAATGGAATGGCACGGATGGGAGATGTGATGTGTTTTTGACAGCGCTTGATCTGGTGTTCGAGTTCAACTCAACCGATCGGCTACGCACGGCAGTTCTTAAATCAGATTCTGATACCGCCCATTCTTACAATGAATTCACCCGCCAGCTCAGATTGACTTTCGAACATCCAGCGGGCGAGGTGGAGACCGACACTAAACTCTACCACCTGCGGCAGGGAGGATCGTCTGTGAGCCGGTATACAGTGGAATTCCGGACCCTCGCCGTGCAGACCAGCTGGGGAGACGCCACGATCCGGACGTCCTTCTACGAGGGACTGGCTTCACGCATCAAGGACGAGCTTGCCGGGCGAGAACGTCCCGCCACACTCGAGGGACTGATCCAACTTGCCCTGCGGATCGATCAGCGCCTTCTGTCTCGCCCGAAGCCAGCCCCGAGGACCCTGCCACCTGCACCCGCCTTCTCCTACCCATGGAGAAGGATGGGAGCGGTGGTAAAGCGGTCACAAAGTCTTTTGAAGGCGGAGATGGCAGTAGAGTTGAGGCGGAAAGGGAGAGAGGAGGGACAAGTCAGGGCGGTTAGGGGGGCGGCAACTGTACTGTAGTCCCGGATAAAGCGACGGTAGAAATTCACAAACCCGAGAAACCGTTGAAGTTGCTTGAGGGTCTTGGGTAGGGGCCAATGATGCACAACTTCCAGCTTCTGCGGGTCCATGGCCACAACCTGGGGCGAGATGACAAAACCCAGGAACGTGGTGGAGCGCTCGTGAAAAGCGCCACCTGCAACCTTCACCACCACCAATACCGGAACTGTCGGATCTCCACTTCCTGCCGTGGTTGACCCCGGAGCCGGGGAACCCATGCAATTAGGGCGCGCCTCCCTGACCGTAGCCGAGCGTGCACGCCGGTTTAGAGAGGGCCTGTGCGCGTATTGTAGATCCGCAGAACATCACCGGGCGATCTGTCCACTGCGCCCGGGAAACGCCCATCCCCGGTGAGCGGGGTATAGGTGAGTCCTATAGGGACCTGGCAGAGGTATTTTGCAAGCGGCGGGCCATCCATCTTCCTCCACACCGCCCATACGATCTCGCCATCGACCTACAACCAGGCACAGTCCCACCCCGCGGCCACCTCTACTCATTAACATCAACAGAGACGCAGGCGATGGAAGAATATATAACCAACGCCCTCCGCCAGGGGACCATCAGGCCCTCCTCGCCTGCTGCCGTGGGGTTCTTCTTCGTAAAGAAGAGGGGTGGTGAACTTCGCCCATGTGTCGACTATCGGGGGCTCAACAACATCACAATAAAAAACCGGCACCCTCTGCTTCTTACCAACTCTGCCCTGGACGCCCTCTCTGGTGCCACCATCTTTACTAAGTTGGACCTCCGGAGCGCCTACAACTTGGTGTGCATTAGAGAGGGCGATGAGTGGAAGACGGCCTTCATCACCCCGAACGAACACTATGAAAGTCTTGTCATCCACTTTGGACTGTGCCGCCTTTCAACACCTGATTAACGATGTTCTTCGAGACATGTTAGGGCGGTGGGCATTTGTTTATCTGGATGACATCCTCATTTACTCTCGTACCGCTGAGGAACATACCCAGCACGTCAGGGCAGTTCTAAAGAGATTACTCGCCCATCAGCTGTACTGTAAGTTGGAAAAGTGCGCTTTTCACGAGCGCTCCACCACGTTCCTGGGTTTTGTCATCTCGCCCCAGGTTGTGGCCATGGACCCGCAGAAGCTGGAAGTTGTGCATCATTGGCCCCTACCCAAGACCCTCAAGCAACTTCAACGGTTTCTCGGGTTTGTGAATTTCTACCGTCGCTTTATCCGGGACTACAGTACAGTTGCCGCCCCCCTAACCGCCCTGACTTGTCCCTCCTCTCTCCCTTTCCGCCTCAACTCTACTGCCATCTCCGCCTTCAAAAGACTTTGTGACCGCTTTACCACCGCTCCCATCCTTCTCCATCCTGACACCAGTAAACCATTCGTTGTGGAGGTGGACGCTTCAGATGTGGGCGCTGGAGCTGTTCTCTCACAACGAGGTCCAGATCAGAAACTACACCCATGTAGTTTCTTCTCCAAAAAATTTGACACCTCTCAGCAGCGATACGGAGTAGGGGACCGCGAGCTGCTGGCCATAAAGTGGGCTTTGGAGGAATGGCGTCACTGGCTCCAGGGCGCCAGGGAGCCATTCATCATCTGGATGGATCATCAAAATCTCATCACCATCAGAAGTTTGAAACAGCTCAACCCCAGACAGCCTTATAAGGTTCTTCGAACATTATAACTTCCACCTTTCATACTGCCCGGGGTCGAAGAACACCAAAGCAGACGCTCTCTCGCGACAACTCGAGATGGAGCCACCCCGGGCGGACCCCGCGCCTGTCCTACCCTCCTCCAGAATCATCCCACCACTTCACCTGGATCTGGAAACAAGGGTCCGTCAGGCACAGACCTTGGAGACCGAACCGGCAGGTGTGCCGCCTGGACGACTCTACGTGCCCAACGCCATGAAGTCCGAGGTTCTTCAGTGGGGTCATTCTTCCACCATCGCAGGACATCAAGGCACTCAGCGTACCCTCCGGTTCCTCCAACGGGACTTCTGGTGGCCATCAATGGTGAAGAACGTCAAAGAGTTCGTTCAGGCGTGCCCAGTGTGTGCCAGGGCCAAAAACCTCAATCAACCACCCTCAGGAGATCTTCAACCTCTCCCGGTTCCTCGTCGGCCCTGGACGCACATTGCCGTCGACTTTGTCGTGGGCTTGTCGGCCTCGGAGGGAAAGGACACCATCATGACCATTATAGATCGGTTCTCTAAGGCCGTGCACTTGGTGGCCCTTGCCGGACTCCCGTCAGCCAAGGAAACAGCTGAGCTGATATTAGAGCACGTAGTCCGTCTGCATGGGTTCCCCAAGGACATCGTCTCGGACAGAGGGCCCCAGTTCACAGCCAGGTTCTGGAAAGCCTTCTGCTGTCTGATCGATTCAACCTGCAGTCTCTCATCTGGATACCACCCACAGACTAACGGTCAGACGGAGCGGGCCAACCAACAACTAGAGCGCTACCAGTTGAGATGCTTTATTGCCGATCGTCAGCGCTCCTGGGCTCGCTACCTCATCTGGGCGGAATTTTCCCACAACCTCCATGTCTCACCAGCCACGAAGCTAAGCCCATTTGAGGTATGCCACGGCTTCCAACCTTCGATGTTTAACCACCAGGAACCGGAGGTTGATGTGCCGTCAGCCCAACAGTTGGTCCTCAGGTGTCGACGGCTGTGGACACAAGCCAACCGAGCCATCCAACAGGCCAACGCCCGCTACACCATTCAACATCGCCGTCGACACCCCCCGGGACGATTGTTCCACGTAGGTGACAAGGTATGGCTTTCCACCAAAAATCTTCACCTCCACACCAAGTCAAGGAAATTGTCACCTAGATTCATCGGCCCATACCGTATCACCCACCGAATAAACCCTGTCACCTACCGGCTCCAGCTGCCTGCGGTGCTCCGAATCCACCCAGTCTTCCACATCTCACAATTAAAGCCCTTCATCACATCCCCCATGATTCCACCCTCCCCCCCTGCTCCTCCTCCCCGGATCATCGACGGTGGTCTCGCCTACACCGTGCGCCGGATCCTCGATTCGCGCCCTCGGGGCAGAGGTACTTAGTACCTGGTTGATTGGGAGGGTTACGGTCCCGAGGAGCGGTCTTGGATTCCGGCCCGGTTCATTCTCGACCCCGAACTAATCCAAGACTTCCGTCGTAGGGTATCCTCCACCCCAGGACCGTCGGGAGTCGGTCCTGGACAGGGGGGTACTGTCATGCACACACAATCTGCGGCCGGCACTAGGACCCGGAAGTAAGACGGTCGCCTACCAGGAAGTATAAGAGGAGTAAACAAACGGTGGCTTACCGCTCAGTCATTGAGTTCGGCCCATGTTGGTTCAGGTTGGCTTTCTTCAGACCGTGAGTACTCACTGTGTTTTGGTTGTTGCTTCCTACCGTTGTGTGTGTATTTATAGGACGCAGCTTAAATTTGTGTTTTTCCCTTGCTCCCCTTTCGTGAGAGTCCTTAAACTAAATCGCGTGGTTATCCTGCCTACTCGTTTGGGTTTACCATCCACGCTACATTGGGCTAACCGCTAAAGCTACGTCTTCTGGTCACCCCAGGTTAGTTCATCTCTGACAGGGGTGTACAGTGGGAGCCACGCCAAATAGCCGCTACTATGTCGCTGACGTGTGAATGGCGTGTAAATGCCCTTTGCATGCCGTAATCCCCCCTCCCTTTTCTGCCAGAAAGGCGTGTCAAGATTTCACAGTAAACACGCCCATTCAAGCCCTATTTATTCATTGACCTGGTGCCACCACTAGATGGCGCTTCGTTCTCAAGAACACGTTAAAACAAGCCAGCTGCGCTGAGTTGCAATCACGTGATTTTAACAACCCGCCTCCACCCCCGCCGAACTGACGCTACCAAACTACAGAGATGAAGATGGCGGCTTAACGGACTATTTGTGGTAAGTGATGTTTTATTTTATAAAATGTGCTTGGGGTAGTTTACAGTTTATTTTTTTATTGGCCGTTTTAAATATCACTGGCAGCACCAGCAGCGGTCAGATGTGACTTTAGAGAACTTAATGATCTGTTTACCAAGTCTGGAGTTAATATTACAGCTTACTGTCAGTGTCACAAACTCACTGTGTCACTCCACTTTAACTCATAAACATGCTCAAGCTTCAAAAATACTATTAATGTCCCTATTACAAGAGCTGCACTACCCGATGAAGAGTGTTTGTGTTCTCTGTAAATACTGAGAGAATCTCACCGCGTGTTGTCTGGATAAATTCAGCGGTTATTTATTCTTTGGTTAAGAGTTAATCTGCAGGTTATTTCTGTGACTGTAATATAATGTGATGCAGTTCATGAGGGACACAGACTGAGGGTAGCTGTACAGGAGCTAGTAACGCTCATAACCGAGTTTATATTTTATACACTTTGGCCGTGACTTTCCGCGGTAGCGCGAGCGCTTAGTTAACGAGCTAATTAACAACACTGAAGTGTTTATCAGTTAAGGAGGAGGAGGGGGGAGGTGTGTGGGGGGGGGGAGGTAGGTGTGTGTGTGTGGGGGGGGGTATGAGGGGCTTCATTAAGTTATAGTTTGGCTTCAGGGATGAACTAATGCTCATATACGAGTGTTATATCGCTTAACTTATTTGTATGAAAAGCGCATTAAGTAAATTCTCCGTTAATTTAATTCAGACGATAATACAGACAGTCACTGGTTAACACTAACACTGTTCACTGGTTAACATTAGCACAGGCAGATTATTTACATTCCAGAATTCCCAAAACAGTATTTTACACACTCTGTGGTAAATAGGTTTATTAATATATTTTACTTTTATTAGAACTATATGTTCTGTGAAGTTTATTTATTTTTGTCTTCACTAAATTCTCCTGTTGTCTTTAAGCAGAGCCCCGCTGTGGAGGATTGGGGCGTCAGACGGCTGACGGCTGGACTTTTGGAGCTACAGGACTGGAGGAGCCTGAACAAGCTGTTGGGGGTAGCTGTAGGAGGGATGACGTCACAGTCCGACACTGCAAAATGTCCGATACAGTACTTTGGGGGAAACAAAGACTTCAACTGTTCCATGTTTAATAGTTTTGATATTTGAAAAATTGATATTTTAATATAAAAGGACTATAGATAGAGACTTATAAGCAGCTGGTGTATCCGGGTTGTTTAATGAACTTTAAGCAAAAAGACAACATGTATTCATCTGTTTTATACAAATTACTGTTTTAACTTTGACTAGTTTTGGAAGAATAAATTGAATTGGTAAAGTCATGTTTGCGTGTTTTAATTTTGGGGGATTGTTTGGGTATTTAAAAAACGTTTAGTTGAACCAACAACTTCAATGGGCAAAAAATGGGACACAACTTTGTTTTAAATAGTCAAAGAGTTGGGATGAAAATCATAATAATAATAATTATTGGTCATAGAAACAAATAAACAGTTAAACACTTGATCATATGTATTTGTGTTTGTGATTGTGACCCATAATAATATTTTCTCAGTATAAATAAATGTTTTGGGTTTTAAGAACTCCAAAAGAGCAACGACAAACTTAGGAGTGGAAGGTGAGAAACCTCAATGGAGAATACTGAGTATGACATGGTGTTAATTGCTCTGTGTGTGTGTTTTTGGCGGGGGGATGGGTGTGTGTTTGTTTTTGGCGGGGGGATGGGTGTGCGTGTTAAAGCCAACAGAGAAATTCAGGAGAGCGCGCGCACGCGTATATATGAGGCGCCGTATAGGGCTTAAATCAAACTTCACTCATGCACACACATATGAAACACTCACACATACATATATACTACTAACTGCTCACACAACTACATATGAAATGCGCACTCACACACACATACATACTACTAACTGCTCACACAACTACATATGAAATGCGCACTCACACATACATACATACTCTCCGCGCGCGCACATACATACATACTTTCAGCGCGCGCACATACATACGTACATACTTTGCGCACTCACACACACATACATACTCTCCGCGCGCGCACATTCATACATACTTTGCGCGCGCGCACGCACATACATATCCACCATCATTTTAATTTAATCAAGAAGCCCTTAGTATTATATAAGCTATTAATCTGTAAAAATAAATACATAAATAATACGTTATATATTTTTAATGGTATCAGTTTTTGTTTCAATAAATTTTCTATATTTAATGCCCGTAGCGTCAAATTTCCACAGCAGCAGCGACAGGTATCCGAGGTGCTTGTGTTACCATGGTAACGCTAGGAGGAACTGACATTGCATGATGTTCTGAATGGTGGAATTTTGTAGAGGGAAGTTCCCTTATCAGACATTTCCTGCGCAGGGAGTAGGGTGTAGGGAGTAGTAATTTCAATGTATATGAACTTAATTCTCCCTGATTAGTAGTAGCGTTTCTTAAATAGACAGTTAATGGACAGTCTAGAAGACAACGAGTGATTTATTTATCACAACAAAAGTGGGTGATATGGAGGGTCAGAACAATGTTTGAATTTCCGATTCAGAGTCCTGTGGGATTCCGATGAGTTAGTTATTCCTCGCGAAGGCGAGGAAAGACATTTCACAAAACAGTAATTTTCATATTAGCCACAGATTCCGTGCTTCAATTTTCTTTTTGCAAATAATCACCTGCGTTTTCTGCCGCTGCAATATTGAGTCATTATGTGGACAGTTCTAAATAAGCCTTGTGATTGAGCAGTGATGATCATTATACTGTCCTACTCCGTCTTCTAAACTGTCCAACAGCAGGCTGTTTACAAACCAGTACTACCATTCAGGGAGAATGAAGCGAAAAGTCCGTCTACACTGAAACGCCTTCCGGTTACACTGAAATGCCTTCCAGTTACACTGAAACGCCTTCCGGTTACACTGAGAATCTCATAGGTGTATGTGCGTGCGCGGAGAGTATGTATCTGTGTGTGAGTGCGCAAAGTATGTATGTGTGTGTGAGTGTGCAAAGTATGTATGTATGTGTGCGCGCTGAAAATATGTATGTATGTGCACGCGCGGAGCGTGTGAAAAAAAGCATTTCACTGCATTTCATACTGTATGACTGTGTATGTGACAAATAAATTTGATTTGATTTGATTTGATTTGATTTTGAGAGTATGTATGTGTGTGTGAGTGCGCATTTCATATGTAGTTGTGTGAGCAGTTAGTAGTATGTATGTGTGTGTGAGTGCGCATTTCATATGTAGTTGTGTGAGCAGTTAGTAGTATGTATGTGTGTGTGAGTGCGCATTTCATATGTAGTTGTGTGAGCAGTTAGTAGTATGTATGTGTGTGTGAGTGCGCATTTCATATGTAGTTGTGTGAGCAGTTAGTAGTATATATGTGTGTGTGAGTGCGCATTTCATATGTAGTTGTGTGAGCAGTTAGTAGTATATATGTATGTGTGAGTGTTTCATATGTGTGTGCATGAGTGAAGTTTGATTTAAGCCCTATACGGCGCCTCATACATATACACACACACACACACACACACACACACCTCCATTCATCCATCATTGATTAAACCTATGAACACGGCTGTTCAGCAGTTCTAAACACAAGCGCAGGGTCTGTTTTTGTCCTTAACTAAAATACTTCAATACGTTAATAAGTTATTTATTTTGCTGAATAAGGTCATAAGCGATATTTAAACCAAACCAGTAAGTTAAGTAAGTGTTCCATACATTAAGGTCCTGTGTATAACCAAGTGCCCTAGCAAACACAGTTACAGTTTACAGGACAAACAAAGTGTGTGTGTGCTGGGGGGATTGGAAGGTGACTGAGAATACTCATTTACAAGACAAAAGACGGTCAGAGGCAGGGCCGTTCTAGACCAGACCATTAGGGGGGGGGGGCATGGCAGTCAGAAATTTGAAGGGGGCATCATGTTCGAGCACTGTTTTTCCCTGGGCTTATAGTAACAGTATTGTCCTTGCTGAATTGTGTTGAGGCACGCAAACCCCCTGACCACAATAAGGTGGCAATCCCTCAGGGGGGAAAATAAAAAATTAAAATTAAAGAAATAAAATAAAATATCCTTAATCCAGATTTTATCAATCAATGACACAACATTTATCTAAGCTGGATGGTCAAATTCTCAAAAACGTTTAACCTAAAGTAAGACTTAACACACTATAACTAAAATATTTACAAAACTGAAAGGTTGTCTTATGAATAATAAAAAATACAAACTAAATTAAAACAGATGGGCTGTTGAACAGATCATAATATGTTTTATGTTTTCTGATTATAAATGATAGATGGGTTGATTTTAGAAAGGCTAAATGAAATAGCTAGTTTTGGTCATGTCAGTCCAGTAACTATACTATGTAAAAGTAATTATAATATGAATTAATTAAGGGCAGGACCTAACCTAATGTTAATAATTTACACCACGATAACATTAGTATTTATGTTTTTGTATATATTTTTAAATGTTCAAATGAACGTTTCAGAGTATATAATTTGTCGTGTCATCTGTGATTGAGACCCATCAGTTAAATTGAAATAATGTTTTTAGGTACAATAGTAAGCCAGGTTTTAGTAACCTTGGACAAATCACCATGTAAGCCCTCTCTCGCGCACGCGCTCTCATGCTATCTCTCGCACTCACACGACACACACACACACACACACTGTACACACACAGACACACACAAATAACACATGAAATCGCGTAAAACCAAATGAAACTAGGGTAAAAAATATGAGCAGTAAAAATACAGTAGTATCATGTAGGTGATTCCTGCCCTGTGATAACAGGCACTAACACTCTAGAACTGTTTACTTCTGTTAGTTCTATTGTTTTCAAGTGTGAATGTTTATGGGGATTAAATCTGTCTCTGCTGCTGCATCTATTCACAGTTGTGATAAGTGATTTATGCCCCATCAGATCTTTGATGTGGGACATTATGCTGGTTAAATGACTAAAGACACACTGATCCGTATGGACAGATATTTGTTCCAGATATTATGCGCCATTAATCAATTTGTTATGCCAATTTGACTATCAGCGAAAACATCAAAAATATAACGAAAACAAACCCAAGCAGAAGTTACATTTTAAGCTTTACTTTCAAATAAACATTTGATTTGTCACATACACAGTGTGATATGCAGTAAAATGCTTTGGGTGCTTTAGGTGAGGCTCGAACTCGGCATTACTTCACCTGGACTGCTTTATAAGTATCACGTGCTAACCGATTGCGCCACGGGAGCCACACAGAAGCTGCTCTTGTCAGAGTATCCTCTCTCTCTCGCGCACACACACACACACAAACATGAAATTGCGTAAAACCAAACAAAATATAAGCAGTAAAAAATCAGTAAAAATACATTAGTATAACAGGCGCTAACCCTCTGGAACTTTTTTACTATTGTTTCCAAGTGTTTATGGGGATTTAATCTGTCTCTGCTGCAGCATCCATTTACAGTTGTGATAAGTGATTAATGCCTCATCAGATTTTTTGACGGGGGAGCATTATGCATGATTAAATGACTAAAGAAATACTGATCCATATGGGCAGATATTTGTTCCAGGTTGCATGCGGCATTAATTGCCTTTCTTATACCACTTGTTGACTATCAGTGAAAAAAAAAAATCAGTGAAAACATCATCAAAAATATAACGAAAACAAACCCAAGCAGACGTTACATTTTGAGCTTTACTTTGCAGCAAAATATTATCTATCAGTATATTAAATGGAACGAGGTAAAATACACAGTAATATAAAATACTGTACATAGCCCGCGTGTGTATTCCGTACCTACAATGATCGGTATAGACAAATTACAGCCGCTACCGTGTCTTTAAGGATCATTTCAGGTCTTAAAAAATCATTTCAGAACAAGGTCTTAAAAAATATTTCACTAACTAATTTTATTAAGTCATTATTAAATAATAAATAGCATAATCATCATAGGTTGTGTATTGAGTGATTTAACAAATCTGTTTTATTAATCGGTTTGTTGTTGTTTTTTACCACGTCATCTATTTATGAAACTATGTTGAAAATACAAGAACTGTCTATATATTAAAGATACGGTATTGGGCTTCCTGGACACTGCAGTTAACTGTGCCAGTCAATGCTCCATCTGGCGGAATTATACGGCATTGCAACCATCTTTTTAGAAAGCGCATGGGGGCGTTTATGGGGCGGGGCATTGTTAACTGTGTCATCGCGGGGGATCACATTCCGTGCACGAAGCGTGCATTAACCCTTCATGATCCTGCCATGGAGCCATCATGTTCCAGGCGGCTGTTTGACGTGGCTCCCACTGTACTTACTTTTGTGAGCGGGTGTACATATGTGTGGTATCAAAAAATTTCAGGTTTGTGGCATAGTTCCAGTCGCTTTCGCCATATGTCGTCCCTCAGATGTCTTAAAACCTGGCAGTAGAATTTGTCATAGACGGTCTGGCCCTTGGGGACGAATTCTCACAATGCTTGAAATGTTAAAAAAGATGATGAGCATGCACTTTTTCTGTCTTGGATATGATGGGCTTTTTGACTGTGAAGACTGTTACTTGACTGTGACTGTTGTCTCATCCATGCTCACAAGTTTTGTCACCTGTAATGATCCTCGACATGAAGGATGGGTCATCCACAGATGGTGCATGTTCAGGCGCATGTTGAAATCATACATGAGAATTTCCTGGACTGTTCCATATGACACATCAATAATGGAAGAAATGTTGTGGATTGTTCTCAGATGATCATCACATTGCCGAATGGTTTTGACATTTTTGGGGGTTGAACTTCCTGATCTCACCTCATCTTCCAGTGATGTTCTTCTGCTCTTGAAGCGCACATGCAACTCAAAACACCCCGGACGACTCATTTTAGCATTATCGTAAACTTGCAAAATTATGTCACATGTCTTTGTGGCAGATTTGCCTAGATTCATGTAGAATTTCTCATTCATTTGTTTAAACTTGCAGTCCATGATGAAATAGCAGACGTGGTAACGCATGTGGACAGCTGTACACAGGACAATGTCTTTTGGCCCACTGACGTATGAAGGTCTGTGCTCCCTGTGACTGTTATTATTATTAATGATACACAATAAATACGGCAATTAAGATTAATTTACACAATGACATCAAATCTAATCTAATCTAATCTAAAATGCTAGAATATCAGCAATTTTATTCATGTGTATGTGTATATGTACATTGTGTGTGTGTGTGTGTGTGTATACTGTATGTATACAGTATATGTACAGTGGGGAAAAAAGGATTTATTCAGCCAACAAGTTCTCCCACTTAAAAAGATGAGAGAGGCCTGTAATTTTCATCATAGGTATACATATGTACCTCAACTATGAGAGACAAAATAAAAAAAGAAATCCAGAAAAGTGTAGGATGCTTTTAAAGAATTTATTTGCAAATTATAGTGGAAAATAAGTATTTGGTCAATAACAAAATACTTTGTTATACTATATACCCTTTGTTGGCAATAACAGACGTCCAAAGTTTTCTGTAAGTCTTCACAAGGTTTTCACACACTGTTGCTGGTATTTTGGCCCATTCCTCCGTGCAGATCTCCTCTAGAGCAGTGATGTTTTGGGGCTGTTGCTGGGCAACACAGACATTCAACTCCCTCCAAAGATTTTCTATGTGGTTGAGAGCTGGAGACTGGCTAGGCCACTCCAGGACCTTGAAATGCTTCTTATGAAGCCACTCCTTTGTTGCCCGGACGGGTGTTTGGGATCATTGTCATGCTGAAAGACCCAGCCATGTTTCATGTTCATGCTGATGATGGAAGGAGGTTTTCACTCAAAAACCTCACGATACATGGCCCCATTCATTCTTTCCTTTACACGGTCGTCCTTGTCCCTTTGCAGAAAAACAACCCCAAAGCATGATGTTTCCACCCCCATGCTTCACAGTACAGTAGGTACAGTATGGTGTTCTTTGAATGCAACTCAACATTCTTTCTCCTCCAAACACAAAGTTCTATTTAGGTTTCATCTGACCATATGACATTCTCCCAATTCTCTTCTGGAACACTCTAGTGCTAGTGTGCGCGCTGAAAGTATGTATGTATGTGCACGCGCGGAGAGTATGTATGCGTGTGTGAGTGCGCATTTCATATGTAGTTGTGTGAGCAGTTAGTAGTATGTATGTGTGTGTGAGTGCGCATTTCATATGTAGTTGTGTGAGCAGTTAGTAGTATATATGTGTGTGTGAGTGCGCATTTCATATGTAGTTGTGTGAGCAGTTAGTAGTATATATGTATGTGTGAGTGTTTCATATGTGTGTGCATGAGTGAAGTTTGATTTAAGCCCTATACGGCGCCTCATACATATACACACACACACACACACACACACACCTCCATTCATCTATCATTGATTAAACCTATGAACACGGCTGTTCAGCAGTTCTAAACACAAGCGCAGGGTCTGTTTTTGTCCTTAACTAAAATACTTCAATACGTTAATAAGTTATTTATTTTGCTGAATAAGGTCATAAGCGATATTTAAACCAAACCAGTAAGTTAAGTAAGTGTTCCATACTGTACATTAAAGTACTGTGTATAACCAAGTGCCCTAGCAAACACAGTTACAGTTTACAGGACAAACAAAGTGTGTGTGCGCTGGGGGGATTGGAAGGTGACTGAGAATACTCATTTACAAGACAAAAGACGGTCAGAGGCAGGGCCGTTCTAGACCAGACCATTAAGGGGGGGGGGGCATGGCAGTCAGAAATTTGAAGGGGGCATCATGTTCGAGCACTGTTTTTCCCTGGGCTTATAGTAACAGTATTGTCCTTGCTGAATTGTGTTGAGGCACGCAAACCCCCTGACCACAATAAGGTGGCAATCCCTCAGGGGGGAAAATAAAAAATTAAAATTAAAGATATAAAATAAAATATCCTTAATCCAGATTTTATCAATCAATGACACAACATTTATCTAAGCTGGATGGTCAAATTCTCAAAAACGTTTAACCTAAAGTAAGACTTAACACACTATAACTAAAATATTTACAAAACTGAAAGGTTGTCTTATGAATAATAAAAAATACAAACTAAATTAAAACAGATGGGCTATTGAACAGATCATAATATGTTTTATGTTTTCTGATTATAAATGATAGATGGGTTGATTTTAGAAAGGCTAAATGAAATAGCTAGTTTTGGTCATGTCAGTCCAGTAACTATACTATGTAAAAGTAATTATAATATGAATTAATTAAGGGCAAGACCTAACCTAATGTTAATAATTTACACCACGATAACATTAGTATTTATGTTTTTGTATATATTTTTAAATGTTCAAATGAACGTTTCAGAGTATATAATTTGTCGTGTCATCTGTGATTGAGACCCATCAGTTAAATTGAAATAATGTTTTTAGGTACAATAGTAAGCCAGGTTTTAGTAACCTTGGACAAATCACCATGTAAGCCCTCTCTCGCGCACGCGCTCTCATGCTATCTCTCGCACTCACACGACACACACACACACACACACACACACACTGTACACACACAGACACACACAAATAACACATGAAATCGCGTAAAACCAAATGAAACTAGGGTAAAAAATATGAGCAGTAAAAATACAGTAGTATCATGTAGGTGATTCCTGTCCTGTGATAACAGGCACTAACACTCTAGAACTGTTTACTTCTGTTAGTTCTATTGTTTTCAAGTGTGAATGTTTATGGGGATTAAATCTGTCTCTGCTGCTGCATCTATTCACAGTTGTGATAAGTGATTTATGCCCCATCAGATCTTTGATGTGGGACATTATGCTGGTTAAATGACTAAAGACACACTGATCCGTATGGACAGATATTTGTTCCAGATATTATGCGCCATTAATCAATTTGTTATGCCAATTTGACTATCAGCGAAAACATCAAAAATATAACGAAAACAAACCCAAGCAGAAGTTACATTTTAAGCTTTACTTTCAAATAAACATTTGATTTGTCACATACACAGTGTGATATGCAGTAAAATGCTTTGGGTGCTTTAGGTGAGGCTCGAACTCGGCATTACTTCACCTGGACTGCTTTATAAGTATCACGTGCTAACCGATTGCGCCACGGGAGCCACACAGAAGCTGCTCTTGTCAGAGTATCCTCTCTCTCTCGCGCACACACACACACACAAACATGGAATTGCGTAAAACCAAACGAAATATAAGCAGTAAAAAATCAGTAAAAATACATTAGTATAACAGGCGCTAACCCTCTGGAACTTTTTTACTATTGTTTCCAAGTGTTTATGGGGATTTAATCTGTCTCTGCTGCAGCATCCATTCACAGTTGTGATAAGTGATTAATGCCTCATCAGATTTTTTGACGGGGGAGCATTATGCATGATTAAATGACTAAAGAAATACTGATCCATATGGGCAGATATTTGTTCCAGGTTGCATGCGGCATTAATTGCCTTTCTTATACCACTTGTTGACTATCAGTGAAAAAAAAAAATCAGTGAAAACATCATCAAAAATATAACGAAAACAAACCCAAGCAGACGTTACATTTTGAGCTTTACTTTGCAGCAAAATATTATCTATCAGTATATTAAATGGAACGAGGTAAAATACACAGTAATATAAAATACTGTACATAGCCCGCGTGTGTATTCCGTACCTACAATGATCGGTATAGACAAATTACAGCCGCTACCGTGTCTTTAAGGATCATTTCAGGTCTTAAAAAATCATTTCAGAACAAGGTCTTAAAAAATATTTCACTAACTAATTTTATTAAGTCATTATTAAATAATAAATAGCATAATCATCATAGGTTGTATATTGAGTGATTTAACAAATCTGTTTTATTAATCGGTTTGTTGTTGTTGTTTTTTACCACGTCATCTATTTATGAAACTATGTTGACAATACAAGAACTGTCTATATATTAAAGATACGGTATTGGGCTTCCTGGACACTGCAGTTAACTGTGCCAGTCAATGCTCCATCTGGCGGAATTATACGGCATTGCAACCATCTTTTTAGAAAGCGCATGGGGGCGTTTATGGGGCTGGGCATTGTTAACTGCGTCATCGCGGGGGATCACATTCCGTGCACGAAGCGTGCATTAACCCTTCATGATCCTGCCATGGAGCCATCATGTTCCAGGCGGCTGTTTGACGTGGCTCCCACTGTACTTACTTTTGTGAGCGGGTGTACATATGTGTGGTATCAAAAAATTTCAGGTTCGTGGCATAGTTCCAGTCACTTTCGCCATATGTCGTCCCTCAGATGTCTTAAAACCTGGCAGTAGAATTTGTCATAGACGGTCTGGCCCTTGGGGACGAATTCTCACAATGCTTGAAATGTTAAAAAAGATGATGAGCATGCACTTTTTCGGTCTTGGATATGATGGGCTTTTTGACTGTGAAGACTGTTACTTGACTGTGACTGTTGTCTCATCCATGCTCACAAGTTTTGTCACCTGTAATGATCCTCGACATGAAGGATGGGTCATCCACAGATGGTGCATGTTCAGGCGCATGTTGAAATCATACATGAGAATTTCCTGGACTGTTCCATATGACACATCAATAATGGAAGAAATGTTGTGGATTGTTCTCAGATGATCATCACATTGCCGAATGGTTTTGACATTTTTGGGGGTTGAACTTCCTGATCTCACCTCATCTTCCAGTGATGTTCTTCTGCTCGTGAAGCGCACATGCAACTCAAAACACCCCGGACGACTCATTTTAGCATTATCGTAAACTTGCAAAATTATGTCACATGTCTTTGTGGCAGATTTGCCTAGATTCATGTAGAATTTCTCATTCATTTGTTTAAACTTGCAGTCCATGATGAAATAGCAGACGTGGTAACGCATATGGACAGCTGTACACAGGACAATGTCTTTTGGCCCACTGACGTATGAAGGTCTGTGCTCCCTGTGACTGTTATTATTATTAATGATACACAATAAATACGGCAATTAAGATTAATTTACACAATGACATCAAATCTAATCTAATCTAATCTAAAATGCTAGAATATCAGCAATTTTATTCATGTGTATGTGTATATGTACATTGTGTGTGTGTGTGTGTGTGTATACTGTATGTATACAGTATATGTACAGTGGGGAAAAAAGGATTTATTCAGCCAACAAGTTCTCCCACTTAAAAAGATGAGAGAGGCCTGTAATTTTCATCATAGGTATACATATGTACCTCAACTATGAGAGACAAAATAAAAAAAGAAATCCAGAAAAGTGTAGGATGCTTTTAAAGAATTTATTTGCAAATTATAGTGGAAAATAAGTATTTGGTCAATAACAAAATACTTTGTTATACTATATACCCTTTGTTGGCAATAACAGACGTCCAAAGTTTTCTGTAAGTCTTCACAAGGTTTTCACACACTGTTGCTGGTATTTTGGCCCATTCCTCCATGCAGATCTCCTCTAGAGCAGTGATGTTTTGGGGCTGTTGCTGGGCAACACAGACATTCAACTCCCTCCAAAGATTTTCTATGTGGTTGAGAGCTGGAGACTGGCTAGGCCACTCCAGGACCTTGAAATGCTTCTTATGAAGCCACTCCTTTGTTGCCCGGACGGGTGTTTGGGATCATTGTCATGCTGAAAGACCCAGCCATGTTTCATGTTCATGCTGATGATGGAAGGAGGTTTTCACTCAAAAACCTCACGATACATGGCCCCATTCATTCTTTCCTTTACACGGTCGTCCTTGTCCCTTTGCAGAAAAACAACCCCAAAGCATGATGTTTCCACCACCATGTACAGTAGGTACAGTATGGTGTTCTTTGAATGCAACTCAACATTCTTTCTCCTCCAAACACAAAGTTCTATTTAGGTTTCATCTGACCATATGACATTCTCCCAATTCTCTTCTGGATCATCCAAATGTTCTCTGCATGTACTGGCTTAAGCAGGGGAACAGGTCTGATACTCCAGGGTTTTTTGGCGGCGCAGTGTATTACTGATGGTAGCCTTTGTTACTTTGGTCCCAGCTCTCTGCAGGTCGTTCACTAGGTCCCCCGTGTGGTTCTGGGATTTTTGCTCACAGTTCTTGTGATGATTTTCACCCCACGGGGTGAAATCTTGCGTGGAGCCCCAGATCGAGGGAGATTATCAGTGGTCTTGTACTGTATGTCTTCCATTTTCTAATAATTGCTCCAACAGTTGGTTTCTTCAGAAAACCAGCAAGTAGTAAACGTTTTCATACAAACTCACATACAATCTTGCAATTCACCAAAATAGATCCTGAGGTGTACATCAAGGCTAGATGGGGCAAAACCATGTCAAAACAAGTTATATAAACATTTAACCAGTGTTACCAAATGGATTTGAATCAAACTTTATGTAAGTCCCTGAAGCTAGCCATTCACACACACATTCTTTTAGTCTGTAAGACATACAGTACTCTTTTTTTAGGTCATTATTGGTAACTTATCCGTTTAGCTATTTGTTTTTGTTTTTTTAGGGTCTGTCTAGCTGTCATTTTAGGAGTCACTCACTTACTGTACTCGGACACTTCCTCAGTTATTCACTCATTCACTCAATTACATGTTCTCACTGACCCAGTCTTTATCTGTGTTCAGTTTAAGTGCGGAGGTTACAATGCAGACAGAACGCAAGAATTGGACAGTTTACAGTAAAAAAAAAAAAAGTATGCAAGTATACATCTTCTGCAAAGAAATGTAAATGTTATCATTATATTTACCGTAAAATAAAAGCTGGTGGCTGTGTTTGCAAAACAGTAATAAACTGCTAATTTCAGAGCTTTTGAGGCAAGTAGTATTTCATGCATAATTTTTTGGTGACCATGCCTAATAAAGAATACAAAGTGTTTGGTCAGATTCTGAATGTGTGGATCATAGCTTACATTTCTGGCTATGATAGGTATTGAGTATCATGTGCACTTTGCCTGGGCAAAATAGAAACTTCTGGTATTTAAATAAGCCTTAAATTAGACAATAAACTGCAGGAATTAATACTATATGTTTCAGCTAACAACAATTCTTTTAGCCCTAACTGATGCAATGAGTAGTTTCATATTTCTTACAAAGGAAAATATTTTTTAAAGTTATATTTCAGATGTTTAAAATTATTCCTGTTATTTTCTAACGAGCAAATGCACACAGTAATCCACAGTAAAATTCTAACAATAAAATATTAGAATGTACAACCTTTTTATGGCCAGAAAATGTATTATAATGCATCTTTTGTGGTCTGCAGTGTTAATTAATTTAAACCTGTTAAATTATCTAAATCTTCCTCAGTCATAAGGATGAGACCAGTGTTAGGCCTGAATAACTCTATCCTGAATAGGCTCTAAAAACTCTAAAAAAAAATAATCTTAATGAGGCTGAGAAAAGGTGGTTTATAAGGTGCAGACTGAGTTCAGTGGACTGAGATGGAAGAACTTTTTATATATAAGAAAACTTTTAACCTCTGGATTGAAGTGCAGCCTCATGCCTACATTGCCATCAGGAATTAATTACAAGGGGAGAATTACATTTTGTCATCAGCTTTACAGTATGTTGGACTGATCCCATGACAGCTGACATGCTTGCAAACGTTGGGTTATACAGAATGGGAACTGAAACCCAGTTGACCCGTTGACCCAGCTGATGGGTAGAACTACATTTTCCTACATACACCACACTGCTTTCTGTGCCTGTTGGATGAGATTCAACTGAAAGCTATCTCCAACCATCAAACTGCTTAGTTTTTGGAAAATCTAACACTACTGATAAGGAAATGTTTGGGTTGACACTATGGCATCATCCTTTTTGGAATGTAAAATTTGTGATACTAGTTTTACTAGATTTACTGGTTGGCCTTTGGTTTATAGAGAGGATGTGACTCTCCCCTCAGCCTTCCTCCCAGGTGGTAGTGTGCTCGTAGGTGACTTACAGTATATGTGCATTTCGACTGGCTTTAAATCTCTCTTTATTTAGATATTTAAACTTTCAAGGTAGCCAACTTTTAAATAATCAATTATTTGAAATATTATTTTTGTTATAATAAATATATATATATATTTTCAATATATGTTCAAAAGTTTTGGTAAATTACATCCAAAAAGAAATAACTGCTAACAGCAACATGCAGAATTAACTTTACTATTTAAAATGATCAATTGAGTCCCTGACTTATCTATTGCCAGGACTTATCCAGGTGCAAGGTTATGATACTGTAGAACCCAAACGTCTGACAATTGCATTGTGTATTTTATTAAAATAATGTTTTTTCTTTTTTCATATTATCCTGTACCTTGTGTATACATTTATTGATAATTGGTTGTTTTGACAGCCTTTGGTTCCTAAAACTTTTTGGCAGTTTAGAAGGATCCTCCTCTAAAGATGTTAAAGACAAACCAACAGCCACTTTAAAAATGTAAACTGCCTAGGGGAGGGCAAGTTTTGCCTATGAAATTAATAAGCATATTGCATTTGCCAGCAAAGCCCTCCAGCTTCCCCAAACCCATAGCAATTAATCTTTTATATTTTAAAAGATTTCAATATTTGTAAAATAATATGGCAAGCATATTCAAGCGTAAATTAGAAATGTTCCCTTACTTATTCTCAAATTTTATTCAACAAAGTGTGTATTGAATTGTATAATTTCACTTTACTGTATATACTGTATTTACTGTATATACAGTGTGTGCTAATTATGATTGGCTGCTAACGCTAATCCTCTGCTTCTGATTTAGTAGGCATGTTGAATGAGGAATAACTGGATTTTCACTTCATACCATTACAACATGATCATGTGTTATACACTCATACATACACACACACACACACACACACACACACACACACACTACAGCTGCAGAAGAAGTAGGTACTGTAGATGAGACTGAGCACTGCACACTCAAAAAAAATGAAAAAGTCAGGTTGTGTGGACGGGAAGCTGCAGCATCAGCTATGACTTGAATGATTTAAGGGGAAATACATGAATCTATTTTTTTTCCTTTATTTTAATTACTGTAGTTAGAAAATGTGAAGTTTAATCGAACGGGTGCTTGAACGGTGTCAAATATTAGAAAGGGGTGCACACAGCAAAAAGTTTGGAAACCACTGGTCTAAACCATTCATGTTAAGTCAACATTTCATATATACAGCAGGGGGCATTAGCGAGACGTCAGCTGTCATGAACCGCTAATGAAACAGAAGAGCAAGACGAATCAACCGACAGCTGCGCAAAGTTAACTCTAGTGATGGGAAGTTCGAATAATTTTAGTTACTCAGTTCTTTGAATCTCGTTCATCAAAATGAACGAATCTTTTTTTGAGTCATTTCGTTCATTTGATCAGAAATAAATTAAAATGTTGCGTTTTCAATAAAAATGCCCCCAATACATTTTCATACACAAATGTTGTCTATAGTTCCAGTTATGAAAATATTACAATGTAACTAAGGACATATTTTAATAAACAGAATGAGCAGCTCACCTCTTATACCTTCCGATCTGAGTCGTTCGTTCTTTTGAATCTATTGCACTGCATAGTGTCTATGGGAGTCACGTGTCAAAAGAACGAACGACTCGAGACTTGAAGACTTAGGCCTTGTTCACACGGGCGTTAAATTTTTGGATAAATGAACGAGCTCTGAACGTCCTATACGTTATGTTGTGTTTTGTAGTGCCGCTCGATTGACTCCTACACTGGCGTTCGTTTGTCTCTGTCTAACGACAGCCTGCAGCCCAAACTGTAGTTTGTGTGTTTAACCTGTGGGGGCAGTGTGTTGGGAACTGGATATGAAAGCCCATGTCATTTTATTTGAGGTGCCTCCTTTTAATATGGACCATTTTGCTATATTAGACATTAATCTTATTGTTTTAAAAATTCTAATTAAATGATTATATTTTTATAATATATAAAAATATTTGTAAAAATAATACGGCGACGTAGGGAGAGGAAAAAAACGCCGCCGCTACTGGGTTCACCCTCTGACTTCACAACGTCGGATTAAAGGAAGTTTTTTGTGGTTTATGAAGAAATGCGAACATTTCCGCGCAAGTTTTATTTTTTAAGCATTTTATTTTTGCCTTTTTTCCGCATTTCCCTATGTATAGCATGTAGGATCATGGGATATATCCGGTCCTCCGAAGCGTAAAATGGACGCGGAGAAAACAAACTAGACGCGGTTTCCTTGTGTTTGTTGGGATTTGAACGGCAAGAAAAAGCTGCATGCAACTTTTTTTTAACACCGTATAAACGCGCAGCCGGACAAACGCACGTCACCAAAGCCCGTGTGAACACCGTCATTGACTCCTATGTGTAGAAAACCCTCGGCGCTTCATCCGCGCTCACCGGACGCTATGAACGGCAGAAAAACGGTCGATTTTAACGCCCGTGTGAACAAGGCCTTACTGCTGAGAATCGTTCAATACTGTTTCCTGTATATAACATAAGGAGGTTTTGCGATGCTTTGCGCATGCGCGTGTGGGAGAAAATTCTTCCACCTGAATGTTGCCTACAATTTAAAATATCAAACAGTTAACAAATTAGTTACAATCAAAATTAAAAAGATTTCAGACGCCACACTGAACTGGAAGAAGTAAGAGGATTTATTGCAGCAATAAAACCCAGTGAGCCGCACTTGCAATGCTTAGATCATAAATACAAGCACTGTCAAGAGCAGACTGAATTCACAGTAAAAGCACACACCTTTTATACACTTCATGAGAAGGAGGGGGGAGTCCCGGGGAATTTCCCGACCCCTCCTCTGTACACTCTTTTTGCTGACCACATCAAATTTTTATTCCATTATAATCCAGTTCTATCAATTGTTTTATTCCAGTTTCTATCAATTAATTCTTCCATTATAATTATATTTCTCTTATCTTGTACCATTACATCATACACCTCGCTATCTGACTCCTCTCCATGCTCATAACTTTCTCCATTATAATTTATTTTCATTAATAATTATTTTCTATTATCTTTACACTTTTCATATCTTTTTATAAAAATATAGGGGTGTTGCTTGTTTTCAAGACTTTTTCCTCGTGTTTCTTTGGTTTATTCGTCATTTCTCAAAAGACCAGTCATGGGTAAGCATCTCCTTTATACTACTGTACTTAATTTATTTATTATTTATTACTTATTTGCCTTATTTTACCCTATTCAATGTTTATATACATTTTATTCTATTTTATAGCTAACTGCAACTTCTCCATGGATGACATCATCTCTGTGGATGATTCGGACAGCCAGGGCAGTTCAGATCGGGTTCCTCCTTAGGACTTTTATTTCTGTCGATGCTTTTACCTCTTACTGTATGTTTTGTATTTTACGTTGGGCTTTTATACTTTGTATTTTATATTATTATCATGTAGATACGCTTATTTTATCCTGTGTCTTACTCTTATTAAATATGTTATTCATAAAACTCTCTGTGGCTCTGATTTATTTCTTGTCTGTCCATCCAGTCTGTGCCCATGGCCATTTTCACACACACATAGGGGAAACCCCTGCTCTGTGTTTCTCCCTCATCACTCTGCGCACACACATTCTGTTGGCAGATTCCGGCCACCTGCGCACAGACACATACACACATTGTCTCCTGATCCTTCTGAATTTTGGTTTTAATGTATGATTGATTACATAGTCACCCCGTCAGCCCCCCTCTTATCAAGTTTCTACGGCCTGACCATCCGTTCTTTCCCTCATTACTCTTTTCAGGTTCGTCCAATTATTTTTTGGTTTCTGGTCTTATGTCTCCCTTATCTTATCTTCTGTCCTTGGTTTTGTTGGTTGCTCCTGGTCTTTTCTACAGTTCTCAAAAGATGGCCCATGTATAAGCATCTCTTTACTTGGTATTATGTAGATGCACATACTAGTTTATTTTTCCTACTTTATTAAGCTCTGTATTTTTAAAACCTGATTGTGTGTCTTTTAGATCTTTGTGTATAATTTTACTTAAACATGTGTACGTGTGTCTATCACTTGTTTTAATCCTTCATTAAATGTGTGCGCTCACACTCTGCCAAGTCCGACACCTGGCGCCTTATCTTGTCTATGCTTTACGACCTGTCATGCTCCTTGGATTCTAGGGACTTTTCCAGTCCCCCCCAACTCTTGTCTTCTTCTTTCTATATTTCTACTTGCATAAATATATGTTGATCAAAATTTGCTTACATATTTCCCCCTCTGCGACTTTTAAGTCGCATAATGGAAAGAACTCTGATAAAGTAAAGAAAAAATACATAGGTAAAGGAAAATACATCAAAAAGAAAAATCCATCAAAGAAAAAATTAACTTTAGGTGATTATAGTTCGATTATAGGATTATTATAGTTATTAGATAGCAGTTCCACTAGATATTAGATAATATAGGTATTAGATAATAGTCCCACTTACATATTACCCCCTCAGCCATAGGAACACTTCTAGAAAACCACAAAATCACAAAACATCTTCAGTGGCTGAGGAGAATATATTGGGTACACATGGTGAGTAAATAAGGACTAATAAAGGACTAATCAATGAGTAAATAAGCAATAAATGTTGGTTCCTAACATGAGTAAATAGCTGATATATATATCGAGTAAGTAACGGGCATATACTGTATAATGAGTTCAGAGGTGGGCGAAAAACCCTCAAATTTAGCCAATCCAGAGGGAAAATTCCACACCTTGCCAGCATCTTATGCTCAACAGTGTATTCATCACCTGAACTCATCCCTTTTGGATATATAGCAAATATCATACGTATACATTGAAAGACGGGTCGAACATAGAATTAGGGTCCCTGTAGATAGAGAGACCCTGTTTTTCACTTCCCTCATCCATCATCAGTTTGCGGTCCTCTTCAGTATATTCAAGGATGTGTAAGTCTTTCGCCATGCTCTTCACCGTTTGCAGTAGTGCAGCGGCCAAACTTAAGGCATCTCCCTAGTTGGTATGATGTTGTCTCTAGAAGAAGTCCTCGGTTCTTATCAAGGAAAACCATGTCCTGTTCTCTCGATGTGACCCATTTGAGGTCCTGAGTCACTACGTCTGCCATTGTGATGAATTTCTTATGCCACCTTGGATAGTGTGGATACCAGTCGACCAGGTCATGTCGTACTTCATCCCATCTTTTCCTGGGGGTCCGTGCCGTAGTCTGCTTCCAGATCTCGATGCAGATCGGACAGGAGATTTTCCACTGCGGAGACGGCCTTGCTTCCCCCTCTGATACAGGTTCTACACGGTCCATTCTGTAACACATTATGTTAGCAGAACAACAATACACTTCTACTGACACTAGTTCTATTTTCTATTGTTATATAATCACTAATCATGGGTTAATTGGTCAAATGAATGATTTAGGGTATACAGATAAAATGTTTAATTATAGCATATAATCAACAAGGATCGTGGTCTGATATGCAGGTGATTGGACACTGTCCACTCATTTGCATGTAGATTGATTCATCTCCGTCGTCGTCATACAAATCTGGTTTTGCATGGTCATTACTGTTGTCCTATCTAATTATTCTTATACCAATTCTAAAACACTTAGTGTGTGATTCTAAAATCTGTGTTGATTATACCATAGCAGAATTATCCATCTTGCGTTTTGGAATGCCATCCCATGTTACTGATATTCCTCCTTCTCCATTAAATTCGTCCCATACCTTTAATTCTTCTTTACCAATTTTTCTGTGAACTTTTTGTCGCATGTTTTTCGTCGGTCGTTCTCATGTCGCAAGCCTACCATGACTAAGTCTCCTCCTAGTAATACGGGAGCACAGCATCCTCCCCAATTCTTTGGTAATGTTTGTCTGACAGTAGTTCCGTCGCAGTACCAGAATATGTCTGCCAAGGGTGTGGTTCCTACACTTAAGTCGGGTTGCCGTATTTTTACCATCTCACTGCATGATACGTTGTTGATTTTTACTGTCGCATACATGTCGCATTTCTATAAGAAACCTGCTGCTGGTTGTGTTTCGTTGCAGCTTGAAGATAGATCTCCTATTTCTTCTGTCCCATTCGAACAGATACATCGAGGATAGGTTTGTTGGATTGGTGTTACTTCTCGCTGGACGGCGTCAATTGTGGTCACAGGGCGATAGGTACACTTGCTTGTATTCTGCATCCATTCTGGGCCATAATGTACTGCAGCTGAGTGCAAAAGGCAGCTGTTTGGGCATAATTCTAATGTACTGTATGTTGGGTTGTCTGTACATTCCTTCGTACTGTACCTTGTGTGGGAATCGCATGTAGGGGTTTATTACTTCTATCATGACACGCAATACAATCCCTTGAGGTCAATATGTCTGCTGTAAATTTTCAGCCATTGGAAGAACATGTAATTTTTCCATGTTGTATCAATTTCCGTTGTCCTCTCTTACTGCATCCATAAATCTCCTCTTTGGTCTTCCACTAGACCTCCTGCCTGGCAGTTCCAACCTCAGCATCCTTCTACCGATATATTCACCATCTCTCCTCTGAACATGTCCAAACCACTCTAACATACTTCTCTACCACTCCAGACTTCCTCATACAATACCACAGCTCCTCTCTCGGCACCCTGTCGTACGCCTTTTCTAAATCTACAAAGACACAATGCAACTCTTTATTACCTTCTCTGCATCATATCAACCAACTCTCTTCCCTTCTCTGTCATGGTCCCAACATTCAAAGTCCCTACTTTCACTCCTAAACTCTTGCCTTTCCTTTTCCTTTTCTCTCTCTGCTTTCGAACACGTCCTCCTCTGCTTCTTCGACAGTTATTAAGGCTAATGCTAATGCTAATTTGTCTTTCCTTAAGGTTCCAGTCTGGGCTGGTGTCATTACTCAAAGTGGCTCTGCCATCAGTTAGATCTGGCAGTAGAATAGTTATTATGATTATAAACATAAATTTAAGATTATTTTGGGGTTAGTAACTGAGTGGTTTCTCCATTTGGATCACAAAGGCGACACTTAGGGCTATGGCCTAATAATCTATACAATATATGTCTTGGTGTGTTTTTCATTGAGTATAACGTTACTGTTGGGGTCGCTTTAACTATTCTAATCACTATCTGATCCAGTGTCAGGTTCTAGCTGTTGCCGTGCATCTTCAATTCTTGTACGTTTTGCTTGTAGTTGTTTGCCTCGAGCTCTTGTTCTTTGGGCTGGTCCGGCTTGTTCTGCAGCAGCCTCTTCTTCAATGATTTCTGCTTCCCACTCTCCTATGTCATCTTGGGGCCAATCTGGCCAATAGACTTGTTCTTCTTGTTCTTGTTCTTCTGGTTCTTGTTCTTCTGGTTCGGTCCACGGCAATTCTTCAGTGTGTTCATATGGGTCTGGTGCTTATTGTCTAGACCTTTTGTCACCTCTCTAGGAGTCTGATTGCAAATCCCTGGTGCGCCCTGTCTCTTACAGTACAGTACCTGGTCTGGATTTGGCGACCTTGCAACAATGATGTAAATTTCTTTACCTTTAACTTTCACAGCAATTGGAGTTGCCAACACCACCTTGTATGGTCCTTTTCGTCTAGCTTGATTACACCTTCTTCTGAACACTCAAATAAATACCCAATCACCAGGCAGCACTGTTCTTTCGTCTGTCTCCCCTGCGTCGTTAGCTGTTCTCTGCCTGTTGTCATCTAGCACTGTCGCTCCCTTAACCTGTTGGAAAATAACTTTGTGTATTTCAGATTAGTGTTTTATATAATGATCAAGTTCACTTTGTAGTTGTTCGAGAGATGGACCTTTATAGGGTCCTCGATCAAAGGATGTCAACATTGGTCTGCCAGTAAGCATTGCATGCAGTATTCAATGCATGTTTCGGTTAGTTTACGATCTCATGCACATCAAAGCTAATGGTAAAGCTTGTCACCAGTTTATACCTGTATCTGCACATATTTTAGCCAATTTCATTTTTAGAATTCCATTTGCTCTCTTTACCATCCCTTGAGATTGGGCGATACAAAAATCCAAACCTAAGCTTGATATTTAACCACTGAGTTACTTTCTATATTACCTTGTTTGCAAAGTGCTTTCCGTTATCCGAGTTAAGGGTGTCTGGGATTCGAAATCTTGGTATGATTTCTCTACACAAGAATTTTGCTCGTGTGTCTGCTGCTTCCTTTCCATCACTAACAAAAGTACTATCTTTTCTATGTGCTGTATACATTTATCTATGGCTAGATGGTAATTTGATTGCATCTAATAGCTCTGCAATTGCCTTTCCATATACAACTGATGTTCCGTCCTCTCTCTTGTAACCTTTTTGTGCCCATATGGGGCGATACAAATGGCATATTCCATATGTGTAAGCTAAATCAGTATATATTGTACATGCTTTTCCTTCTACTATCTTACATGCGCCTGACAAAGCGATTAACTCAGTTAACTGGGTACAGGGTAGTTGCACAGGTTCTGCTTGTACTATTCTAAATGCTTTTCCATGTAGGGCTGGTGTTACTATAGCATAGCCTGCTTTATTGCTATCCCCATCTCTAAAACATGACCCATCTACAATGAATATACAATCTGAATGTGAGAGAGGTTGATTTTCTAGGTCTTGTCGTGTCTTTAAGTGTTTTGCTGACACCTTCATATAGTTAACTCAGGTGCAGAGAGTATTGCATCCTATTCTTTACTTCTAGCATTTGTAATTACAAACTATGGCTGGTCAGGAGTGTGTGTAATATGTGGGTGGTATACGACTGGATGTCCCATGGTAATTGATGAGGCTTTCTGATAAGCAAATGCTGCTGCTTGGTAGCAGGGTGGCATGTCTTTTTCAATATTATCAAGCACTGTACTATAATAAGCAATTAGTTGTTTACTAGGACCTTGTTATTGAATCAGAACCCCTTTGACAAAACCGCCACATTCTGAGACAGACAGGTGGAATGGCTTATTATACTCTGGACTAGCAAGTGCTGGTGCTGTACAGAGATCTCTCTTTATCTGTTCAAAAGCCTCCAGTGCTTCAAGTGTCCATTCTGACACTGCACTATCAGCTGTTTTAACTATTGCTCTAAATTGTGTTGTTTTTAATACAAAATCACAAATCCAGTCTTTACTAAATCCTACCATACCTAGAAAAGACAGCATCTCTTTTACAGTCCATGGTTTAGGAGTTTTTAATATTGCTTCTATATGTTCAGGAGATATGTGTCTAGATGTTCTTTTCAACACTCTGCCTCGATATTCTACTTTCTGCTTACAGAATTCAAACTCTTCTCTACTAACTTTGTCCATTTTCAGCTAGCACTAACAAATGCTGAACATAAATCTATGACAGTGTACCACTGTCTACCTACTGATATATTAGACAGTAGTGTGTGAGGATCAGGCCTTACAGGCGATTCTGCTTCTACAAATTGATTTATGGCTTATGAGTCATACACAAGTCTCCATTATCTGAGTTGGGCTTTCTGACAGGAAATATGGGAGTATTACAAGGACTTTTAATTGGTATTAATCCTCCAGCTTCTAATAACCCATCTACTGTAGGCTTAATACCTGTTATAGCTTAAGGTGTCAATGGGTACTATCTTTGACAAGGCAATATTGCATTTGGTCTTATTTTTATTAACGCTTGTCCTCCAGACCTAACTAATCCTACATCTGTGGAATGTCTTGTCCATAGTTTCTCTGGGATTGTTTTCAGCAATTCTTCCTCTAACATTCCTTCTCCTTCATCTACCTGTCCTATCATTCTTACTGACATTTGGGTGTGCGATGATAACAGAATGTTACACATCCCCCTCTGAGGGTGTGTTGACAACAGCATGTTCCCATCTATCTCTGTGTGTGTTACCCTCATTCTATCTATTTCTAAAAACGTTATTTTCAAAAATCCTTGATCTTGTGAAATATGTACAGAAGGATTAGAGGTTTGTTCCCATCCAAGTCACTTCAGCTGCTTGCTTGACCATCGGTTATAGTTCTTTAGATTGTGTGTTCTTCTCCCACTAACAGAGAGATGTGGGGTGCTGTGTTAGATACTTGATGCCAGTGTTCCTGTTGTTCAGGTGTACAGTGATGGCTGCTTCTGAGGCTGTGTCTCCTAGTGCCATATAGGTGATAGAGTCTTCCATGACATCTGTCCACAGCTGTGCATATTCTTCATCTTGACTTCCTGTGTCATAATACATGATGCAGTGCAATAGCAGGGTCACTCTTCTGCAGTCTGGTCGTCATTGCGTCCCTTTTTTTTTTTTTTTTTTTTTTTTTTTCAATGACCTCCCTCTCATCTTCTGCTGTACTGGGAGTCTCATGGCGACTTCTACTCGTGCATGCCTGTTCTCCCCCATCTTGGGTATGCTTGATCGCTGCATCTTGGAGTGCTCATCCGGTCTTTTCCTTGCTGTTCTTTTTCTTGCATCTTTCTTTTAGGTTCAATGATTATGAACCCTTTTACTTTCCTTTTCACTCGTTCCTTATGATTTCTTTCAATGATATCATCCTCCTCCTCGGTTTCTGCCTCTTCTGTGTCAGACTCGTGACATGGCGACGAGCAGGATTCTCTGGGACATACATCTGTGTTTTCCCTTTCTTCCAGGTCTTCTTCTGCTCTTTTTCTTTCCTTCATGGCACATTCCTCTTGTTCCATCATTCCTTTGTCGGATATGGCTTGTTGTTTATCTCCAAGCCCTTTTCTTTCCCTCAGGTACAGCGTACTTCGTTTTCTCATTCCCTCCATCTCCTTTTTCTTTGTTAGCATGTGTGATTCTGTTTCTTCTTCTTCACTCCATTCTTTTTCGTTGTCACTATCATGCCTGGGAGTTGTTGACTCTTGTCTTGTTTCTTCGTTCGTCTGGGCAATCACTCATAGTCACATGACATCAGTTTAAAATTATTATAATTTCTTTTTTTTTTTTTTTTTTCAACACATGTCCTTCAAATCCCCATGTTCCTTTATCTTGCATCTTCTGTAATGGTTACATTCCCCCTATTCCTCTGTTGTATGTGTTCCTCAGTGTATGGTGGTGGTCTTTCTAATTCTAAGTTTCTTTCCTGTCTTCGCTCCCTCCTGACTCCTGATCCTCTTTCTCTAACTTGTTTCCTGTTTTTTTCTTTTTGTTAATTTATTTCTTCAGTTTGTCTCCTTTTATCCTTTTCTTATTCTTCCTTTTCAACCCATTCAACAATGACATTTTTTTTTTTATTATTATTTTATTTTATTTATTTTTTTTTATCTTTCCTGTAGTTGTGTGTTTGAGCATTTCTTTCATTTATTTATTTATTTATTTGTACTATTATTATTATTATTATTATTATTATTATTATTTATTTATTTATTTATTTTACTTCCTTACAACATTCTTCGTTAAAAGTTTCCTGTTTAAGCCATTGCAATTCTCCGGATGTCCTGTCATGCCATTTTATATTTTTCATATATTTTCATGTTTAGTTATAATTTATGTCTGCAGGTGTCTGCTGGCTTTATTCATGCGGTTTTTTTTTTCTTTAGCAGAGTAGCTTCCCCATCACACACTTCTGTCTTGATTTATAGTGTAAATTCCTGTGCCTCTTCCCTATACTGTAGTTCTCTTACTGTGTACTTTATAGCTGCTACCGATTTAGAATAGCTGTTTTATTCTATATATATTTTTTAAACATTAATTTTCCACTGGTGTCAATATCAGAAATGTAACTTTTTGTCAAGGGTCTAAAAATTATTCTTCCGTCTGGTCCTACATGTATTAATGCCAATTCACTATTGGTATTAATCACCCACACACGACCCAGCACTACCGGACCTGTGTCTGCTCTTTTAGTCCTTATCTTTTTCTTCTCCAACCTCCCGCGCGCCTTCTTCTAAATGCAATATATCAAAATCTGGCTCTGCTTACAGCAGTGAAATGAGCGGAGTTAAACAAGGCAGCGGAGGGGGGTCCAGTTATTCCTCCAAATTCTATCGTACTTATTTATTACTTTTAAACGAATCTCAGGAACTAACCTTAAAGAAAAACTAATTTCTCCATTCTGAAATATGATATAAGTAATAAAGTGTGTTGCCGTCAAGATCTAACACATCAGGTATTAATGAGAGCCCCTTGTCACACTCTTTTTCTAAATCCTTTTCAGGATTATTCAATAAACATCTACGTATATCTTTCACTCTGATCTGACTCCGAGATTCTAAGCTCCTGTTCGCGCTTAGTTAAAACTTCTTCTTCTCTTATCTGCTCATCCCGGTTAATTTCTCTAACTCCACTTATCATCTGATCTCCTCCATTTTTAATATTTGTTTTATGTGTAACCTAGGTGCATTTATAACTTTATGCACTATGTTTATTATTATTAGTATTGTGTCGTCGACTACACAACACCTAAAGGTACCTTTTGTATCTTACCTAAGCTTATCGTCAATAACTAATGAAGCTTATGTCACAGTGAGTTCTATATCTAACAGTGTGTACCATAACCACACGTTTTCTTTTAATATTTTAATATTATATGTATCACTTATATGCTTTTATCTTATACGCTATTATTTAAACTTATTATTATTTATTTATACTTATTATATTTATTAATAATTATAGCAACTCAGAAAATCCATAAAAGGTATCTACATGTTAAGTTATCTCTAATACCGTATCACTTACCATATTCTTACACATACACATATAAATTAAGGACTTTGCACAAATTTAATGTACCACACTTTTAAAGGACACTTTACACACAGATACAAAACACACACAGCACAAGCGCTTTTCTACTTTTTACAACAGTTTTTAGCAATTTGAGTACTCAAAACAATAAAACAATTCATCACACAACACAACCTGGGCCCAGAACACTTCAATACCACCTGTAGGAATTTCCAAGCAATCTTCTTTCGTTCCCCAGCGATACCTCATATAATATATATGGGTTCTAGCCCTAGGGAACGTGATTGCAGTACTGTTCCTAGCGATACCTCACACAAGTGGGTTCTAGCCCTAGGACTCAAGGCCTCGAGAACACAGCACAACCACCTACAGGACTGTTTCCACCTGCTCAGCTCCGCGTCTTAGAAACACCTCACTTTTCAATGAGTTCTATACTTAGCGGCTTATTACAGGACTTTTCCACCTGCCCACGTCTGAGGATTTGCTTTCGTCCTCTACCTAGTGATTCGGCAGGACTTTCATCTGGGTCCGGCCCCACTGGTTGGCGATTCCTCGTGTACGGGCTCTGGCCCCAACTCAGTGGCGTTACCTCAAATCATACAAAACCATCTGGGTCCAGCCCCACCTGTTGGCGATTCCTCTGGTACGGGCTCTAGCCCCAACACGGTGGCGTTACCTCAGATACAAACGTGCATGCACCACAAATATAAAACAAAAAACCTTTGGAGATCTCCTAAATCTTTGTTACTTCATCCAGTCTTTTTATATTAAATATAAATATAGCGCTTATTTTATCAATATTAGCAACATTCAACAAAATGTGTTCAATATACCTTAGGAGTCGCTCCCTCCAGCCGGAAACACGCACTCTAACAGACCATGAACTTCTAATGCAGAATTTGATAAAACAGGTTTCTGCTTACCTTTGTCTATAATGGCGCCAGTTAATGGTCTGTCAGGTCGCGGTGTTCCCAGGTCCCCAGAGGAGTCACCCCTTGACGGCAATCGCAGTCGGAGGTCACCAATAAATGTGGGAGAAAATTCTTCCACCTGAATGTTGCCTACAATTTAAAATATCAAACAGTTAACAAATTAGTTACAATCAAAATTAAAAAGATTTCAGACGCCACACTGAACTGGAAGAAGTAAGAGGATTTATTGCAGCAATAAAACCCAGTGAGCCGCACTTGCAATGCTTAGATCATAAATACAAGCACTGTCAAGAGCAGACTGAATTCACAGTAAAAGCACACACCTTTTATACACTTCATGAGAAGGAGGGGGGAGTCCCGGGGAATTTCCCGACCCCTCCTCTGTACACTCTTTTTGCTGACCACATCAAATTTTTATTCCATTATAATCCAGTTCTATCAATTGTTTTATTCCAGTTTCTATCAATTAATTCTTCCATTATAATTATATTTCTCTTATCTTGTACCATTACATCATACACCTCGCTATCTGACTCCTCTCCATGCTCATAACTTTCTCCATTATAATTTATTTTCATTAATAATTATTTTCTATTATCTTTACACTTTTCATATCTTTTTATAAAAATATAGGGGTGTTGCTTGTTTTCAAGACTTTTTCCTCGTGTTTCTTTGGTTTATTCGTCATTTCTCAAAAGACCAGTCATGGGTAAGCATCTCCTTTATACTGTACTACTGTACTTAATTTATTTATTATTTATTACTTATTTGCCTTATTTTACCCTATTCAATGTTTATATACATTTTATTCTATTTTATAGCTAACTGCAACTTCTCCATGGATGACATCATCTCTGTGGATGATTCGGACAGCCAGGGCAGTTCAGATCGGGTTCCTCCTTAGGACTTTTATTTCTGTCGATGCTTTTACCTCTTACTGTATGTTTTGTATTTTACGTTGGGCTTTTATACTTTGTATTTTATATTATTATCATGTAGATACGCTTATTTTATCCTGTGTCTTACTCTTATTAAATATGTTATTCATAAAACTCTCTGTGGCTCTGATTTATTTCTTGTCTGTCCATCCAGTCTGTGCCCATGGCCATTTTCACACACACATAGGGGAAACCCCTGCTCTGTGTTTCTCCCTCATCACTCTGCGCACACACATTCTGTTGGCAGATTCCGGCCACCTGCGCACAGACACATACACACATTGTCTCCTGATCCTTCTGAATTTTGGTTTTAATGTATGATTGATTACATAGTCACCCCGTCAGCCCCCCTCTTATCAAGTTTCTACGGCCTGACCATCCGTTCTTTCCCTCATTACTCTTTTCAGGTTCGTCCAATTATTTTTTGGTTTCTGGTCTTATGTCTCCCTTATCTTATCTTCTGTCCTTGGTTTTGTTGGTTGCTCCTGGTCTTTTCTACAGTTCTCAAAAGATGGCCCATGTATAAGCATCTCTTTACTTGGTATTATGTAGATGCACATACTAGTTTATTTTTCCTACTTTATTAAGCTCTGTATTTTTAAAACCTGATTGTGTGTCTTTTAGATCTTTGTCTATAATTTTACTTAAACATGTGTACGTGTGTCTATCACTTGTTTTAATCCTTCATTAAATGTGTGCGCTCACACTCTGCCAAGTCCGACACCTGGCGCCTTATCTTGTCTATGCTTTACGACCTGTCATGCTCCTTGGATTCTAGGGACTTTTCCAGTCCCCCCCAACTCTTGTCTTCTTCTTTCTATATTTCTACTTGCATAAATATATGTTGATCAAAATTTGCTTACACGCGCCCAATAGAAAATGAACGAATCACTCTCCGAGACGACTCGTTCATCTGAGTCATGTTAAAGATTCATTCAAAAAGAGCGAATCGTTCATGATCGACCCATCACTAATTGACTCTCCGCCCCCGCGCGCGTTGCCACTTGCAGTTCTGTCCGTTTTGACAGAGAGGGGTCAACACTCGAAAAAGGGCAGATTTTTCCTCAGATATTAGTTTTTTTCACCAGTACATATTTTTGTATGTAATAATATATATATGGTATTTAACTTTGGCCTGCTTCTGTAGTTTTAGAGACGAATTTAGCCGCGTGTCACAGGTCGGTCCACAGCGTATACCCTGTGTATAATAAATTCTATAAATAGAATATGTTGCATAATTTTTACAGTATGTCTTTTGTATTGTTGGACCATAATATTCTCAATTTCACGATTTCTGTGCTGCATTTCAGACAGTGCCAATTGTTGTTAAAATGGTTGTGACAGTAATGTTGTGAATAAAGGCCCTTAAAAATGTTACTTGAGTTTATTAAAGTCATTTGTGTAGAACTTACCACTGCTATTCATTATGGTATAACATCTAGTTGTAGTAACATGACTAAATGGGATTCATTGAAATCAATGTAAACATATACGTACAGTAGGATTAACATCAAGGAATAAATTTTGTATAGCATGAATAGCTGAAGTTAAACATAAAATAAGTTAAATTGAAATATTTACTGTACAGTAAGTAATGTTCAATCAAAGTTAGCTGTTCATGTTAAATGAGCACAAGTATTTCAAGTTGGTTTAACATAATCCAAGATAACGTGGTGTAATCATGTGGAACCACTGTACACTATTGAATCATGTTCCACCAATTTTTTTGAGTGCACTTCTGTCTTTTATTATTTAATACATATTCTTCATCTGTTCAAACATACACTAATATACATTGGAAATGAAGGCATTTTATTTTGTTCCAGGACCAGCAAAACTTCAACAACCAGTAAGTTTGACCCTACTATGTTTATTGTAAATGTGAAGGTGCTGTTTTTCTTCAGCTGTTGTCTTCCTTTTACACTTCACATTCAAAACAAATTTGAGTTCATAACACAAAGATAAAAATGAGACTCAATTTACAACTGTTATATACAAAGGCCTTATGTAAGTGCAGTCAGTGGTCTGACTATCAGCGGTGGACAGAGGTGGGTAGTAATGAGTTAGATTTACATTGTTACATTTACTTAAGTAACTTTTTGAAAAAAAATTTACTTCTATGAGTAGTTTTGCTGCACCATATTTTTTACTTTTACTTGAGTTGATTTGCGAAGAAAAGGGGCTACTCATACTCCGCTACATTCGGCTACACCCGACTAGTTACTTTTCTAACCATTTATTCTGCACATTAGATATTCTTAGTTTTTTTCCAGAGAAAACTGCACACATAATCTGCCTGCATAGCGGGGAAAAAAACATTAAGCCGTGGTAGACAGTTAAGAAAAAATTTTATGGTTAGTTTAAGTTTTTTATTCACTGTTGCAGTGTTAATATATAATTGGCAAATAAGCTATTTTCTTATATTTGTTCTGCTGGTTACAGTTTAAGTGGGACCTCTTGTACACATGTTATTTTATATATCTAATGTTTAAACTGTTACACTGTTCAAACATACATACTGTATGCTACCTACAGTAGGTTTTCGTTTTTTTACAGTACAGAATAAAGTGAGATTAGGAAAATTGTGTTTTTTGTTCCTTAATTTGCCATTTTGTAAAGATCTTTAGTTTTATTCGTTTATTTAATTTATTTATTATTTATTTATTTTATTATTTGGAAATGTCAGAATTTGTACATTATTTCATCATTTTGTCTGGCTGCTTACGTACATGATTTCTAAAACAATTAATAAATCTGACCTTACGATGAAACAGTTACTTGAGTAGTCTTTTCACCAAATACTTTTTGTATTTGAGCATTTTGGATGACTACCTTTTACTTCTACTTGAGTAATACTATTTTGATGTACAGCTACTCTTAGTTGAGTACAAACTTTGGCTACTCTATCTACCTCTGGTGTCGGAACAATATGTTTTATCTTTGTTTTAAGATTTGATTTGATACACAAAAACAGTATTTATGACACAACATGTTTTCAATACAACACAAGGAATACTTTACTGACAATAAGTCATAAGTGCAGAACATCTACAGTACGCTTTATCCCTCGTTTCAACTCTTCCCCCTGTCCACCTTTATTTGCCTTGCTTACAAAGTAAAAAAATGTTTAAGCACCTCATTCAAATTAGGTTAATTTACATTTTAAATGTTGCATGTTTTTTAAAAATCATTTTAGGTTTAGTGAAAGAATGGGTCAGGCCACTAGTCCACTAAAATAAAAGATTAACTGATTAAACAGGTCGAATCAGGTGTAGTTCCTGTTTGGTTAAAATGAAAACCTGCACCGATTTTTTTGTTGTTGTCCTAAATAACCCAAGACAGCATTGTACAATGACCAAAAATAATCTTACCTTAATTGGACAGCTGCACTCCAAATGTGAAAAATGCAACAACTACACAATGTTTTTATTTTTTTATATTTATTACATTTTTATTAATTTGTTCAGCTATACCACTTTAACAAATAAATGTGTCATGGTATCTGGTTGTAATCATAAAGACCTTCTGGGTAATCAGATTACGACATTCATCTGAACTGTGGTGTAATAGATTATAATATATCAGATAGACAAAGAATAACATACGTACAACATGCCATGTTATCGAAACAATTATCCATGCCAGATAATTACCAGCCAGAACTAAACGCTTTAAACACAGAGTCCATTGCACCGCGTACAGTACAGTATACATGGATTTGCCAATGACTACAATTTATTAATGATCAACATTCATTCATTCATTCATTTTCTATACCGCTTAATCCTGTGTTCAGGGTCGCAGGGGACCTGGAGCCTATCCCAGGGGACTTCGGGCACTAGGCGGGGTATACACTGGACAGGGTGCCAATCCATTAATGATCAACAGGTCACAGTAACCTTAACATTAAACAGGAATGTCAAAGGACAGGTTAATGTCTGTTATTGCTTCTGTTATATCAGTTATAATATAAAGAGTTGCTTCCTTGCTGTTACTCATTAAAAAAATTGCTGTCACCAAGAAACCATAATGTGTAAAGATCTCTGTCCTGAAGACTGTGACATATTTGGAAACTGACTTTGCTGACCGAACAGAAATCTCTGGCATATCATTGATCATACACTGCCTGTTCCAAAATAAGGTGTCATTTGGATCCATTTATATTTTAAAAAGTAAATACTTATTTGATTTATTGAACAAAACCTTTAACTATAATAAATATTGCAGTGATTAATTGGTTTATGGTCCACTATGTAATATGTTATGGAAGAGATGTTCTGTATTTCAGAGGGGTAAAATTATTGGCCTGTATAAAAATAAATAAATAAATAAAAAGACTGGAATTGAGTTAAGAACAAAACTGAAAAAATCTATCCTCCCAAAACATATTATCTAAGCATATATTCTCTAAAATGTACAAAGAAAAAGAATATTTGTTTTTTCTGTCCACAAAGAAATAGACATTTATCTGACTGACTTGATATCATTCTGTCGAGGCTGTATTGCACTACTTGATCCAGGCCCAGAGAGAACTGCTGGATTACAATGATCTCGGGGTTAGTGTCCTTGGTAAGTAGCATAGCATTTATATAAAATAAAGTTGCACAGCCTGTGTGTATGATGTGTGCTAACCTAAATGATTCTTATTACTTAGAAATGAGCCACAGGTCATCAGATTTTTCCAATATAATCATCCATCCATCCATCCATTTTCTTCCGCGTATCCGAGGTCAGGGCAGCAGCTTCAGCAGGGATGCCCAGACTTTCCTCTCCCTGGCCACTTCTTCCAGCTCTTCCGGGGGGATCCCAAGGCGTTCCCAGGCCAGCCGAGAGACATAGTCTCTCCAGCATGTCCTGGGTCTTCCCCGGGGTCTCTTTCCGGTGGGGCGTGTCCGGAACACCTCACAAGGGAGGCATCCTAAATAGATGCCCAAGCCACCTCATCTAGCTCCTCTCGATGCGGAGAAGCAGCGGCTCTACTCTGAGCCCCTCCCAGATGACTGAGCTTCTCACCCTATCTCTAAGGGAGAGCCCAGACACCCTGCGGAGGAAACTCATTTCGGCCGCTTGTATTCGCGATCTTGTTCTTTCGGTCACAACCCACAGCTCATGACCATAGGTGAGGGTAGAAACGTAGATCGACCGGTAAATTGAGAGCTTTGCCTTTTGGCTCAGCTCCTTCTTCACTACGACGGACCGATACAGAGCCCGCATCACTGCAGACGCTGCCCCGATCCGCCTGTCGATCTCCCGTTCCATTTTACCCTCACTCGTGAACAAGACCCCGAGATACTTAAACTCCTCCACTTGGGGCAGGATCTCACTCCCAACCGTGAGAGGGCACTCCACCCTTTTCCTGCTGAGGACCATGGCCCCAGATTTGGAGGTGCTGATTCTCATCCCAGCCGCTTCACACTCGGCTGCGAACCGATCCAGTGAGAGCTGTAGGTCGCAGGATGATGAGGCCAACAGAACAACGTCATCTGCAAAAAGCAGTGACCCAATCCTGAGCCCACCAAACTGTACCCCCTCAACGCCCTGGCTGCGCCTAGAAATCCTGTCCATAAAAATTATGAACAGTATCGGTAACAACTACCCCCTCACAGGACTGCTAAGGGTGTAGAGCTGGTCCACTGTTCCGCGACCTGGACAAAAACCACACTGCTCCTCCTGAATCCGAGGTTCGACTATCCGACGGACCCTCCTTTCCAGGACCCCTAAATAGACTTTCCTGGGAGGCTGAGGAGTGTGATCCCTCTGTAGTTGGAACACACTCTCCGGTCCCCCTTCTTGAAGAGGGGGACCACCACCCCGGTTTGCCAGTCCAGAGGCACTGTCCCCGATGTCCATGCAATGTTGCAGAGACGTGTCAACCATGACAGCCCTACAACATCCAGAGCCTTGAGGAACTCCGGGCGGATCTCATCCACCCCCGGGCCCCCGCCACCACGGAGCTTTTTGATCATATCGGTGACCTCGGCCCCAGAGATGGAAGAGTCCACCTCTATGTCCCCAGACTTCCTCATTGGAAGGCATGTTGGTGGAATTAAGGAGGTCTTCGAAGTACTACCCCCACCGACCCACAACGTACCGAGTCGAGGTCAGCAGTGCACCATCCCCACTATACACTGTGTTGACCGTGCACTGCTTTCCCCTCCTGAGACGCCGGATGGTGGACCAGAATCTCTTCGAAGCCGTCTGGAAGTCATTCTCCATGGCCTCCCCAAACTCCTCCCACGCCCGGGTTTTTGCCTCAGCAACCACCAAAGCTGCATTCCGCTTGGCCTGCCGGTACCTATCAGCTGCCTCCGGAGTGCCACCAGCCAAAAAGGTCCGGTAAGACTCCTTCTTCAGCTTGATGGCATCCCTCACCGCCGGTGTCCACCAACGGGTTCTTGGGTTGCCACCGCGACAGGCACCGACCACCTTATGGCCACAGCTCTGGTCGGCGGCCTCGACAATGGAGGCGCGGAACATAGTCCATTCGGACTCAATGTCCCCCACCTCCCCCATGACGTGGTTGAAGCTTTGCCGGTGGTGGGTGTTGAAGCTCGTCCTGACATGGGACTCTGCCAGACGGTCCCAGCAGACCCTCACAATACGTTTGGGTCTACCAGGCCTGACCGGCATCCTACCCCGCCAACGAAGCCAACTCACCACCAGGTGGTGATCAGTTGACAGCTCTGCCCCTCTCTTCACCCGAATGTCCAAGACATGTACCCGCAAGTCCGACGACACGACCACAAAGTCGATCATCGAACTGCGGCCTAGGGTGTCCTGGTGCCAGGTGCACATATGGACACCCTTATGCCTGAACATTGTGTTCGTTATGGACAATCCGTGATGAGCACAGAAGTCCAATAACAAAACACCGCTCTGGATCAACTATATCTAGCCGGAACTTCTCCCCATCTGTTCTGTATTTCTCTACCCATCCCGAGGCATCGGGAGATTTTGCCAGCTTCAGTAGGCAAAGGCCGACCCTGCGAGGTTCCTGAGGCATCCAGAGAAGGACCAGCTCCAGCTGGATTCAGCTTTAAGATGGTTGAAGCTACACATGCTGCTCCTGTGCTTCCAGTGATCCAGACCTCATCTGCCCTCTGCACCTACTGACTCGTCCCTATGCTGAACTGGTCTTCATGTCAATTTAAATAATTTCTGTCATATTGAATTTTCACCTGCACAACACACAAGATGTTATATCATTTCTATCTGTTATCACCCAAATGAGGATGGGTTCCCTGTTGAGTCTGGTTCCTCTCAAGGTTTCTTCCTAATGCCATCTCAGGGAGTTTTTCCTTGCCACCGTCGCCGTCACCCTTGGCTTGCTTATCAGAGAAATTTCATTCATTTGTCTCATTATTATCTACACATTTTTCTCACACATACACACTTCCAATTATTTTCTTTTCGAAAATTATTATTATTTTTATTATTTTTTACATTTTTTATTTATTTATTTTTGTAAATTTTCTTTCATTTTTGTGAAGCTGCTTTGAGACAATGACCATTGTTAAAAGCGCTATATAAATAAAATTGAATTGAATTGAATTGAACTTCTCAACCTCACGCACTAGCTCAGGCTTTTTCCCCAGTTCAGTGCTATTCCTCTGAATCTGATCGGTCTGAAGGAGGACAGATGTGCTGATTATATTGTAACAAGAAAGTGGTCCACAACTGCTGCCAAAGAGGCGGAAAAGTACGGCAAAGTGAACGTGGTAAATCAAAAAGTGGACCGATACACTGGTGAGTTATTCAGAAACTAAAAGCTATTGTGAGCTAAATGACATATTTACATGACAAGAAATAAACACAGCAAATTGTTTTTAAAAAATCTAGAAATATTGATGTTACTTTACAGTTAGGTTACATTTGATGAACATAAATAGAGAAACAGGTGCAAAAGGACACTACAGGTTTCAGCTACAGTCATTAGTTTCAGTGAAGGGAAATCATGTTCTGTACAATCGTGTGCTTCTCAGTTTGTGACAGGAATTTGGGAAAGACTCTCTGACAGGTTTAATTTGTGTTTTTTTTTTTCTTCTTTCAAGTTCGGGTTCATATTTGCAGGTACACATAAAAATTCAGGTTGTGCAGGAACCACTATTGTGATCGTACGGGAAGATCTGTTAGGAAAAGCTTTGAAGGAGACTCCTGCTATATTAAGCTGATGATACTCTACTTTATGTCCTGGGCTATGAGTCCTACTGTCAGGAGTATAGTTTTTATCAGTTCCTTTACAAAGGTATCAATTGCTAGCAACTGGAATGACTAATCCACATGTACTGTAGGAGTAACCGTAATTTAAAAATGTTCTTAAAATAGGAAATCACTCCATCTACCCAAAATTTAGGAGAGCTCTGGATGTGGATAGGAGTAGTGAGGGAGGAAATGGCAGAGTCACCTTTGGAATGGACATATTTTATAGACACTGAGTGACACGGAGCTCATAAAAGATGCGTTTGGACAAAAATGGAATACTTTATACTTTTTTCAAGTGCGGTACGCAACTGATCTATTAACATGGAACATTGAAGGCTTCACAAACTGCCGTCCACTCAATTTTTATCTTCAGAGGTAAGAGTGGGACCGAATGTCCTTTAATTATTTCTTTACATTGTCATATGTCCTCCGGAAGCAGAAAATACAACAGATCGATGTTAATTTTAAGCAGTGTGCGAACACTGTGGGATGTGGCCTCATGTGTACCGTATTTTGGGATGTTGCTTTGTTACGGTTGTGACAATCTTATCTTAAGATTAATTTTACTACAGTTGCGAAGTGTATTTAAAAAGTCACAAAGCATTTGATAATAAAAGCAGTTAGCCTAAAGATTAACGGCAGACAAAAACAAGAGCATTCTGGTTTTAACTGAATGTAGGTGGGGTTTTGTAGAGGGAATTATGTTCAGCTTGCACTTGGTAATTTAATTCACAAACTGATATGCTTAGGTATGTCAAAACATTGTTTGCTATTGCAAACATTAGAAACTTTCCTGTTTATTTCCATGATATGTATAACATCTGGACCACCACAGCCTCGGGGAGTGAGATCCAGCTCCCCGGATTACTGAGCCGACGCTTTGTCTCTCCCTAGTGTGTCTACGTGTGTATGTCTGTCCCCTTGTCTAATTATGAAGATCACCTGTGCATCCTTTTGTCTCTCTCTATTTATACCAGCCGTTGTGCGTGCTTATGTGTACACCCGCTTGTGTGTATGTGTTCTGCCTGTTTCCCCCTCCAGGACTAAAGGGAGCCTGGAACTCCCACCGTTAAAGCCGGCAAAGGAAAGCCGGCATCTCTTAAAGAAAAGAGAAGGACTCCCACGTTATTTGGACACTTTTCTGTTATGTTTTAGTTTTTGGTTGGGAGTGGAATTTTGAGTTGTGTGTTCGACAATAAAGACTATTTCTTGTTCAAGGCCTGCATTTGCATCCGCATTCCAGAGAGAGACATGACAGAATGACTTCTCTCTTTTGCAAAAAATACTATAAGATTTTAGACCTAAAAATTACTCATCATATTTACTAATTCAGAATTTTTTTCTTGTTTGAATATAGATTTGGGATGAATGCTGGTTCTTAAATGCCAAACCATTTCAAATGTTAAAATTGTCAGATGTTCTTGTTGTGATGGTCATAAGATGTGTATGTTTTCTGAAGGCAAAATTCACAAGAATATTACTGGATCTGTATCTGATTCATACTGTATACTGTATGCGTCCCCAGTAGGGAATATGCCACCTAAGACATCACCCCCTAGCACACTTTATGTTACTTATTCTCAGGGGTAAACTAGAACTAACGCTTTCTAATCCCAAAAAGCATTTTCAATGAATAAAGTTTGGACATAGGGTCATTTAGAATGGCAGCCATTTTCCTATTCCAGAGTGTGATGAGTATTACTTGACAAAGCACAGTATTGGAGTATCCTCATTAAGATACTGTAGAACTGCAGTAATTATTTATCTCTCCAAGAACAACAGTTGAGTTGCCTGCTTTGTTGATAAGTAATATAATAAACAAAATAATAATTTGAAAAAAATTACAAGAACACAGGTATTACCTATCATGCACAAATGTAATATAAAAATAAATTCACTTCAGTGTTTTTTTTTTTAGTATGTTGAGAGGCCCAAAGGTCATTTACAGTATTATGGTTCTTTCCGTGTGATGTGGATATACAGTAGCATCAATCTGTGTTTTTTAAATGTTATAATGTTTTGTTTGAATATAATATTGGCTCATAAAATTTTTAGTAATATACTATTTTGCTTAGTTTACTTTTCATTTTGGAAATCCTGAAAAGAATGACATAACATAGTTATGTGTTTTTTGTCCGATAATTTGTAACTTGTCATATCAAATCAAGTATTAATGTAAGTTGCACAGGTTAGTTTTACACTATGGCCAATAGAGTGCGGTAGGTGTGTTGTAAATGTAGCAAAAATCGGTTTAATAAATACCATTTATTCCAAATCCTTCAATAGATTTGAAAAGGTTTTAATAGTAATTATTGTTTTAAAGCACTTTAATGAACAGTGTTCAAGCTGGTTACACCAGTTGTGATTCAAAATCGTGCAATTTTCTTTTTTTTGTTATAAAGTTAGTTTTTTTTGTGTTATTTGCAGTGTTTTAGCACTGTAGCATTTATAGCAGGGAAATCCTGGTGTCCTGGTATTGCCAAAAGTACAGTATTACAAGAAGTGATTGTGAAAGAAGGGCCAACACTGCAAATACTGACTCTTTTCATGTAATTGTCGATAAAAGCCTTTGAAACGTATGAAGTGCTTGTAATTATATTTCAGTACGTGACAGAAACAACTGAAACAAAGATCTAAAAGCAGTTTAGCAGAGAACTTTGTGAAAACTAATATTTGTGTCATTCTCAAAACTTTTGGCAACGACTAATATATCTTACATATGGTCTGTACACACAGTGTAATGTGAGAACTGACCAGAAGTTACTAGTGCAATGAAGAACAAATTGCAAGAGTTAAGCATAAAAATAAGAAATCAAAAGTAAAAAGCTGCTTGTATGACTGACTTTGATTCTGTCTAAAACAACTGTTGAATTCATGCAAGTCAAATAAATAAAAAAAAATTACTAAAGTTGTCCACTAGGACTTAACCAGTGCACGAGTGACAGCGCTCTTCTTCTTACACAATCTTTACCCCAATTAAAACAAGTTCAGTCCTGCCTTACTGCGACATTTGTTAAAACCAAGCGGCTGTGTTCGATTCCACACAGGAACTTCCCTTGACAGAGTCCCTCTGTTTCCTCAGCCACACTGCAGTGACCGGTGCAGACATCACATCCTCTGTGTGTTACCCTAGTAAACATAAGCACCCGAGAAGACATTTTTAGTGTGCAGTTTTTTTTCTTTTTTACAGATTACTACCTAATGCAATCAGCACCGTGGCTTAGTAGTTAGCACTGTCGCCTTGCAACTCCAGGGTCCGGGTTCGATTCCTGCTTTGTGTCTGTGGAATTTGCATGTATTTCCCAGTGCTTGGTGGGTTTTTTTCTCACAGGTTACAGACATGAAGGTTAGGGTAATTGCCTGTAGTGTGTGAATGTTGACTGGAGGTGCTACCACAGTCATAAAAATAGTCAATGGTATTTATAACTTCCTTAGTTGGACTGAATGAAACTGTGGGTTTCCTCTAAAGTGATCACGTTTTAGTGGCGTGAAAAGAAAAGCCAATCATATTCTCCGCTCATGACAGACAGCCAATCAGAAGTCGGGGCTTCGGGTTCTTTTTCCAGCGGCCAATCGTAAGGCAGAAAATCCTGGTTGTACCCGCTGCAGCTGGGATCAAGCATCACCTGCCCGGAAGCGCAAAGTGTGTGTGTGTTTGTGAGTGTGTGAGAGAGCACCGCGACTCCAGGGGCAGTTTAAGTTCTCTGCAGGTTCCACATCTACTGCGGTAATACACTCTTTACACAATGGCAACAAAGAAAGTTATTAACTTTGGTTCGGGACCTGCGAAACTTCCAGAACCTGTAAGTCTTCTTTCTTACTTTCGTTTTTTCGCAAATGCGTAGATGTTTATTTTCATGCCAGTCTCGTCCTCGCTTGCTGTGCCAGGCTTTCCTCGCCCTCCTGCCCCTCTCCTCTCCCTCCTGCCCCTCTCCTCTCCCTCCTGCCCCCCTCCTCTCCCTCCTGCCCCTCTCCTCTCCCTCCTGCCCCCCTCCTCTCCCTCCTGCCCCCCTCCTCTCCCTCCTGCCCCTCTCCTCTCCCTCCTGCCCCTCTCCTCTCCCTCCTGCCCCTCTCCTCTCCCTCCTGCTCCTCTCCTCTCCCTCCTGCCCCTCTCCCTCCTGCTCCTCTCCCTCCTGCCCCTCTCCTCTCCCTCCTGCCCCTCTCCTCTCCCTCCTGCCCTTCTCCTCTCCCTCCTGCCCCTCTCCTCTCTCCGCGCTGGGAGTCAGGCTGCAGCTGAAACACTCTTACACTCCGTGCATATAACGTTTTTACTGCAAATCACATCGTGTGTGCATGAGTTCTGCATGAAACTTAGTGTAAATATGAGCGCAAGCCGCGTGCATTATTGCAGAAACAGTCAGACTCTTCGGTGCTGATGTGTGGTGATGTTGCATCAGCCACGTGGTCTTCTCCTGCTGGAACAGGATTGGTTACGACCTGTGTTCTGTCGATTTTTGCTGCCTTGTCGAAAAATGCTACCGTAGCACAAATCGATAGCAGAGCCTGTCGATTTACGCTACCGCATCACTACAACTACACTGTGGACATTAACTCTTATTAGAAGAGCTGTTTGCATTTATTAGCGTTACCATAAATTGAATCAAAAACGCATGTCATCACGTGCATAAGCATTTATGTATGGACTAACCTGTGCACTGAATAGTGCTGCACACATATGACAACCACAAGATATTCAAGTACTGTATACAAAAAGATGTAAACGTAGGTGTTTAAATTTGAGACACTGAACAAGTTTCAAGATTTTATTTTCCTCAACCTTAAGACTCATTCACGACAATTTATGCAGAAACTAAAATGTTTCGGTCAAATTAAGCAAAGGAAAACGGTTTAAACCCACCGCCTACCGAAGTCTCAGTACCAAGGTAGTATGGATTTATGGGCGTGGAAACAGTGTGCAAACTTGTGGGACTGCGCATGCGCAGATCCGATAGTTAGCAAAACTCGATGGGTAGCATTTTTCGATTGTACACCTGCAGCGCAGATTCATATCAAGATTCTGTGTCTCGGTTTACAGAATTACCTACATTTCACATAATTAAAACATGATGAAATCCCTGCTCTCACGCAGAGCTTCCAGCTGCATGACGTCATCAATCGCAGAGGTCTACTTAACCTGCTGCACACATGGGCAGTGAGTATCTGCTCCTTCTGGGACAGCGACACGTCGGCAGTGTTGAGCTGCTCCACCAGAGATGATTGTGCAGGGTGTAGCTGCTCCACCTGATGCCTATTCATGCCTCTGGCAGGGTGTAGCTACTGTACTTTATCTGATGCAGCATGAAAGTACAGTGTCTGGTATCTGCCTGATAAAATATTTATTTGAGAAACCTGATTCATAACAGATCAGTACCATCTTTCATTGGTTGCTTTGCATCCATTTGAGTTGTTGTTTTTGTCGGTTTTGCTAACTATCGGATCTGCGCATGCGCAGTCCCACAAGTTTGCACACTGTTTCCACGCCCATAAATCCATACTACCTTGGTGCTGAGACTTCGGTTGGCGGTGGGTTTAAACTGTTTTCCTTTGCTTAATTTGACTGAAACATTTGCGTTTCTGCATAAATTGTCGTGAATGAGCCTTAAGGTTGAGGAAAATAAAAACTTTGTAACTTGAAACTGGTTCAGTGTCTTTTGTATACTTGAATATCTTGTGGTTATCATATGTTTCAAATTCAAATTTTATTTGTCTCATACACAGTCATACACAGTATAATATGCAGTGAAATGCTTACACGACCCCGCCAGTGACCTTAAAAAGAAATAAAAGCTTGTAAGTAAAATAAATATAAATATCAATAAAAGGGTATACTAAAGAAATAAATTTAACTAGTAAAATAAACCTGTACAAATAAGGCATAAAATATTGCAAAATATAGAAATGTGTGCAGCACTATTCAGTGCACAGAGTAGTCCATACATAAATGCTTACGCACGTGATGACATGCGTTTTTGATTAAATTTATGATGATGCTAATTAATACAATCAACTCTTTTAATAACATTTAACGTCCACAGTGTAGTTGTAGTGACGCGGTAGCGTAAATCGATAGGCTCTGCTATTGATTTGTGTTACGGTAGCATTTTTCGACAAGGCCGCAAAAATCGACAGAACACCGGATTGTCTCATGGTTTTCGTTATAAATTTGGTTGTTTTTCAGATTAAAAAAAAAAAAAAAGGTTGACAACTAAATTTTGATTTTGATTTCTTACCAGTATAACACTTAAAGGAAGAAACTTCTTCCCATGGTCTCTTTTAATAAAATCATGACATACTGTACAGAAAACTCAGCTGTTAAATTAAAAGGCAATACGAAGCATGCCCTTTTATTTTTATTTTTTGATGATGTGGACGTGGGCTATTTTTTTCATTTACTTTTGTTTAAAAGAAGAAGATACTGATTAGAGATCAGTAACTGAAATATCTGAAAATCAATTTAGTTATGTCTCAGCTATTTTGCGAGGCAATCCTTGTCTTGCAATACGGACTTAATTTTTTAAATTACTTTTTTAATTTATAGATTTACGCCTGAGGTTCCACTATATAGTACAGTTCTTCTAAAATCCTGCAGGTGGTGTACATTAAACAGTGTGGGTGCAAGAGATCTCAAAATATGTGGGTCGGATTGTCTTATGGTTTTGGTTGGTTGTTTTTCAGATATAACTAGACAGCACAGCACCCTGTGTGCTAAGTTTGTTTAAAATTGCAGCATAATTCATTCCGGAAGCATTCCAAAGCCCTCGCATATCAAAATGAATTTGCTCATAAGAAATAATGGAAACTTCTATGCATTCCACAGCCCAAAAATATTCATATAAAAATAATGAATACAAAATATAAAGTGAAAATCAAGCAATTTAACGTTACGTGACTGGTGTTAGTCGAGAACAGAAAGATAATTTACACACTCCCATGCGTGCGTCAGCGCGCGCACACACACACTACTGGAATCACTCCTCTAAAGAGATTCATCTCCCCCGTACAGCTACACCCTTTTTAACTTTTATGTCTTCATGGAGGCCGTTGTTACAGTACAGTTACTAAAAACCGGTGACTACACTTGGACACAAAAAATGCTTTTATGCGTGCATACTAGGGGTGGGCAATATAACCAAAATCTTCTCTCATGGTAGAATCATTTTTGTACCTCGATAACGATATATATCACAGTATAGCAATTTGTATCTGAAAATGCATGAATAAAAATTCAAACACAAAGAAACTGTTTTACATAATGTAATTTTATTTAAACTGTGAATTGCTGAGGTTTGCCACATCTTTTTACTTTGGCCATATTCGTTTGGATGCTTGGATTTCAGATGATAGAAAAGGTTTGACGTGTTTCCACCACTTGTTAAAACAGTGCACTTGCGTACCTTACAAATCACGTTCGTCTCATTCGTATCACTTTTCTTATACCCAAACCAGTTCCACACCACAGATGATGCACCTTTTTTCTTTACAATCTCCTCGTTGTTGGTTTTGTCACATGTAAGCAAACTCACTGCTGCTGCACCGTCTTCTTCCATTGTCGAAGTGTATGTGAAGCCAAACACATCAAAAGTGAGAAGAAACCGTGGCACCTGATTGAACCAAATATCTGTGCGGCCCAGTGGACAGCGCAGCGCGACTATCTGGATAGTGCTGAGATGATCTGGTTTATTCGCGCAGCCCGGTGGATCACACAGCGCGGACCAACTTGAACAGCACTGCTCCAATCACAAATCTGCACGACCCACTTTTTTATTTAAAATGTCAGGACTGTTTAATATTGTTTTAGGCTTGCCATGCCTGGCTTGTACGTGCGCATCCCAGCGGGGTAAAATGTATTTTTATGGGAAGCCAAACACATCAAAAGTGGGACGAAAATGTGGCACCTGATTGAGCCGCTCTGGGCGGACCAAATATCTGCGCGGCCCAGTGGACAGCGCAGCGTGACAATCTGGATAGCGCAGAGATGATCTGGTTTATTTGCGTGGCCCGGTGGATCACGCAGCGCGGACCAGTTTCAGTCGCGCAGCACGGACCAACTTGAGCAGCGCTGCTCGAATCACAAACCTGCGCGACCCTGATAGAAATAGACCCCGCCCACCATTTACCCTGCTTCTGAAGCAAGTCGGAAACAATATTAAACAGTCCTGATATTTTAAATAAATTGTCGTCAAACACTGCAGTTTCCATTAAGGAAAAATAAACATAATAAATTTAATAAAGTTCATCTTCATAATGTCTGTCAATATCGTTATAGCCTAAGTATGAAAAAAAAAAACTTCCACTTTGTGCACTCTAAACTGCAGTACAGCGGGAAATTGTGGATAAAATGTAATATGATGGTGGGCGGGGTCTATTTCTATCAGAGTCTATTTCTATCAGAGTGCTTCGAACAGCGCTGCTCAAGTTGATCCACGCTGCGCGACTGAAACTGGTCCGCGCTGCGCGATCCACCGGGCTGCACAAATAAACCAGATCATCTCTGCGCTATCCAGATTGTCGCGCTGCGCTGTCCACTGGGCCGCGCAGATATTTGGTCCGCCCAGTGCGGCTCAATCGGGTGCCACGGTTTCGTCCCACTTTTGATGTGTTTGGCTTCCCATATATTTTGATGGTCGGCATGGTCTATTTCTATCAGCGTCGCGCAGGTTTGTGATTCGAGCAGCGCTGCTCAAGTTGGTCCATGCTGCGCCATCCACCGGGTCTGGATATTTGTTCTGCCCACGCCGGCTCAGCCGGGTGCCACGGTTTTGTCCCACTTTAGATGTGTGTGGCTTCCCATAGAAGCGAATGTGTATTGCGTGGTTACGTAACGTGCAACGTCATGTAATCTCAACCGCGATTAAGACGATAGATGATTGATCTCTATCGGTTGACAAATTTCTACCGGTTAGCCGTGTATACCGGTATATCGCCCACCCCTAGTGCATACACAAGTGGTCACAATGTTCTAGTAAACAGTACATGTGCGCATGGATGTTGACTATACCAGTGACGCACACGGATTGAGACTAAGAGAGAGAGATCACAGTTGTGATCACGTGACGCCCAGCAGACAAAGTGCATGCGTACTACAGTACTCGTATATTAAGACCTTGTTCATTTAACAGGTTAAAATTAATTTAAAAATTTTGCTCGTCTTACAAAATGCTTGCAGACCAAGTTACTCACAATACAAGGTTCCACTGTATATTGAATTAGGATATTTATAAAATTGTGAATTGCAAATAGAATTGTAATACAATATAAAGTATCAATATTAAATTTACACTTGGGTATCATGATATCATCCCCACCCATGATCCCTGGTGATAATAATATAGGTAACTACAATAATAATAGGTTACTTTTTATTACTTTTTTTTTGTGACTGAGTATGCGCATATACAGTATAATTTACTTACAGTACGAGTTCTCACATTGAAATTATTTGGCTTGGATTTTGTCAGTTTGTTTTAGCAGTGCATATGAGATTTTGTTAGTGAAATATGGCAACTCTTCTGGATATAAGCCAGTGCATGAGAGAATATTTGAGCAAGCAAAAAAATAATTTGTGTGCATGCAAACATACAACCATAAACAAAGAAAAAAAAACAAGTTTTAATTCAGGAATGAAGAATGAAGCCATCAAACCATCATACTTTTTTCTTTTTTTTTTTTTTTTAAATACAATTTTATTTTACACCATGATGGTTGAGTTTTCTTGTCTGCACCTTAGGCTACTTGATTTAAAAAAAAAATATTTTAAGGTAAATTATTTCTTCCCACATTTAAATATTTACTTATGCAATGTTCTGAAAGTGACAGTTTTGATTTGTCTAGGTTTTTCCCCCAAAATGGGTTGATTAGTAGATTTCAGTCTATTCATTTTTTAAAAATGTTTTAATGTTCAAATTTGGTCTGGTATTACATTTATTGATTATGCAAATTTTGTGTTTTTTTTTTATTCAATTAAATTTTATTTGTATAGCGCTTTTAACAATGGTCATTGTCGCAAAGCAGCTTTACATAATCCAAAGAATGATTTATTATTTTTAAACCCTACTGAAACAAAGAAATGTTTGTCATTTGTTGGAAGGCTTTTTTTTAAAAAAACGGAACCATAAGCAGTGCTAGGATCCCAAAAGACAGTATGTTGTCACGACACAAACCTTCTGGCAACCTGAACTATTGAAATATTACTAATTTTAAATATATACTTACCTTTTCCTCATGAACTACCATGGTGATTTGGCTAGGACAGTGGCATGTCTAAATATATTCCATCCTAGGAATGTTGTTGGACTAGTCTGTATAGTTTTAAACTCTGAGCGTATGAGTTTGATTGCCAAATATAGCCCTAAAAACAAAACAGTTATTTAAGCATTATTTATTATTTATAAAACTTATTTATTGGTCCTGAGACATCCCTTTTCCCGTTTAGTTAAGACTTTTCTGTAAACATCAACAGAATTTCAGGGCTAAAGCAGATGGCTAATAATGATTGGTCTACTAGATATACCGTTCATAGTCTCAGCTCAGTCATCTCAAACATGCCAGATAAAAACTATGGCTTAACCTTTCTGTAAACCTACTGTAACAAGTTTTAAAGGTTATAGTGAACATGTGCTCTGTACTGTACCACAAATACGATTCTTATTTAATTCTTTTATAGCGAAGTAGTGCTGATCAACAGGACTTTGCTTTATTTCCCTGATTGATTGTGTGAGCAATGTTGTTCCATGCAGGGAAGGTTATCTGTTTGATTTATCTGTTTGCCAAACCATACAATGTGAACTAGGACACATCAGAGAAATGGGTTTTGCTGTCCTTCTCCCTCAGAGGTTATCAAAGAAACATTTTTAGATTTATTTATGGTAAAAGTATTTTTTATGGCAATTGTCTAAAAGTAAAATCTTAACTCCCACAGTGTGAACATTTAATAGTACACAGTGCTAATTTAAATTTAGTTTGAAAGTTAAAAGCCTACATTCATGCTAAAAAAAAGTTAATTGTTTCTGTCAACACTGACCACTGAAATGAAATCCAGTCGACGTGTTTGTGCTTGTTTTCTTTGTCTAAAGATAAAGTGATTGATTTATATGGGATTATGAACTGCGGAGTTTTTCACTCTTTTCACTGGAACACAAGCATTTACATTTAAGAGACCATTAAAATACAACAGAAATTATTTATTTATATCAGAATTAAAATGAAACTATAATAGGTAAACCTTTGACAATTTATGAATTATGACGGTGACTATTTTTACACTCTTCCGTCTCTCTTCACTGGATAAATACGATTTAATTGTATTGAACCTTCAGATCTGCACTTCATCCATATAAACCCATACTGCACACCAGTTTCTGCTCTCAACTTACTTCTTTTCTTACATCTATATGTGCCTAATTAAATGCCATATTTTTTAAGTACAGTGTGCTCTGTTATCTTATCTGATTATCAATTCAATTTCAAACCTCTCCATAAAGCGTCTTGGTGTTTGTAATTGTCACAGCACCTGTATGTTTTCCAGACTTAACTACTAGCATGTCTAATTTGACTAATTAATGTCTAAGTTCAATCAGCTATGCTAATGATTAGCTTAAGACAACAAGGGTGGTAAAATGTAGGGGCTGTACACTATTCACACATTGGCAGTCAGTACTGATTCCTGTGTGGTAGGAGCAAATTATATTCTAACTTTGTTTAGCACTAGACATGGTGATACATTACTTATATACATTACTGTGGCATATTATCTGTAGTAAAAATATTAGTTGTTTATCCTGTCTGCATTAATCACATTATTTACAATTCACTTCTTCCAAACAATTGTTAAATAAATAAGGTTACAGAAGAATATTTGCATGCTTCTTAAGCCTTGTTCACACGGGTGTTAAATTTTTGGATAAACAAACGAGCTCTGAACGTCCTATACGTTTATGTTGCGTTTTGTAGTGCCGCTCGATTGATTTCTACACTGGCGTTCGTTTGTCTCTGTCTAATGCAGTGGTTCTCAAAGTGTGGGGCGGCCCCACTAGTGGGGAATACAGACATGACAGGTGGGGCGCAATGAACGGGAGGAAATTAGTGGAAAATAACAGGAAAGTACCTATTCTAATTCATGCTTTTCTTTATTGATAATGAAGAGCGTACGCTCAAAACTAAACAATCACACACAAATAAATGGATCATTAATACAAGTAAATTTAATTTAGAGCGCTGCGCGACTCTGACAGAAATAGATCACGCCGACCATCAAAATACATTTTACCCCGCTGGGATGCGCACGTACAAACCAGGCATGGCAAGGCGGAAACAATATTAAACAGTCCTGACATTTTAAATAAATTGAGTCGCGCAGGTTTGTGAGTCGAGCGGCGCTGCACGATCCACCGGGCTGCACAAATAAACCAGATCATCACTGCGCTATCCAGATGTATTATGGATGTATATGTATATCTGTATTTGCGCAGATATTTAGTTCAATCGGGTGTCTCGGTTTCGTCCCACTTTTGATGTGTTTGGCTTCACATACACTTCGACAATGGAAGAAGACGGTGCAGCAGCAGTGAGTTTACTTACATGTGACGAAACCAACAACGAGGAGATTGTAAAGAAAAAAGGTGCATTGTAGTTTGTGTGTTTAACCTGTGGGGGCAGTGTGTCGGGAACTGGATATGAAAGCCCATGTCATTTTATTTGAGGTGCCTCCTTTTAATATGGACCATTTTGCTGTATTAGACATTAATCTTATTGTTTTAAAAATTCTAATTAAATTATTATATTATATATAAAAATATTTTTAAAAATACTACGGCGACGTAGGGAGAGAAATCGCCACCGCTACTGGGTTCACCCCCTGACTGCACAACGTCGGATTAAAGGAAGTTTTTTGTGGTTTATGAAGAAATGCAAAAATTTACGCGCAAGTTTTATTTTTTAAGCATTTTATTTTTGCCCTTTTTCCGCATTTCCCTATGTATAGCATATACTGTAGGATCATGGGATATATCCGGTCCTCCGAAGCATAAAATGGACACGGAGAAAACGAACTAGACGCAAACGCCAAGAAAAAGCTGCATGCAACGTTTTTTTTTAACACCGTAAATAATAAATGCATAAAAATTCAAAGGAGCAAGTCTGACAAAGAATATTAAAGTTTTGTTTTATAGAAGTTTCAAAAGAAATAGTGTAAAAATGTTTTCAAAAGCATCTTTCTTATTGATTTTTTTTGTGTTACCAAGACGTTTGCACAGTACTCTAAGTAAAACAGCTGTTAAGTACTGAGTGTGAGTGAGTTCTTTTGGTAACTTTGCCGACACTTATTCCTTAAAAACATTACTGTATATCTGAGGGCAGAAGTTTGCATCTCTGATTTAAAGTTGTGAATGAGGGTCAGAGCACAGATGATGTGTTCCACTCCTTTATGCTTTGCCATTTCAGTCCATCCAATTCTGATTCATTCAGATTAGCTCACCAAAATGTTTTTTTATATATATATAATATATACAGTGGAACCTTGGATTACGAGCACACTGTAATTCGTTCCAGAAGCGGGCTCGTATTCCAAAACACCCGTAAACCAAATTAAATTTTCCCATAGGAAATAATGGAAACTCAAATTATTCGTTCTTTACAGCCCAAAAAAATAAATGCAAAAAAATAATTAACACAAAATATAAAGTAAAAATAAAACAAATTAACCTGCACTTACCTTTACTAAAATGTAAAACTAAATCCCGACAGATAAGTGTTTCCGTTTGTGCATGCAGGCATTCAATCAAAATGTGCGTGCAATTGGGCTTCGAAACAATCGCGACAGAGAAGAGTTGCTGTGTGTTTGTTTGCGTGTATGTGTTTGTTTGGGAACCTGAGAGAATGGGGGCTGTAAACTCGCGCGTTTGTGCGTGCGTGTGTTGGTGTAAGTGAATGAGCGTGCGCATTACACACACACGCACACTCAAAACCTCTGCAAGCACTAAGACCCAGCAGGGGAGACGATAGGTCTCGGCTTTACAGCCCCCCCCCTCAGGTTCCCAGACAAACACACACAAACTCTGCTCTGTCAGCCTCACCTTTGACTGTTTTCAAAGGTGAGGAGCTGGTTGGTTTTATTTTTTTTGTTTGTATTTTACTTTACAGCAGTGATTCCGTCATGCGAGTGTCACTAGAGATGTCCTTTGCTAATTTTTAAACGGTTTTAAAAACGGTCTCTGCACGCACATTACACACACACACACACACACACACACACACACACACACACACACACACACACAGAGCGTGTGTATGTATTCACCCAGCAGGGGAGACGATTACCTACAATTCCGCAGCGCAAGAGAGAAAAACCTTTGGCTCAGTTGTGGTGACGTGACGCTCAGTGTCAAAACAAGAAGCGCATGCGTGATACATGCATGATACTCGGTGCTCGTAAACTAAGACAATGCTAATTTTTCAAGTCAAAATTTATTAAAAATCTTTGCTCGTCTTGCGGAACACTCGTAAACCGCGTTGCTCGTAATCCGAGGTTCCACTGTAATATAATTTTTTTTTTTTTTTTTCTTCTTTTTTTTTTTTTTTTTATTAAACAAAAGTTGCACAAAATCATTAAGTTATATATTTTTATAGTAGCTATTTAACATTTTTAGAAATTAATTACTAACATGTTGCAGAAATTTCCAAAAGTATGCAGGGGTGATAGCGTTCCGGCACCACGCTGGATTTCCGGCGTACTGTGGCTGCGGGAAAAAGATCAATATCCGCGAACCTGATTTTTTTTGTCATTTCTCTAGATCTGAGATGCACAGGTCAGAGAGCAGCTTTAACGCTCAACGACTCAAACAATACACATACTAGCCGATGAGCCAATCAGAAGTAGGGAAGGGGCGGGCCTTGTGTATTTGTCAAATAGATTGATACAGGTTAAGGCAATGCTCCATGCGCGAAGAAGCATTGCCTTAGCTCCCATACTGGCAACTCTGTAAACCGTAAGTCATGGCTTTGTTTATGATTCCAGGGGAAGACATTAAAGATTTCGATAAAGGCATAAAGAATAAATGGCGCTGGACCTGGATTGAGGATGTGGGTTGTGACGGTGTTCCGTGCGCGCGCAGATTCAAATCATGACGTCACTCGCTACCTAACGCTGAGAAGGCGAACGACAGTTTTTCTCTCGTTTTAAAGTGTTTTTATGAACTTTGTGAATTAAACAAATAACCTATGCAAAATAATCGAGTGTCTTTTCGCTTTTTTTTTGTATATTTGAACATAATTCAGGTGTTTTAAGGCGCTGCAAAAGGCTGGTTTGCTGGGCAAATACTGACATCACGACTACTTTTATTACACATACAGTGGTGTGAAAAACTATTTGCCCCCCTCCTGATTTCTTATTCTTTTGCATGTTTGTCACACAAAATGTTTCTGATCATCAAACACATTTAACTATTAGTCAAAGATAACACAAGTAAACACAAAATGCAGTTTTTAAATGAGGTTTTATTATTTAGGGAGAAAAAAAATCCAAACCTACATGGCCCTGTGTGAGAAAGTAATTGCCCCCTGAACCTAATAACTGGTTGGGCCACCCTTAGCAGCAATAACTGCAATCAAGCGTTTGCGATAACTTGCAACGAGTCTTTTACAGTGCTCTGGAGGAATTTTGGCCCACTCATCTTTGCAGAATTGTTGTAATTCAGCTTTATTTGAGGGTTTTCTAGCATGAACCGCCTTTTTAAGGTCATGCCACAACATCTCAATAGGATTCAGGTCAGGACTTTGACTAGGCCACTCCAAAGTCTTCATTTTGTTTTTCTTCAGCCATTCAGAGGTGGATTTGCTGGTGTGTTTTGGGTCATTGTCCTGCTGCGGCACCCAAGATCGCTTCAGCTTGAGTTGACGAACAGATGGCCGGACATTCTCCTTCAGGATTTTTTGGTAGACAGTAGAATTCATGGTTCCATCTATCACAGCAAGCCTTCCAGGTCCTGAAGCAGCAAAACAACCCCAGACCATCACACTACCACCACCATATTTTACTGTTGGTATGATGTTCTTTTTCTGAAATGCTGTGCTACTTTTACGCCAGATGTAACGGGACACGCACCTTCCAAAAAGTTTAACTTTTGTCTCGTCGGTCCACAAGGTATTTTCCCAAAAGTCTTGGCAATCATTGAGGTGTTTTTTAGCAAAATTGATACGAGCCTTAATGTTCTTTTTGCTTAAAAGTGGTTTGCGCCTTGGAAATCTGCCATGCAGGCCGTTTTTGCCCAGTCTCTTTCTTATGGTGGAGTCGTGAACACTGACCTTAATTGAGGCAAGTGAGGCCTGCAGTTCTTTAGATGTTGTCCCGGGGTCTTTTGTGGCCTCTCGGATGAGTTGTCTCTGAGCTCTTGGGGTAATTTTGGTCGGCCGGCCACTCCTGGGAAGGTTCACCACTGTTCCATGTTTTTGCCATTTGTGGATAATGGCTCTCACTGTGGTTCGCTGGAGTCCCAAAGCTTTAGAAATGGCTTTATAACCTTTACCAGACTGATAGATCTCAATTACTTTTGTTCTCATTTGTTCCTGAATTTCTTTGGATCTTGGCATGATGTCTAGCTTTTGAGGTGCTTTTGGTCTACTTCTCTGTGTCAGGTAGCTCCTATTTAAGTGATTTCTTGATTGAAACAGGTGTGGCAGTAATCAGGCCTGGGGGTGACTACAGAAATTCAAATTCAAATTCAAATTTTATTAGTCACATACACAATCATACACAGTATAATATGCAGTGAAATGCTTTTATACGACCGCCAGTGACCTTAAAAAAAAAAGAAAATAAGAAAATAAAATCTTGTACGTAAAATAAATAATCAATAAAAAGGAAATACTAAAGAAATAATTTTAACTAGTAAAATTTGTAAAATTAACTGTGCATAAGGGCATAATAAAATATTGCAAAAATATAGAAATATGGTATTAAAGTGTCAGTGGTTGTGCAAATATGCATGAAAGGTGACATGTGCAATTGTCCAGATGTATGAGTATTTAGTGCAAGTGTGTATGAATGTGTCCATGATTGTCCAGTCAGTGTTGTGAGCTTAAAAGATGTTATTAGTCCTGTGTGGAGGTGTGATTGAGAGACCTTATCGCCTGCGGGAAGAAGCTCCTCCTCAGTCTCTCTGTGTTGGCCTTTAGGGAGCGGAATCTTTCCCAGACCGCAACAAAGAGAACAGTCCATTACTGGGGTGACTGAGGTCCTTCATGATCTTCCTGGCCTTAGTCCAGCACCGCTTGCTGTAGATGGAGTGCAGGTCAGGGAGCTCAGTGCGGATGATGCGTTCGGCTGATCGCACCACCCTCTGTAGAGCTCGTCTGTCCTGCATGGTGCTGTTCCCGAACCAGGTCGTGATGTTTCCCGTCAGGATGCTCTCTATGGTGCAGGAGTAGAAGTTCCTGAGCACCTTGGAGGGCAGTCTAAAGTCTCTCAAGCGTCTGAGGTGGTAGAGACGCTACCGGGCTTTTTTCACCACGGTGTTGATGTGACAGGACCATGATAGGTCCTGCGTGATGTGAACACCGAGGTATCTGAAGCTGTCCACTCTCTCCACTGGGCTCCTGTTGATGACGGGGGTCTGGTAGTTCCTCTCCTGCTTTGTACTAAAGTCCACTATCAGCTCCTTTGTCTTACTGACGTTCAGGAGGAGATTGTTCCTCTGGCACCAGTTCTCCAGATTTCCAATCTCCTCTAGGTAGTCCGACTCATCATTGTTGGTGATCAGTCTGACCACGACGGTGTCGTCAGCAAACTTGATGATGGAGGTGGAGTTGGTAGTGGCCACGCAGTCGTGGGTGTACAAAGAGTACAGCAGGGGGCTCAGAACACAACCCTGGGGGGCTCCAGTGCTGAGAGTGAGTGTAGCTGAGACATGTCCGCCCATCCTTACTGCCTGTGGTCTGCCAGTCAGAAAATTGGAGATCCACTGACATATAGATGAGCTGAGTCCCAGGTGCTCCAGCTTGGTGGTGAGTGTGGAGGGAATTATTGTGTTAAAAGCAGAGCTGTAGTCGATGAAGAGCATTTTAACATAATTCCCTTTCCTAGTGTCCAGGTGAGTGAGTGATGTGTGGAGGAGATGAGAGATTGCATCGTCTGTGGAGCGGTTCTGACGGTATGCAAACTGTAGTGGGTCCAGTGTGTCGGGTAGTGAAGAAATGATGAAGTCTCTGATAAGGCGTTCAAAGCACTTCATCACTACTGAGGTGAGGGCTACAGGGCGATAGTCATTGAGAGAAGCAGGATGTGGTTTCTTTGGAACAGGAACAATAATGGACTCTTTGAAGCATGTGGGGATCACCGACTGAGATAAAGAGATGTTGAATATCTCAGTGAACACAGGTGCTAGCTGGTCTGCGCAGGCTCTGAGAATACGACCTGAGATGCCGTCTGGTCCTGCTGCTTTCCTGGTGTTCACTCTCTTGAAGGCTCTCCTCACGTCGTGCTCGGAGATGATGAGCGCGTTCCCGGTGCTGACTGTGTCTTCCTGTCTGCAGCCGTTAGCACCGCTAGCATTAGCGCCGTTAGCATTAGCATTGCTAGCGTCTTTAGCTACAGCCTCGAAGCGAGCGTAAAATGTGTTCAGCTCGTCTGCCAGAGTCGCGTCCGCGTTCGTCATACCGGATGTTGGTGCTTTGTAGTCCGTTATTGTTCTCAGTCCCTGCCACAGGCTCCTAGAGTCACTCTGTTGAAGCTGTGACTCTAGTTTTCTCCCGTAGCGCTGCTTCGCCTCTTTCACCGCCTTCCGGACGTTATATGACGCAGCCTTGTACGGTTCCATGTCCCCCGACGCAAGTCCCGTGTTGTAGGCAGCTGTGCGAGATCTCAGAGCGTCGCGGATGGTTTTATCCACCCACGGCTTCTGGTTGGGAAACGTTCTGATAGTCTTTTTCTCTACCGTATCGTCTGCCAGCTTTTCAATAAATCCCACAACCGCTTCCGTAAACACGCTGACGTCATCATCGGAGCTGTTTCTAAACATGTCCCAGTCTGCGTCATCGAGTGCGTCCTGTAACGCGGCCACCGATTGGTCCGTCCAGCGCGCGACCTCCCTCAGGACCGGAACTTCCTGTTTCAGCCTTTGTTTATATTTTGGCATGAGGAAAATGGCGACGTGGTCGGATTTACCAAACGCTGGACGAGATTGTGCCTTGTAACCGTCTTTGACCGTGGTATAACAATGGTCCAGTGTCCTTTCGCCCCTGGTAGGGCAGGTGATGTGCTGATAAAAGTTCGGCGCTGCGCGTTTGAGGTTGGCACTATTAAAATCCCCCGCCACAATGAGCGCAGCGTCCCGGTGTTGTGTCTGGTGCTGTGTGAGCGCCTCATGCAGCTCGCATAAGGCAGTTCCAGTGTCCGCTTGTGGAGGAATGTAAACGGCGCTGATTATGACCGATGTGAACTCCCGTGGAAGATAAAATGGACGACACATGATGGACAGTAGTTCCAGGTTTGGTGTGCAGGAGCGTGTAAGAGGAACAACGCTCGCGCTGTTGCACCAGCTGTTGTTCACCATTAAGCACACGCCGCCTCCCCTTGACTTCCCCGAGTCCCGCGTCCTATCCATGCGGTGAACCGAGAAGAACTCGGCCGGCTGTATGGCGTGGTCTGGCACCGCTGGGTTCAGCCATGTCTCGGTGAAGCAGAGGAGATTGCAGTCCCGAATGTCTCTCTGGAACTTTATCCTGGCCCTGAGGTCATCCAGTTTGTTCTCCAGTGACTGGACGTTGGCGAGCAGGATGCTAGGCAGAGGTGTGCGGTGTGCACGGGCTCGGAGCCGGTTCCTCACGCCAGCTCGTTTCCCTCGGGTCCGTCGCTTCGCGTCGCGTCCATTGTTCTCCCTCAGGATCTCACTCGGCCAGCTCGGATCCGGAGTTAAAACCGTCGAATTGTGAGTACATTGTATACCAATAGAAACAAGAGTGTCTCTATCATACCTAATGTACTCAATGGTGGTGATTTTGCCGATTTTAAAACACTGAAAACTAACTTAAAAAACAAAAACAAAGAAAAGGTGGTCGGAGCAGTCGTGACGGCAGCCGACCTCACCGGCGCCATCTTGTACTCAGATTGAACTCAAATTGTTCAAATTGTACCAAATTGAACTCAGGTGTGATAAACCACAGTTAAGTAATTTTTTAACAAGGGGGGGCAATCACTTTTTCACACAGGGCCATGTAGATTTGGAGTTTTTTTTCTCCCTTAATAACGTAAACCTTCATTTAAAAACTGCATTTTGTGTTCAATTATGTTATCTTTGACTAATAGTTAACGGTTTTTGATGAGCAGAAACATTTAAGTGTGACAAACATGCAAAAGAATAAGAAATCAGGAAGGCGGCAAATAGTTTTTCACACCACTGTATCTAAGCACCCGCATATGATGGGGAAACATGATATCCTGAAATCCATGATATACTGTATGGATATCCATGATAAAACAGACATACGCAATTGGCACAGCACATATAATACTAGCACTTTTACATTAAATAATGTATCTGAATTGGTTATATTTCTTTAATTTCACAAAGTATGGAAACTTGAAGTTTGAACAAATGTTAACTAGGTGAATTGATTTCCAGGAGCCTCTTGTTAAAAATAGTGTTTTTAAAAAACATCATCTCACTGTATTACCTAAGCACACATGTCTCTGAGGCAGTTTCAGACATCCCTGATACTTCCACAGCCAGTAGGGGAAACAGATTTTCCTGATGAAATCTGTTTCCCCATCATGGATGTCTGAAACTGCACAGAAAGAATATTTTTATTCTGAATAAAGAGAATCATTTGGATCAAGTGATTACATGTCTAATATAATTACCTACTGAAGGGACTATCAAAAGTTTACACCTGCTCTCTCATTCATCGCTGGATTGTGTGAGACTGTTCTAACTACGGTGTTAACAACGCAGTTTTGTTCTGATTGGGCTTTTGTTCCGATTATTAGTGGAAGGTTAGGCTCCATGTAAACGCACCTAGTAATAACGAATTAAATTTAGTGGTTCAGGCTAGGAAGAACTTTTTATCATGTGAAATTCACATTCACTGCGAAATAAACCCCAGTCTTTTTGCATTGCTGCTGCTTAAAAACAATGATATGACTCGTGATGATTGGAACAGGCTGATGCATTTAACGAGTAACTGTACTAATTAATAAAAAATGATTCTGGCTTTTTCTCAGGTTATGATCCAGGCCCAGAGAGAACTGCTCGATTATAATGGTCTCGGGATGAGTGTCCTTGGTAAGTAGCGTTGATGAAATTAAATTGCTCAGCGCGTGTGTGTGTGTGTGTGTGTGTGTGTGTGTGTGTGTGTGTGTGTGTGTGTGTGTGTGTGTGTGTGTGTGTGTGTGTGTGTGTGTGAGATTTATGCTAACATTAATGTTTCTTGTTTTTTACCTAGAAATGAGCCACAGGTCATCAGATTTTTTCAAGATAGTCAACGCAGCTGAAACTTTACTTCGAGAACTATTGTGAGTCATTAACAAAGGGTAATTTTTCATGTAAAAGTAATGACATTTCAAATCTGGGGCTGTATTCGTAAAGTTTCTAAGATCATTTTGTGTTAAAACATGTTAGTGGTGCGTGAGTCAACCGGCAGCTGTCAGCCCATTCTTTTTTTTTATTTTTTTATGCACTATATTTATTAAATCCTTCTACTGCTGAGAGCGGGGGACAAAGAGTAAAGTTCTCTCTCGCTCACTCACTGTCTGATCTTCTAGCATGATCTCCTGTCAATCTCAGTCATGTTTATCAGTCTGGTGCTAATAAACTACATCACGGTTTATTGTGGGTAGTTTGCTCGATACATAAATTGGTCATATTACAGATCGGTTTGACTTGGGTCAGGTGTAGGTATTATAAAAAAAATTTAAAAAATGCATTCCTGTGCATTATAACAAAATGCTCTTGATTATAATATATTACAAGCTTTTACCTTGATATAACAGGTCTATTTCGTGTATTTTACTTCTACTTCTTGCACGTAAATTTATTTATTTTTATTTTCAGTTTATAATTTTTGCGCATAATCTATTTGTAAGTAACAGGAGAAAATGGCCTGGCTCTTTGCTGTGATTGCTAGCGTGTCAGTTTAAGTGCCGGGTTTGGTTTATATGTAGTGTAGCAAGTACTTCATTTCCATCTTTCTACTATTTGCTCCTCTGCTTAAGAAACTCCTAAGGCTCTTAAAAGGTCCTCCTAACTACTCCAAACTATTTTTCACTTCAGGAGCTCTTTTAAGGTTTTAGATGCTTCACGAATAACTATTATCTTAAGTAGGATCTAATGTCCACAATTTGTAGAATTTTGCCCCTGGGTGTTTTGTTCGTTCTGGGGTTTGGTTAGAATGTTTAGTTCTAATTAAAAAATTACGCTGTTACAAATCTCTTTGCTGTGAAAATTTATTAAACTTTGAAGTGGTTATAGTAACCTTGCTTCACTTCAAGCCTCATCACAACATCTTGGTGATGATTACTGTATCTTCTATAGCCCTGTTTTATGCGTACATATCCCTTAACATATTATCATGAACCCTTGGGAAATGTATGTCCTTATGATATGGAAATGCAACATGTGCACATGCATGTTACATTTTTCAGAGTATATGGATTTTTACCTGTTTTTCCCCCTGACTACTCTGTGTACAGGAATATACCAGAAAACTACAAGATTTTGTTTCAGCATGGCGGTGGTTCAGGCCAGTTCAGTGCTATTCCTCTGAATCTGTTGGGCCTGAAGGAGGACAGATGTGCTGATTATATTGTAACAGGAACCTTTTCGGCAAGAGCTGTCAAAGAGGCTGAGAAGTACGGCAAAGTGAATGTTGTACATCCAAAAGTGGACCGTCACACTGGTGAGTTCATTAAAAACTACAGCATGTGCAGGTTTCTGTGCTTTTGATTTCTGGTGAAATGTAAAAATAGGGTGAGAAGACAGACCAGTAAAATAATCCATGGCTTTACATTAAGCTTTTTCAGCCACTTTTACTTATGGCCAAATTTACTTGTTGAAGATGAAAAATTTAGGTCTATTAAAAATAGCCCATATTATAAGTGAAGGGTGCCGACTCATACATTTTACACTTTTACTTTTACATACGCAAATGGCCGCAATTCAATAAACTATTTTTTTGTTTAAGAAGGTGGAACTTCACTGTTTTATAGCTGGCTAACATCACTTTAATACAGTTTTGTATTTCAGGGGAAAACGTATCGTCTTTTTATTTAGTTAAACCCCTAATGCGTTACACTTGCGCATGTCCATGACAACATCCACAAAGAGCGCATGATTAAGGCTCTGTGTATACTGTACGTTGTCATGGTATCTTTTCCACATCGTGTGTAAAATCCCAGGAGATCAGCAGTTCCAAACCAGCCAATATGGCACAGACAATCAGGCTGCAGTTCATTGATTCTTCTGCATAGACAAATTATTCATCCTTGGGTAGATTTGGTTTTTATTTTTAACATTAATTTAAATAGAAATGCTAAAATATCAGATGTTCAGAAACATTCACCTGCATCTGTCCTTTTCAGGATTTTCAAGAAGATCCTTGTGTTTAATTATTTTAAATCCCATTTAACTTTTTACTCATGATGCTTTGAATAATAATGGGGTTTAAGATTAAGTTGATCTTAATATCTGATGCCAGTTGATCAGATATTTTTGTAAATAAAAATCTCTTTTGCATTACCTCAGGGATCCCAGACAGCAGCAGCTGGACACTGAACCCTTCAGCCTCGTACGTTTACTACTGCTGCAATGAAACAGTCCATGGCATTGAGTTTAACTTCATTCCTGACACCAAAGATGTGATTCTTGTCAGTGATATGTCGTCAAATTTCCTTTCACGGCCAGTAGATGTGTCAAAGGTGGGATATATTCTTCAGTATTCAGGTGGTAGTTGTATTGCTAGTGTCATTGTTGTCTTGTTTCAGTGGTTTAAATTTGTTACTTTGTCTTCCAAGTTCGGGCTCATTTTCGCAGGTGCACAAAAGAATTCTGGATGTGCAGGAGTCGCTATCGTGATCATAAGGGAGGATCTTATGGGAAAAGCTTTGAAGGAGTGTCCTGTTATATTTGATTACAAACTGCAAGCTGAAAATAATTCCCTTTACAACACGCCACCTTGCTTCAGGTACAGCTTATGAGTTTTTAATTAATTTAAATGGGTTCATACGTTTCCAATTACAAGAATTATTTACCAAAAGTCAGCAGAATAAAATTCAAATGAAATCTGTGATTTTATGCGATATTGCCAATTTTTGAAGATGAAAGAAAGAGGAACTTCAACAACTAGATAACCTCTGATATTTGTTTGCTGATTCGGGGGGGAATAATAGTTCCCCCCTACACAATAATAGTTATGAAATGTATAACAGGTAAGGTGTCAGTGGTTTAAGATGGGAACTGTTTCTGTACATTTGTCACATTTTAAGTAGATACCAATCGGGGCGCAGCTCCATATTTTGCATTAAATTTCTATACAGTGGAACCTCGGATTGCGAGTAACGCAGTTTACGAGTGTTCTGCAAGACGAGCAAAGATTTTTAATAAATGTTGACTTGAAAAACAAGCATTGTCTTGGTTTGCTAGCACCGAGTATCACGCATGCGTTTCTTGTTTTGACACTGGGCGTCGCGTGATCACAACTGAGCCAACGGTTTTTCTCTCTCTTGCACTGCAGAATCGTCTCCCCTGCTGGGTCTTAGTGCTCGTCTCTCACTGGTATAATCACCATCCGTTCACGCGTGTACTGTTTACTATAACACTGTGGCCACGTGTGTGTGTGTGTGTAAAACATATTTTATTTTGTGTTTGTAAGCACGTGTGTACAGCGCGTGTACTGTTTCTTATAACACACGTGTGTGGGCTAGGGATGTGCATTTTTGTTCATATTTAATTTCGAGTAATCCACAGGTTTGAGAAACGAGTACTCGATTAATTGGGGGTGGAGTTTAAGCAAGGGGCGGGGCGTTTGCATCACAGTAAACATTTAAAAGAAATAACAGCATGAGGTGAAGCTAAAGTGCTTTTTCTACATGACGCATTGTATATAAAATTAATCACATAGCCTAGATACATAAATTCGGTTAATTTCGGTTCATAAATAAATGCAGTTCATTTGTTTATTTTACTTTACAGCAGTGATTCTGTTAGTATGCGCTCACACGAGTGTCATTAGTGATGTTCCTTCCAAATTTTCCGACAAAACAGTGTTGCCGGAGAGAGAGGTTGATTTATGATAGCTGTTTATGGAAGTGTACAGGTAGTCCAGTGCGGGAGATGCATTGTGGGTAATGCAGTCCGGTGTGTGTGTGTGTGTGTGTGTGTGTGTGTGTGTGTGAATGCGAGATGTAAGCTAGGATAAAGAGCCTGAGTTTTGTTTTCTCTTTTAGTATTTTTTTTTGTTGGATTTAAGTGCAGGATCCACCCGAAAGTTTGTACTATAGCCCGACAATGCAGCAAATACAAGAACTGTCATGCACCGACCAGTTTGTCCATCTCATCATTACACGAGCATTCATTAACATGCTGTTATGCTGAACAACAGTCTTTCCGTTAACATGTGTGTGTGTCAGGGTTTGACATTGGCACCCACCAAATGCGGGTAAAATTCGGCTGTGGCGGGTAATAACTTTAGTCTCACTAGCCACTTTGGCGGGTAGTTTATTCTTTGGTATGACAATATATTTTTGGTTTTAATATTTTTATTGATTTTTCACAGTATATCACACTTCACAATCCGCCAACCCTTGCCGACCAATCCCTAGGATAGCGTTCATGCTGTCCATTAATTCAAAAAGGAATAATAAATATATCAATCAGATAATAATAATAAAACAATACAGGGTACAAATATATACATTAGGGCTGCACGATATTAGGAAAATATGCGATATACGATATTGTTGAATACTGTGATAACGATATTTCTTGCAATATAACGTTTCCCTAGAGAAATGCATTTTTAAAATTATTATTATTGCCTATTTTTTTTTTTTATTTATATGTAATGATCATACTAAAATAAACAGGTAATAGATATCCATCTGATGTAATTAAATCTAATTCAGGCTAAAAAGAAACTATATGTCAAGGAAGTTGCAAATATTTAGACTTCAAAACACTATGAATGACTTAAAACCCTCAGCAGATATTCTGACTTCTGGTTTGCTGTTACTATAAACCTGCCAACACAATATGAATTACTTTCAAACATTACTTTTTATTTACATGTAACCATAGACTTATCAATAGTGTCTTAGGGTGCTTTCACACCTACAGCATTTGGTGCGCACCAAACGTGTTTGGTCCCTTGGTTCGGTTCGTTTGTGTTGATGTGAATGCAATCTCGGTACTTTGGTGCGCACCAAATCAATCGATCCGAGACCTGCCTGAAGGGGTGGTCTCGGACCGCTTTATCCGCTCTACTTTGGTACAGTTCGTCTGGTGTGAAAGCAACCAAACCAAATCTGATGAAATGGTATCGTTTAATGCACTTTGGGGTTGCGGGTAAAATTATTTTCCCTTCCTGATGACTCGATTAAATTTTTCAAGCTCGACTCGCGATGAAATCAAACCGCGGAGAAACGTGGAGTGCCGAAGAAATTAAGTGCCTCTCTGTATGCACATTAAAGATGAAAAAATGTGTGGCTGGGCTGTTTCGATCGGCCAACGGATTACCTGATGGATCTGCAGGAAGATCGCCGGCTAATAACAAAATGATCATTCAGGAGGAGGGCACGTCTCTCCCTGAAGTGGCGTTCAAATGCGCCGTCGGCGAGATGAATAAACCAGGAAGCTGGTTTGGAGTCGCAGCCGCGAATCGTGTTAGAAATTAATTATCTGAAAATAATGATTTGCACGTACAATGCAGTGCGCGAGGATCAGCACCATGAGCGCAAAGCAAAGCTGTTCCTCCATGATTATTGAAAGTGGCGCGATTTTCTGAAAATAGTCTGTTTCCGGTGCCGATGGGCTTCGCGGTCTATTTTGGTTCGTTTAGAACTCTGCATATGTGAAAGCAAACCGTACCAACGTCTGTTTACTACATTGTAACATTTTTCTGACTGCTGCGGACTAAAGCAATCGAACTATAGGTGTGAAAGCACCCTTAGAAAACAAGAGCATCTTTTAAACAAAATATTCTCTTTGGCTTGCCTATTTTTTTTTTTTTTTAAATAAAAATAAATATTATTAAACAAAAATTTAATTTAAAAAATACTATTTGTCACACACACACGTAGGGCTGGGCGATTTGGCCTAAAATCAAAATCTTGATTAATTGAACATTTTAACTCGATTTCGATTAATAAACGATTTATTTTTTTTTTTGCCCTCATAGTTCACTGACAAGTTTTGTACAGTAAATATGCTCACAAGTGAGAGATTTTTGAATGAAGGGTGCATTACTTGCTTGATTAATTGAAGGCAACACACACTATCTACTATCTATGATTATTTATTGAACATCAATGTTGAACAACTTAAACTGAAGCCACAAAAATTAAAGGGTTCATTAAATTACATTTTAAAGTATAGTTTATTAACAAAAACAGATGACAGATTCGGCCTTAAAAGTTAAGATGCTATAGTCACATGCTCAGAATCTTTACAAAGCAAAGATTTTTATTTAAAAAAAAAATAATACTTGTTTGTGATGATATAAAGTATCTTGTGATGATATATTACAATGTTTTGCGATTTTTAAACAATAATGAGAAACAACATTTAGACCACACACACTAGGGCTGTCTTTTTATCCCACAATTCAGAGTTAAATGAAGGCTATTTCACACGGCCCCAATAAACTGACACAATGGCTTAAGCTGCAATGACAACAAAAATGGAATGAATTATGCAGCTATCAATCTGGGTCAGGACAATTTCACTTTTACTATATACTTGGGTACCTGCTAGGTGTTGTATAGTTCATATTTGCTTGGCCAGAATGGTTTAAACCACCAAAATAACGTTTTATTGATAAACTGCGCAGCATTCGGCAACGTGAACACTCCCGTTAGTAACGAGGCGAATAAGGAGCTAAACTTCAGCCGCAGAATGAGATGCTGAGCCATTAAATTAGCTGCCAACTTCTCAGCAGCAGCTTCCCGTTCTTTTGTTGACAGCTTGCTAGCATAGTTAGCGTGCTGCCAGGGATATTTGTTTTTCTTGGGAAATGTTTCTTTTAGTAGTGGCATATGAAATAATTTGACCTCTTATATATGCCTTAAGGGTCTCCCACACTTCTGAGTCTGAGACCTCTGGCGATTTATTGATGCTTAGGAAAAAAGAAATCTGGTCAGCGACAAAGGAGACAAAGTTCTCATCTGCCAGAAGTGAAATATTAAAACGCCAGTTCCTCCTAGGGGAAGTCAGATCAAGAAGAAGAGGAGCATGGTCCGATATAATAATACTTTGGTATGCACAGGATTGAACATGACTATATTTTTGTTGTAGTTTTCTCTAAAGTCATTCGATATAATAAACGCATTGCAACGTAATATCATGCGCATGAATGTAATGAGGACATTTAATGCCTCTCTCTACACATGTTCACACATTAGTGTTGCGCGGGTTGAGTATTTTTCCAACCCGCTGGTCCCGCTTTTATGAAATTATTTGGGTCGCCCCAGGCCGCCCCGCACCACTATCCATTTTTACAACTCGCCCCGCACCCGTGACCGTTAAATAGACATACTGTGGACTCCCAAACGTTAGATGTAGCAGCCTGACCTTTTTTTCTTTTAATGATGTAAATTCCCGACCTCAATTTCTCCCGCACCTCGTCTTCCATTTTCACTTTTATTTCTTTGTTTTTGTTGTGACTGGTGGCAGTAGCTGCTTGGCGCTTTCGTGACTTGTCACGTGACAATAGAAAATTCATCAATTGATTGAATTACCTCACACTTTAAAGAGGCAACACAGCAAGATAGACCAGAGTCCATTGTCCTAACACAGAATTCTGATATAATAATACATAATGAATAATAATACCTGGTAATAGTACACAACACACTAAAATGATAAATGTTCTGAGTTGCTGTATTTTTAACATCAGAATGAGTTCAGTTGTACTGAACCTGTTATTTTTCAATTTCATGTGGTAAGAGGCTTGTATTTAAGTTCAATAAGCAGAATGTACTGTTCATGTTTGCATGTTTTTATATTGGGAGTTATCTTAACAGTACTGAATACTTGACTACTACTATAGTGATACAGTGTATGCTGTCATTTATAAGTAAATCTAGATATAACAAACATTAACGTATCATGGTGAAGAAAAAAGTGCGATTTTCTGGTAACAAAATTGTGGCTAGTAAAAAGGCTGAATGGCTCCTGAAATCCACTAGCCACATTGGCCAGTGAGCAAAAAAGTTAATGTCAAACCTATGTGTGTGTGTGTGTGTGTGTGTTTAATTCAAACGAGAGGAGAAAGTTTTACTGTGTAAGATGAGAAGGGGAGACAGGAGGGGCTGAAAGCAAGAGTCTCCACTTACTCTAGCCTCACACACACAGCGCCTGCGCACACAAACACTTATCTGTCGGGATTTATTTTTATTTATTTTTTTATTTTTTAAAGGTAAAGTGCAGGTTAATTTGTTTTATTGTTACTTAATATTTTGTATTAATTATTATGTATTTATTTTTTTGGGGCTGTGGAAGGAATAATTTAAGTTTCCATTATTTCTTATGGGAAATTAAATTTGGTTTACGAGTGTTTTGGAATACGAGCCCGCTTCTGGAACGAATTATGCTCGTAATCCGAGGTTCCACTGTATTAGCATTTTTTCATACAGTATCAGGCACAGTGTAATTTCAGTTGCTGTACGTCCTAGCTACAGTTGTTTTTAAAGCCATGCTCGTTTATTTAGCAATTTTCATAAATTTTCAAAATTGATTTTCATAGCATTTACATTGTGAAACTGGTCCTCGAGTGGATGAAAAACAATGGAGGCACAGATGCCATGGAGAAACTGAGCAAGCAGAAATCCTCTCTGATATACGACATCATCGACAGCTCCAATGGATTTTACTCGTAAGTAAAAAGTGTTTTATAATTAAAAACCCTAATTTATCATTTGAAATTTGATAAATTTCTTTAAATGTGACGTGAAAAATATTTAGATAAATAATATTTATTTAGAGTCATTGGCACAGCGTTGGTAGAAACACACTTTGTATTCAGTGGTTACCATTTCGGATTTTTGTTAAAAATGTATAAGAAGGAAAATCTTTTTAACCAGGGAAAAGCATGTGCCGAGTTTTAATAAATTGATCAAAATTAAAAACAAGAAACTGGTATGAAAACTGGCGGTCAAAAGTAATGAATTACTGATTAGCAAAAAGACGGGCTGCACCTGGCTCTGAACACTTTCATTATCTTATTGCATTTCCTTTTTGCAGATCCCCCATCAATGTCGAGTGCCGGAGTCGCATGAACATTCCATTCCGCATTGGAAACATAAAAGGAGACGAAGCCCTGGAAAAACAGTTTCTGGAAGACGCTTCCAAACTTGGAATGATGTCATTAAAAGGACACAGGTATTGCTCATCATGCACAACTGTAATATGGGCTACACTATAGTTTGGAACTAAATCACTTTTTTTTTTTTTTTCCCCAAAACCATAATAATGACTGAAATTATCATCAGAACGCCAACAACACCTGATGCAGCTTTAATTTTGTTTCTTATTTTGACAGAAGTGTCGGTGGAATACGAGCTTCTCTGTACAATGCCGTGACGCTGGACGAGACTCAGGCTCTCGCTGAATACATGAAGGAGTTTTTAAATAAACATCAGTCTAATAAAATAGATCATTAAGGCTGCATGGAAACATGTTGTAGGTTAATCTGTATTAACATTTTTTTTAATTTTTTTTTTTTGTAGTATTGTAATAATCACTTTCCTTTGTGGCTAACATTGTCTTTCTGTACAGTAGAGACATTCATGCAGCTCTGACATAATTGTTTAATTGTTTTCTAATATAATTATATTAGAATTAAACACTACATTATTCAGTCTTAAAAAAATACTTGGATAGTACTTTTGATGGTCACAACCTAACCTGGGATACTGTATTCATTCCTGTGGTTTTGCCTAAAATAACTAATAATTGTATTTTTTAACAATTAAATGTATCTTAATGCTAACTTGGTCTGTGTGTTTCTAGTAGATAAATAAGGCCATTTTTACAGAAAAGTTTTAACATGTGCAAAAAAAATTTAATAGCGTTTGGTAATTAAAATGACTGCTATTTCATCAGGTGTTTGTGAACTTTTTATTCATTAACCTAAATTAAATTTTTACTGATACTCCATTGCCCACTGTGGAAAAAGCCACATCTGAATAGAGCATCGTGTGTTGCCATGCCAACACCCAGATTAACTCGCAGCCCATAAGTGTAATAACACTAAGGGAATGTAACAATTTTTATTTTTGCCAGAAATTATTTTTTTCATGCAGTGAAATTCTGTTTCTTTCATTTGAAATTTATTGAACTTGGCTTTCGTGGTGATGTAGGAAGCATACAAAACATTCAGCTGGTAATGTGGAAAACTGACGAATCTTAAGCCTTCTAACATATAAACCCATTGAGGCAGTAAATGTAGTTTATCATCTTGCATCAGTTTGCATTGAACTTTTTTTTTTTTTTTTAAGTAAAGTGATAGCATAAAAGGCGGCACGGTGGTGTAGTGGTTAGCACTGTCGCCTTGCGCCTCCAGGGTTTTGGTTCGATTCTTGGCCAGGCTTGATTCCCGTCTCTGTGTGCATGGAGTTTGCATGTTCTCTCCGTGCTTGATGGGTTTCCTCCAGGTACACTGGTTTCCTCCCACAGTCCTAAGATATGTAGGTTAGGCTAATTGGTGTTCCCAAATAGTGTGTGATTGGGTGTGTGTGTGTGTCCTGCAATGGATTGGCACCCTGCCCAGGGTGTACCCTACCTTGTGTCTTATGTCTCCTGGTATAGGCTCCAGGTCCCCGCGACCCTGAATACGGGATAAAAGCAGTATAGAAGATGAGTGAGTGAGTGATATCAAATAAACTATCTAATTGACTTCCTTTTTTGTAATTATACTATTGTTTTTAAAAACAATGTGGCCAAAAGTCTTTGGACACTTATCCATCATATCAGTATGTAGGGTTACGCTCAGGGCTCTGTGCAGGCCAACCTGAGTTCTTCTACTTCACCTTTGTCAAACTATGTTTGCATGGACCAATATATAAATTGTTTATCAATGATTTTTTTTTTCTGCAATAGTAATACCACATGAATAGTTTTAATGCTCCTCATTGCTAACTGTAAAACCACAATAAACAGCTTTATCTCTGATTGTAGTGACAATGTAGACTCCTTACAAAAATTTTCAATAAATGTTTCTCAGTTCAATTCACCTCTCTCTCTGTGTGTGTGTGTGTGTGTGTGTGTGTGTGTGTGTGTGTGTAATGATAAATACTTGATACATTTCTTAACTCTAGTCTTTTGCATGAGTTGGAATAATTTACAATCACTATATCTCTTTTCCCAGCCCACACTCACTACCACATAATGTTGTTCATTTTCTTCTTTACTAAAAATTACATAAGGCTTTGTGTCTTCCACTGAAATATCAACAGCCAATGGGTGTTATCTCTTGGCTAGATTGTACAGTGAGCTCTTCATTAATTTCTTTCCATTTTAGTCCTACCATACCCAAATGGTGCTCTGCAGCTTTAGCAATAATCTGAATCCTTTCAATCTTAGATTTCCTCTCATATATTGCGTTCATCAAACCTTCTATGAAAGACCAGTTTTTCCTTCTTTGTACTTCCTCATCTTGTTCTTTTGCCATTAACTTCTTTTTCCTAATTCCACCTTTCTTAAATTATTTTTCCTATTTTGCATCTTCAATATATGAAACTTTTTTCCTGCTCTAATCTGTTGCACCTCACTTCCCCGGTAAGCTACACTGTGACTTCCTCCACAGTTGTAACACTGTGGCTTTACTCCTACCCCACGTATCTTAAAAACTCATGATCTCAACCACACCAAGCACATGTGCCCAAACTTCTGGCAGTTAAATCACCTCAAATTATTTGGCATATATTTTCTCATTCTATGTTTTATAAAACCTATAGATATTCCCTTTGTAGCACTTTGTCCAATAATTCAATGACTACAGTTTCTGACTCCTTTTTCTTTACTTCTCTTGTCATTAATTTCTTAATTTTTGCTCTAGACCTTTTATTATTATTAGGTCCATGGTGTTCCACGTTAATAAGTAGCCATCAGACCTTCCTTTTTCAGTTAGTAGGCTAGCCTGTCATTACCATTCATTCAATCAGTTTACAGGCATGAGATGTCAAAGCAGGGTTATATCATTCTATTCTATTTTGTTATATTCTATTATTATATTCTATTATGCCCCTTATCATATGCTTATGCTATTATACCTATTTTCAGATTGTGATTCTTATATACTGTATAGCTAACGGTAACCGTCAAACTTTTGTTTCTGATAGCCCTATCATCCTTAATCCCACCTGTGATCGTGATAATTCTGATGAGTGATTTAAATAGTATTTGTTTAATACTTATAATATCATAATCATAATATTATTATTATTTATTTGCTGTGATTACAGCACTTTACAAGATTCCTAAAAAGGGGAAGTTAGTACATCTGTGAACCTCTTCCTGCTTTGTGCTCAGTTCAGCAGGTTTGAGCAGATGTTAGTCCTAATTTGTACCTTGAGCTTGCTCATTGCCTGGATTAAATTACTCTTTCTGTCAGCCCCACATCTCAACTTACTTCCCTAAAAACAGTTTGGGCCTAAGGACCTAACCGAACACTCTTTGCATGTTCATTTGACTGAGATACTTTTGATATGTGAGATTTAAGGATGCCTAATGGTATCAAATTTAAATTCTAAAATATTTTCTACAGTCTGTGTGCATGGAGTGTTCTTCCATACTTGGAGGGTTTCCTCCAGGTACTCGTTTCCTCCCCCAGAAGACCTGCAGATTAGTTTAATTGGCATTTCCAAATAGGCCGTAATGCGTGAATAAATTTGTGTGTGTGTAAGTGTGTGCCATGCGATGGATTGGCACCCTGTTTACCCCGCCTCGTGTCCTAAGTCTCCTGGGATAGGCTCTAGGTCCCCCCACCACAACCCTACTGTACAGGATAAAAGCAGTATAGACAGGTTTCGTCCCACAGTCCAGAGACATGCAGATTAGGTGAACTGGCGTTAACAAATTGCCTGTAGTGAGTGGGAATACAATGGTGATCACCACTGGTCTCCACTGACTCTAGTTGGACTACAGAGGTTCCTTGAGGGATAGATGGATGGCATCCACTATGAATTGTCTCCACCTTCTGGTCATGATTTGCTTAATTTTTTCTGTTTAAATTCTCTTTTATAGTTCCGTCGCCCTTAAGAAACCCATCAAATACATTTTTCCCTTGTCCTCTTTCTCTGTTTACCAAAATATCTTTCACAGTGTACTCAACTTTTGCAAATTCCCCCATTATTTGATTATAATCCCATTGTACTGTACAACAAGCTGCACGTTGTTGCGTAACAGTCTATGCTATTGTAGGAGCAGCCTGGTTACTGATAGGACAAAGCGCCTGCTCGTCAAACAAACAGCCAATCACTGACGGCTCGGGTCTCGGCGAGTGTTTCCTCGTCTACTGGTGTTTACATCTAGTCCGAGAGAACTTGATGATAACCAACATGTCTGCTCCCATAGTCAGAGCTACTGTAAAGGCGGTGAGCAGAAGAAGGATTTTATCTACAAGAGCTGCTCTGACGTTGGTAAGCGTTTCTTCACTACACTGTAGATACAGTAAGAACAGGACTTAAACCGCGAGAAAAACTGCGTGATTACGATAAACATCTCGGTGCTAGCTTAACTTAGCTTTAGCAAGGTTACACAGCGAGTGTTCTGGAAGTTTCCTCCAGAGGTGCAGAAACTTCTGAACATCTAGCTGTCACATTAATTACTGCAGTAAGAACATCACGTCGTTTTAGCGGAATAATGCGTGTATGTAGTGCGGCTTGTCTAGTGTTAGTGTGACCTTATAGCTGCGTGATGTCGAGGCGGGTGTTTGCGGAGAATCCTGAACTAACATCACAGAACATTTACAGCTAAAGCTTCTTAACCCTGTACAGTTTATGTAGTGTTGTGGAGTGTTATGCGCTGAAATGCCCCCCTCCCCCCCAACATAATCGCTATACAATATTATATTAGAACATAAATTCATCATAGGTTAGTGGTTTAAAAATGACCAATTACCTGAGACAATATAATAAAAGCAATATGAAAATATATATGTTATCATATACAACATGTATAGTCTAAAAACTTTTATTTTGCTTATTTCATAATAAAATTACTTTCGTCTAATTTTTCATCATAAACAATAATAATTTTTATTATATATAAATATTAATTTGCATATTCATGACAAACCCCTGAAAATTAAATGTGCCACAAAATAAACATTATACAACAATTATTATACAAAATGCCTGTCACGTGCCTAGGCTTAATTATAATAAACTTATGAATTTATATATTATAATATAATATTTGATAGCGGTTATGTAGGGGGGCAATCTGTGGCAGGGGGGCATTTTAGCGCATAACACCGGTTTTCCCTGTCAGAATGTGCAACCGGCAGCAGATATGAATAGTTTTTCAATATTTCCTTCCTATATTTTAGTAGCATTTCACTAAATAAAAAAAAAAAAGTACAATACAGATTTACTAGAGGTATCAGTTCCTGACATACCGGTAGCAATTATTGATGCACTGTTTTAAAAGTCATCAGATTATAATCCCTATCGCTTTAATACTGTTAGCATTTTCTGACGTGTGATCCTCTAGTCGACTGTTAAATTAACCATGCAAATAAAAAATTATAATAATAATATAAAGGTTTTATCTGGTCAGAACTTGCTCTTTCAATTATATCTTTATGTCTCATACACTGACATGAAACCAGTCTCAGAGAAAAAACTAATTCGGTATGTCCGTCCAAACAGACTTGACACAGCACCACACAAAACTTGCTGAACAGAATTTAATTAAATTTTGGCAGTATTTATTACTAATAGCTACAAATAAGCCACTTGCCACAAACAAACCCCTGCACCAATAGATATATAAGTAATATATAAGTAAATATTTTTGGTGATTGGTGGTACGAGTTAATGTAACCGTGCTGGAGTAATTCTAATACAAAACCTAATCTTTATCCGATCTACCTTTTCAATCTCATCTGTGATTCACTCTCCAACTACCAAATAGGAAGAGTGTTTGTCTGATAATGAAAGAACTTTATGTAAACAAGGCATAAGATACTCAACATTCCAAGTTTTCATTTCTTTTTGTTAATTAGGTTAGGCAGAGAGTTCACAGTCCAAAGACATGCAAATTAGCTTACTTGCCATTCCCAAATTGTCTGTAGTACGTGAATGAATAAGTGAGTGTGTGTGTGCCTTTTTTTTTTTTCTTCCACAAATTTGGTTCAGTTCTGTCTTTCCAGGTGTTGATAATGTGTTGAAGCATTCTTAGCCCGGTTTCAGTATTTTATAACTTCTTAGTTTTCTTTGCTTGTTGCAGCCCAATAATTTCTGTAATCGAAACTTTTCTTGGCCAGGCAGTGTACATTCTAATATACACTTAGTCAATATCCAACAGTACTAGGTCTGTATTTGTTTCGAAGCCACATTTAATCAGTAAGAAATGAGTATGTCTATTTCTTGTTTTAACAATCATTTCTTGATTCATGTTGCAACTTGTAATTATAGTATTGTGTGACTAAATAGTAATTTGGGTGGCAGCAGATTTATGAAATAAATAATGTTGATTTGTATTTCTCTTCAGACACCTTCAGCTGTAAATAAAGTCAAGCTGCTGTTAGAGAATAAGCCCCAATATGTAAGTAGACATGTTCAGATTGTTGATTGATCGCCTACAGTATATATATATTATATATATATATATAATTATATAATGATCGCCTATAATTTTATATATATATATAATTTATTTTTCTTCTTATTTTAGTAAAATAACCTTTTTTGCATGTCTAGATTGGGCTCAAGGTTGGTGTGCGGACCAGAGGATGCAACGGCCTCACTTACACACTCGACTATACAAAGGAGAAGGACAAATCAGATGAGGAGGTGGTACAGGATGGTGAGTGGTGATAGGATGTGCATGTACAAGTAGATTAAAACATTGTGTAGAAATGCCTTGACTTAAAAATAAGAACAGTATCTTGTCCAAACAGGACAGTTGAGGGTAAAGGTCATGCTCTGTACCGAAACAGTGGCAACAGTGGCAACTGTGTATGTGATGAATAAAAATTTTAATTTGAAAATTTAAATTTTTACATTTTAATTTGAAAACGCTGATAATAGCTGGTGGTAGGAGTTAACAAGCCAGTGCACTTTGCCCTACCACTTACTGTAGCTACCAGTGTCCTCTTTTTAATACTATTGGTATGGTAAATAATTTAACTCTAGCAGACTCTAGGGGGGGAAAGATCTGATGCATCATAGTTTGTAAGAAAGAAAAAAAAACATGTAGACCTCCAGAGATGCCGAATTTTATAGGACACTGTGAACTTTTTAATTGCTAATAAAGATAGCAAACAGATGTACAGAAATATTATTAAATGCCTCTAAAACACTGTGGCTGATGTGCATTACATAACTTTAACGTTGTCTGCAGATAAGGCAGTTTGAGCCCAAACAGAAAATGAAATGAAGATGTTCAAATTATTAATTAGCAAATTTTTTATTTTTTTTTTACTTAAAACTTCATACAAAGCTAAGACTACTACGTTTTCTTTAAAAGCTATGAATTTGCATTGTTTAACCCAATCCTCGGATCCTCTTTGAAAATCCCCTTTGTCATGGCTTCTCATTGCGCTACAGAATGTTTTTGGAGATCACATAATTGATAAAAGCGATGTGCACACATGGATGAAGTAAGGGGAAACCAGCATGGCAGACAAACCACACAATGGGAAAACCTTAAACTGCGACAAAGCAGATCTTCAAATAGGATTTGGGAGACTGGTTCAACCATTGCTCAACTGCATGGCTTGTGAGAGACTTATGTTGAGTTTTACCTTTGTGTAGAGAGAGAGAGAGAGTTACCCTTCCAAAATGTGCAAACTGAATCACAGATGTTTGGTAATACAAAGGTTTTGCCCACTTTTGCATTACTTTTGGTACAGCTCTCGTCTTAAAAAAAGATCAAATGAAGTGAAAAGGTAAAATTTAATAGAATTTTACATTTCCAGTTGTTTATATATACAGTCAAGCTCAAAATAATTCATATCCCTGGCAAATTCTGACTTAGTTACTTTTATTCAACCAGCAAGTTTTGTTTTTTTTTTTGACCGAAAATGACACCGGTGTCTCCCAGAAGATAATCAGACAATGTACAAGAGGCAACGTTGTTGAAAAAAATATTTCTCAGCTTTTATTACATTTGAAGAAAAAGTGGCATGTCCAAAATTATTCATACCCTTCTCAATAATCAATAGAAAAGCCTTTATTGGTTATTACAGCAATCAAATGCTTTCTATAATTGCTGACCAGCTTTTTGCATGTCTCCACTGGTATTTTTGCCCATTCATCTTTAGCGATAAGATCCAACTCTTTCAGGTTGGAGGGTCTCCTTGCCATCACTTCTTTCACAGATTCTCAATTGGATTTAAGTCAGGACTCTGGTTGGGCCGCTACCGTTAATGTTTTTGTCTGCTAACCATTTCTTCACCACCTTTGCTGTGTGTTTTGTGTCGTGCTGAAATGTCCTCTGAGATTTTTCACAGTGTAGAACATCTTGTATTTTTTAATAATACTTTGCACTGTAGCCACTGAAACATTTAGATATGGCCTTATAGCCCTGTCGTGACTTGTGAGCAGCCACAATACGCAGTCGCAGGTCCTCAGTGAGCTCCTTTGTCTTAGCCATGACTGTCCACAAACCAGCAGCAGAGAGCTTCTGTTTTTCACCTGTTTAGTTGATTAAACAGTGGTTCAATCAATCAGTATCAATGATACCCAATGAATCAGGGTAATTAGGATGCTTTATAATAACTTTGGATTTTTCCATAGAATGTGACATGTTGCAAAGGGTATGAATAATTTTGAACATGCCACCTTTTGTTCAAATGTAAATAAAAGTGGACAAAATTTTTGTCCACAATGATGTCTCTTGTACAGTCGTCTTATTAGATGAGAGAAGTCATTTTCAGTCAAAAAAAACTTGCTGGTTGAATAAAAGTAGGAATAAAAAGTAACTTCAAAGTAAGAATTTGCCAGGGGTATGAATAATTTCGGGCTATTTATGTGTATATATATATATATATATATATATATATATATATATATATATATATATATATATATATATATTACCTGGAGGAACACCCACCTGAAAGGCAAGCAAGTACCCAGAAAGAACAGCAGAGGGCAGAATAACAAACTCCTAACAATAAATATATTTTTTGAGCAAATAAGTAAATTGGTTTTGTGTGACCTTAAAAAAATCCACGCTGTAAACTTAAATGCATGTTTTCTATTTCTCAGGTGTGAGGATTTTCATTGAGAAGAAAGCTCAGCTGACCTTGTTGGGCACAGAGATGGATTTTGTTGAGACGAAACTCTCCAGCGAGTTTGTGTTTCACAACCCAAACATCAAGGGAACATGTGGTTGTGGTGAGAGCTTCAACATTTAAACGACTTCCAGTCGTGTACTTTACAGTATAAGCCACACTCCCATTCCCCAATCAGAGACAGAGAACCACCTTAGGGAGTGAAAAGACTCAAAAATGAGCGATGGATGCAATCGAGCTCAGCTTCCTGTGCTGCAACCGACTGAAAATAATCATCACCACTGTTTAATGACTAGCATTTAACTCAGTTTGTTTCCTTTTACTTCAAATATATTGTAAAAGATAAATGATATATAATATGGGTCAGTATTTATTTTACAAATAGCAAGCAATGTGGCTGAGTGTTCGTTTGTCAATAGACCTCTTTCTTGGTATGTGTGCAATACTGATTTGCCTGCTAATATGGCAGTAAGTATACTCCTGTGCCCTCATTATAAAACAGAGGAGGGGGGAGGGAGTGTTAGCAAAAAAGACAAAAGAACAATTCCACGGAAGTTATGCCATATTTTTGCATTTATTTGTTTTATAATCCAGTCAGTGTATTTCACTGAACATTGATGCTATGGAATAGAATTTGTAAAACTGTCGAGCATCGTAATGGATGCAGCAGAGCACCTCAAGAGTGTACATTTATTAGAAAAAGATTTGTGGGAAATCGGTAGAGGGCTGTTAATTAGTGATATGCTAATGTGTAAGACTCAGATGTTGAGTATTGATGATTTTGCATTGTAAAGCAAACATGTGTCCATGATGCTGAGTATAAAATCTGTGAAAGAGAGAAGCAGACAGCAAGAAATGTCTTTACGCACAATAAAGCTCATATACATTAACATGCATAGACTCTTATTTTACTACCTGATACATATAAGAAATTTTATCCGCTTTACAGATTTAAAGCGGATAATAATTTGTGATGTGTATTATGTTGGATTAGACATTTAAGCCACTGCAGAAGGCTAAGGATACAATTCAAATGTAGATTTGCTGATAATTTTGATGGGTAAGACACAAAGCTAACATCTAAATGGCTAAGAACTTGACCATGCCAAATGTTCGAATAAAACATTGTAACAACCTTCTCTTTCAACATATTAAAATAAGTTTTAATATCTACCTTATTTAAAGCTATTTATTTAAAGATTTTAGGTCATAGGTTTTAGAATAGTAGTAAGATGAAGTCTGGAATAGTGGGGGAAGGTAAGGCACATTCTAGTCCTTGAAGACAAAAGCTACAAATATTTTCACATGCCATTAGAGACACTTTTCTAGTACTGGGTTGGACTCCCCTTGCCTTCAGAACTGACTTATTCAAGGCGTAGATTCAACCAGATTCTGGATGAATTCCTTAGAGATTTTGGCTCATATTTACATGATAGCCTCATGCAGTTGCTGCAGATTTGTTGACTGCACATCCATGATGCGATTCCTGTTCCACCACATCCCAAAGGTGCTACAGTATATTGGATTAAGATCTGGTGACTGGAGGCTTGAGTACAGCGACCTCACTGTCATGTTCAAGAACCCAGTTTGAGATGATTTTAGCTTTGTGACATGGTGCTCATAATGGGTTTGACATGATCAGCAACAATACTCAAGAAGGTTGTGGTATTTAAATCATGCTTAATTTGTACGAAAGGGCGCAAAATGTGTCAAGAAAATCCTTCTTTACAACATTACACCAGCAGCATCCAGGCTGGATGGATCCACTCTTTCAAGTTGTTTAGGTCAAATTCTGACCCTACCATCCAATTGTCACAGCAGAACTCGAGACTCATCCAACCAGTCCAAGTTTTTCCAATCTTCTATTGTCCATGTGAATTGTAGGTTTTATGCTGTATGCCCTTCTATTTTATCCGGGCTTGGAACCGGCAGTGCGTCCAGTAGCTGGGGTTTGGGCATTGGGAAGGAACTGACCTCGGGTCTTGTTCATGGCAGGCTAGAAACTTACCACTTCACCACCCATGCTTCTAATTAATTGTTAACTACAACAAAACATCGTGCGACAGCTTGGCTTACAAAACAAGGTATGTAACTTTTGAAGACTGATTCTTCAAAGATGAATGGGCTTTTTGTACAACATTATAAGTTTAAAACCAGTTTGTCTTATATGTTCCAAAACCACATTACAAGCAGTAATGTGAAGCGCCACTAAGAGATAAAACACACGTCATACAATTGCCTCCCTATCCCAAAAATGTCTGAAGTGAAACAAACACCGTATGTATGACATCCACTAAGTCTCTCACAATATCCCTAACTTATTGTGAGTAGTGTAGCTTTTTCGTTAGACATGGCTTGTGATTGGGGTCGTACCAAACCCCTTCTGTGAAAACACATCCCGCTTTTCTCCAGACTCTTCTGGAGTGGCTTTGCTCTGCAGCTCATCAAAGTTAGCTGTAGGGGTGAGAGCATCAGACACACACACGCTATGGTTATAGGAAAGGGGAAGTTTGGCCACGGCCTTCGCTGGTGCATCTGTTTTTCTGAAATATCTAATTTGTTAGTGTGATCAATCCTAGGGGAACAAAGTTGTTTAACAGTAGGCAGTAGCAGTGGTGTTCTCCTTTGCCTTCTGTAGAAAAAAGAGTTACAGGGTGACAAGAACTATATATCTTTTCACAGTGATGTTTATAATTGAGCATTGTACCTTAACCACTCTGTTGCAAGTAAGTGTGATCCTTTTCTGTATAAAAGGTACTGGAACTGCATGAACTAGAAATGTCAAATTATTCTACTATATATCTTTATTCTTCACCTGCCTTCTCAGTTTCTGGTACTACACATGAACACATGGATGATCCTGCTGCTACAGGACCTGATTTGGCTGAGAAGTAAGATAAAGATTTTTTTTTTCTTCATGATTCTGTAGCAAGACTGAAATCATGCAACCATTCTTTTCATCAACAGTTTTTTGTAAAAAGCCTTTTAGAATTTGGAATTCCCAATATTGAACTACACCGCGTTCCAAATTATTATGCAAATTGTATGTAAATGTCATAAACATTAAATGTTTGGTTTTTAAATTAAACTCATGGATGGTGTTTAATTGAGGAATGAGGAAAGTTTCTGCCAGACCAATTTATCGGATTAAGAGAGCAGCTGCAAAAAAGACCATTACAAAGCAGCAAACAGGTATTTGAAGCTGCTGGTGCCTCTGGAGTCCCGCGAACCTCAAGGTGTAGGATCCCTCAGAGACTTACAGTTGTGCATTAACCTACTATTCGGCCCCCTTAACCAATGCTCACAAGCAGAAACGGTTGCAGTGGGCCCAGACATACATGAAGACTAGTCTTGTTTACTGATGAGTGTCGTGCAAACCTGGAAGGTCAAAATGGATGGTTGGTGGATGGCCACCATGTCCCAACAAGGCTGCGATGTCAACAAGAAGGTGCCGGTCTTGTTTTGAGCCGGAATCATGGGGCGAGAGCTGGTTGGCCCCTGTAGGGTCCCTGAAGGTGTTAAAATGACCTTGGCAAAGCATATAGTGTTTTTGACTTTCTTCCATTCTACAAAAAGAAGAACCTTGCCTTTTGTAGCAAAATCTTCATGCATGACAATGCACCATCTCACACTGCAAAGAATACCTCTGTGTCATTGGCTGCGATGGGCATAAAAGATGAGAAACTCATGCTGTGGCCACCATCCTCCCCTGACCTCAACCCCACTGAGAACCTTAGGAGCATCCTCAAGCAAAGATCTAGGATAGGAGGCAGTTCACATCAAAACAGCAGCTCTGGGAGGCTATTCTGACATCCTGCAAAGAAATTCAAGCAGATACTGTCCAAAATCTCAATGAATGCAAGAATTGTGAAGGGGTCCTATGTTAAGATGTAACATGCCCTGTTAGGATGTTTTTCAGCCTATTTTCAGTTCTTTACAACCTATAAAATGTTTTAACTCTTTTTTTAACTAATGTTTTAACTTTATGTTGTGCATAATAATTTGAAACAGTGCATTTTCAGTTTTTTTTTTAAATAAATATTATCATTAGGAGGTTTGTTCAATAAAATTAGAATTATACCCTAATAGTTGATGACTTGTCATTTGCATTGACTAATTATGAAAATCAGAGAAAGATATCATTTGCGTAATATGCCAATAATGCCAAATTTAATTCAGTGAAAGATTATTCTTGCTTCCGGAGTACAACTAGTACACTGTGGGCTAGTAGGCCTTTCCCATGAGTGTATAGCTCACTGGGCCCTCGAGGATTGCATAGATGAAAAGACTACTATTGTACAGTACTTGGATTCAAAGTTTTATCTTATCCCAAAGACTTGACCTAAATTTTACTTTGGGGTGATCACCGCCAGTTCAATGCGCTTAATTAAACCTACACTGTGCTTGCCATCAGCCCATACATTTTAGTAAGTAATCATATTGTCATTAAAAGAGAAAAGAAAATGCTTTGCATGCTGATGACCTAATTTTCTCTTGTGACTGTATGTACTGTAATATATCCACATAAATTTACCACATAATTTAACAGCATTTCATCAGCATTTGTTTCTCTGTGGCTGTAATGTAATGTCAGATAAGAGGTTCATTCTCAATCACTCTCATTCATACCACATGTCACTCAAAGGCCCAATATTTATTTATTTTACTTATCCTTATTACTTTTAACCAATAATACATGAGGCGTGTCCCTACTGTAATTAAGTGACATTAGTGTGACACTTGTGTTACATTTTCTCATGTGCACACTGCTTATATCTACAGTACATTAACTACACATGTGAACGTATGTGACATATACAGTAGTACGTAGATATGTGACATATAGTACTGTACAGTGTAATGTATTTACTGTCATATAATCTGTAATGTCTATCATCGTAGCATTTACTGAATTCACAGCTGAAGTGCAGAGCTTCCATTCATACACATACAAAAGGGGCAACTGATCACATTTCACAAGAGTGAAATCCTCAGGCTCAATACTGGTTTAGTCTCAAGAGATTTATGTCTAATTTACATTGGAAATCTCACCCCAATAGATTTACTGGGCAGCAAAATGTATCATGTACAGCTGGAAAAAGCCCACAGAGTTCAGGAATCTGCCATTCTCACAAAATTGTCAAATTCACACGCTTTAATGACCTGCACAGAATCTACCAAAATCAATTTTGTTTGTTGTGCAATTCAATTGCTGGCATTTTGCTGATATACTTCAAGATCATACTTAACATACGTAACTACAGTGGGTGTTTCTAAGTTAAAAAAAAATGCTTTATTAATCACACAAGAATCACTGAAAAAGATAGCAAGATTTTCTTCATTGCAATCAGAGCAAGAAGTGTGAGTAGGAAAAATATGTAGTTTTTTACTCCCCCTCCCAATCGGGCCGCATCACCTCAGTTCAGTCCTCTCCCCCTGCTCCTTCATCTTTTCTGCCATTCTCCCATCGTGTTCTCCTCCTCTCTGTGCTCTTCCTCAAACAGGTATGTTTGTCATGTCCATTCTCACTGGGAAGGCATCTGTCGGTTTGCTATCAACACTGTGATCCACGTCACATACTCCTGATTATGTTGATTATTCCAGACAGGATTTCACATCATGTACTCGTCTTCAGGCCAATGGCCTGAGTTTTGTGAAAGTCAGTCCCCAGTTTAGACATGAGCCTTGTCTTTCTATGTTTCATCAGACAGGTTTAAAGCGTCTATGTGGCACACTTACTACAAAGATCAGAATTAATACATGATTGAAATGTGATTTTTCCATTACAGCACTGAAGTTAGCAAAGCAGCATGTGGGACATGACAAGATTACACACACCCAGTCAACGTGAAGGGTCAGTAGAGGGCGCTCGGGAGCCAGACATTTAGAGTGTAGATTTTGTCTGCAGTTGTTAGGGCTTTAAACATTAGTTTCTTTCTTTCTTTTTTAAACATACCGGTGTTTAGTGAGTGTTGCACATCCCTACATACAACATTTTCCACCAGCCGCCACTGCTGTACAGCTCTACAGTACGTAGAGAATGTTTACTATTCATATCTTGTTCAAACATAAATATGCTACATACCGTCAATAAAAAGATACAATAAAATATAAAAACAAGATAAAACGTGTTTTATGTTAATAATTGAATAGAAGATAATATGAAGGAACAGCGCTTGTCAGGTTGCCATGGTGACGCGCTGTATCAGGCCGAGTTTGACACCGTACACGAGAACTTCTGCGCCGACTACAGTTTATCAACGAAATTAATCTTTAGATTACTGAGATTTAACAGCCCCCGGGATGAGCGTGTGGAGGTGGAGAGACACCCTGCGACTCCGGCGGTCAGACCGGAGAGCAGGTCATTATTACCACCGGTGAGTTTCTTACCGCCTTCTGTTTGCTCTCTCTCTGTCTCTCTGTCTCTCTGCAGCACAAACAGGGTTAAAACAGGAAACTAATCAGGAAAATGAAAAAGAGGGAAAATATTGTGTAGAAATTAAGCACTCGGCCTATGGTGGTGGTGATAATGATTATGGCTTGTTATCACTTTGATTTTTACTTTAGTTAACACAAAGAGCTTTTTTTTTAAACTAAAGTCAGTTAGAACAACTGACTTTAACAATAACAGAGTTAAAATCAGGACAAATGCTAATGTGACACAATAATGTTAAATGTGTCTAATTTATTATTTATTCATAAATCTATGAAGCTGTGACTGTAAACCTACAGTAATAGGAAAGAAATGAGTGTTTATGTGGTCAGACTTTAAAGCAGGGTTTCTCAAAGCACACAAGTCTCAAAGCACGTTTTCCCCCTCGTGTAACCTTTTGTTGTGATAATTTGATGTAATAAAATGTTTAAGCTTAATATTATTTAAGATTAATAAACTAATTTTATTAATAAAATCCATTTAAATGATGCAGCATGAAATACACTTTTCCAATTTAGTTTGTTTCAGTTGGAAAATTACGATTTTTCTCTTGTAGTTAAAATTTCTTTAAACATGCATGTGAACAACAATTTGCATGCAAACAGTGCCATTACTTTTGCACGTACTTACGGATTTTAAATCTCTCTGACACTTGACTGTAAGTTTAGAGTTGGTTTAAGCATCTGATTGCAGTCAAACAGTGACCTTTTTTCAATGAGGCTTAAACGTATTTTGTTTCAGACTTTCTTAAACGTGAATGTACATTACTTGCAAGTAAAAAAGTAATTTGCTCATCACTAACCGTACTTGACCTTTGACTTTGAAATAGAAATCAGATTTGAACATTTGAATATTAAGTTTGAGAACGTCTGTCCTAGATCGTCTTATCAGTCTCATCTAAATGTTTTCTAGGTACAGTATCTCATTAGGCCTCTGCTATAACACATTTATTCCCAGAATTTTTTATTCTTCCCCTTTATTCTTTATTTTCCCCATTTCTTCGATCATAGACATCTAGTCTTTCAGTCTCTGAGGAAAAGCAACGTATTGAAATTAATGATAGTATCTGTATCGAAAACAAAAAAAACAACAGCAATCAGAATGCAGAGGGTTCCATTTTTTTCTTATTTAAAAAGTAATAGCCATTGTAAGCATACCAAATATCATCAACTAAATAAAATACATTTGTGACTTGCAGGTTTTGACTTGACGGGACCGCACGAGTCTGACAACAGCCGGGTGTCTGCGCAGCAGTCTATATTCGAGAGAGATGATGAAGAGATCGCGAGGCGAGCCAGGGAGTAGGACCATGTGGACGTGATATTTCCAGGGCCAGTAACACATCATAGCTGTTGTATTTTCATCTGTGAACTGAACTCCTTATGTCTGTCCAGAGTTCCATTTTAAATTAAGAAAACCAAAATCAGTAAAAGAGGTTCTCTCTCCAAAATAAATAAATAAATAAATTTTGTACTATATTGTTATATTGTATATAGTTTTATTATGTTTAAAATATATATGTATAGGTTCTTTTGTACTGGTTCTTGAAAAACGTAACAAGTTGTGTTCATGTCAAACCAAGACTTTTGATTGCACAGAATATCAGAACACAGTTCTGAGATTCAAAACTTCCTTTATTTTTCGATATAATCTCTATTTAATGTATCCCATGATTCACAGTCTCATCTCCGTACAGTGGTTGAAGTCATTGTCAATCGATTTTACTCCTTCATCCATCACACGTCCCAGTTTGAATTGAACATCCCTTGTACATTAAACAATAGCCTAAGTTTTTTTTACAAAAAGTTTAAGCAAAGGATTTTAGGAGTCCAAATTTAGATTTTATTGTATTTATACCAATCAAGATGTTACATACAGTAAGGGTACTGTACCTGTGTAACACTTTTAAACAACTTACATTTGTTTTCTAATTTATATAATTTTTGTAAGCATGCTACTTCTTTATTTATTGAAGGAGAATAAGTAGTGAGATTTAATGGGTTATAGTTCACAGGGTTTGTAATGACATCTGTCAGCTATTCTCTGCTACTTCACTATGCTGGTGGAAAAAATTATCGAAGGCACACTGTAAAAGCAACCCAAGAAGTCTCACCTGACATGAATAAAAGATGCCAGTTTTAGGTACATCTGGCTAAAATTGTAATCATTCAGTCCTGCAGCAAATCCTCCTTCGAGAATGTGATGTTCAGGATTAGGTAGAACTGTATGGTCATTTAGGAGGCTGTAGTTTGTGCTGATGTTGAACTGAACTTTATTACACCAATAGGTGTCTTATTACTCATTATAAATACAGTTGATTGCAACTGTTCACGCTTGTAGAAGGTTTCTGGATGTAGGGCTGTCTTTTTTGTCTATGCTTTTATGGATAAAAATCATGTCAAATAAAACTCAAACCAGCAGTCACCTCTGACCCGGTCCCACAGTCCATAGGAAAGCACAACAGGCCTGTGAAGAAATCACAGATAAACATGACCTTTATAAAACCATTAAACACACAGTATTAGTACTGCATCCCTAAAGTGACAAAAACATTAATTGAGTGAAGTAATTGTAAAATATTGTACACCTTCATATCTCGTGCACTTCATAAGCATGACAAAAAAAACATGTTTGTTTGCCAAATTAATTCTGTAATGATTTCACGCTAATGTTTTTATTAAGGTATTTTTAAAAGTCTGTGTGCTAAGGACCCAACATTGGGTTCCACCCTTAAAAGTCTCACAACCACTAATGGCGCTTTTCCACTGCATAGTACGACACGACACGGTTCAGTTCTACTCACTTTTGGGGGGTTTTCCACTGGGAACAGTACATAGTACCCGGTCCTTTTTTTAGTACCACCTCAGCCAAGGTACTGTAAACGCTAAAGCTTTACTACACTGCAGTGGAAGCGCAAACCGAGCCAAACTGCGCCGTTGAACTGAACCGTGTCGTGTCGTTCTATGCAGTGGAAAAGAGGCATGACATAAGTATTTCAAATCAGCACATTCTCATGAACAGTTTGGAAGTAATGTGTGAAAGGCCTCCAAGTGTCACTGCCTCACAGCTCCAAAGCCTTTGCTTTGATCCTATGCTCAATTTATTGTCTGTGTGCAGATTTACATGTTCCTCTTCCCACACTAGGATTGCCAACTGTCCCGTAAAATAAGCACTCATGTTTGGAAACTAAAAGACCTGTTCCTTATTTAACTAATACAGGATGCTATTTGTTCCGTATTTTTGATAATCAGTTCAGTGAAATCTGTGGGAGAGAAATATTACAGGTTAGCTGACAATGTGATTTGTATAACACGAAACAGTCAGTGGATAAAAGGAAAACCCTCCTTCTCTCCTTCAACATGTCTGTCATGTTCTCTACCAAAACTTCTTATCTGAGGATGAACTTGACAGAAACACGCTACATGTACAAGTCACATGTTTGACACTCCGACAATGGCAGCAATGTTGTGGATTGTTTTCCGACGTTCATCATGCTCAAGTTGCTTTCTACAACTTTCATTGAAGGTCTTCCTGATCTCTTGTCATCTTTTAGTAATGTTCTACCACTTTTTTAAACAAGCGTTCCACTCAAAACACCTCGAACGACTCATTGCAGCATCGCCATAAACTTACCGAATCAAGCCAAATGTCTATGTGGCACATTTACCCAGTTTCACACAGAATTTCACGTTCGTGCTTCGTTCTAACTTTCTGTCCATGATGAAATAGCAGATGTGTAATGCTTGTGGTCAGAATAGTATTAGTTGCACAAAACTCCTGATGTACACAGGTCAATGTCTTTTGGCACATTGACTTATGAAAGTCAGTGCTCCCTGTGACTGTGAGTGCAGCCTTGTGCTGCCATCAGTTGGTTTGTTACAAAACTGGATACCATGTTGTATACTGTACAATCTCCACTATACAAAGACCTCCTGTACCAATGTGTTTCCATCTTTGTGGCAACAGTTTGGGAAAAACGCACTTCTGCATGTTAAACAGCCTGTTCAAAATTTTCTGTCTGTCTGTATATCTGTCCATTCAGATTTTGTCACAGCCTTTTTAACTTTGCCAGATGTTAACCTTGTGCAATAAATGAAATCAAAATGTTGAGTAGAATTGAAATAATAAGCAATTACAGTATACACCGCATGTTTTGGCAGCGTACTGCGCATGCGTGAAACTGTGGGCACATCATAAATCGATTGCTGGACAGAATTTAATAGAACTTTTGCAGTACTTAGTATAACATGCACCTGCATAAGTGAAATCAAAATGTTGAGAATAAGTGATGTTATGAACAGTTATTTCCCGGATTTAATAATCTTTTAAAATAAGCCACTAATACTTATTACTTGCTTAATGTAAACAAACACCTTCACCAATAAATACTAATAAGAAAAGCTAAACTGAATAGTTTTACTGAATTATTTCATAGTTTCACTGCCAAAATAACAGTGCTGAAGTGGTATAAGTGAATTTTAATGCAATGGAGCTTGAAAAAAACTTGATCTTCATAATATCTCTTTTTTAGATTTCTCATCTGTGATTCACTCTCTGATTATCGAACAGTGAATTTGGAGTGTATTTGGCTGACAATGAAAGAAGTACAACTTAGCTTAAAAAAGGTGTAAGATACTTAACCTTACAAAATGTATTATTATTATTTTTTTTAATAAATTAGGCAAAGAGTTTTTCCATACAGAAGGACAGGCAGACGTGTATATGGGCTTCAAACAAAAATAATAATATCACTAATTACATTAAAGCTGACCTGCTTATTTTTTAGCTTAAACCTTTTTATTATTTCTAAAAACTTCTCCTGTCAACGACATTTACTAAAACTAGGAGGAAATAAATTTAAACGAAATTAAATTCAAAGTATCTCTTTTTTTGATAAAATTGTTGTTATAACAGAATAAAAGCATTTGAAACAAGTAAAAACATGGAGAAACACTAAACTAAACGAATATATATAAACACACACACACACACACACACACTTGAAATTGTATTTTGTGTGTATATATTACCATACTGTATGTTGTCACTATCTTTTAATAGTTTAGTTTAGTGTATAATAATCTATTGAAACACAAAATACAATGACAACACAAAAAAAGCGCTACTGTAAAAGAAAGTGTGTGTGTGTGGGGGAGGGGGGGGGGTTCATATACAGTGAATTGGCTATGTAGGCTAGGCTACCTGATTAACTGTAGCCTCGGCGTATATAGTAATGAAAACGGCCTCGTTCGGTTACATCCCATTTATTTGCCCGCTCCCTGTATAAGCACACTCCATCACGTGTAAAACAGCATCCACTGCACACTACCTAGTGCACGATATGCTTTATTTGCAACACAGCCAATAATCTTCTCCTGTCGCGACCATATGGGACGCTACGCCGCTCCCTAAGGTGATTTGCCACGGCAACGCGTGCACGAGGAGGAAATGCGCGCTAAGGTACCCGGGAAAATCTCACATCCCACGTCACGCGCTCCGACAAAGTGATGGTTTCAGTTTGAGAGAAACTCAGAGGTCTTAGACACTGGAGCGGAGGTCAGAGCGAACATGTCGGCTTTGAGTGACTCGGGCTTTGAAGAGGAGCTCCAGAGCCCTTCTCCGTCTCAGCAGCACGTTACCCGGCCGTGGGCAGAGAGCGCGCGCCACACGCCGACACACTGCGACGAGAGCTGCTTCATCACCCAGAGCCACAAGCAGCAGCACTTCCTCACTCGAGACTGTCTGGCACGACAGCCACAGGTACACACGGGAGGCAATCTATAAAGAAAACTTCCTTTTAGAAAAGTTTTTTAAATTAAGTCTCCTGGAATAGGCTTCAGTCCCTGTGACCCTGTACATAGGATAAGTGGTATAGAAGGTTAATGAATGAATGATTGCACCTTTAGGGTTGGTGATTCGAATCTCACCTCTGGTCTGTGTGCATGAAGTTTGCATGTTCTCATTCATGCTTTATGGGTGCTCAGGGTACACCAGATTCCTCCAACAGGCCAGAGGCAATCAACTCTGATTGGCATGGGCGTAAATTTCATTTAACAGTAGGGGGGACAATAAATATAAAATGTCTCATGAGCAATTTTTGAAGGGGACACAAATAATAGTCAAATTGTTCTTATAAAGACATGTCCCCACAGTGAAAAACTTTGCTTCTATCATTATTATTGTAGCATGGAGACTGCGCCATTATGGTTATTTTCAAAGTTTTTTTCTCAGGTTCACTGACAGAGCAGATTTTTCTTCAAAACTATTCATTGCATTGTTTGTTACAGTCAAGCCATCAACATACAATAAAATTTAAACATGCCTGTTATTGTGAAAAAAGATATATAAAATAAGTAATGTTTTGTAACAAAATCAATTATTAAATAATCAATTTACAGTAATTGCTCTATGTTAAAAAAAAATCTGTCATTATCCCTTCAGTAAAAGCACCACACTTACGTGACACTGTTCATCTGATTGACCCTGGTCTACCTGTCCCTCAATAACTTCTGTCTCCTTCGCCTGTGATTGATATTGTGACGTTAGTATTTTCATAAGCACCCATTCTTAAAGCCAAATTGCCTTAATATGTGAACTTGCTGTAGTTACTTGGCGTTTAGGTGCACTGAAAAATTCTTATGTCCATTTTTCTTTTCTCTGTCATTTTATCTATGACACTGCAAGGCAAGTTTATTTATACTGTAGCACATTTCATACACAATGGTAATTCAAATCGCTTTACATAAAGAAAGTAAAACTATCATAAAAAATACTGAACTCAACTGTTTCTAAATGCATTTTTGCAGGGTTTTTTTTCTACTTACACAATTATCTTAGGTATACATACACACATTTTTATATATATATATATATATATATATATATATATATATATATATATATATATAAATTTTTTGTGGGAGACGATGACATGTCCTCCCCAGGATTTACGCCCATGCTGATTGGTGCCCGCTGGGTGTGTAAGTGTTACCAGACCAAGAAAAAAACAGAAAAAGCTCACAGGAACATGGGGAGAATCTGTAGTAAAACAAACTATCACCAAAACCCAGAGTCAGAGCTGTGACCCTGGAGTTCTGAGGTGGCATTGCGTCCAGCTGCCCCGGCGTGGCACGGCGGCATGCATTTTTATGAAAAAAAATTAAAGAAAGGGTGGTATGTGAGTGGATTTACTGTTAGCACCGTTGATCATTTTCTAGTAACAGCAACACGTGTTTCATTTCACCATTCATTTGCCATACCATTTACCTTGTGTAGGGTCGTGAGGAGGGCCTGGAGCCTAATCAAGAAAACTTGATTTGTTTCTTTCATTGTAAAATAAATGTCAAACTAATAATAAATATTATAAATAAGCAAGCCACTGTGTGAGGTTAAGAAATTCCACTTGCTATGTCGTGATTGGTTAGAAGAATTCTATCTCGTATTTGATTGGTTAGAAACCCAGCGCACGGAACCAGGCTGTTTTTAGAGCAGTTTAGCACTCTCATTCACTCACTCATCGTCTATACCACTTATTCAGGGTCGCGGGGCCTGGAGCATATCCCACGACACTTAGGACTCTAAGCGGGGTACACCCTGGACAGGGCACCAATCCATCGCAGGGGACACACAAATACACACACTCATTCACACACTACGAGCAATTTGGGAATGCCAATTAGTCTAATCTGCATGCCTTTGGACTGTGGGAGGAAACCGGAATACCCGTAGAACACACACCAAGCACAGGGAGAACATGCACACAGAGTCAGGAATCAAACCTGGCCGGGAATCGAACCCGGAGTCTGGAGGTGCAAGGCGACAGTGATAACCACTAAGCCACCATGCAGACTCAGTTTAGGACAGTATTTTTTAATTATTAAATCTCTGTGTCACTCTAAGCCACAATTATATCATACAGGTCCTTCTCAAAAAATTAGCATATTGTGATAAAGTTCATTATTTTCTGTAATGTACTGATAAACATTAGACTTTCATATATTTTAGATTCATTACACACAACTGAAGTAGTTCAAGCCTTTTATTGTTTTAATATTGATGATTGTGGCATACAGCTCATGAAAACCCAAAATCCCTATCTCAAAAAATTTGCATATTTCATCCGACCAATAAAAGAAAAGTGTTTTTAATACAAAAAAGTCAACCTTCAAATAATTATGTTCAGTTCTGCACTCAATATTTGGTCGGGAATCCTTTTGCAGATTCTTGTGTCTTGTGTCTCTCAACTTTCTCTTCACAATATCCCACAGATTCTCTATGGGGTTCAGGTCAGGAGAGTTGGCAGGCCAATTGAGCACAGTAATACCATGGTCAGTAAACCATTTACCAGTGGTTTTGGCACTGTGAGCAGGTGCCAGGTCGTGCTGAAAAATGAAATCTTCATCTCCATAAAGCTTTACAGCAGATGGAAGCATGAAGTGCTCCAAAATCTCCTGATGGCTAGCTGCATTGACCCTGCCCTTGATAAAACACAGTGGACCAACACCAGCAGCTGACATGGCACCCCAGACCATCACTGACTGTGGGTACTTGACACTGGACTTCAGGCATTTTGGCATTTCCCTCTCCCCAGTCTTCCTCCAGACTCTGGCACCTTGATTTCCGAATGACATGCAAAATTTGCAACCTGTAGCCCATTTCCTGCACACGCCTGTACACGGTGGCTCTGGATGTTTCTACTCCAGACTCAGTCCACTGCTTCCGCAGGTCCCCCAAGGTCTGAAATCGGTCCTTCTCCACAATCTTCCTCAGGGCCCGGTCACCTCTTCTCGTTGTGCAGCGTTTTCTGCCACACTTTTTCCTTCCCACAGACGTCCCACTGAGGTGCCTTGATACAGCACTCTGGGAACAGCCTATTCGTTCAGAAATGTCTTTCTGTGTCTTACCCTCTCGCTTGAGGGTGTCAATGATGGCCTTCTGGACAGCAGTCAGGTCGGCAGTCTTACCCATGATTGCGGTTTTGAGTAATGAACCAGGCTGGGAGTTTTTAAAAGCCTCAGGAATCTTTTGCATGTGTTTAGAGTTAATTAGTTGATTCAGATGATTAGGTTAATAGCTCGTTTAGAGAACCTTTTCATGATATGCTAATTTTTTGAGATAGGAATTTTGGGTTTTCATGAGCTGTATGCCACAATCATCAATATTAAAACAATAAAAGGCTTGAACTACTTCAGTTGTGTGTAATGAATCTAAAATATATGAAAGTCTAATGTTTATCAGTACATTACAGAAAATAATGAACTTTATCACAATATGCTAATTTTTTGAGAAGGACCTGTATATGGCATATTTATATGAATTTATAGATTTTGTTGTTTGGCTGCTCTCATCAAGGGTTTGCCACAGAAGACCATCCGATCCACACACAACTTTTTTTTTTTGTGCAAACAGGTTTTATGCTGAATGCTCTTCCTGCACCCAGTGGCTGGGGTTTGGGCATTGGGTGCGAATTGAAACCGGGCCTTATGCATGGCAGGCAAGAAACCTACAGTACCACTAAGCCACCAATGCCCCTTCATATAGTTATATATTATAATATACATCAGTACCCAAGTGATTTATAGATAATAATTGTAATTATTTAAACATTAAATGAAAGATAGTAAAACTGTTAGCCAGATCCTGGTAGTAAGCCTGTGTGAGGTTGAGAAATCCTTCTTCTGCATTGTGATTAGTCACAAGAAGTTGGTCTTGTCTATTGTTGGTTAGAAACCAGAAGGATGAAGCTGAGACTTTAATTGTGTTTAAAAGACCAAGAGTATAGGGGTCACTCAGGGTTTTGCAGTAAGAGGATTTTTTTTCCTTCTCCATTTTTAAGGAGAGTTTTTTTTTTGTTTCAGGTCTCGTTGGGGGCTCCTTATACAATAGATATAAGTCCAGAAAACCGTCTTGTTGAATCTTACACAGCAACACTATTTGAAAGAGCTGCAATGTTTTTATTTCAATGACCATTTCCAAATAAAAAACCTAAAGTGTGAATATTGTATGAATGCTTTCACAGATAACCGCTGAAGCACGCTGTAAACTGGTGAGCTGGCTCTTAGCCGTATATAAACACTTCAAGCTCTCGTTCGAGTCTTGCTGCTTGGCCGTGAACATCATGGATCGTTTTCTGGTCACAACATCAGTGGCAGCAGATTGCTTCCAGTTACTCGGCGTGACGTCTTTACTGATTGCAACCAAGCATGTAAGTTTTAAGGAAGGATGATCATCAGGCTTCTTTTAACCTGACAAAATCACAGGCTTTACATTAAAGTAGAAAATAGAATTTAGCTGTTTATTACAAAGTTTTTTGCTAGGGTTGTAACGACCCGCTGCTGCTGTTGATTACAGCATGCACTGTGTTACAGTGGGTCTATGGGCCAAGATGAAAAGAGGCACCAAAATATTTGCCTGATTATTTCTTAGGTTACACAGGGATCCTGCAACGTGTGTCAAGCAAAGAACAAACAAACAAATGAATGTACTGTATTCTGAAATGCTGTATATGCCAGCTGCCACTAGGCTGTGCTGAATGCCTGGTGCATGAGTGTGACTCAGAGAGCTACTGTAATGACAGTAAATATTTAATTTCTTCTCGAAGCTAATGCAGTGGGTTGATGACTAATTATTTAAATAATTCTTTTGATTGTGTAAAGCTGTTTTGAGACAATGTCAATTGTTAAAAGCGCTATACAAATAAAACTGAATTGAATGACTGTGCCCAGTAACAAAGCAAAACATATGACATTAACATAATCTATTATAATGATTTGCAATAAATGCCATACAATAAAATATATGTGTATTTTATTTTGTTACTGCTACCATTTTCTGGTGAGTGAATAAACAGGGACTTTTACTTAGTCACGTAAAACGTGCATTTAAACAAGACCGATAAATAAAATGATTATTGGTGTGTGTTGTGAATCCCTCAGGTTGAAGTTTGCTCCCCACGTATTAAGCAGCTGCTCTCCCTCTGCTGTGACGCTTTCTCCAGAGAGCAGCTCTGCAATCTCGAGTGCCTCATTCTCCTTAGACTCAACTTCCGGTTGGCTGCACCGACTCTTACTTTCTTCCTCGACTACTTTATCAGTCAGGAGTTATCCAGATATGCGATCAGAACAAAGGAAAAAATCCCAGATGAAGAAAACAAATTCAGGAGCTGGAAAGCCGCTGAAGAGCTGCTCTTCAGTGTGAAGAGGTATAAATGTTTAGTTGGCAAAGTGTGCGAGCTGAGTCTGGCAGACTACGCATTCAACAAGTACCCACCGTCTGTTATAGTACTAAGTGCTATAAATCTGACAAAGGACCTGTTAAGCAGACAAATAAAAGAGTCCTCAGTCAAGAACACCAGATTGTCAGAGATGTTAGACTTTGTCGGTGTTGCAGATAACAACTCACATGGTTTGGACGATCCTACTATTATTCAGCAATGCACACAAGAGCTAAAATTATTGGTGTCTCTTAATGAAGAGTCAGTCCAGGACTTAATAACTCTCTGAACCAGTGCCAGTAATCTGAGTAGTCTGTTTACTTTTGTTTATTATCTAATGAAGGATAGTATAGTTATAATTCAAATATTTCAGTTCATGATGCATTGCTGAGTTTAAAAAAAAATGCAAATTACTGCATTTTCTGGTAAAATGTGTTGATTTTTGACATTAGTATTTATTAATGAAATATAATTTTGCACTATAATTATAAAAACTATAATTTTACAAGTGTGTGGAAACAAGTTTGGATTTATCTTCTATATTCTAGAACAATATTGGATTTTTTTTTTCTCAGAATTCTACACACAACACCCCATAATGACGACATTAAAAAAGTTTACTTGAGATTTTTGCTAATTTATTAAAAATAAAATTGAAAAAGCACATGTACATACATGTAAGTATTCACAGCCTTTGCCATGAAGCTCAAAATTGAGCTCAGACGCATCCTGCTTCCCCTGATCGTCCTTGAGATGTTTCTGCTGCTTAATTGGAGTCCTATATGGTAGAGTGGCCAGAGAGTCTCATCAGACCTGCGAATGTTGTTTCTCATGGTCTGAGAGTCCTTCAGGTGCCTTTTTGCAAACTCCATGTGCCTTTTCCTAAGGAGTAGCTTCCGTCTGGCCATTCTACCATATAGACCTGATTGGTGGAATGCTGCAAAGATGGTTGTCCTTCTGGAAGGTTCTCCTCTCTCCACAGAGGACCTCTGGAGCTCTGACAGGGTCACCATCTGGTCCTTGGTCTCCTATTTGACTAAAGCTCTTCTCCCCCGATTCCCGAGCTCTAGGAAGAGTCCTGGTGGTTTTGAACTTCTTCCACTTACGGATGATGGAGGCCACTGTGCTCATTGGGACAAAAGTGATGCGCTGTGAATACTTTCCGGATGCACTGTATAGTTACTAGGGCTGCACGATATTAGGAAAATATGCGATGTTGTTGAATATTGCGATAACGATATTTCTTGCGATATAACATTTCCTTAGAGAAATGCTTTTTTTTATTATTATTGGCTATTTTTACATTTATATATGTAATGATCATACTAAAATAAACAGGTAATAGATATTCGTCTGATGTAATTCAGGAAAATCCAATTCAGGCTAAAAAGAAACTATATGTCAAGGAAGTTACAAATATTTAGACTTCAAAACACTATGAATGACTTAAACCCCTCAGCAGATATTCTGATTTCTGGTTTGCTGTTACTATAAACCTGCCAACAATATGAATTACTTTCAAACATTACTTATTATTTATTTATTATCAAAATTTTATTTATAACTCTTTGCGATACAGATATTGCGTATACCATTATCGTGATAACGATAGTTTTTCGATATATTGTGCAGCCCTAATAGTTACCAGCCTCAGAAAGCACCAATTGACAAACAGCACCTCAGATTAGAGCCGTTATGAAGACTTTACAGAGCTTAAGTAAAAGACACATCTAAATATCAACTGTTCAAAGGAGATTATTGCATATTTTGGACGCCTTCAGCATCGTATTACAATGTAGATAGAAATAAAAATCAGGAAAAGGCAAGTTATAGGGTTTGTCCAAACTTTCGACTGGTAGTAATATAATATAAATATAATATATATTTATAATGTAATATAAAACTTTAATCCTGGTGAATATACTGCATTTTTTTTTTTGTTTGTTTGTTTTTTTAATTTTTTTATTAAAAATGGATGATAGAAAACACCTCATGCTGTATGTACTGTGGCATAACAGGCCACAATCTGGTCAACTTCACTAAATATGAAGAATTTTAAGGGACTTTATATACTGTACACTGTCTGGGGAAAAAAGCCATTTTAGAAGGGCTAAATTGTTGTCTTGCATCAAACAAAGAAAATCTAAAGTAGTGGAAGTAAAATCTGTCTAAACCTGAAAGGATAGTGCTGTACAGAAAAAAACATGAATGACCATGATCAGAGATTGCCTAAATGCTTAAATGCTTACTGTAAAGGGGAAGTTGTATCATAAATTTTTTTACTCACAGCTTTGAGCAGAGAAAGCAAGCGCATTTCCATACACTTAATGTGATGAGAACTCACAGGGTTGGGATCAACAGCTGTGTGTCCATAAGAAAACCACTTGTTAGTGAGACTCATTAGAGAAAAAGCCTCCAGTTTGTTAAAGTCCACTTTGTTATAAAGGGAGTATAAAGTCCATATTGACCCTATTTAAGAGTGATGGGTAAGAAGCGAAGCACATACAGTAAAGTGATGCATCTGTCATGCACAGTGGTCACTGTACAAGTCTGGAGGCAGTGTTATGATCTGGGGCTGCTTTATCTGCTCAGGTCTAGGCTCATCAATGTTGCAATAAAATGAAGTCAGCTGATAACCTGAATGAACTGAATTACCACGTTATCACATCTGTGGAGTTTTTCTTCCTTGATGGCACAGTCATATTCTATGATTCAAACTGGAAAAGAGTGGGAGCATGAGGAATCATTTTCCCACATAAACTGGCCCATATATTATGCACCAGAATCAAAGCTAAACACAGTCGGAGGAATTACTGGAGTATGTTTTTTTGCCAGACAGTGTACTATATAGTAAAATATAAAATTGTGTAATCATTGGTCAATGAAGTTTAATATACAGTTTGTGATTAGGCAGTTATGGGGGGAAGACCTACGAGGAACCAATTGTTGTAAATATATAAAAGTGATCACAGAATCTGAGCCATTGTGTCATACTGATTTATTGTTCATGTGTTACTTTCATTGTAGTGTCACCCAGATCTTCTTTTTCTTGTATTGTTTACAGATTGTAGGATGATTAAGCAGTCTGTAAAAATATTTGTCTATCCAGCCCAAACTGAATTCAGTTCAATTCAGTTTTATTTGTATAGCACTTTTAACAATTGACATTGTCTCAAAACAGCTTTACACAATCAAGAGAATTATTTAAGTTTGTATGGAATGTGAATGTGTATGAATCAAATGTTCAGATAGTCCCTGATGAGCAAGCCCGAGGGCGACAGTGGCAAGGAAAAACTCCCTGAGATGGTAATAGGAAGAAACCTTGAGAGGAACCAGACTCGACAGGGAACCTATCCTCATCTGGGTGAAGCAGATAGCAGGAAATTATCTGCATTTATACAGTGTTAAGTGTTAGGTTCAGCTATAATAGTTGATGTTAATTGATGTTATAATACTTGATGTAAAATGGAGTCCAGTAGTTATTGGAGACTCAGGTAGACTTGTAGAAAGTCCTGAACTATCGAATTGTCAAGTCCTCAGAGAAACAGCTGACAACACCAGTCGAGGCCAGAACCATCTTCTAAGTAGATAGAATCATCCCCAGACACCAGACGCATCCCAAAGAGACACTCGGGGCATCCATGCGACGAGACCTCCAACCAGAAACGGGGCACCAGGATGGGTCAGACAGGTCCGGAGGGCAGAGGGAGTCTGGATCACTGGCAGCTCAGGAACCACATGTGTAGCTCGACAGAGAGAGAGAGAGAAAGAGTGAAAGGGGGAGACAGAGGGGGAGGAAGAGAAGAGGAGGAGAGATGGAAGTTAGGTATGGTCACAGTCACAATGTATAATGTGAATGTATATTTACTGTAGAGTGCAAGCAGGGACTCCGGCAGGACTAACTATGACAGCATAAATAAAAGGGAGAGCCAGAAGGAAACACAAACATGAGGGCTCCCTGAGATGTAAAGCAAACAATCACCTCACCGTCAACAAACCTGAGTGATCAAATGAGACTGAGGAAGACAGCATCTAAACATACCAGTTCACCATAATACTCTACGTCCATGAGTCCCCCAGATCTGCTCCTTTACCTATGGCAAATCTAAAAAAATGCTTGGCTAAATAAATAGGTTTTTAGCCTAGACTTAAACACTGAGACTGTGTCTGAGTCCCGAATTTGGAAGACTATTCCATAATTTTGTGGCTTTGTAAGAAAAAGCTCTGCCCCCAGCTGTAGTTTTCATAATACGCGGTACTGACAAGCAGCCTGCATCCTTTGACCGAAGTAGGCGTGGCGGATCGTAAGACACTAGCAGTTCGCTCAGATACTGTGGCGCGAGACCATTTAATGCTTTATATGTCAAGAGTAGTATTTTAAAATCAATGCGAAATTTCACAGGGAGCCAATGGAGTGAAGATAGGATAGGGGTGATGTGCTCATATCTTCTGGTTCTGAACATCAAGAAAGGAGGACATGTATTTATATCACAGTTATTTTATTGAAGCACTTTATTATATACATAAGATTTTAAAACTGAGTGGTACTGGATTCTTCTTTTACTGATAAATAGTACTGTATAAATTATAATGAATTCCCATGCACTAAATCTAAAGGGAGAAACACATGGGCAACAAAAAAGAGAATAAAAGATGACTGATATACTATATGAGTATAGAACAATCCTACGTATAGCAAAATAACAAGCTGCTGATGATGCTAAGATGCTTAAAGAAGCTCTAAGGCAACAACAGATCTACGCGAACCACTCTGCTAATGTTGGAGGATGTGAGGCAAATTTAATGTCTGCTTTGAATCCAAAGTGATTGGTGAGGGTTAATAGTGCTCTATAGATGTGGAATTAACAATCAATACCTATGCAACTCAAAATAAGTTTATTTGGATGATGTTGATTAGCTGTTTAAAATTTTAATTAAGGAAATGCATGCAAAATTACTTAATGTCGCTTCAAAGCTACAGTTCACACGTCTATTACATGCAATCTCTATTTGGAAAAACGAGTAAAGGAATTAAGTGCATGACGCAAAAGCCAGTCTCCTAGCAAATCAAGTGGCAACAAAGAGACAACAAAGTAAAATTTACTGACTTTTCCAACTATTCATGGTGCATGCGAACAGATGTTGTTGTAATGTTCCTTAATTCCACTGTGAAATTGCACTGAAAGCAGATGGCTGATGAACTCATGACAGCTGGGGCTTGATCAAAAATACCAAAGTTTGCGTTGTGTGGAGGCTTGCCTCTGACCACAGTGTCAAGCCTGCTATTTATCTTATTATCATCATGTGATGCTGTGCATGTGGAAACAGGATGGTGACCTTATGAGCTGAGTGAAAACAATGTGAAATATTCTATTTATTTGGTAGATAATCCATCATCCTGTGCATTTACTGATTGCCATTCCTTTGAAAATGTTTTCCATACACTTGGATGTCACAAGTATTTTTCTTTTCTCTTAAACAGCCACTGAGAACTTAGGAATACCACTTAGCTAGGAGATTAAGTCCAGACTAAACTATTTGAATGTAAAATTAGGCAGCAGGGTAGTGTGCACCTGTTTTGTACGCAATGTAATCAGGAAATTTAGAAAATGTTGGAGCCGGGCAGGAGATTGTCACAAATAAATTGTATTTTCATTGGTGTGTTGTGACTTTTTAGATGTTAGCCCAGCGAGAACCTCCGAATGCTAAGGTCACACATGATATGTTGGGTTTCATTTACGTTTTCAGTGTTATTTGTTGAAATAGGCCATCTAGGATCAAGTTAAAGATCAGCTAGTGGGGTTACTCGGAAATTTGTTGTTTTCAGATACTTTACTTAAATGCTAAATAAACTTAACATTTGATATAATCTGGCGCGTTCCTTTTTTCCATTTCATTCTCAGTAAAGAATGCGTACTGTATAACAAAAATCGTACTGAAGAGACAACAGTATGCAATACACCATATTCCATAAACCCCAGTATGCATATAAACTGGCCAGAAGTTAATGTATCAGATGTAGTCTCCCTTTGCTGTTATTATAACCTCCACTCCTCTGGGAAGGCTTTCCACTAGATTTTGGAGTGTGGCTATATGGATTAGAAGTGCATTAGTGTGGACAGACACTGATATTGGACAAGGAGACCTGGTTATCAGTTAGCATTCCAGTTCAGTCCAAACATGTCCAGTGAGTTCAGGGCTCTGTACAAGAAACTTGAGACATCGTATTTACATGTAGCTTGCCCTCTGCACAGTCGTATAGTCATGCTGGACCAGTTTTGAGGCTCCGAGTTCCAGTACAGGGACATTCTAATGCTACAGCATCTCCTCACACCTCTAAGGCTGGTGGTTCATATCTGATCTGTGTGTGCAGTTTTGTGTATTTCTTCCAGGTACGCCAGTGTCTCTCACAGTCCAAATACATGCAATGCAAGTAAGTTCATTGCTGTTTCCCAATTGTCAACAGTGTATAAGTGGGTGTATGAGTGTGGGTATGTATGTGTGTGGACTTGTGCCCTGTGATAAGATGGCACCCCAACTAGGGTCTACCCCACTTTGTACTCTGGGAGAGGCTCCAGGCTCTGCTCGGCCGTACACAAGATAAGTGGTGAGGAAGATGGATTACTAGTGATGCAGGTTCACTGAAAGGCATACATACATGTATCAAAGTAGTCATGTTTCCGAGATAATGTGCATTATTTAATTTATTACTGAATTATTACATGTTTTTATTCTGAGGTTTTAATGCAATCCTACCAGGTATGCACCTGATCAGTTACTAATACTAATGCGCCTTGATTGTAGTGACAGTATCATGAATAAACATGTACTAACTATACAACCAAACCAAAACATGTTTTTTTATATCAAAACCACTGTGACCTAAACATTAAACAGGTTACCAGATAGCTTGGACACATACTGTACACCACATAACAGCACAATGTAGACACAAAAATCATGCGAAAACAGATCAAGATCTTCATTTTATCTTCAAATCAAACATCACAACAGGGGAAATGTGATATCAGTGTTAGTAACTATGGCCATATATTATGGGGCATATTCTACCTTACAACCACAAACATAAATTAATTTTATTGGGATTTTACATGTGAAAGACCAACAGAAATTGAATAAGATCTAAAAAATTTGGAAAAGTTCAAGAAGTATTATTTTAGTGAAAGGATGTCATTATCAACTTTTATGTCATACTGTGAGCATGTCACGGACGTTCCTCACCGAGTATAACAGAGGCAGCCTTGTCTCCAATAAAAACAGGTCATGCTCATAGCTACTGAATCCCCAGTGTACGGCCGTCACTCACCGTGTCATCAGCTCAACAGTTGTACTGTATAAGCATTTCACTGCATTTGAAACTATGTATGGTTGTGTATGTAACAAATAAATTTTTTATTTTAATTTGCCATATTTTTTGTGAGGTGGGATTGTTTTTTTGAGTATTTCAAACATTTTGGATAAGCTGGATATACCAAAAGAATTATCATTCACTGGTTGGAAAAACAAACAGTGGTATAAAAACAACTGTATCCTATATACCGGGTCACAGAAATCCTGGAGCTTATCCCAGGTGACTTAGGGCACATGGCGGGGAACACTCTGTATAGGGTGCCTATCCAACGCAGGGCACACACACACTATGGGCAATATGGCCTAGTCTGCATGTTTTTGGACTGTGGGAGAAATCCAGCGTACCCGGTGTAAATCTACCAATCATGGGGAGTACATTCAACTACTATGCACACAGACCCCAGGCAGGAATCGAACCTGTCTATATAAGGTCCCACAGTTAACAGTGCATGTCAGAGCACGAGACATGAAGTCCAAGGAGTTGCCTGTAGATCTCCGAGACAGGATTGTATCGAGGCATAGATCTGGGGAAGGGTACAGGAAAATTTCTGCAGCATTGAAGGTTCCAATGAGCACAGTGGCCTCCATTATCCGAAAATAGAAGAAGTTTGGTACCACGAGGTGCGGGCTGCCCGGCCAAACTGAGCGATCGCGGGAGAAGAGCTGACAGGGAGGTGACCGAAAACCAGATGGTCACTCTGAAAGAGCTCCAGCATTTCTTGACGGAGAGAGGAGAATCTTCCAGAATAACAACCATCTCAGCAGCACTCCACCAATCAGGCCTTTATTATAGAGTGGCCAGACGGAAGCCACACCTCAATAAGAGTCAACCACACAGCCAAGATAATAAAGGAGTGGCTATGGGACGACTCTCTGAATGTTCTTGAGTGGCCTAGCCAGAGGGCAGACGTGAACTTGATTGAACATCCTTGGACAGATCTGAAAAAAATGACGCTCCCCATCCAACCTGATGGCGCTTCAGAGGTCCTGCAAAGAAGAGCAGGAGAAACTGCCCAAAAATAGGTGTGTCAAGATTGTAGCATTAAAAGACTTGAGGATGTTATTGGTGCCAAATGTGAATACTTATGTACTTATGTTATTTTATTTTCATAAATAAATCGCATCAAAAGCAGTTATTGTTAATTAAATTATCACAGATCAGGCGTTTGATATACTCTGTTTAACTGAAACATGGGTTAAACAGGACGAGTATGTAGCTCTAAATGAAGCTAGTCCTCCTGGGTACAGCTACATACAGCCTCGGTTAACTGGTAGAGGAGGAGGCGTCGCAGTTATTCATAATGATAATCTGTCTATCGTACAAAAACACGGATACAAATTTAAATCATTTGAAATTCTTTATAGTAACATAAGTGTACTTAAGTATATTAAGTCAGCTCAGTCGATTCCACTAATTATAATTTACAGACCTCCAGGGCCGTATTCTGAATTTCTTAGTGAATTTGCGGATTTCATCTCAGACCTGGTCATTTCTGTAGACAAAGTGTTAATTGCTGGTGATTTTAACATTCATTTTGAGAATACAGAAGACCCTCTGAGAACAGCATTTATGTCCATACTGGACTCTGTAGGCGTAAATCAGTGTGTAGTAGGACCCACTCATAAAGCAGGTCACACTTTAGACTTAATAATATTTTTCGGATTAAGTATAAGAAATGTATTCACAATTCCACTGTCTGAAATTATCTCAGATCACTATCTCGTCTCCATTCAAGTGTGTCACAGTGATAATGTACGCACAGCACCGCGCTACCGTATTAAACGTACTTTCACATCAACTACCACACAGAGTTTTATCAGTAATCTCCCAGAGTTACCAACTTCGATTAGGTCACCGTCTGACCCCACAGAACTCGATCAGGCGACTGAATATTTAGAGTCGACATTTCGTTGTACCTTAGATAATGTAGCTCCAGCTAAAAGAAAAATTATTAGAGATAAGAAACTTGCTCCCTGGTATAACGATCACACGCGCACTTTAAAACAGACCGCTCGGAAATTAGAGCGTAAATGGCGTCAAACTAAATTGTTAGTATTTCAAATAGCATGGAAAGAGAGCATCCTGAACTATAGGAAAGCTCTTAGTGTAGCTAGATCAACGTATCTCTCCACTCTTATAGAAGAAAATAAAAATAATCCTAGATTTTTATTTAATACCGTAGCCAAATTAACCAGAAATAAGACCACTACAGAAATCTCCACAACAACATCATGCAGTAGCGAGGACTTCATGAACTTTTTTAATAATAAAATTGTAAATATCAGGCATAAAATTGAGGCTTTGAAACCGAACAATGTAATTGATACAGATGTTAACCTAGCCATGTCAGATTCAAACCTAGAATACTTTACTCCCCTTGAAGAGAATGAACTAATTTCACTCATCTCTTCTGCAAATTCATCAACCTGTATATTAGATCCTATACCGACACATTTTCTTAAACAGATAGTACCAGTAATAACAGAACCGCTGTTGAGAATAATTAATTCCTCACTGAGCATTGGTTATGTTCCAAAATCTTTTAAATTAGCAGTTATCAAACCAATAATTAAGAAACCTGACCTCGACCCCTGTCAGCTGTCCAATTACAGGCCAATATCAAACCTCCCCTTTATCTCTAAGATTCTGTAAAAGATAGTAGCAGAACAGCTATGCTCATATCTACATAGAAATGGCATACATGAACTGTATCAGTCAGGATTTAGGCCTCATCACAGCACAAACAGCACTCGTTAAAGTAGTAAATGACCTCCTATTGGCCTCTGATCAGGGTTGTGTAACTATGCTTGTATTACTCGACCTCAGTGCAGCTTTTGACACCATTGATCATGCTATTCTTCTTCACAGATTAGAAAATGTAGTAGGAATTAAGGGTACAGCCCTCTCCTGGCTCAGATCCTATTTGACCGATCGTTATCAGTATGTAGACTTAAATGGTGATTATTCTGCATGTTCTCTAGTGGAGTTTGGCGTTCCGCAGGTTCAGTTTTAGGCCCACTTCTTTTTTCCCTTTACATGCTTCCTCTGGGCAACATAATCCGTAAGCATGGTATTATTTTTCATTGTTATGCTGACGACACACAGCTACAGTATACTGTACGTCTCAACAAAACCTGATGAGAAAAAGCAGTTGTTCAGTTAGGTGCATAAACAAGCTTCAGCTAGTCCAGAATGCAGCAGCGAGAGTCCTCACTAGAACCAGAAGATATGAGCACATCATCCCTATCCTATCTTCACTGCATTGGCTCCCTGTGAAATTTCGCATTGATTTTAAAATACTACTCTTGACATATAAAGCATTAAATGGTCTCGCACCGCAGTATCTGAGCGAACTGCTAGTGTCTTACGATCCACCACGCCTACTTCGGTCAAAGGATGCAGGCTGCTTGTCAGTACCGCGTATTATGAAAACTACAGCTGGGGGCAGAGCTTTTTCTTACAAAGCCCCAAAATTATGGAATAGTCTTCCAAATAGTGTTCGGGACTCAGACACAGTCTCAGTGTTTAAGTCTAGGCTAAAAACCTATTTATTTAGCCAAGCATTTTTATAAATAGATTTGCCATAAGGTAAAGGAGCAGATCTGGGGGACTCATGGACGTAGAGTATTATGGTGAACTGGTATGTTTAGATGCTGTCTTCCTCAGTCTCATTTGATCACTCAGGTTTGTTCACGGTGAGGTGATTGTTTGCTTTACATCTCAGGGAGCCCTCATGTTTGTGTTTCCTTCTGGCTCTCCCTTTTAGTTATGCTGTCATAGTTAGTCCTGCCGGAGTCCCTGCTTGCACTCTACAGTAAATATACAGTGGTGTGAAAAACTATTTGCCCCCTTCCTGATTTCTTATTCTTTTGCATGTTTGTCACACTTAAATGTTTCTGCTCATCAAAAACCATTAACTATTAGTCAAAGATAACATAATTGAACACAAATTGCAGTTTTTAAATGAAGGTTTACGTTATTAAGGGAGAAAAAAAACTCCAAATCTACATGGCCCTGTGTGAAAAAGTGATTGCCCCCCTTGTTAAAAAATAACTTAACTGTGGTTTATCACACCTGAGTTAAATTTCTGTAGTCACCCCCAGGCCTGATTACTGCCACACCTGTTTCAATCAAGAAATCACTTAAATAGGAGCTACCTGACACAGAGAAGTAGACCAAAAGCACCTCAAAAGCTAGACATCATGCCAAGATCCAAAGAAATTCAGGAACAAATGAGAACAAAAGTAATTGAGATCTATCAGTCTGGTAAAGGTTACAAAGCCATTTCTAAAGCTTTGGGACTCCAGCGAACCACAGTGAGAGCCATTATCCACAAATGGCAAAAACATGGAACAGTGGTGAACCTTCCCAGGAGTGGCCGGCCGACCAAAATTACCCCAAGAGCGCAGAGACAACTCATCCGAGAGGCCAGAAAAGACCCCAGGACAACATCTAAAGAACTGCAGGCCTCACTTGCCTCAATTAAGGTCAGTGTTCACGACTCCACCATAAGAAAGAGACTGGGCAAAAACGGCCTGCATGGCAGATTTCCAAGGCGCAAACCACTTTTAAGCAAAAAGAACATTAAGGCTCGTCTCAATTTTGCTAAAAAACATCTCAATGATTGCCAAGACATTTGGGAAAATACCTTGTGGACTGACGAGAGAAAAGTTGAACTTTTTGGAACGTGCGTGTCTCGTTACATCTGGCGTAAAAGTAACACAGCATTTCAGAAAAAGAACATCATACCAACAGTAAAATATGGTGGTGGTAGTGTGATGGTCTGGGGTTGTTTTGCTGCTTCAGGACCAGGAAGGCTTGCTGTGATAGATGGAACCATGAATTCTACTGTCTACCAAAAAATCCTGAAGGAGAATGTCCGGCCATCTGTTCGTCAACTCAAGCTGAAGTGATCTTGGGTGCTGCAGCAGGACAATGACCCAAAACACACCAGCAAATCCACCTCTGAATGGCTGAAGAAAAACAAAATGAAGACTTTGGAGTGGCCTAGTCAAAGTCCTGACCTCAATCCTACTGAGATGTTGTGGCATGACCTTAAAAAGACGGTTCATGCTAGAAAACCCTCAAATAAAGCTGAATTACAACAATTCTGCAAAGATGAGTGGGCCAAAATTCCTCCAGAGCGCTGTAAAAGACTCGTTGCAAGTTATCGCAAACGCTTGATTGCAGTTATTGCTGCTAAGGGTGGCCCAACCAGTTATTAGGTTCAGGGGGCAATTACTTTTTCACACAGGGCCAATGTCAGGGAGTTTTTCCTTGCCACTGTCGCCCTCGGCTTGCTCACCAGGGACTATCTGAACATTTTGATTCATACACATTCACATTCCATACAAACTTAAATAATTCTTTTGATTGTGTAAAGCTGTTTTGAGACAATGTCAATTGATAAAAGCGCTATACAAATAAAACTGAATTGAATTTAATTATTTTAAATAAATTATAAAAATTTTAAGCAAACATATTTCATGTCATTATGCGGCATCGTTTGTAGAATTTTGTGGAAAATGATAAATTTTGGAATAAGATAAGCGCTGTGGATACTTCAGTATCATGTTGTTTTCGTTGTGTTGTATTTTGGTTTAGATGTCTTTTAAAATTGTCACTACTATCATTTTACTGCTAAATAATTTTGTCTACAGGTAAAGTAACCTAAGAAAGAAAGAAACAAACAAACCAAAGAACAAAAATCCGCGCCATTATCTCAGTTCTATCTTGTTTCAGTTCTATCTCCTCGTGTCTCATTTCAGTGCTGTAGCGACAGGGGGCGCCAGGCGCGACCGCTGCTTAGCCCCCCGCTAAAAATTCAAAGAGTGAACGACTTCTGCTCCTCGCCTTTCTATAGGCTCAGAGAGAGAGCGGGGGCGTGGCTTTTATTTAATTATTCACGTGGAACAAGGACAGAATCAGTTGGTTTAGAGCGACCGAGAGAAGGGGGGTAGAGAGAGAGCGCGCGCGCTCTCCAGATCCCGGTTTAAACTTTATAACGTTCATCATAACTTTATGTTTTAGCGGGTCAGCGCCTGGACTCGTTCAACACGTATTCTTTTTCTAAAGAACATCTATAGAAATCCTTGGACGCGTTTATTTAGGGCGCAGGACCTCAGCAGGTGTGTGTGTGTGTGTGTTGTGGACTGAATGATCTTATTCACACTGCAACACAAATAACACGACAGACGGAGTGTTACCGCTGGACAGACGTGCAGCATGTCGGATTGTCTGCTTTTGTCCTCTTGTCTGATCATTTCTCAGCTGCAGTCAGCCATATAGAGCTGGAGGTGTGTGGAAGAGGCTCCTGAGAAGCTGCTGGAGGTGTGTGGAAGAGGCTCCTGAGAAGCTGCTGGAGGTGTGTGGAAGAGGCTCCTGAGAAGCTGCTGGAGGTGATTTATTTGCCCCAAGGACAGAGATCTGGTGTGGAAGCTCATGATGACTGAGCAGAGCTACTCCAGTCTGGATGAAAGCTCACTTCAGAAACTGGTGAGTTCCTTCCAATCTCGCTGTCCTGGTGCTAAACTCACACTGGTCTATTATACTGACCTGACCGAGGAAACTGTTGAGCTCAAATCTGTTGCTTCTCACCATTAAGCGTAAATTTAACACTTTCATACAAATATTATGCAGTACAATATTAATGTCACTATAGATACGATCATTTGTTAGACACAGGACATGTCTCAGGTGGGACTCATCATCAGTATCCGAGTCCTCACTGGTGTTTATTTCATTGTGGCCATGTTCATCTTGTTATGAAATGTTATTCATACATGCTAGACAGAGTTGACGTTAAACATCTGGATAGGACCAAAAAGGGCGAAACTTTCCAAAGAATAAAATATTCTGCATCTTATATTCACAGATTTAAAAAATAAATAAATCAGAGTTGGACTTTGGCCAAGCTCACACCTGCAAATTACACACCGTCTCTCACCTGACTCACTCACTGATCCTTCATTTCAACAATATTGCTCACTTCCTTAAAAAAAGATTACTAATTACAGGAAGGTACTTTACACCAGCCTTGTGTTTGCTTCCTACGGTCAGTTTAAATCTGTGTATATTTCTTAAACTTTTCTGAATCCAAAAGTGTTCCTAAATGAAACCTGGGCTAATCATTTGAATCACAGTAGCTATTATTATTATTTTAATAATACGTTATAGGTTAAAACAGCCAGATGTTTTACGTTGTGCTTTATAACCCGAGATTTCTAACTATGACTTTGACTCAGCCTTTGTCCTTTTTGTGTCCTCTTAAAAACTCCACTTTCTTTTGAACACGTGAACATTTCGGGCATGTACCAGACAGGAAACAGGCTCTTTGATCACTCCGACAGATATGGTGCTACTGCTCCAGGAGCGTATTTGAGATGTAGCACTCAGGCATGACGTTGGAGATGTGTTCTTATACGGGCATCGTGACTTCTGAGGAAAGGAGTCAGCAAAATGAGATTCCCATCTCTGTGATCAGAGAGGCTTTTTACGTCAAGCTTTTCCATGAAATTATGTAGGCAGAAACAACTGAGCATTGTTTTGACAATGCATTATTCTCATCCCTCAAACTCCTCCTGCTTCACCCTTTTTCCGGACTCACTGTGTCAGTGTCTATGTAAATGAGCTACTGCTGAGTCATGCCCTTAAAGAGAACAGCAGAGCAGCAAGCTGGGAGAGGGTGTCTTCTTTTATGAGGTCACAGCAAGGGGAAACATCTGCTTGGCCCCAGCCAATACAATAATGAAAAACGAACTCCCCCCCCCCCCCCTTCTTCTTTACAGATTAATTTGTCTACAGACACTGGAGCCCAATATGAATGCCTTAAAAGATGAATTTTGCATAACAGGTCCTTTTTAAAGAATACCTTCATATTCTCAAATTCACTATTTTTCTATAAAACATAAAGCAGAAATAGTGAAACACCAAATTACATTATAAAAACCGTAATGGACATCCATCATACAGTATCTAGGATGCATTTCCTCTTCACACCAAGTACTCTCTGGATTCACTGCCACCCTGAGGGAGGGAGTATTTAAACAGTGGTGAGAGGGAGGGGTAAAAAAAAAACAATAGGTACTTAAATGAAAGGTGACGGACAGGCCGTGAGTAGCTTGAGCATGTTTTATGAGCGAATGTTTTTTCATGCCTTTGTGAAAGACACAGTCAGGTCAATTAGTATTTGAACAGTTTTTGTATTTTTGACTCATGTACACCAGCACATTGGGTTTGAAATGAAGACTGCTTAAAGGTTGTTGGTCACCATGTTGGATTTGTAAAGGTGATATGACAATTGTATCTACTTGGGTCAGCAGGGTTTCCCTTAGAATATTTTTCAGGCATGTTGACAAAAGGACGATAGAGTTTTTGTGCGCACATGCTAAACTTTTTGCTCACAAAATAAGACTTTTGGTTCATTTATTGTTCAAGTAAGACAGCGAGAGAATGAATAAGATGTATTTATTGCACACAGAACTGTCAAAACCAGCAATTACTTTTTAAACAACAAAGGTTGAGCAAAACAAACGTCTAGAATGCTTAAAAGAAACATAACATTTTAGGAAGAAAATGTGACATGATTTATATAATATAATATAATATAATATAATATAGGCATCAGCTTATGGGATTGTTTAAATATTCTATTAAAACTTTACCAAAATAAACGGGAAATCTGATCTCCTCAATGGGCCTCAATAGAGTATGAGCTCACCAGCTGTTTCAAATAATATTTAGTATTAACAACAAATGAATGAGACTTACATTCCCCATAACATGTTTTTCTTTTTCAAATAAAAAATCAACCCACCATGGGCGATGGATAAATGCAGCAAACAAATCTGGTGTTATTTTCACTACTGTTACAAGCAGGAGTACATTTTACTGTACTTGAGGTAAAGTGAGTTTTGTATCTTTGCTTTTTTTTTTTTTGACACCTCAGCCACAGTGCTGCGGAAGACTCAACTCCGTATTTGTCAAGCGCCCTTTTGCAGAGCGACTTGAGTGGGTTGCATGTCACTCTGGGCAGTGGTGGTTGAAATGGTTACGGCTGTGGGTTGCTGGGTTACTGATGGGAAGTCCAGGGTGACGAGGAAAAACTCGACATGGAAAAAAGACGACATTTGGAAAAAACCTTAAAAGGAAACACTCGAGCAACTTAAGCATGAGCAATTTGTAAATGAGTGCAGAGAGAAGGTGCTGTATGGAGTATGATGATGATGATCAGGGCCAGGGCCAGGGGTAGCTCAGTGGTTAAGGCATTGGACTACGGTTCGGAAGATCCCAGGTTCAAACCCCACAACCACCAAGTTGCCACTGTTGGGCCCTTGAGCAAGGCCCTTAACCCTCAACTGCTCAGATGTATAATGAGATAAGAATGTAAGTCGCTCTGGATAAGAGCGTCTGCCAAATGCCTAGATGTAGATGTAGATGATGATGATGATGATGATGATGGTTTGAATATCACTGAATTCCAGGAAGGAAGCTGTTTGTCTTTTACGAGGATGTGTTAAATCACATTTTGTACTCGGACACTTATTGCCTCTTCCCCTCCATGTGAGTCAGTCCGAGGCGTATAAATGTCGGGCTCTGGATGACTCATACAACATATTCGGTGTGTCAGTGTCTGTGTATTTTATTTATTTATTATTTTTTTAATGCCGCAATTCATAAATCCAGTTTTAGTACAGGCATCATTATTATTACAGTTGTGTATACTATATATTATTTGTTTATATACTGTATACTGCATATTTGACTGTAAATGCTGAAACTCCCAAATTCTATTAAATTATTTACATCCAGTGCGCACACAGCTTTCGCTCGAATACAGTACTGTAAAAAAAAGTCTTGAGCCCCCCCCCCCCCAGATCCTAAACTACACATCCTTGTATTCTAATGTAGAGGATCAGTTCTCTAGTCTTTCCTGGGTTTTTTTTTTTTTTGTTCCAGTAATTCATTTAAGCATAAAAAAACATCTACCCTTTTAAGGCACCGACTAGTGAGAAACGGGTGCAGATGATGACAGATGATCAGGCTGGTAATTAGTATACAGGTGATGCTGAGTAGTTGGAACAGATGAGGGGAGAAATGAGGTGCTGCTGATGTTGTTGCATAAACAGCCAATGTTTAAATTGTGTCTTTAGGCATTTTGCACTAAAACTTTTGTTTCTGTTCCTTTACTATAATCTATGTAATTTAATTCTTTAAAGGAGTAAATATGTAATTTATAGCGATTTTTAAAATGTATTTATTTATAAACTATCCTAATGGACTAAAGATCAGAGAACTAAAACTGGAGGCTGATGAAGTCATGTTAAATCACTCTTCACCAGCATCTGCATCACTGATGTTAGGAGGAGGCTGGAAGAGGACGGCACCCTCAGAACCAGAAGCAGTCTCAACTCGTACCAGATCTCTCTCTTGTCTCAACACCACCTACTTCACTTGCAGATGTGACTCTTACAGAACGTAACATGGATGCGCCAAGCAAGAAGTGGAGAAGAAAGCACTCAACTCCTTTCTGAGACTGTACAGACCCATTGGTTCAGATATATAGATGAAACCAGGGTAAAGATTAAGATTCAAGTACAGGCCTACCCAGTTCATTTAAAACTAATATCAATTTACACCAAGGCCTACCTTGACTGTGCAGTTCTTATAGGGACTGATAAGAAATCTACAGGAAAGCCACACACAGACCAATGCTTGCGGTTTGACTCCCACTACCCACTGCAACACTAATTAGGTGTCATCAGGACACTGCACCACAGGGGAGAAAACATCTTCATATCCACTGAAGCTAAAAAGAAGGAATACAAGCATTTGAAGACAACGATCAAGGCCTGCGGATATCCTAAGTAGGCTTTTAACAAAATTGCTTCCAGATTCAACAGAAGGATGACCAAGAGAGCTGAGACCCAGACCCAACAGAGAACCTTCATTATCCTGTATGTGGCTGGAGTGTCAGAGAAGTGAAAAAGGATTTTAGAAAAACTCCACATACCAGGTCACCTCAAACGCGCTAAGATAAAGACTGGACACCAAAACATAAGATGTGTGTGTATGGTTGTTCAGAGCAATAAACTGGGGAGACAGAACATCTACATTGGATGTAGATCTCAGGACCACAGTCAGTAATGTACCTTCACCTGAAGGACAAACGACACACGTTTGCAGACAATAATGTATATATCTTGGACAGAGAGGATAGATCATCTTAACGACTCTCCCTAATATCTCTCTCCCTCCCTTATTCGCTAATGACTCTCCCTCCTACTCTCATCTTCTCCATTGTTCACCTAATGAGCATTTTCAGACAGGGGATAGAAATATGTGGAACTTACCAACATCCCTCAGACTTAAGAGGCTACTAGGATGAGTAGTGAAGCGTATCTGTCTACGAAGAAAGTCAAAGGGACATGATTCAACTTTTAGATAATAGACTAAAGAAATGTTGCACTTTTGCCAGTTCCTTATGTCTGTCAAATAAATAAAGTTCGATGTAATACAAAAATCTGTCCATCAGCACCAGAAATTCACAATTTAGACAACATTGACCATGACATGGTCAACATCGAGTCCAGCTGCAGCCAAACATTGTTGAACGGTCTGATGACGTATTGTGTGTAAGCCTGGAATACCGCCAGCAGTGATGTGCCAGCATTTTCTGTACGATTTGTCATGTCTTGGCCTTCCAGACGATCAGCGGTGGAACCAGTTGCCTGGAAATGAGATTCATGGGAACTTCACACCGTCTGGTGACATCTGAAACGTTCGTGTGTGTGTATGTTTTTTTATACACAAAATTTGTGTGTGTGTGTGTATATATATATATATATATACACACAAAATGTATATAAATGTGTTGTATTTTATAAATGTGTTATGCTTTGTTAGTACTCATGATTGCTGTCACTGTTATATATTTTTTTCCAATAAATTGGCTGTATTCCACATGAATAACCCATCTATTATTTATTTATTTTTTCATTCACTAAGCATATTATAACACGACTGTTTACTTTCCATAACTAGTTGTTTTTTAAGTGGAGCGCTTGCTCAGGGCTCTTTCAGCCTCTTTGTTCTTCTCGGCACATACTGCAGCTACTGGAAAATATCCTGCAGAGAAATCTTTCTGAAAAGGCCAGTGTGACATTTCATCCCACGTACAAGGTCATTCAGTCACAGTACACACTCTGCATGGAACAGAAATAAAAGATGGTACAGTCATGATATGCCCATTTATCGTCAAAGTAAGGAAACCAGAGGATAACTAAAGTGCGACAGCAGCAGCCTCGTATCTAAGACATAATTTCCTGCATAATACAAGTCTCTATCCTGACGTGCACTTTACCTAGCGTCTGTTAGAATGCACTGTACTATTGGAGTATGCAGGTCCGGAAATCTCTGAACGTTTATTAATGTAATATTCAGATTGTATGTGGTGCAAAAATCTCTCTAAAATTAAGTTAGATGTGTGTGTGTGTGTGTGGTTCACATGGTGCTAGTTTCTATTCTGATTACCGTCTCAAATAACTTGGTCGCATGTGTATATCTTGAACGTTAGACAAGTACATTTTGTAAATAAAGCCCCAGGTCATTAACCTTGATCCCTTAATTCATTTCACCTGGTTTTCTTCGTGACGTGATGAACCTGCCATGACGTAAACACGTTGATTTAGCCTTTAACCCGAGCTTTGCAAATGCCAATTTCAGCAGTGGCACGAAGGTATTTTAATATTTTCCAGAAACCCATCAAGCCACAAATATAAGCACCTGGAGTTTGCACCAGGCACAACTGGAACTTTGATTGATGCGGAGTTTCACAGATGAAGATTTTTCAGGTGCAAATCTGTGGCAAAAACGCACACGCACACACAGTCATGTGCGCACACACACTGTGGGAATCTAGTTTTGGGCAGATGTTCTCAGCCAGTAAGCTTCTGGGAAACTTTGGAACAAATTTTGATGGGAATTAAAATAGGGTCATTACTATGTTGTTCCTGGTTAGTTTTGGATTCCGGACAAAATCTGGTTTTCTGGTTACATTTCTGGTGGCCTGCTTTAGTGTAGTATAGGATATTAGTGTAGTATAGGATATTAGTGTAGTATATGACTGGACTAACTTGGTGGTTATTTGTATGTGGATTCTTCATCATCCAGTAAGAGATCACTAAATTACAGTTCATGTGTCTTTCCAGGAACTATGTAACAGCACTGTTATAAAGCTATACAAGGGTTTAGGCTATTCATACGAGTCTCTGTAACTTGTCAATGGAGAGGCAAAATGTGTTTTTTTTACATAAAGAAATGTTAGTTAATTTAATATACATTATTGTGCAAAAGTCTTGAGCCAGCCCTCATTTCTTCATTCATTCATTCATTCATTCATTTTCTATACCGCTTAATCCTGTGTTCAGGGTCGCGGGGAATCTGGAGCCTATCCCAGGAGACTTCGGGCACTAGGCGGGGTACACCCTGGACAGGGTGCCAATCCATCGCAGGGCACACACACATACACACACTACGGGTAATTTAGGAACGCCAGTTAGCCTAACCTGCATATCTTTGGACTGTGGGAGGAAACCGGAGTACCCGGAGGAAACCCACCAAGCACGGGGAGAACATGCAAACTCCATGCACACAGAGACGGGAATCGAGCCTGGCCGGGGAATCGAACCCAGACCCTGGAGGTGCAAGGCTCATTTCTTCATATAAAAGCAAAATATGAAGAAATGAGGGGCTCAAGACTTTTGCACAGAACTGCATGATTATTTTGAGGATTTTTTATTTTTATTTTTTTCAGTTTTTGATATAATGAGGCATCTCTGACGAAAAAATCCGGTCGTACTTGATCCGCCTGCGAGAGTTTGTAATCAGACAAAGTTAAAGATTAAAGATGAACCCACATGGGTGCAGATAACAGCCTGGCAAATACCACAGAGACGCACGCTTTCGCATGTTCACCTTTTTTGTTAAAAGCCTCGACAACACAAGGGAAGGTTCTTCATTTTTCTTTACACCACGCCCGTTCCCTTGTTCTGTCTAACAGCTTCTCCTGTTTCCAAGTCTTTAAGTCCTCAAGTCCTCTGAGGTCATAAATGTCAGCCTCTCTTGGGTGACCAATATTGTATTTTTTTCCATCTGCTTAGATTTATTTTTAGTTGTTTTTTTTCCCTCTTGTTTTCCTGCTTTGCTGTGTCTTTTCCTGAATACTTTTAAGTGCATTGGAGTTGATTGAAATCAGAGCTTCATAAAAGGCATTAAAAGTAGCTTTGGGATTTAAGTGCATGCGCGTGCACACACACACACACACACACACACGTGCGTACATACACAGTATCAGGTCTAGTTGAGTGAGTGGCTAAATTATGTTATTTCTGTCTACTAGTCTTTATGGACTTGAAGTCTTTATGGTGCACCTTTTTTAAAGTTCCAACCTTTTTGGGTAGGAATAAAGAGTTTAATTACTGAAGTGTAATTAACATTCTTTCCATACCAGCTCGACTCTGAGCCACCGACAGGCCTGCAAACGGGTTTTTTCCAATGTGTAGTGATGATATTTCTACAAGTTTTATGCAGCGTAATTGTTATTTCAAGAGTGCTCATAAATTTACATGTCTACCCACGGCTTAACTAACACACACACGCGCGCACACACACAATCGCACAACCACACGCGCGCGCACGCACAACCCCACACACACACACACACACACACACACACAATCACACACACACACACACACACACACACAATCGCACAACCACACACACACAATCGCACAACCACACGCGCGTGCGCGCACAACCCCACACACACACACACACACACACACACACACACACACACACACACACAATCACACACACACACAATCGCACAACCACACACAATCACACACACACACAATCGCACAACCACACACACACACACACACACACACACACAATCGCACAACCACACACACACACACACACACAATCACACACACACACACACACACACACACACACACAATCACACACACACACAATCGCACAACCACACACAATCACACACACACACAATCGCACAACCACACACACACACACACACACACACACACAATCACACACACACACAATCGCACAACCACACACAATCACACACACACACAATCGCACAACCACACACACACACACACACACACACACACACAATCGCACAACCACACACACACACACACACACACAATCGCACAACCACACACACACACACACACACACACACACAATCACACACACACACAATCGCACAACCACACACAATCACACACACACACAATCGCACAACCACACACACACACACACACACACACACAATCACACACACACACAATCGCACAACCACACACACACACACACACACACACACAATCGCACAACCACACACACACACACACACACACACACAATCGCACAACCACACACACACACACACACACACACACACACACACACACACAATCGCACAACCACACACACACACACACACACAATCGCACAACCACACACACACACACACAATCGCACAACCACACACACACACACACACAATCGCACAACCACACACACACACACACACACACACACACACACACACACACAATCGCACAACCACACACACACACACACACACACACACACACAATCGCACAACCACACACAACCACACACACACACAATCGCACAACCACACACACACACACACACACACACACACAATCGCACAACCACACACACACACACACACAATCGCACAACCACACACACACACACACACACACACAATCGCACAACCACACACACACACACACACACACACACACACACACACACACACACACACACACACAATCACACACACACACAATCGCACAACCACACACAATCACACACACACACAATCGCACAACCACACACACACACACACACACACACACACAATCGCACAACCACACACACACACACACACACACACACAATCGCACAACCACACACACACACACACACACACACACACACACACACACAATCGCACAACCACACACACACACACACACACACAATCGCACAACCACACACACACACACACACAATCGCACAACCACACACACACACACACACACACACACACACACACACACACACACACAATCACACACACACACACACACACACACACACACACAATCACACACACACACACACACACACACACACAATCGCACAACCACACACACACACACACACACACACAATCGCACAACCACACACACACACACACACACACAATCGCACAACCACACACACACACACACACACACACACAATCGCACAACCACACACACACACACACACACACACACACACACACACACACACAATCGCACAACCACACACACACACACACACAATCGCACAACCACACACACACACACACACAATCGCACAACCACACACACACACACACACACACAATCGCACAACCACACACACACACACACACAATCGCACAACCACACACGCGCGCGCGCGCACACAACCACACGCGTGCGCACAACCGTGCACGCACACACAAACACACACACACACACACACACAAACAATTGCACAACCACACAGACACGCACAACCACACACAATCGCACAACCACACACACACACACACACACACACACACAATCGCACAACCACACACACACACACACACACAATCGCACAACCACACACACACACACACACACACACACACAATCGCACACACACACACACAATCGCACAACCACACACACACACACAAACAATTGCACAACCACACAGACACGCACAACCACACACAATCGCACAACCATACACGCGCACGTACACACACACACACACACACACACACAATCGCACAACCATGCGCACACACAGACGCAATCGCACAACCACACACACTATCGCACAACCGCGCACACACACAACAGCAAATACAAAAACCTGGTTAAGGGTGCTGGATCTGCTTCTGTACCGTCTTCATACGTCTCAGGCAGGTGAGTAGATGAAGGTATTTCCAGATAACTTTCTGAGATTTTATTGATGTAGATACGGACATTTCTTTATGTACATACACAGATTGAATCCTTTTTGAAAAGGACTTTAATTAGAAGCCTTTCAGTATTATGGCTGGGCAGTTATTGTCTTCTCATCCTTATGATTTTCTCTAAATTCGCACTGTACTGTATTTATAAATATGTTCACATAAAGCAAAGGAGTGATGATGCACTGCTGCAGATGAAGAGAAAGCAACAGTATGGATTCCTCTCTCTCTTCCGTGAGCTTCAGCTCTTATCTTAAAGACATAGGGTGGAATGATGTGCCCTATGCCCTTATAAGGGCAAAATAAAGCTGTGTGAGGAGTGGACTTGCTGACTCACTGTTCACTCACATACTGGAAAGCAGTCTTTCTGGGGGCATAAAAAATAGGAATCGGGTAAAAATTTGATGACTTGAACAAAAGTAACCCAAAAATGAATACCCTAAAACCTTTATGTTAAAAGCCGTTCTGGATGTGTTATTTTAAAAATAAACTGATCATACGTTTAGATCACGTGACACAATTTTTTTTACTGAAAAGTTGCTGACGTGACCACATGCACACGCATGAAGCGTTCCGAGTTTGTGAAAGATAAGTTAGTGGATTAACGCTGTCGATCAGAGCGACACTAGTCAGTCATTGACGTGTCTGATGTAATGTGAATGTTTTCCTCCGAGGCTGTTCAGCTACACTGTGGTGTAACGTGTGCTGCAGTGACAATGTCCTGACTGAGGACTGCAATTTACACAGATGATATCAGATGTATACATACCTGATCTAAATATGAGGTATGGGACGTAAGCTTACCTGGTTACTGTTTCCTAATTTTGTACTTGTTTTATTTCTGAATACGCCTAGCACCATAAGTTAGTGCGCCTTTAATTATATTGAGCTGCTGTGTACACTATTCTGACCTGAATAGTGAATTCCTCAAAACTAAACTAACCAGTACTTTATGAATGAAGTAGCTGAATGAGGTGAGTGAGTCAAGACGGAGGCGGTGCATCACATCCAAGGCTTTCATTGCAAAACTATTAAATATTTCCGTTTCTTACTTTATTTACTTTGCGTCTCAGCTTGTTCGGTGCAAACAGCTCCCAGACAAATGAGCTATAGTGGTGTGTGTGTGTGTGTGTAATGTATGGAAGTTGGAATTTGGAAGTTATGTAGCTGATGATGATGATGATGAT